>BTPG01000008.1:21787315-22367363 GCA_036245525.1 Semisulcospira habei | reverse complement strand
TAGCGGACACACAATCATACCAGTCCCCGTCGAAGACGGAGTCAAACCGCTGCGCCTCAGAGAGCTCCTGTCGCCACCTGTCGTCTGAACCCTGTCCAAGCTGTTTGGATGCCTGTGACTGTTTGATCTGTGAACACTTTTTCAAAGCATGGCCTATGCGCATTGCGAGATTGCCTTTTTTGAACTGATGTGTGTCCTCATCAAAATCTGCTAGCTCTTTTACAGCCAGGACAACATGATCAAAGCTAGCTGAATTGATCACAGCATTTAAACTTGCGATTTTCATTTCTGACCTCACTCTGATAATCTTCAACAGTCTCCCTAACTCCCGCATCCTGGAGCTGATTTGTCCAGCCGTGTGTTCTTCAATGTCCCTGCGGTCAAATAATCTCTTTCCATACTCAAGAAGCAAGGGGTCAGTTCTGATGAGACGGCTTATCTCATCATCTCTCTGGGTAGCCAAGACCTTGTGGTAGAAGGAAAATTCAACGTCTAAGGGTATTGGAAGCATGAGCCGACCACGGCGAGCGGCGTCCCCTCGCCGAGTGATCTGAAACCCTCCTGGCTTCTGACAGCAACGTTTTGAGTGTACAGAGATCAGCTTTTTTTGATAGAGCCCTTTGCAATGGCTACAGGCGAGAAGGTCGTCTGCCTTACTAGTTTTGGTGCGACACTTAGGAATCAAACATCCGGATTTGTTTTCAAGAACAGCAACGTTATGCATGTAATCACCCTCATCTTGTAGTCTGATCCATGCTCGACGTCTCTGCTTGGTCCCTTTTTTCATCGACAAAATTTTAGCAACGTCAGCCTCATCTGCATGGACATCTTGTAAGTGCGTGCTCATTTTCAAGACAAGCTTGCCACACAATTTGCATGCATGTTTCTTGTCCCATTTGTACTTTCCTTTCCTTCTCTGCGACACGTGCACACCCGTTTCTTCTGTAAGTGCTCTTTCCCCACTCTTTCCAGCATCATGTTCCTCCTGCCTATCCACATTCTCATTGCCACCCCCTAACGCACACTGCACCTTGCTGGTACTAGCGTCACCAACACCTGGCCACCCCAAACCTGCCACTTTGATGAAATCTAACATAGTCGATACAATACTGTCTATGTCCGAGATCCCAGCAATTGATGCTGACACACCCTCTGAATCCGGTGAGCTCGAGCCAGGAACAAACTCCTCGTCATCACTGCCCTCGTATTGCGATGCGCTGGCACTGCTCTCAGTCTCGGGTCCATCCCAGGCGCCATTTGCCAACTGGAGAAAGAAAGAAAGAAAGATTAAAACCAAAGCTGCCTTAGAAACAGAAACAGCCCAATTTTGGTTTAAAGGGGCCTTGCACAAGAATAAAAAGAGTAATCCCGTGTATGACCGATTTACATATGTGTGACCTCGGTGACGAGGGCTGGCTTCTGCAGCAGTCAAAATCCACGTTTTCTGAAAATGCAAGCAGTTTTCACACATTTGTCAACCCTGCGTGACCCTTTGAGAGAGGTCACTCAAATTGGCATGTTTAAAAAGGTCTTGCCACAAAGTATCCTTGGGCCAAGCTTGAAGAATGTGGCTTGAATAGTCTCCGAGAAAATGCCACCGTTAACTCATTCTACCCCCAGACACACCACAGCAGGATAACAGGGGTGGGATTCTAGTAAGAAAGAAAACGCGGAAAATCAAACGACATTGGTGGGGGGTGGGTGGGTGGGTGGGGTGGGGTGGGGTGGGGGGGGGGGTGGGGGGGGGGGGGGTTTCATGTCCTTCATTTTCAGCGGCCGAAAAATCAAACGACAGGGGGAGGGGGGGGGGATAGGCACGCGTGTCCACCGTTCGCCAAAGTATCCAAAAACCGACACGGGGAGCGAGACCAAACACACCCGAAAATGGACTTTGTTATGACACTCCTGATCTGCAGTATAAAAATGGAATGTGCGTACCAGTTTATGTTCAGATGCACACTAAACGGCACTCTGTCTTGGACAATATCCTTTTTCACCGCCATTTTCCACTGCGACCTAAAGCTACCGGAAGTGTCGGGCGATAGTGAACCAAACTGCATACAAATCCAACCCATTTGAGATTTTTTTGCCATTTAAGAAGATTTTTTTTTTTTTTTCTCGTCTTTTTTGTTGTTATTAGACGCGGAAAATAAATATGCTTCAGCGGAATTGTGAAAGAATTTCCACGGAAATCCGCGGAAACGCGGAAGAATCCCACCCTGGGATAAGGATCGACCATGATAGTTCAAAGGTGATGCCAGAACAGCTTGGCGCCTACGGGCGCCAAGCTATTCTGGCACCACCCTTGAACTATCATGGTCGATCTGTGTCCTGCGCTGCAATGCGGTCTTGAGAGGACAGGGGCAAAATTTAAGGATTTTGGTGTTGGGGTAGAATGAGTTAAAGTTTACCATGGACGACGGACGGACGACCAGTGGCCCAGAACATAAACTCACTTTTGCTTCGCACGCACGCCAGCCAATAAAATGAAGATGATCATAGAATCACTTTACTTACCAGTTTGTAATTGGGGGCATTCCGCTGCCGTCCATGCACCCTCCTACCAGACGCACCCTCTGTGGCAGAGGCTGGGGGGCCATGATTCTGCAGCATAGATCCTGATGGGTTTGGACATCCTGCTGCCATCCGGCGCTGGGTGTGTGCCAGAAAGTCCTGAGCCGGTGTGACCAAAATGGTGTTGCTGAGAACATGTCCAATACAACCATGTAAACCAACTGACATTTTGAATCAGATTGATTGTACATTGCTTAACGTCCCGACAGCCACTAGGCTTTCTCAGGACGTGCCTGCACTGCTTGTGAAAAAAAACCCACCTAAACAGAACATTGCCATGTATGTCGCCTGCCGGTCAAATACGTTAACTCATTCTACCCCAACACCAAAATCCTTAAATTTTGCCCCTGTCCTCTCAAGACTGCATTGCAGTGCAGGGCACAGATCGACCATGATAGTTCAAGGGAGATGCCAGAATAGCTTGGCGCCCGTAGGCGCCAAGCTATTCTGGCATCACCCTTGAACTATCATGGTGGATCCTTATCCTGCCGTGGTGTGTCTGGGGTAGAATGAGTTAAATAAACCTAACACATGGGGCCAAGACATAAAGCTAAGACCATTTAGCAACACACATCCAATATCAAGAGCTACAGGCAGTGCAGACAGTAGGGAGAGTTTTAAAAAGGCAAATTTATACAGGTGAATGGACAAAGGGTAGACAGAAACACATGCATGCCCCAGAATTGAGAGAAAAACCCACCCTGTGGGGCTGACCAGGGTGACCCTGAGAACTAAAAACTGGCAATACAGTAAAAAGCGATACTTCAGTTGCACATTCCTAAACGAGACCTGTTTGTGGACGTTCGTTCTTCGAATCGCGAGGCAGTTTTGCGAAAGAGGATTGAAATCTGGCGCCATTTTTGTTTTTAAAAAAAAAAAAAAGTCAACTGATAGTTACTGTGCATGCATGTGGCAAGTTAACACGTCAGAAAAAAAAAAAGAAAGAAGAAACAAAATCGCGTGGCAGATTGACCTTGTAATGGGGTTATTGAACGAATTCCTTTCATTGAAGAAGAAAGCTTTTGTTAAAATCGTGGGGTTCTATTATCATTTACTACAAGACTCAACGGTCAGGCCCGGCCGGTGCGGCCGAAGACACGTTTGAAAGCAGACGCCTTATTTTTCTGGGCCAAACGGGTACGGGGATTGGAGGCATCTCTCAGTTAAATAACTGCACTGAACAAGTACATTTGGGCGTGCTCTTAACTAAGAAATATTGCATAAAATACCTCTGCAAATGCGAGAGAATGACCGGTGCGTCCGTTGGAGACGAAAGACGTTTAAGCAAGGGAAGGAACTCCGTTCATCGGTGTTGGACCAATCAAATTGATCTGAAAACACTCCGGCCGCTTCCGTGTCCACACACAGGCCCAGGGCATCCCTGAAACACAACGATGAAGTAAATCTGTTAAAATGGGCACATCGTATTTTGATATTTTTTTCTGAATTTTGAATGAAAGATAATACAGAAACAACCCTCAGAAAAAATGGGTTTCTGATCTGGCCACCCAAAATTTTACACAGACCCAGATTGCATAAGGATGGTAAAGAAAGTAACCCAGTTCAGTCATTTGGTGTACGCACACACACACACATACACACACACACACACACACACACACACACACACACACACACACACACACTAATGCACACAGACTTCGACAATTTTTTAACAAATGAAATATATTTTCAAATGTATATTTTCAAATTGTGTTGTACCTTTTTTTCTAAGCGTGTTTCTTTCTCCGTTGGGTACTTCTTTGCATTTCACACGCTTGGCAGTCACCTTTTTGGTCTGAATTGCTTATTTTTCAAATGTAGATTTTGCGTGTACACACTCACTAACTTTCGTTTGACTGAAATGAAATGGCCTGCAAACATTACTGATCAGTCCTCCGTCCCAAGATCGTCCATGTGCAAGAAACATAGGTTTATATGTGCTCCTGCAGTAGCGAGGGCTGCTGAAATCTTTGTTTCTTGCTGACAAAAATCGGCTGCATTTGTTCCCGTCAAACTGCGGATGCCGTTATGGGTTAGGGATAATAAATGATATTTGTACTGAATTGTTTACGTGCCTGCACTAGTCCAGGTATTTTTAGATTGATAGCTTAACCCATTTAGCCCCAACGCCCTCCAGCAGGATATGGATCAACCATGATAATTCAAGGGTAGTGCCGGATTAGCTCGGCGCCTGAAGGCGCCGAGCTAATCCGGCACTACCCTTAAATTATCATGGTTGACCCATCTCCTGCAGCAGGTAAATTAAGCTGTAAGATGTATGCGGCTGACACCTCCAAATTTGGAGGAATGTGGCCGTGGGATGAAATGGGTCAAAGTCGACGCGGGAGATCAGCTTGGATATGGCTATTACGGACATTGAGCTGTCACGGTCACGATGTGGCTGGAAATGTGAGCTGAGGAGAAGATGCCGCGGGGGTAAAGTTAAAGGACCCCCTTAATCTAGCCTCGACCCCCTTCCACAAGTCATAAATTACACAGACTTCTTACACGTCTTTTTTTTTCTTTTTCGGTTTCATTGTCTGTCGCAAGTATAAATACCCCAGTTTAACTCATTCGAGACGAGCCGCACCAGATAAAGCCGCGTATACGGGGCGCGGCACGTCTCGAATGCGTTAACATCTTCGCTGCTTAGGAAAAGTGTAAACACGACCCAACTGCAAGAGGCATAGATCTTCATGAGCCCCCGCAGTTGCGCTCGGGTTCACTAGGAACTATGCCACGAGCTGACACCACTTTTGTGTCCATGTTCTGGCTGGGACGGATTGGCCTCCATCGGCGTTGATTTAACTACATTTTCAGAAACATTTGATAAACTGTGTCGAGATTTAATATAAAAAAATAATTGAATAACTCCCATGAATGAGAAATTACAGTTTCTTGTCTCAGCAGGACCTACAAGTTAAAACATTAACCCTTTTAGCCCCAAGGTCCCATGGTCCCATTTCTCAAATTTTAGAGGTGTTGCCTAATGACTAGGTACCAGTTGCAGGAGATGGATTGGCCATGATAATTCAAGGGTGGTGCCAGATTAGCTTGGCGCCTTCAGGCGCCAAGCTAATCTGGCACTCCCCTTGAATTATCATGGTCAATCCATCTCCTGCTGTAGGGACTCGGGGCTAAATGGGTTAATGGCGTATTATATATATGCACACATATATCCACAAATAAACACAATCATTCAGAGACGGCAATAATCAATAGTCAAGGGGTTAACATTTACACCCTTAAAGATACGACCCATTCACCCTTAACTCACCGCAGCAGGAGATGAATTGTCCAAGAAAGTTCGAGAGGGTAGCGCTAGGGAAAGCGCCAAGGTAATCCGTCACAACAATTTAACTGTCAAGGCCGCAGCTTCCAAACAGGCTGAGCGCAGCAAATGTTGGGCGTCACCTTTGAACACGGTCGATCTGTCTCCCGCTGGTGTTTGCCCGGGCTGAGTGGGTTTCGCTGCAGGCGCCTGTGAACAATAACCAGCCTCAGTAGCCGCGGCAGCCCAGTCCTACCCTCCCGCTCTAAACCTCTGCCATGCACGCCGCGTTCAAGTTTGGAACATTGTGACAGTTTTAACGACTTCATCAATAAACTTTATTCCCCGAACAATAAAAGAGGAAGAGGGTGGTCGCTGGAAGGACTGTGACATAAAATAAGCGACCGTATGCCGCATCCCCATGCGGGGGACCACTGCGGGAATCGCCCGTCACAATGCAGACTGTGACTCGACCTAGCTCCTTCAGACGCGAACAGGCCCGATGAAAGGTGGGTAGAAAAAAGACAGGCGCTAAGGAGATGCTTACCAGTGTTCTGCTGTTGCTAACTTTGACAGGTGAGTGAGTTTCTGTGCTGGTCTGTAATTTTGGATCTCAAGTTACGGCCTCCGGTCGTAAGATCTAAAATCACAGGCCTAGCACACTTCTTGTTTGTTATTTTAAATAATAGAACACATTTCTATCTTCTTGTCAGTTTTGTTTTAAAGGAAGAAGCAAGGGTCCCTAACTATGGTGACGATGTAAATGTTCTCGCGCATTTCTACAATGGCTATTTGTTCTATATTTTGGAGTGTTTATTTGCCAACCCTTTTCGTCCTGATACACGACTGCATGAATTTAATTTGACTATGATAGTTCAAGGATGGTGCCAGAATACGGCTTGGTGCCTAAGCCCTATTCTGGCACAATCCGGCCTTGAAGTAGAATGGTTGATCTATCTCCAGATCTGTAATGTGGTCTTCATAGGACCGACAATAAGCGTTTTTGTTTAATGAGCTCAAGGTGCAATGGGTTAAACAAACAAATAGCTATTGTTTGTTTGTTTGTTTGTCCCAGATGTGGTTTTAAGACTTATCTGCGACACTGGACTTGTGTTACAATATGTACATATATATTCAATTGTAAAAGCAAGAGACCAAAAATGTGACTGCCAGGCATGTGAAATGCATACAGCATACCAACCAAGACAGAGAAACACTTTTAGACAACGCAGTTTATTAATATTTCGGGTTAAACACGCTTACAAAAGACACGTTTTGCACACCCGCACAGTTTCAGTATTAATATTTAGGATGGACGCTTCAGATCACGATAACAAATAGCAATATTGTATACTGTTTGTTGTATACTCATCTATTTTGAAGAGAAAAAAATGCCGAAATATAAATAATTCATTCAGCCACGACACACCACAGCAAGACATGGATCGAGCATGATAGTTCAAGGGTGGCGCCAGAATAGCTTGGCGCCCATAGGCGCCAAGCTATTCTGGCACCATCCTTGAACTATCTTGATCTATCTCTAGAATTGTAATACAGTCCTTCAGATGGCAACTTCAAATTTGGGGGATTTCGGTCCTGGTGTAGAATGTATTGTAACTGTCTTTTCTAAGCGTGTTTCTTTGTTCTTTGGGATGTCCTCTCGTGTACAATTAGCGGCATTGTCGAAACTGTCCAGATGGGTAGTATAACGAGCTCAGACTGTCATGGCCACTGGATCAATCGCATCGCATGATTCAAACACGCCAGAGATATTGTTGGAAAGATCACTTCGAAGAGAGATCGTGTCAGACAGTTATCGCTGTTTAGCATAACTGTTTGAACCAGTTTCCTTACCCCCTCCGATCATGTACACAAGGGAGGAGTTGAGTATTGGGAACTGTGTCACTGCAAGCACTGAAAACTGTGATGTCAGAGAATAGACTCTGTGATGAACCCGATATCTCACAGTCTACCTGAAGTCTACAATCACTGACGTCTGCTAAGCAGGACGTGTACAATTCTCGTAATGTAGACAGGCCTTTACAAGAGAAGCAGAAGGTTAGTTTATAGTTATTTGGGTTTAATGCCGAGCAGGGAGTAACAGAAGGGTTAGTGCCTGATCAGCTAATCAGGCACTAGCCCTTCTGCTTTAACGACGATGGGTGTGGGACAACGAGTTTTTGAAATAAAAAGAGCCGGTCCTAAGTTTAGTGGCCGTCCCCGTGTATTCCTGGCCGCATATTCATGATACTTTGGCTGGCCCGATGTGTGCTACACCTTTAAACTTCACCTCATACAGTCAGGTCATCTGGTAAAAACAAAGCTTCAGTGAAGCGTTAGAATCATTTTGTTACAATTGTTTTTGTGTGGACTTATTTTTAACCCCTTCCCTGCCACTGTACGTAAACTTTTGTTTCTGAAATCTTGGTTTATTCAACGACCCAAATCCAACACCCTCCAAGGAACATGGATCCAAACTGGTCTCAGCAAGACAAGAGGCCATAGATCCTCATATGCCCCCGCAGTCCCGGAGGCTCATGAGGATCTATGCCTCCTGCAGCTGGATCGTGTTTACTTTTTTTCTCGGCAGCGAAAGGCGGGTTAAACTTCACCTTATTCAGTCAGGTCATCGGGTGTAAACAAAGCTTGACTGAATCATTAACCCATTCAGCCCTGACGCACTACAGCAGGAGATGGCCGGGTCGACCATGATAATTCAAGGGTAGTGCCAGATTAGTTTGGCGCCTGTCGGCGCCAAGCTAATCTGGCACTACCCTTGAATTATCATGGTGGGTCCATCTCCCGCAACAGGTGCATAGTCGTTAGATGACCCCTCCAAAATTTGGGAAATACGTGCGTCGGGCTGAATGAGTTAAAATCATTGGCTACAAGTAACTTCGCAAAAACGCGTTTTCCTGTTTTGAGTTTTTAACACCGATTTACTGTAGTCAGCTCCTTCTAGCCGTAGAAGAGAAGAAGTTGATAATGTAAACAGATACACATCGTTAATAACACTTTTCAACCATAGCCTGTGCTTACACCTCGTCTTTGAGCAGTGCCGCCCACAGGAGTTCAGATCAATCAACCTCAGGCGTTCGTCGAAAGTACACTGAAGTTTTACTAACGTGATTTCCTGATTAACAACTTGGCTCTTCAACTCGTGTGTGTGTGTATTTAACAGACTCTAGCTCTGTCTTTCAGACAGTTGTTGTAGTTGTTGTTGTTGCATCGTGTTGTGTTTTGTTGTGTTGTGTTGTGTTGTGTTGTCTTGTGTTGTGTTGTTTGGCTTGGTTTTGTTTAGTTTGATTTGGTTTAATTTTTA
Organism: Semisulcospira habei; assembly: GCA_036245525.1. Classification (NCBI taxonomy): domain Eukaryota; kingdom Metazoa; phylum Mollusca; class Gastropoda; family Semisulcospiridae; genus Semisulcospira; species Semisulcospira habei. The sequence continues at coordinate 22,358,193 of BTPG01000008.1, read as the reverse complement.
ACAATATTTTTCACCCGTATTCTAATACTAGCTTATGAACTTGTGACGTATTCATAAGGATCCTTCTTTCTGTGCTTCCACGGCGTTAACACCTTTACTACCAAAAAATGAACGCAACACAACTGCCGGCAAGAGGAATAGATAGACGTGTGCCCCCGCAACTGCGGGGGCACATGAGATCTATGCCTCTTCCTGACATTACTGTATATCCATGTTCCTTGGAAGGTTATGGTAATATCGTATTGAATTAACAAACGTTTTGAAAAAAAAAATACCAAAGAGTTTTCCCTAATCATCGCCAGGGAATTCAAAACCTAGAAACGGCGTTGTATGGTTTTCTTTACTGGAAAGCAAGAGGTCTCACCACAGCAGTTTTGTTCGTTTTATAGGGCAATAACTGATGTTTTGAGCGGCTTTATCCATTGTGTTAGCAACATCCATATTCATTTTTATTTCATTCCATTCTTCACATGACACCTGTATAAGATGAAATGATCTGCTGAAGCTGTTCCCAAGTCAGACATTATCTTTTTGACAGCAGTCGATTCTGAAGGTGATATGTGGCTTTAGGCCCACCGTATTATATCTCTTGCAGTAAATAGCCCCCTGCAAGAGACATAGATCCTCATGAGCCCCCGCATGTCTGCGGGGGCTCATGAGGATATATGCCTCTTGTTGCGCTTGCAATATATGTACCGCATGCAGAGACTGCGTGTCTTCTGTTATGCCCAACGCAAAGATGGTCTCAAGGACATGCATTGGTCATCTTGTGGAATCTGTACTAACGCGCCTTCACGCTGAGCTGCAAGCTGTACATATCGTTTGACTGGTGGTGATTTTGGTGTGGTTTGTCTTTTTAATTTCTATTTTGTGACGTTGGTTGTTGGTGGTGGTAGTCAGTGGTGGTGTGGTGGTGTTACAGCTGTTGATTTTGCTATTGTTGTTGTTCTTGTTATTGTTGCTAGTGTTGTTGTTGATGACTTGTCGTGACTGCTGCTTTTATTGGGGTTTTCTGTGTGTGTTTGCTTCTTTTTTTCCATTTTCTTTTTTCCCCCTCCTTCGCTTGCACACTTCATCTGTGTAAGATCGTTAATGGAGGACATTTAGATGACGATTGACACCTCCATCCCACCCCTTCGCCTCCTCTCATTAGTACCGCTGACCCTTGCATCCATGTTCGAGAGTCCAAGGACGTAAGTACAAACAAACAACGGCGGGAAGTGATCGCTGGTTTCAGAATATAGGAGAACATAAGAAGAAGAAGATATCTGATAATCTGTATAGCTGCATAACTCATTCAAAGCGCCCCACAATGACATCAATAGCTGCGGAAGTGTCGTACAGCGTTGCCGTCGGCAACCGTACGACACTTCCGCAGCTATTGATGCGGGGTACCTTGAATCAGTTCATGACCATTTTGTACTATACAGTACATGCGCATTTGTGAATTTGTACCCGTCTCCCAAAATCAACTCTAGCACACGTTCAGTGAATGATATGCTCTGTGTGTGACTGACTACAGCATGTGCCAGCGGCCAAAATGGACTGGGCGGGCAGGGCCCCGTGGGGGAGGGGGACGGGCAGCCTGTCCAACACACCGTGGAACTACTGGCTGTCATCGACAAACGGGGCTTTGACGCGTGAGTACGGTTACTCCGGAACCTGTTTTGAGCGAGCACCCTTAGGAAAGATCCCCTGTCACTAAAGACCATCGTGTAGGTGGCTGTAGCCACCTACATGATGGTCTTTAGAGACAGGTGAAACTGTTTGCCCTTCAGGACTTCTCTTGAGCGAGCACTTGTCTTTTAAGCCATATCATACTGAGGCTAAAAGCTTCAAATTTGCACACTGCCATATGCAAACTACATTATAGTACTTACAGATAAGGATATAGACCAATGGCTTTAGTTCACGGGTAGTGCTAGAATAGCTTGGCGCCTAGAACCCTTGAACTATTTTAGTCACACTTATTTCGCAAAATGGTGTATTCCGAATGATAAGGGTTAAGAAGACCCCCTTTTTCTTGCAAGAAAAGTTGGCTTTTCAAAACAGGTTCCGCTGTATAAAAGGTGGCTTTTCAAAACAGGTTCCGCTGTATTTTCTCTTCACTGACATTGCAGATTTTGCAAAGATTTGTGGAGTCTATTTTCTTTGTCTTATGTAACTGTCGTGGCTGGGCTGGCGATTTGAAAGGTATCTGTTTTGTCCATCGTTCAGTGATCTGTCTATAAAGTTATAAAACATTTTTTTTTAATGGCTGTTGTGTGAAGACAGCAAGAGGCTAAGACTATATAAGACTATCATAACTACAAATCCGTGTATATAATGGCTGTTGTGTGCAGACAGCAAGAGGCTAAGACTATCATAACTACAAATCCGTGTATATAATGGCTGTTGTGTGCAGACAGCAAGAGGCTAAGACTATATAAGACTATCGTAACTACAAATCCGTGTATATAATGGCTGTTGTGTGCAGACAGCAAGAGGCTAAGACTATATAAGACTATCATAACTACAAATCCGTGTATATAATGGCTGTTGTGTGCAGACAGCAAGAGGCTAAGACTATATAAGACTATCATAACTACAAATCTGTGTATATAATGGCTGTTGTGTGCAGACAGCAAGAGGCTAAGACTATATAAGACTATCATAACTACAAATCCGTGTATATAATGGCTGTTGTGTGCAGACAGCAAGAGGCTAACACTATCATAACTACAAATCCGTGTATATAATGGCTGTTGTGTGCAGACAGCAAGAGGCTAAGACTATATAAGACTATCATAACTACAAATCCGTGTATATAATGGCTGTTGTGTGCAGACAGCAAGAGGCTAAGACTATATAAGACTATCATAACTACAAATCCGTGTATATAATGGCTGTTGTGTGCAGACAGCAAGAGGCTAAGACTATATAAGACTATCATAACTACAAATCCGTGTATATAATGGCTGTTGTGTGCAGACAGCAAGAGGCTAAGACTATATAAGACTATCATAACTACAAATCCGTGTATATAATGGCTGTTGTGTGCAGACAGCAAGAGGTTAACACTATCATAACTACAAATCCGTGTATATAATGGCTGTTGTGTGCAGACAGCAAGAGGCTAAGACTATATAAGACTATCATAACTACAAATCCATGTATATAATGGCTGTTGTGTGCAGACAGCAAGAGGTTAACACTATCATAACTACAAATCCGCGTATCCGGATACATTACGTGTCGAATGTGTTAACCCATTCAGCCCTGACGCACTACAGCAGGAGATGGGCCGACCATGATAATTCAAAGGTAGTGCCAGATTAGCTTGGCGCCTGTCGGCGCCCATGAATTATCATGTTCGATCCAACTCCTGCAACTGGTGCATAGTCCTTAGATGACACCTATAAAATTTGGGAAATACGGCTGTCGAGGCTGAATGAGTTAATGTGTTAATATAATGACCGAAACAGGTGCCTTATTTATTATGTGCGTAACATTTTAATAAAGTGTTTAACACTTGGGCTTTCGGTAGCACGTTTGTCGCTATGATTCCTGATGGAATCATCGCGACAAAACGCGCTACCGACACCCAAAGGTTAATTTTGTGCCTTTTCTTGACAGAAATTCAGACCCACTAAAACTTTCTTTCTGTGTGCGTGCTTGCGTGCGTGCGTGCATGCATGCGTGTGCTCAAATTTTCGTTTGCACAGGTGGTACAAAAACACTCCCGGTGCAACTGAGGATGAAAGATTTAAAGCCACAGAAACCCGAGTGACAAACTTTTTAAGTTCCATTGTGGTCGGGGTGAGTTGGCTTCTGCTGGTTTCAGTTTCTGACGTGTGAAGACAAGTAAATCCATTTTTGTGAAAAGCGACATTTTCATTGTTTGACAATGTAAATCTCGCTTTCACAAAAATTAACTGCCTGTCTTCTTGCCGCCTTCACGGTGCAGATTTCTTCTTCGCGTTGTACGCACGATTACACAATGAAAGTGTGTCTGTAAATATTCCATCGTCGACCGTGCCCATTTGTCTGGTTGCATTTTTTGACTGATGATTTTATATTTGTCTTGACAGTTATGGTTACGTGAATTTCATTTCATATACCATTAACACATTCTACCCCAGGACCGAAATCCACAAATTTTGAAGTTGCCCTCTGGAGGACTGTATTACAATTCTAGAGATAGATCGAGCATGATAGTTCAAGGGTGGTGCCAGAATAGCTTGGCGCCTATGGGCGCCAAGCTATTCTGGCATCACCCTTGAACTATCATGCTCTGAAGGACTGTATTACAAGACTAGAGACAGATCGAGCATGATAGTTCACCCTTGAACTAGCATGCTCGATCCGTGTCTAGCTGTCATGTGTCGGGGCTGAATGAGTTAAATCTCTCTCTCATCTCTCTCTCTCTCTCTCTCTCTCTCTCTCTCTCTCTCTCTCTCTCTCTCTCTCACACACACACACACACACACACACACACACACACACACACACACACACACACACACACACACACACACACAGATTACACTAGGTGTACATATATTACAATACACCACTTGTGTTAACATTTTATCACCTTAGTTTGATCATATTTTTAATGTTTGCATGCACGCATTGTAAAAGTGAACAGGACCAGCATGTAAGGTAGCCGATATTATTGCTTTAGCCTGAAGAAAGTTTGATCGTCATCATCATCATCACCAGTTCACCAGTTGAAAGTTCTGTAGAGGTGTGTTGGAATCGTTTGATAACATGTGTGCCACCGGCTACTATTTGACTCATTTCAAAGCACACAAACAAACAAACAAACACACAAACAAACAAACAAACAAACAAAACAAACAAAACAAACACAAAAGACAATCAGCTACTTTTTGGAGGCAAACCATTTAGTTTATCCGTTTTAACGTTTATTTGTCTTTTTTCTTGTTGTTGCTTGTCCTTATAAAGCATGTTTGTTTGATTGTTGGCTATTTATTTGCATTTTTCACGCTCGCATTCATCTTTTATCTTATCTGTGTTTGCTATTTTTCAACCTATTGTTGTCTGCAACAGATAAACAACATTTATGAGAGCGTGAAAAAGTACGGTCTACACTTAGACGTCCGACTGAAGAAAGTCCATATTCTGGTGAGAATATTGCCCTAGAAAGAGCAAAATACAGTAACTCCGTTCATGTTAACCATTTGGGTGTCGGTAGCGGCCCTGTTTGTCACGATGATTTCTGCATGAAATCACCGCGACAAACAACGCAACCGAAAGCCAAAATGGTTAATAGCGAGATTTTCATTGGATTTACTGTCCATCGCCTTCCTTGAGCAGGATGGTTTCGTTTGTAATTTAAGCCGTTCAGTGCCCAGCCGGAAAATCTGAACATACCCAACTGCAAGAGGCATAGATCCTCATGAGCCCCCGCTGCCGCGGGGGCTCATGAGGATCTATGCCTCTTGCTGGCACCACTTGAATCCATCCTCCTGGGACAGCTGGGACATTTTGGTGTTGAAGTAACAAAGGAATGCAAAAACACAATATGCTTCAACACTATAGAGCTGCCAGAGATATAGATCCTCATGAGCCCCCGCAGTTGTGAGGGGCTCATGAGGATCTATGTCTCTTGCTGACACTACTTTGAATCCATGCACCTGGGACAGCTGGGACATAATGGTGTTGAAGTAGCAAAGAATGTAAAACCACAAGCGTCAATTGGCACTGAACGGGTTATAAGGTACAGAGTGTTGGTCTGTGTTCAGATTTGTAAGTTTCTTTCGCCACGTTGTGTGTGGTGTGTGAGTGCATGTGTGTGTATGCTTGTGCGCGTACGTGCGTAGGCCGCAAGTGCATGTGTATGAGTGGAAACTTGTGTGTGTTTGTGCGTGTCTGTGTGTGCCACAATGCGTGCATGTCTGTGCACGTCCGCCAGGTACACGCGAAGAGAGTGCAATACTAGTGAGGTTTGGTTTGCAACAAACGACTACTGTACCAACAACGAACGAAAGCTGATAACCAGCATAGACTACATAGCATAGACTACACTCCAAACATCTCCAAGAGGCATAGATCTTCATAAGCCCGTAGGGCTCATGAGGATCTATGCCTCTTGAGGATGTTTGGAGCCTTGTCTATACTTATGGTGCAAGCCGCGATTTCGCTCTCGTCACTGAGTTCGTTGTTGGGAGCCGTTCGTTTCAAATGAAACCTCACTATTGAATGACATGAACGTGGCGGGCGCCTGTGTGTGTGTGTGTGTGTGCGTGTGCGAGCTTGCGCGTGCATGCGTGCGTGCGTGTGTGTGTGTGTGTGTGCGTGCGTGTGTGTGTGTGTGTGTGTGTGTGTGTGTGTGTGTGTGTGTGTGTGTGTGTGTGTGTGTGTGTGTGTGTGTGTGTGTGTGTAGTTGCGTGACCTGTGGGAAAAGAAAGAGATGCGGTTCGGCTTCACGGATCAGATCGCCACCAACACGGCCATCGACAAGTTCTATCAGTGGACCTGGCAAAACCGGGACACGCTGGGGCTGTTCGACCACGCCTTGCTCATTACAGGGTACCGCGCAAGTTGACTTTTTAACCCATTAATCCTGAGGATGAATTTTTTTCCCTCAGATATCATTTGAGGTCTATGTCACAGTTCTGGACACAGTGCGACCATGACAGTTCAAGGGTGGTGTCAGAATAGCTTGGCGCCTGCAGGCGCCAAGCTATTCTGACACCACCCTTGAACTGTCATCGTCGATCCACATCCTGTTGTAGCATTTCAGGGGTTTGTGGGTTAACCCCCTTCCTGCCAGTGGACACAGATTGTGTTTCTGAAAAGAAATATTGGTGTTAAAATACCAATTTAAAGAACCGGAGCCGTCAAAAGAAACAAGGCTACAAAATGATGTCAGCAAGAGACATGTGTCCCCATTTGCCCTTATCATTCGGAATACACCAGTGTGTGAAATACGTTTGACTAAAATAGTTCAAGGGTAGTGCCAGAATAGCTTGGCGCCTCTAGGCGCCAAGCTATTCTGGCACCACCCTTGAACTAAAGCCATTGGTCTGTATCTTTATCTGTAAGTACTATAATGTCGCTTGCATGTGGCAGTGTACAAATTTGAAGCTTTTAGCCTCAGTATGATATGGGTTAACACCTGCGGGGGGGGGGGGAGGAGGGGGGCCGGGGGGGGGGGAGGGAGGGCGAATGAGGATCTCTGTCTCTTGCACGGTTGGCTCAGATGTAGAGCTTATATATAATATATAGACAATATACATCTAACTGATTAACCACATGACCAACACGCGTCATTTCCGCCTAGCGTGAGTAGCAGTCTTGGGGTTAATTTCACTGGGGTTTCACAATACAGGATGTACTCAGTTAACTCATTAAGCCGTGATACATTACAAAAGAACGACCATGATAGCTGAGTCTGTGTTGCCAGAATAGTTGCCATCATCCTTGCCGCACTAGCATCAGTCATGGTCGATCTAGCCCAGGAACTGCTGGTATGTAGCCTCCAGCTGACTATCCCCAAATGTGGAACTTAAACCCTGTGGCTCAAAGTTCTAGTTCAAAGGCGAATTGTGTTGCAGATATGACGTCATTGACGCTAGAGATCCCGCCAAGCTGACAAAAGGTATGATGATTGATCGTATTCCTGCTGTTTTCACGCACATACATTTTCGCTAACAACAAACTGTAGTCACATCAAACTTCTATCTGTTACAGTGTACTATCCATTATAATATTCAGTGTGTGCATGGGTTGTGTACACATTAGATATAGCAACCTTCTGTTTTTGGCCTAACTATCGAGAATATAGTCACCATGTCGTCCGACCTATGACTAGGGGTTTTACATTTTTAGGAGCAAAATCCAAAATCACAGAACAGCACATATTTGACAAATGGTGCTACCAGATTCCGGACTAATCATATACACTCAGAATCGAACTTTGACGCCGTCAAAAATTCCCAGTAAGTCAAAGTTGGATTCTAAGTTAATCGTGAAGTTTTGTCATCTTGTCAACAGTTATTTGCACAGGGAAAATATAACCAACAAAGAAAGTTACCTCATTTGAGGCGCCCCGCATCAATAGCTGCGGTAGTGGCGTACAGCGTTGCCGCCGGCAACGCTATACGACACCACCGCAGCTATTGATGCGGGCGTCTTAAATGAGTTAATTAACAGGCTTCGAAACTGAAAACTGTTTTGTCCTTCGTATTTGAAAGCGTGTTGTTTTTAACCCTTTGGCTGTCGGTAGCGCTTTTTGTCGCGATGATTCCTGCAGGAATCATCGCCACAAAAAGCGCTACCGACAGCCAAAGGGTTAAAAAATATTTCTTTCACTTCACACAATTAGCATTAATCTTTTGGTCTGTATTTCACTTTCAGTTTTTTTTTTCTTCTGATGATTGCTTTGAATTCCACTTTTCTTGAAAACCCCCCAAATACTTACTTGTATACGTGATGATAGGTCTGAATTTCAGTTTTATTTTAAAAGACCCAAGAATACTTACCTGTATACCTGATGATTCCTATGCCTGTGTTTTGTCTGCAGGTGTTGCGTACAAAGGTGTGATGTGCAAGTACGGCAGTATATCCGTGGTAGAGAACACGTTTTCCTACCAGATGATCGACACAGCCGCACACGAACTTGGCCACAGGTATGCATACTTGTATACTGACGAGCGAAAGAAATGCGACATTTTGGGAATCCGATGATTCCAAAAATGCCGCGTTTCTTTTGCTCGTCAGTCAGTATAATTTCTCTCTCCTGCAGCTATTCTGGTGGAGTCGTAGAACCAGTAAAATCAAGTTACATTTTGAATCAGTTCGATATTTGTCTTACCGTCCATTTTGTGGAAAAAACACGACTTTCATTTCAGTCTTTAACCACTTGGTTGCAAGTGAACACAAAACCTGAAACCAATGCACACCGACCGACGTTCGCGTGAAGAACACAGATGTAAATGGGACAAAAATAAGTATAAAGAACATAGGACTAACAAGAGGCATAAATCCTTATGAGCCCCCGCAGATGTATGTCTCTTGCAGCTGGGTAGCGTTCGCCTTACTCCGGCAATTAAGGGGTTACGTCAGTTTTGTGAAAAGCGAGACTGTCATTGTAATACCATGACAAATTCGCTTTTCACAAAAACAGACTTGCTGTCTTTTGCGACGTTAGGGCAGCAATTGCGACAGACTGTATTCACATGAAGTAATTTAGAAACACTGACAAACTGCGTCTCGTCTGCGAACGTGCTGGTAAGTACTACTGGGGCTCATGAGGATCTCTGACTTTTACAAACTGACCTGCTACACGCTCTTCTTTCATTACAGTCTAGGGAGTGATCACGACGGAGAGAACAACTACTGTGGCAACAACCGTGGCTTCATCATGTCCTCTAAAACTGAGATCAACTCTACAGAGCGATGGAGCTTTTCGCCGTGTTCGGCAGAGGCCATGAAGCTCAACATCGCAGACCTCAACATGTAAGAACTTGCGCAGTCGCATGGGTCGACTTTCACACTGGTTGTCGCCCTCGGTTCGCTGCGCTGTTCAGCGCAGCGAATCGAGGGACACAACCAGTGTGGGTCAACTATTTCGCCCATACCTCCACCGGGTATTAAGTTGTATTTGTCAGTGTTCAACTTTCATACTGGTTTTCTCATTGGGACTAACGAGCCGTGCTCGCTGGTATCCGAGGTAGTTTCCGCGCGTACGGCGACGATAGCGAGGTTTTGTTTGTCACCAAACGACTCCCAACAACGAACGAGAGCCAAGTCACAGCGGATAAGCTGCTCCAACCATAAGCATCTGTAGGCAACACTCCAAACATCCAGCCCATGGGCTCATGAGGATCTATGCCTCTTGGAGATGTTTGGAGTGTTGTCTACGCCTTTGGTGGAACCTGGTTATCCGCTTTGGCTTCGCTTTCGTTCGTTGTTGGGAGTCGTCCGGTGTAAACGTAACCTCACTACTCACTCCATAGAGACACCAAGGGTGGCAAGACACGTCACGCCTGAAACTGGGTAGAGGTGATGCGATGCATTGCGATTCGGCAACAGATTTCTTTCTTCAAAGCAACCACACGAATCAAATCCAGACAAAAAATTCAGTGAGGAGAAAATTTTCTACAAATCTATACCAACTCGTCTGCCAGTAGGACTGAACCGACAGTTTAGTATCAAGGAATGGTTCAGTCATGGTTTAAGCAGACGTCAGCTGCCTGAAAAATGCCGAGTGGTCGGAAGCAAGCGTCATGCTAATTTCTTATGCAAGTGTGGCCTCTTTCAGCCGAAGGCTTAGCGTTGTACTCTTATATGGTTGAGAGTATTTTGAGTTTAGTCTGGATGCTGGCTATTTTCAGACGTAACGTAAGTTTCCTTTGGTATATCTATGGAGTACGTGTCGTTGGGCGCGTCTGCGGCGCGGAGACTGCCTAGCACAACAGCACACATCCCTCGTGAGACCACCGGCTATTTGACGCAGCCCCCCCCCCCCCCCCCCCCTACAGTTTCGTATTCCGCGTTGCATGTCTTTTGAACGTGTGCAGGGCTGGAGCCAACTGCCTAGTAAAGACCAACACACAGCCTACGCCGGGTCTTGAACTTGGAGCTTTGTTTTCTGCTGACGAACAGTGCAAAATGATTATGGGCCCTGAAGCATTCTTCTGTCGGGTAGGGCAATAATACACCTACATTATGGCACGGTATCGCGATTCCTTTTTTTAATCAGTCAATTTACTAGGAAGTGTGTGCCGTGTGTGTGTGTGTGTGTGTGTGTGTGTGTGTGTGTGTGTGTGTGCCGTTGTGTGTGTGTGTGTGTGTGTGTGTGTGTGTGTGTGTGTGTGTGTGTGTGTGAGAGAGAGAGAGAGAGAGAGTGGGGGGGGAGGGAGGCGGGGGCAGGGTATGCGGGTTATGGTAGTAAGGTGAGGAGTAAAGTCTTGTACAAGATTAGTGTAAGAGTAACACATTCGAGGCGTGCTGCAGTTGATTCGGATACGCGGCTTTATGCCGCGTATCAGAATGCGGCACTTCTCGAATTAGTTAAAATTTCGCATTCTTGTTGTCTGCAAAATTATTAAAACTAACCTAAGAAATGTTTCCATTTTAGTTGATGACCTTATTTTAGTGGACAATACATGCTGTAAACATGTGTGTTGGTCTGTGATTTTGGACCTTACGGCTTTTAGCCGTAAGGTAAAAAAAATCACAGACCAGCACCACACACACACACACACACACACACACACACACAGTCATAGTACCGCTGGCTTGTCTGGCAGGATTTTTATGACGCACCATCCGTGTACGAGAAGATGTGCACGTCCATGTGGTGCTCCGCCAGCCAGAAAGAGTCCCACTGTCAGAATCACATCGCGTCCGACGGCTTCGTCTGCGGAAACAAAAAGGTATCGGACCGCTTATGACAGCAAAGTTTAAAGTGTGTTGATAACGTTTCATGTAAACGAGACCAAAAGGGATGACTAACTGTCCTCATAACCGATGTAGGAAAACTACCAAGTGAGGTGAAAAATTCAATTCAGTTCAATTCAGTTCAGTTCAATTCAAGAAACTTTATTTATCCCTTAAATGGCAATAAAAATTTTGTGGAAGGGGGAGGGGGCCGATCAGTAAAAATAAAAATCATTAAACATTAATTAATACCAAGTATTAGCGTGCCAATCTGTAGGACTTATAATACTAAGATTAAGACACAAAACACAAAAACATTAATAAATTTTATTCAAATAGCACTGTCACGGGAGCCGAGAACTATGCATTATCGACCAATGATCATAGCTCTAGTCACTTGGTCACAAAACAAAAAAAAGATAGGGTTGAGAGTGGGAAGCTAAGTAAGTTTATATGAGATTTTAAGGAATAAGACTCTGAATCTTTTAACTCATTCTACCCCAGACACCCCACAGCAAAATAAGGATCGACCATGATTGTTCAAGGGTGATGCCAGAATAGCTTGGCGCCTAAGGGCGCCAAGCTATTCTGGCATCACCCTTGAACTATCATGGTCGATCTGTGTCCTGCACTGCAATGCAGTCTTCAGAGGACAACGGCAACATTTGGGGATTTCGGTGTTGGGGTAGAATGAGTTAATCGAACTGTTTATAGCTAGTGGACGCAAAATATATTTTTCAGAAATCATTTTTACTTCCACGCCAAAGAATCCCTTCCGTCCAGTGGAACGTGGATTCAAAGTAATATCGGCAAGAGGCATAGATCCTCGTGAGCCCCCGCAGCTGTGGGGCTCATGAGGATCTATGCCTCTTGAATTTGGATCATGCTGTGAAGGGGTAAACTGGTGTGGCTGACGACAGAAAATACACTGACAAGCACAAGAAATGCGACGTCACCCTAGTCATCGGAAACACGTCGAATGGTGTCGCATTTCTTTTGGTCGTCAGTATGCAATGTCTGTAGCATAAGCAGTGACGGGCTCAGTAATGTGTCATACGTATTATGATGGTGTGATCAAAGGTTTAGTTTTGTGATCGTTATGTTATTCTCATTGTGACCGAGGTGCGAAACACCCACATTTTGGAGTCATCCTCTGAGGACTGCATTACAGTTCAGGAGACAGATCGACCATGATAGTTCAAGGGTGGTGGCAGAATAGCTTGGCGCCTATAGGCGCCAAGCTATTTTGCCACCACCCTTGAACTGTCATGGTCGAGCCACATCTTGCTGTGGTGTGTCGCGGTCAGAACGAGTTAAGGCGGTGTTTTCCATTACAGGTTTGCAAGCGTGGGGCCTGTATACCGGACGCATCGTCAGATGCAATAGAAACATCAGGTCATAAATTATTTTTCTTATTGCTTGTATTACACTAAAATAATTGTTGTAGCAAAGAACTGCCAAACCACTTAGCAAGACGTATTGAAAAAAATGAAAGGGTGACCACATTACTCCCTTTCTTAAGTAGTTACACTGCGGCCTCCTGTGAAGTTCAGACTTGAATACAAAATTGCCACCCTCACATTTCAGGCCTTTGATAAAACACTCACGGCATACTTGTCCTCCTGTCTCCCTGTCTATACACCAGGCAGAGTATTGCGCTCCAGCACTGACGACAGAGTATTGACTACCCCCAGAGAAAGAGTATCTTAATAACCTTTGTCCTGCGGACCTTTTCTTTCTAAGCTCCCAAAGCATGAAATGGTCTTCCCCATGATATTCGCCATGTACCATCTTTGGCCATTTTCAAGGCTTGATTGAAAACATATATTTTTCAATCTGGCCTTTGAAATTGATTGATAAACCCCATTTTTTTCCCATCAATAATACTTGATCAGGTTCTTGAAATGTGTTATGTTTATTATTGTAGTATTGTGTGCTGCTTTTGTACTTATGAATGAGTGTATTTGTATGTTGGGGGTACTTTACTTAATTAATTTCATGTAGTTAGATTATCTAGATGTAAAGCGTTCTGATCCTTTCATGTGGGGATATTGCGCTATAGAAGAGTTATAATTTATTATTTATTATTTTATTATTATTATTATTATTATTATTATTATTATTATTATTATTATTCCCTTCTGAGCACCATAGGTCATCGGGCCGACGTCTGCTCTAGTCGGCCCGATGACCGTTTGCTTACTGAGTCGTGATTCGCAATTTCGAGAGGTCCGGTTTGATACCTACTGAATACATAGGGCTTACTTCCAGTCCCAGTAGCAAAATGTCCCCGGGCCCACGGCGGCCGCAGTGGGTTATCGCACGGTCGTGTGCGGGTCCACTGCGGCCGTCGTGGGCCCGAGGGCCTTTGCTTACTGGCAACGAGTCAGGGCAAACGTTTAAAAAACGGAGTGACGTTTTGTGACCCTTTAGTCCTGGCAACGAGTCAGGGCAAACGTTTAAAAAACGGAGTGACGTTTTGTGACCCTTTATTCCTGGCAACGAGTCAGGGCAAACGTTTAAAAAACGGAGTGACGTTTTGTGACCCTTTATTCCTGGCAACGAGTCAGGGCAAACGTTTAAAAAACGGAGTGACGTTTTGTGACCCTTTATTCCTGGCAACGAGTCAGGGCAAACGTTTTAAAACGGAGTGACGTTTTGTGACCCTTTATTCCTGGCAACGAGTCAGGGCAAACGTTTAAAAAACGGAGTGACGTTTTGTGACCCTTTATTCCTGGCAACGAGTCAGGGCAAACGTTTAGAAAACGGAGTGACGTTTTGTGACCCTTTATTCCTGGCAACGAGTCAGGGCAAACGTTTAAAAACGGAGTGACGTTTTGCATCCTGCAACGAGTCAGGGCAAACGTTTTAAAACGGAGTGACGTTTTGTGACCCTTTATTCCTGGCAACGAGTCAGGGCAAACGTTTTAAAACGGAGTGACGTTTTGTGACCCTTTATTCCTGGCAAAGAGTCAGGGCAAACGTTTTAAAACGGAGTGACGTTTTGTGACTATTCCTGGAAAAACGATATTAACCAACTGACTGACCAATTCAAGTTTATTGTCCCACTGGTACCGGAGTGATCGAACCAACTGCAAGATGTATAGATCCTTTATTGACCCCACATGCCTGCCACCTCCACCCCCCCAACCCAACACCTACCTTTCCCCCAACCAACCCAGATGTGCCAGTGGTGACCTACGAAGCAGCATGTCTCTTGCCTGTCCCAATATCGTACACATGAATTCTATGGCGTTAAACTGTCCGAGTTAAACCTCGTGGCCTTTAACCCTTTTTATCCTGATACGCCCATTGCTTGAAATAAAATTGACCATGCAAGTTCAAGGGTGGTGCCAGAATAGCTTGGCACCTGAGACGCCAAGCCGACTATTCTGGCACCACCCTTGAACTGAATTGCTTGATCTTTCTCCTAATCTGCAATGTAGCCTTCACAGGACAATAAGCAAATTCTTTTTAAAAAATCAGCCTCAGAATGTAAAGGGTTAAAGGGTTAACGCCGCTTTGAAATGGTCTGAAGTCGAGTTCAGTGTCTACCCAAAATCTCTGAAGCAGACATGTGTACTGGTCAACCCGTCACAGTGAACTTTCCAAGAGGAGTGTGGGTTAGCTCTGATTGGCTGACCTATACAAATATCTGCTCCAGATACCAATCAAAACTCATGTGACATCTGTCTTTACCCGCGCAGACACGTGTCCTCAAGGCGACCAACCCGGTATCGTGTATCAAAACCTGACTTGTAGCGACGTAGCCAGAAAACAACCCTGGTTGTGCTACGGAAACTTCTTCAATCGCAAGTGTTGCCTGACATGTCCAGCCATCAAACAAAACGTCCCAGGTATTAGATATGGAGGTTTCGATTGCAACGAGCGACTCACAACAACGAACGACATAGACAACACTCAGACATCTCCAAAAAGCATAGATCCTCATGAGCTCCCCGGGCTCAAGAGGATCTATGCCGTTTGGAGATATTCAGAATGTTGTCTGTGCGTCTGGTACACACTTGTTATTCGCCGTGATTTCGCTCTCGTTCGTTGTTGGGAGTCGTTAGTTGCAAACGAAACTTCACTGTTGACGGCTTCCATGGTGTCTTGTTACAGTTCAAGAGTTACTCAGTAAATGCAAGCTAAAGGTCGTACACCAGGAGTCTTCGAGACTCATTTTGTTTTTTAAATTGATGGCATTATGATGTTAGTCATTTTTCAAGGTGTCATTAAAAAATCTGTATCGTTAACTCATTGTGCCCGAGGTACGAAATACCCACATGTTGGAGTTATCCTCTAAGTACTGCACATCGACCATGATAGTTCAAGGGTGGTGGCAGAATAGCTTGGCGCCAATAGGCGCCAAGCTATTCTGCCGTCACCCTTGAACTATCATGGTCGAGCCATATCTTGCTGTGCTGTGTCGCAGGAAGAATGAGTTAACCCATTTAGCCCCGAAGCTCTACAGCAAGAGATGGATCGACCATGATAATTCAAGGGTAGTGTCAGGTTAGCTTGACGCTATCAGGCGCCAAGCTGATCTGGCTCTACCCTTGAATTATCACGGTCGATCCTTCCTGCAGCTGGACAAAATCTGGAAATGCGGCCTTAAGGTTAAAAGGGTTAACTTGACTAGGCCGAAAGTATAACAGCTGCAAACTGCGTAACGGAAGTGGATTTTAGTACAACCTACCTTCATCCACTTCAGAATTTGTGTCCAAAAAATATGCAACCTTTTTTTATATTATTTATTTTTTTACTACCGTTGTTTTCAATCGAAGATTTTTCATCGGTCAATTTCCTAATGTTCTCTCGAGGTTGTGAGTACGGCGATAAGGGAAGGGTGGTGTGCCACGGACATGAAGTACCCGTATGACTGTTACCTTAACGAAAACATCTGCTGCAAGTCCTGTCGACAGTACAAGAGGCAAGAAAGCGCCGGTAAGGAAATCACACACGCTTTGTCTGACCACCCATTTACGGGCAGTTATATCTGATTCACTCCGATCATCTATGAAAGTCCACGAGTGGGGTCTGCGGAGGTTTGCGTCATCCGTCTGTCTTTATAATCAGTGCCGAGAAAAATCTGAAACCCACCCTCTGCAAGAGGCATAGATCCTCATGTGCCCACGCAGTTGCGGGGGCTCATGAGGATCTGTACCTCTTGCTGAAACCTCTTTGTGTCCATGTTCCTGGGACAGCTCGGGTACTTTGGTTTTGAATTATTACAGATTGCAGAAACACAATCCGCGTCAGCAGGAACTGAACCGGTTAACACCTTATTTTGAAAATGGACATACAGACAGGAAAAGATAAGATAGATAAGATAAGATAGTTTATTGCCATATGTTTCCATGTAATAACAAAACAAACAAAAAAATTGGAATTTGTCTTGAAGTCAGTTACAAAGACTAAAATAACACACACACACACATACACACACACACACACACACACACACACACACACACACACACACACACACCACACACACACACAGAGTAAAATATGATTTTCATGCTAAATACTAAGCAAATACTGGTATTAAACACGGCGAACGGGCACGCCTCACTGATTCAGTTATAAGCTGATTGTACACATTCCGACAAATTCTCACTCGCCGCACGCACTCTCTCCAGTCAGTCCGGCTGATCAGAGAAAGAGCGAACAGTCAGAGGGGGAAAAAAACTGTTGCGGAATCTGCTGGTCCTGGTACGGATGAACCTGTACCTACGCTCTGATGGTAAAAGTTGGAAAAGCTCATTGCCAGGGTGGGTGGAATCACTGGAGATAAGACTTGCTCTACGTAAGAGACGCTGCTGGTACAGTGTACAGTGAGTTCAGGCTAGGAAGATCTCTGCCTATGATTTTTGAAGCGGTCTTGACCACCAAATGCACTACTTATATTTCATAGATGAGAAGCGTGTCTGGTGACACTGCTCACCCAAGAAAGAAAAGTAGCGCATTGTATTTTTAGACCGAAAGATGACAAGACAAACTGGCTTCCTGATTGTCACAAACCCAGATTATGTTAATAATAAGCGCATTAAATAGGCGCTTTATCCCAATTGAAAATCGGCTCAAAGCGCCGCCGCAAACTGAACCCAACAAGCACGCTCACGTGAATCACGCGCATTCACTCACACACTGTACATAAACACAGAACATTCACGTGGTGCTAAGGGCAAGCTCAAGCGAGCTACTGTAGTTTTTGGAAATTCAAGATGAAATCGTTTGTATTTGAAATTTGATTAAGTGGGCTGAAACTGATACCAAAGTGGAGGGGGAGGAAGAGCCGGAGTACCCGGAGAAAGAACCCCCGACGGTCCGCCCGAATTACGGTGACACTTACTAGAGGAGAAAAATCCGACGCCGAAACCCGTAATCGAACCTCGCACCTTTAGCATTGGTGGCAGGCGCCTTAACCACTGCGCCACGGACCGTTACATGTACGGGAAATACTTAGCTTACTAAATATCACATTTTTACCATACTGTTGCAGGCTGTGAGTACGGCGACCACAGTGTTGAGTGTCAGACCAAACTGAGTCTCCCAATAGGATGTTACGCCAACGAGAAGCTGTGCTGTGAGACGTGTCCCAAACACAAGACAGAAGATCCAAGTAAGAAAACTTGAAGTAATTCTCGCTGTTAACCCTCTGCCTGTCGGTAGCGGCTTTAGTCGCGATGATTCCTACAGGAATCATCGCGACTAAAAACTCTACCGACATGCAAAGCGTTAACCTCTTGACTGATCAGTTCTGACGATACCGTTCGGCGGCGGAAAAGATGCATAGTCACGCGTGTTTTCCGCTGAGCGGTATTGTCAGTAGAACTCAAGGGGTTATATTTATTTCACTTCTTAAAAAGTACAGGGGAAAATGAGTTGACCTTGATAGTTCAAGGGTAGTGACAGAGAAGTGCCACCGACCAACCTAGCCTTAGTTGTTGTTTTGTTTAATTTTAACTCATTCAGCCGGGCGCATGTATTTCCAAAATTTTGGAGGCGTCATCTAACGACTATGCACCTGTTGCAGGAGATGGATCGACCATGATAATTCAAAGGTGGTGCCAGATTAGCTTGGCGCCGACAGGCGCCAAGCTAATCTGGCACTACTCTTGAATTATCATGGTCGATCCGTCTCCTGCTGTAGTGCGTCGGGGCTGAATGGGTTAAAAACAAATTTTGATTATAACGATTTAATGATGACGATGATAATGATGACTCTGACGGCAGCATTGATGACGTCGAGTATGATGATGATGATTTCAGAGTGTCCGTACGGCGACAAGAGCACGTGGTGTAAGGACAAGCTGGAGGTGCCCAACGGCTGTTACCTGAACAAGGACCTGTGTTGCGGGACCTGCTCCACAATGGCCAACACCACCTCTCCCATGGCAGACAAACCCTCGGGACGTGAGTTTGAAAACTTAAATCACACCGTCCACTGAGACCATGCTCATCCACACAGCGAGCCTATAGACACCTCAGGCACCCTCCTAGCCCCCTTTGATACTGGGAACCCGCCCAGCAATCCCACCGAGAAGCCAGGCATCCGCCCAGCCCAATGAGGCACCAAGAGGTTGTTGCGTGAGAGCGTAAACCCTTTTCAAGCGAACTGCGCAAGACGCAGGGTTGATGCTTGCAAGTGAGGTCACTGGCAATATCCCGGCACACCTAGACACCCAAGGCAATATTGCATAAAAGGGAGTGTATCCTATAGCGGAGCACCTTGCGTAGTGGCTGGCGCAGGATACACTCACTTTCATGCAATTTGGCGCAGGGTTTACGCTTTCTCAGTCGTGCAACTGAACCCGTGCAACTCTTTATGCCTGTTAGATATTAGCTCTTAAAATTTTTGGAAAAAAAGTGAACATTCCAACCGCGAAGGAGGGGGTCTATGTCTTCGCCGACAAAGGCGAGGGTTCGTGAGGTGCTGTGCCTCACGATTCATGTACTTCTGTGTTTATTTGGGACGGGTTGATGTTCTCGGACGTTACACTAGAATGTTTTCATTGCGCCGGGTGGGTCCCCTGCGATCTCAGTGAGCTGCAAGATTGCCTGATGATTTAATAGGCCTTTATGGGCATACATACACGACATAAATAACTTTCCGTAGCTTATGGTGCTGTTTTATAGGTGTTTCACACACAACCTAAGCTGGAGAGGGAGGGGGGAAGGGCAGTGGAGGATTGACCATGATACGATATGAACAGCTTTATGTCTTGTTTATCATTCTCTCTCTTAGACCTTCTTAGTTTTATTTGCTGATGTACCAAGTACGCAATGGTCATCGAGCCGAAGTCGGCCGCAGCCGACTTCCGCCCGATAGCCTTTTGCGTACCGGGTACTGCTTTGCAGTGGTATATCTGATGTGAGTTGTCGACTCTGGCAGTGTTGATGCGTGTCCTAGTAAGCAAAAGGGTCCTCGGCCCGACGTCCGCAGTACTTTTTTCGCAGCGCCGCCGAAGACGGCCTCGGTTACTAGTCAGCCAGCCCTCGGCCGTCATCTACGGCTGACGTCCGCCCGCACGAGGATCTATTGCTCGCCAGTACCGTCTTTTCTGAAGTATTTGAGCCATGCTTATGGTATACTTTCTGATCTAGTTTTTGTTTGTCCACTGTCGACGCGTTTACTCGCTTTATTATATGTGCAATAATGCAAAGTGCCGGCTTTGGGGAGTCGTTCAAATGTACTTGTATGTTTTTTGGAGGAGAGGTTTGTGTACACCGTCTGTGTAGTGTCCGTACAGATCCCCCCTCTGCGCTGAAAGCACAGGCAAAATATCCAACATCTGCAAGAGACATAGATCCTCATGAGCCCCCGCAACTGCGGGGGCTCATGAGGATCTATGTCTCTTGCAGATGTTAGTTGCGGGGGCTCATGAGGATCTATGTCTCTTGCAGATGTTGGATAGTATTTGAGGATCTGGGTCTCTTGATGGATCGTGTCACCTCCATGTTGTTATGTTTATGCAGTTTGCATCGCGTGCTCGGTTACCCACCGTGCCTATTGTGTATGTGCATTTGTGTGATGTTGCCTCGGTACATCGTTGTCCAGCCGGCCAGTTTGTCAGACATGCAACTAGCGGCCAGCACGTCCGTGACACATGTGACTGGTCCTGTGTGGAATCCGTTGCTTACCAGTATTACTAACATTATGCATCCAATTTTAGCGATCTAGCTGTAGCGCTATCTTCATCTAGGTAGTTGGCCGCTACATTACAGTGGCCGCTGGATGTAGTGGCTAGCTCGATATGGTTTGACCTTAACCCCTTCAGTGCCTTCGGTTGCAAATTATGCAAATTTTGTTCTGGTATCTTTCTTAATTCAACATCAAGCGTCCCATTCGTCCAAGAAATGTGTTTAAAGAATAACTTGAGAACTGCAAGAGGCACAGATCCTCATGAGTCGCCGCAAATGCGGGGGCTCATGAGGATCTATGCCTCTTGCCGTTTGTGTGTTGCTCTTTGCCTTCCGGCAGCGAAGGGGTTAATGTCCGTTCACTACCTAAAACATGTTATACCATGTAACCGTGTAGTGCCTTCACCTTGGCTCTAACCAGTGTGCGCTTTGCTTTGCCCTGACCCCTGGTAACGCGTGTTGCTGCCTAGCCACGGGAGATGGTGTTTCAGACTGCATGTTCGGGGACCGGTACCCGGAGTGGTGTGGGAAGCAGGAGCCCTACCAGTGCAGTAACTCCACCATAGAGGAATGGTGCTGCAAGACGTGCGCCCAGTACAAGAACCTCTCACGGCCAGGTATGATATTGTTTCATCCATGATAATTCCGTACAGATCAGCCTCAGTATATATCGCGGTACCAGGGAGCCATCAAGTCAGACCGTGTCATTCGCTATCACACACACACACACACACACACACACACACACACACACAAGCACACACACACGCACGCACTCACGCACGCGCACACACGCACACACGCACACACACACAGTTAAACGCTTAGGACACAACGTCTTTTAGTCCACCGCGAAGGTCACACACACAGACACACAGTATTTTGTCTACTTTAAAGAAGTATTAACTCATTCAGCCCGGCGCATGTATTTCCCAAATTTTGGAGGCGTCATCTAACGACTATGCACCTGTTGCAGAAGATGGATAGACCATGATAATTCAAGGGTAGTACCAGATTAACTTGGCGCCGACAGGCGCCAAGCTAATCTGGCACTACCCTTGAATTATCACGGTCGATCCTTCTCCTGCTGTAGTGCGTCAGGGCTGAATGGGTTAATAAATATTAATATTAAGAAACATTAATAATTGTGTTGTAACTGTCATTTTTAAGTCGGTCAGTAGTCTGACTGCATCGTAATATGTATACTGTAAACATGATTTTCATTAACTTTATTGTAAACTATGTGTACTGAGATTTGCAAAGATCCCTTCAAATAACGTCACCCCAGTTTAACATATATATATATCGCATTTCTTTTGCTCGTCAGTATGATTTATAATGCTTGCCCCAATGATGCCGTAAACTCAATTAATATAGATACGTGCATTCACCGTTATAATTCTTTTTTGTCAACAATCGTCATTTCGTTGTCAGTGAGAGTTGTCTAGCGTATCCGTTATTAGTTTTATGGTACACGTATAAGACGGGGAAGTGGCGCAGTGGTTAAGGCGTCTGCCTCCAATGCCAAAAGGTGCGAGGTTCGATACCGGGTTCCGGCGTTGGATTTTTCTCCTCTGGTAAGTGTCACCGTCTGGGCAGTGGGCAGATGTTCACATCTGCACGGGACATAGACGACCCCGGCCCCCACGAGTCCCCTGCTGCCTTGCAGGCCTGACCGCTTGGCTGCGGAAAGGCTAAGGGAGGAAACCCCTGACATCAAAGCCCCCGTGTCTCCGGGGAAGGCTTTTAAGCCAGAGACTAAGACAAGGACAGTCTGATATAAAACCTACGACCCGAGGACCTCGATGCCACCGTCCCAGCTTGCTAGGCCATGGCAAACGAACCAGGGGTTTAAAGGGTGGGGCCAGTACTGCGCACACTGCACTCCACCACAAACTCCACCGCGCAGGCTTTAGGAAACGCCCACGGACTATGACACTGAACTTTCCAAGTCCTGTAGCGATGGGCAAGGGGCAAAACGGCAGGTGAAAGATGTCACTGGAAGCCGCAGTATCAAACCTGCATGCAGGCGGTTCAGGATATTGGTCGCCTGATGTTGACCTGGGGATGACAACGTCACTCGGCACACCCTGAACGACCAAGCAGCCTTCTCTAGGGACAGCACTGCTTGCTCCACACGGAGAGGGGCCTAAGGTGGCCTAACCAAAGCTCATCCCCTCGTAACCCCAGTTGGCTAGCCGCGGTCAACGGGCATCTTCTCATGCGGTCAGAAAACAAGAAAAAACAATGGATCCACTCTCATGACGACCACGACCGGACTCAACGTAGCATGCTGGAACATCCGAACCATGCTCGACACAGCAGACAGCGGACGCCCTGAACGTCGCTCCGCCCTCATTGCCCATGAATTGCGGAGGTTAAACATCGACATCGCCGCGCTCAGCGAAGTACGCCTCCCGGAGGAAGGCAGCCTCCAAGAACTTGGCGCTGGCTATACCCTTTACTGGTCAGGCAGGCCTGCATCAGAAAGACGGCTCTCAGGCGTGGGCTTCATGGTGAAGACCCCCATTGCGACTAAGTTGGAAAACCTACCAACGGGTCACTCCGACCGCATCATGTCTATGCGCCTCCCACTGAGACACCAGCAATACGTCACCCTTCTCAGTGTGTACTCCCCAAGCCTCCTGGCAGAGCCTGCAGAAAAAGGCAAGTTCTACTCTGACCTGCGCAGCCTCCTGCAGAGCACCCCTGCAGACGACAAAGTCATCATCCTTGGCGACTTCAACGCCAGAGTGGGCCAAGACTCTGAAGCCTGGAAAGGAGTCCTCGGCAAGCATGGCGTTGGGAACTGCAATGACAATGGTCGCCTACTGTTGGAGCTCTGTGCAGAGCAGCAACTTGTCATCACCAACACTACTTTCCAGCAAAAAGACAGTCGAAAGACCACCTGGATGCATCCTCGCTTCAAGCACAGGCACCTTATCGACTATGTCCTAGTGCGTCAGAGGGACCGCAGTGACGTCCTCCTCACCAGAGTGATGCCCAGCGCAGAGTGCCACACTGACCACCGCCTTGTTCGCTGCAAACTCAGGCTCCGCCTCAAGCCGAAACCCAAGAAAGGGGGCGCCCCCCAAGAAAAAGCTTGATGTTGCCAGCCTTCAGCGTGACGACAAGAAAGCTGCCCTTCAGGCCGATTTACAGCGCATGCTCAAAGACACAGTTGATCCAGCAGACTCCTCCCCTGAAACACTCTGGGAACAACTGAAAACTGCTATTGTAAAATCTTCTGTGGAAGTCTTGGGCTTTGCTAGAAAAAGGAACAAAGACTGGTTTGACGAAAACGACGTAGAGATCCAGGAACTTCTAGCAAACAAAAGAGCCGCCCACCAGGCCCACCTAGCCAGCCTTCCTGCCCTGTGAAGAAGTCTGCCTTCCGCCTCATCTGCAGCAGTCTCCAGCTCAAGCTTAGAGAGCTCCAGAACGAGTGGTGGTCCAGACTCGCACAGAGGACCCAGCTCTGCGCTGACAACGGTGACTACAGGGGCTTCTACGAAGCACTGAAAGCAGTGTATGGCCCTAGGCACCTGGTACAAAGTCCCCTGCGAAGCGCTGATGGCCAGGCACTCCTCACAGATAATACCTCCATCTTGAACCGCTGGTCGGACCGCCCACCGCCGAAGAGACCCTCACAGCCATCCACCAGCTCAAGAGTGGCAAAGCAGCAGGCATTGACGGAATCCCGCCAGAGATCTGGAAACATGGAGGCCCAGCACTGCACAACAAGCTCCACGACCTCTTTCTCTGCTGCTGGGAAAAAGGAACACTACCAAAGGACCTCCGTGATGCAGTCATCATCACCCTGTACAAGAACAAAGGAGAGAAGTCTGCCTGCTCAAATTATCGTGGAATTACCCTGCTGTCCATTGCCGGGAAAATTCTCGCAAGGTTGCTCCTGAATCGGCTGGTACCTGCCAACGCTGAAGACCACCTCCCAGAGGGCCAGTGTGGCTTCAGAGCCAACAGGAGTACCACGGACATGGTCTTTGTGCTGAGACAGCTTCAGGAGAAGTGCCGCGAGCAGAACAAAGGGCTGTACGTAACGTTTGTCGACCTAACAAAAGCGTTTGACACTGTGAGCAGGCAAGGTATGTGGCAGTTCCTGGAGCGACTAGGCTGTCCCCCAAAGTTCCTCAACATGATCGTCCAGCTCCACGAGGACCAGCAAGGCCAGGTCAGACTAAACAGTGACCTCTCAGAACCATTCCCCATTCGCAACGGCGTGAACAAGGCTGCGAGCTGGCACCGACCCTCTTCACCATCTTCTTCAGCATGATGTTGAAGCAGGCCACAGTGGACCTCGACGATGACGACGCAGTGTACATCAGGTATCGTCTCGATGGCAGCCTGTTCAACCTCAGACGACTGCAGGCCAACACGAAAACCCTAGACCAACTGATTCGTGAGCTGCTCTTTGCTGATGACGCTGCCCTCGTTGCACACACAGAGAGAGCCTTGCAGCGCATTACGTCCTGCTTCGCAGATGCCGCCCAGCTCTTTGGACTTGAGGTCAGTCTGAAAAAGACAGAGGTCCTTCATCAGCCGGCACCCAAGGAAGAGCATCGCCCTCCCCACATCACCATCGGCGAGTCCGAACTGAAGTCTGTACACCAGTTTACCTACCTTGGCTGCATCATCACGTCAGACGCCAAGCTGGACAAGGAGCTGGACAACAGGCTGGCAAAAGCGAACAGTGCTTTCGGGCGACTATTCAAGCGGGTGTGGCACAATCAACAGCTGAAAAAAGGCACCAAGATCAGCGTGTACAGAGCTGTCGTCCTCACCACCCTGCTGTACGGTTCCGAGTCCTGGGCCCTCTACCGCAGCCAACTACGACTCCTCGAACGCTTTTACCAGCGCTGCCTGCGTACCATCCTCAGCATTCACTGGAGTGACTATGTCACCAACGTCGAGGTCCTTGAACAGGCGGAAACTGTGAGCATCGAGGCTTTGCTGCTGCGGACACAGCTTCGCTGGGCGGGGCACGTCTCCAGGATGGAGGATCATCGCCTACCCACGATCACTCTGTTCGGCGAGCTCGCCACTGGACACCGAGACAGAGGGGCACCAAAGAAGAGATACAAAGACGGTCTGAAGAAGTCACTTAGTGCTTGCCAAATCGACCACCGCCAGTGGTCTTCGCTTGCTGCGGACCGTGACACGTGGCGCTCCACCATTCACAAGGCAGCCGTCTCCTTTGAGGACTCTCGCAGAGCTAACCTTAAGGACAAGCGGCTCAGAAGAAAAAACAGAGTTGTCGTAACTCAGAATCCTAACCAGACCTTCCCCTGCAGCCACTGCGGTCGAAACTGCCTGTCCCGGATTGGCCTCCGCAGCCACGAAAATGCCTGCAGACGACGTGGGCAAGCCCTATAGAATCTTCGTTCGCGAAGTCAAGCCAAGAGACACGTATATCTTTTTATGTGTGAGCGTTTTTTTCCTCTTTTATTGTTGTTGATGTGTCCATTTTGTTATTCTTATTTTTCTTGTATATCTTGTTGCGTGAGTGTGTATGTTAGGGACTATTATGTGTTGTAGGATGCAAGGTGTATGTATGTTAGTATGTCATTTGTACGGCGCCTAGAGCTTTTCTATCGAAAGTATGGGCGCCTTATAAATATATATTATTATTATTATTATATTATTATTATTATTACGTTGGTAACACCAACACAAACAACTCTCCCAGTAGGTGTCCACGGTCAAACGCCCCCTCTAGTTAGCCCGTGTGTTCATTTTTTTCTTCTTGGGTGGTGGTGGTGGTGGGGTGGGATGGTTGTACAAAGTCGCAGTAATAAAGCTGAATTTATACTTAACGTTGTCCCAGGTTGTGAGTACGGGGACAAGTACAAGAACTGTGCAGAGCTGGTGTACCCTTACGCCTGTTACCACCCGGGCAACTCCGACACATGTTGCTGGACATGTAGCATGTACAAAAACGCCAGCAGACCAGGTGAGGGCAGAACACTGTTGGTAATGATTATTGATGGTCTGTAATGTTGGACCTTACGGCTCAATGCCTTCTGGTCCAAAATTACAGGTCAGCACACATTTTAAATTTCGATTATGCCTGCAAGAGGAATGTAAAACTTTTATCAAATAAATCGACAGTGTAGGCCTACTCGTTTTGTTTTGCTCTCCCAGGTCCAATCGCATTCAGTTTCCCTACGAAGCACACAGACATTCTAGAGCAGTTGCTGCAGGAGATGGCTCAGTTAGATTGAAAAAAAAAAATCAATCATGAAGGTTGGTAGACATGAACATCAATCCCCTTTACATTTTTTTTCAAGAGGCGTAGATTTCCATGAGCCCCTGCAGTCGCGGGGGCTCATGAAAATCTATGCCTCTTGCTGCCAGACGTCAGTCTTATTTTATCTCCAGAGTATCATCAGTGTTGAAATCGGCGACTGAGCACTCCGTCAGTGTAATGTGTTTTGACCATGCAGACTGTCCGTACGGAGACCGGCAGGCGTGGTGCTACAAGCTGAACAAGAAGTACACGAACGACCAGTGGTGCCCCCAAGACAAGGAGCATGGACATTGCTGCGGCACCTGTCTCTATGACGAGACCGCCAGTAAGTAACAATGATAAGCAACATTGATAATATTAATATGAGATTTACCAATCAGTGAAAAGAGATGGGCAAGACACAGACGAAGCCCAGGGGCGGATCTTGCGGAAAGGGGTGTGGCGGGGTGGTTTCAGCGCCCCTCTTTAACTGAAATATCATTTCAAAGTCCCTTTCGGAGTTTGGACGCCTACCCCCCCCCCTACCCCCCCCCCCCCCCCCCGGCCATTTTTGATATTTCGGTGAGCGGTGCTAGAGGTTGTCGCACACGCCCGGCGCCTAACGCCCCCGCCCCCGCCACCCCCCCCCCCCCCTCCCCGATTCAGTTTCGATGTTTCGGTGAGCGGTGTTAGAGGTCGTTACACAGTCACACACGCTTGGCGCGCCTAAGCTCCTCCCCCTCCCCCCAACCCCCACCCCCCACCTCCCATCCCTTATTCCCCCGCGCCCTTTTTAAGTCCCTTTTATTTATAGAAGGGACTTTTTTTAGGACGGGTCGCGGTGGGGCGAATTTAATAGCATGTCCATGATGTCAAAGGCGGGTAGGCCTAAACCTCTAACAATTGAAGTAACAACATAAAATTACGTCATGTCTAGTTACGCTAACCTCGCTGCTGAACGTATCATATTTGGCGCGAAGCGCCGTATGTGCGTATGTATGTATGTATGTATGTATGTATGTATGTATGTATGTATGTATGTATGCGTATGTATGTGTGTATGTATGTGTGTGTGTGTGTGTGTGTGTGTGTGTGTGTGTGTGTGTGTGTGTGTGTGTGTGTGTATGTATGTATGCGTATGTATGTAAACAAGAGAATCTCCGATATTTCTGTACACACAAGCTTGAAACTTGGCGAAATACTTTCTTAAAGGGGTGGCTAAGAGAGCCTCCGAGCATATTGTAATTGAATGTCTCATTGAAGACATAAACAACCGTTCATAGGAAGTCGTTTGACCCAGATTAGAGTCTGTAATTGTTGTCATATTTTCTTGAACTTTTGGATATAGCTAGTTTGGAGAAAGACATTGGGTGAGTTCGTTAGCCAGCTTTGTATCCTTTCAACTTCTTTGGTAAAAATTAATTCTTTTCAAAAAAGAATTTAAAACTGTTTAAAAAAAATAATAATAAATAAATAAATAAATAAAAACTTCTAGAGAAAGTCAGACAGTGACGGTGACGTAATAGAGGCAACTCCGTCACCACGAGAACATTGACATAATACTCTAAATATGACGTAATTCTCTCTCTCTCTCTCTCTCTCTCTCTCTCTCTCACTCTCTCTCTCTCCCTCTCACACACACACACACACACACACACACACACACACACACACATGGACACAAAACCCTCAGAGTGGGTTACCTACCATTTTATGTGAAAATGGGTTCCCATATTTCTATTTATTCTAGGGCTCTGGAGTTGATGCGAATGTTTAGAACTCACCTTATAACTAAGCTCTACACCTTAAAATAAAATAGACATTTTCTAGAAACAGAGCCAATGGATGGAGAAAAAATGGGTTTCTACCCAAAAAGTGGGTGCCTCTCAGTCTCACACAAAACTGGCATTACAGTGAAAATACCTCACTAAAGATAACTTTGGTTGATTTTATTATTATGATTGTTTGGGTGGGGTTGTGAGGGGGTTGGGGGGGGGGGGGGGGCGGGGGGAAAGGTGGGGGGGGGGAGGGGGGTCATCACTTTTGGTTTATAGAGCTGCTCAATGCGCTCTTATGAATGAAAGATTTTCATTATCAGTGGAATCAGTAGGTCATTTCAGAGGCGCGCACTGAGTTGCACGTCGAACCACTCACAAATACTCATTTGGAGTGCACCAGATGGATCCAGTTGGCAAAGTCCCACATTCCACACTATAGGACAGCTAAGACTGAAAAGCAATCGCGGCGTTTATGGCGCGGTACAAGGTTTAAAACTAAGAAAATGTTGTTTCTAGAAGCGTGTCGGGCAAAAATTTTATCAAAACTGTTTTAAAACCTCTTTTAACTCAACTTTTCTTAATGTTAAAAGTGTTTTATTGTACATTGCTTAACGTCCCGACAGCAACAAGGCTTTCTCAGGACGTGCCTGCACTGCTTGTGAAAAAACAACAACTAAACAGAACATTGAATGTATGTCGCCAGCCGGTCAAATACATTAAATAAACCTAACACATGGGGCCTAAATAAAGCTAAGACCATTTAGCAACACACATCCAATATCAAGAGCTACAGGCAGTGCAGACAGTAGGGAGAGTTTTAAAAAGGCAAATACAGGTGAATGGACAAAGGGCCGACAGAGACACATGCCCCAGAATAGAGAGAAAAACCCACCCTGTGGGGCTGACCAGGGTGCCCTGTGAAATAAAAAGTAGTTAACCCCACCCAAGTCCCCCAGGGCAGACCCGGGTGGGGTTAAAAGTGTTTTAATTTACAAGCGTGTCGTAACTGTTATGCATCTATTCCAACGTATAGTGCTGGATATGTTTCCCATCCTCGCCTTCTCTCTTCGCTCAACACTCGACTTTCCAGTCCTTCCCTCAAACACCCCCAACCGGTCTGCCCTCAACACTCGACTTTCCAGTCCTTCCTTCAAACACCCCCAACCGGGTCTGCCCTGGGGGACTTGGGTGGGGTTGGATACTTTTTAGTTTCCAGGGTCACCCTGGTCAGCCCCACAGGGTGGGTTTTTCTCTATATTCCGGGGGCATGTGTTTCTGTCTACCCTTGGTCCATTCACCTGCATTTTCCTTTTTTAAACTCTCCCTACTGTCTGCGCTTCCTGTGGCTCTTGATATTGGATGTGTGTTGCTAAATGGTCTTAGATTTATTTAGGCCCCATGTCGTAGGTTTTATTTAACGTATTGGACCGGCTGGCGACATACATTCAATATCAGTTCTGTTTAGTTTTTGTCACTAGCAGTGCAGGCACGTCCTGAGAAAGTCTTGTTCCTGTCGGGACGTTAAGCAATGTACAATCAATCAACCTTCCTTCAAACGGACAGCATTCACACAAATAATACTTTACTATTACATCCGAAAATGGCCCGTCCAAGCCTGCACTCTTTTAACTGCACTAAACGACTGACTGTAGCAGACGACGCATGTAACGACGCTGACTCTGTGACGTCATTTCCATTCAATCAATTTGTGCATACAATCCAAAAGGAGGTGCGGCATTGATAACATCGACAAACCTACAAAATAAAGCAACAGGTTCAACCAAAAGGTCGGGCAGGACAAAAGACAACAGCAGCCTCACCCAAAGTCTATACGTCCTCTCTTACAATGCGCACTCATACAATCACTTCACTTCATAGCAACCGGCGCACGAGAATACATATGAAATTTGTCACTAGACATGACCTCCGACAAAATCACCCCGAAAGCATTTATAACATTTTTTTTTTTTACAAAACAACCACACCCTCAAATAACAAACTTCATTTTGCAGGAAACAATTTCCTCCCTCACACAAATACAATACAACCCCCCCCCCCCTCCCTGCCCCACTACCTTTCGTATCTCTCCGTTTCACTTCGGCTCACCGACGCAGCCAACCACCGATCAGGTAGCTGAGAAGGGTGATGTCACACATACTCACCCATTTTACCGGTTTATGCAAACACACACACACTGCTGGGCAAATTCAAACACACTACCACAGTATATTTTAAACACAAAAGTGTGTGTAATAACCTCAAAGTGGGAACAACTGATTTTTTTATCTTTTATAACTTCTTAAAACATGACAATGCAGAAACAACCCTCAGAAAAAATGGGTGTCTGACTTGGTCACCCAGAATTTTACACACACCCAGTGTCCATAAGGATGGTAAAGACAGTCACCCATTTGAGCTCTTTCGTCTACACACACACACACACACACACACACACACACACACACACACACACACACACACACACACAGAGAGAGAGAGAGATATGCTCGCATCTCCAAGAGGCATAGATCCTCTTGCGCCCGAGGAGCGCATGAGGATCTATGTCTCTTGGAGATGTTTGGAGGCGCGCGCATGCACGCACACACACACACACACATCGTCGCGCTTTCAGAAGATCAAGCAGGTGACCCTATATAGCTAGTTTGGAGGAAGGCATTGGATGAGTTCGTTAGCCAACTTCTTCAGTAAAAATTAATTCTTTTCAGAAAAAAATTAAAACAGTAAAAAGCTTGACTTCTGGAGAAAGTCAGACAGTGGAGGTGACGTAAAAGAAGCAACTCCGTCACCACGCAGACATAGACACAATACTCTAAACATCAGTGACGCAAATCTCACTTTTTTGTATAATTTACTCTTTTTCTTCTTGTTCCAGTTCCTGTATTCGGCAGTAAAGTGAAAGGATCAGGTGTGCCTACACCACTCTGAGTTCAAATGCACCGACCTGTGGCTTCACTGATCAAGTTTTCGTTCCATATGCTGCACCCAGTGTCTGTTGTTAGCATTTTTGCAAACATTTTCATATTAATATGTCATTGACAGCTGTTAGACCAAACTGAATACTCTTTAGAATTGTTAATAGCTGTTAGACCAAACTGAATACTCTTTAGAATTGTTATAATGTGTCATAAACAAACCGGGCTTAAGTTTCAAACGTGTGTCGTACCCATACATGCCAGCAAAAAAAAAATAAAACTGAAACTAAGAACTTTGTAACGGATGGTCTTTTGTTTTTATTTGTGTGAAGGCGTGTGACAATGTTTGAAAACCGCGAACTCAGTTGTGCACCTGCAAATGTTGTCAAAGTATCACCGTCACATACGTTTGTCCGAACGGGAAAAGTATCTCATTAAATTACGCGTCGACTAAATATACAACATGCTACTACATGTGCGGCCGACGTGTTGCATACCATGCTGACACCCATTTAAGTTTTGTGTGTTTTGTTTTGTTGCTGTTGTTGTTTTGTTTGTTTGTTGGAGGTGTTTCTTTGTTGTTGGTGTTTCTTTGTTGTGGTTGTTGTTGTTGTGTGTGCTTGTTTGTTAGTTTTTGTTTGTTTGTTTGTTTGTTTTTGTTGTTGTTTTGTGGTTGGTTTTTTTTTTGTTGTTGTTGTTTTTTTTTTTGGGGGGGAGGGGTTTAAAACATGTTTCTTTCTTAA
This sequence comes from Semisulcospira habei, assembly GCA_036245525.1. NCBI lineage: Eukaryota > Metazoa > Mollusca > Gastropoda > Semisulcospiridae > Semisulcospira > Semisulcospira habei. The sequence goes on along the minus strand of BTPG01000008.1, from coordinate 22,325,948 downwards.
AATTATGTCAAATCAATAGCAAGAAGCCCGTGACAGACACCTCAAGGCCCCCCACTGTCAGATAATCTGCCTGTGTCTTTGTCCTCATAAATGTCACAGAGTGAGGAAACCAATGGCAAGAGTTGTGTGCACTTGACTCGCAGCGACCCCCAGTGAAAAGGTGTGCGTGTGTTGAGGGGAGGGGGGGGTGGGGGGGGGGGCAGGTTTCTGAGGGCAGAGTACCACCCTACGTTTGCACTGGGGGGTCGCTGCGAGTCAGGGGCACACAACCCTTGCCATAATGTCATACTTCGGTTCTCATTCTGTGATATCACAGGAGACGGGTCGTGTTCACGTGACAGTTTTACAGACACCGACAAATTCAGCACAGTGCCATTGTGTAAGGACAATTCGCAGGAGAACATTACCCGTTTAAGGACTGAACGCGCCATGCATGACACCAACAACAAAAACCTGATTTCATAACTCCTTGACTGCCGGGGACCAAGAATTCAATCTCTAAAGCTATCTGTGACTGAAACACTCACGGGAACGATGTGGCCTGGCCTCTGAACATGGTATGGTTTTTCTAAAGAGTTGGAGCGTACTTCTCCGTCTTTTTACGCCACTGTGAAAGCCGAGAATCATTCTACCTGAGGGACGCAGATGTGAATAAAGCCAGCAAGCGGCATAGATCCTCATGAGCTCTCACGACTGCGGGTGCTCATGAGAATCTACGCCGCTTGCAGTTGGATATTGATCCCTCGTTCCCGACAGGATGGTGTTAAAACTATACTTGCTTTGATAATCTTTTTCATAGTCCGCCTGCGGAAACGTGCATTTCAAAAGCTATGATAAGGAGTCTTAGTCAGTGCAAGTTCGCACTCGTGTTCGTCCTCTAGTCGTATTTGTCTGTAAATGAAGACACTTAATGTACAATTAGGCCTCGTACAGAGGATCTTTAGAAGGGGGTTCATGCCTTCTAAACCCCTCAACCAACCACCTTAGGAAAAAATAAAGAGATAGAGAGAGAGCACAGCAGACCTGTTAAGATGCATATACGCCATTAGCTGACACCAATTTAAGTTTTTGTTTGTTTGTTTTGTTGCTGTTGTTGTTTTGTTTTGTTTGTTGTTGTTTGTTTGTTGTTTTCTGTTGTTTTTGTGTGTGTGTTTGTCTGCTTGTTTGTTGTTTTGGTTTGGTTGTTGTTATTTTGTTTTGGTTTTTTGTTGTTGTTTTTTTAGGGGTGGTTTGCTAGTTTTTGTTTGTTTGTTTGGGTTTTTTTGGGGGAGAGGGGGCTTAGAACGGCTTTCCTTCTTAAATATGTCGAATCGATAGCAAAGGCCCCCTCACCCACCCACCCCCCCACCCCACCCCCGCTCCTCCCCCCCCCCTCCCCCCTGTGTTTTTGGTCCTCATAAATGGAAATCTCATATCATAGGTACATAATTATGACAACTGTTTCTGAGCAAACATATAAGTAATCAATATTTGTCTGGAGGAGTTCTAATTATCAAGCAAAGTCTCACAGAAGCTATAAAGAGGCCTCAACTCATGCATGAATGTTGCTGCGATATATAAGTGGACACACTGTGGGTGTACTGCGTCATCAGCGGTACCGGCTTGAACAAGGGAGACGACAGCAGTCCTAAAATAAAGTACGATTTTAACACACAAAGCAACACTCTTGGGATTTGACTGAATGACACGGTGTTTCTATGAGATTAAAGGAGGTTATACAGCAATCAGCGTTTGTGTAAGGCTTTCTCGTGGTATCTGTTTGTCAGTTATAGTGACCGTTCTCTAGTGTTTGAAAATTAGTGGGGACATATGACCTGTGCAGTGCTGAGTTAAAATGGCGATCACCGTGCACAGCCTCTGGATTAATAGACCGACCCACTCTTTGCCTGAAATGTCACTCAAACTGAGCCCCTCAACCAATTGGCGCTCTGAATTTTAATCAGACACCACGTGTTTCTGGTCGCTTGCGGGTAACTCGGCTGAACAGATTCGTGCGCGATACTAGAACTGCGGATTGGCCAGCTGATTAAAAATCATTACAGGTACGGGCAATGATTCTAGGAGGTAGGCATTGGGGCATTGAACCCCCTGCGATTTTTAGATGCTGACCAATCACAGTGTCGGAAAATGGAGTGACTGAACGACAATGCTGGTTAACCGAACTCATTCAATATGTCCCTTTTATCTAGCTATACGCAAAATATTTATTAAAAAATAAGAAAAATTACGGACTCCAGTATGGATCAATCGGTTTTTGTGAAACGGGCCATTTTCTCGCAAATGAGTATCTTAATCAAAAATCGACAAAAAAAAAGGTCTCGAGAGTATTCTTTTAGGGACAATATCCTAAAATTTCAAGCTTGCCCGTCCACAAACGCGGGTTATAGTCGCTGTCACACACACACACACACACACACACACACACACACACACACACACACACACACACACACACACACACACACACACACACACACACACACACACACACACACACACACACACACACACACACACACACACACACACACATACACATACACACGGCGCTTTGGTGCGAAAAAGACGTTCTCTAGTTGAGCAAGGTTTGCGTAGCTAGACGTGACGTCATTTTTATCTTATTACTTCTTTGCCAGAATGTGTGCCCCGCACGCCACAAAACGTCATGTGCATGCTCCGGAATGCGCTCCGACCAGCCCCATTTCAAAGTCTACCGTATCTTCAATACAGTAGACAAAAAAGTGAATACAAATTACATCTTCCTGTAAGGCGGTGGTTGCGCAGTCTGGTGATCAATCCATCTTCTGAAGTGGCTTGATGATTCCAGAGTAATTAGCCCCAAAAAGCGAATTTTTCGGGAGTTCCCCAGAAAAGGCTACCTCACTGCCTGAGCCGGAATGATTTTAATTGAAATGACAGAAATTTTGACTCAGAGTATGTCTGTTGTAGTAAAACAATGTTATAAATGCAGCGTATCGTCCGTTCTGCATAATTACGTCTCGGCGTCTGTCGGCAAATCGTCCGTCGGCATACCGTCGAAATGCTGAGATATGGGACATTGGATGATTTCGTCCCCTTCAGTAATCGCGAGTTTGTTCTTGCAATGGGCAGAAATAAATAATGATCATGTTTTACTTGCTTGAATGCGTAAGTGAAAGAAGTGTAAAACGTGTAAAAGAAACATTCTGAGTGGTGCTGCAGTACCCGTGAAGCTATGCATGCTTTCAATAGTTACAAAGCGTGTAGCGACAACGACTTTCTTTGGTTATTTTGTGTTCTTCCTTCAATGGATCATTTTCGTAGTTTCCACTCTAGCACGACACTGTGTGCAGCATCATACACCCACATTCAGATATCGCTTCGAAGGCTAAGGCTTCATGTATTTATTAACCCATTCAGCCCTGACCGCCTACAGCAGGAGATGGATCGACCGTGACATTTCAAGGGTAGTGCCAGATTAGCTTGGCGCCTGTCGGTGCCAAGCTAATCTGGCACTATCCTTGAATTATCATGGTCGATCCATCTCCTGCAACAGGTGCATAGTCGTTAGATGACGCCTCCAAAATTTGGGAAATACGTGCGTGGGGTTGAATGAGTTGAGGCGTTGTTTGCTACAGGTGGAAACCACTCATTAATTGATGCAGGAAATTTTCAAAAAACTATTGCTGTCCTTTAAACTTTCGGCAGTACAGTGTTTCAGCGTAAGAAGCATCTATTCTGTAGTATTCAGTGCATACCGTATGCATCAAAGCGGAATTCGAGCACACTATCTTTATTTCACAATATTTTCTCTTACATCACATCTTACTTACAATACTTGCAGCATGCAACTAGGGTTGCGTCATTATCGAAATAAAGCGGATCACCCAATGATTTTCCTGACTTGACATGTATTGTAAACGTGCAAAGTTGCATGCAAAAAAGAAATTAATTAATTAATTAATTAGATGATTTCATCGTCATGCTTGGAGGGTGGGTGGCCGGGGTGGGGTGGGGTGGGGTGGGGGAGGGGGGGGGGGGGTTGGGGACACACTCTATCGCTCTGTTTCCTGTTTGTTGCAGATTCGCAGTCAGTAAATGCTCTACGTGTCCCCTAGTCAACAACTAATATCTGCTACAACTTGTGTGTTCGGTACGAGACCACTAATTGACAACCCTAGCTTCACTGTCCGTCAGGTGGCGCCGGTTCAGGAGTATTGGTTCAGTCACGATAAAAGAAGTCACTGAAGTTTAGTTAGCTGAACTGTTTTACATATCTATGTACATGAAAATCATATAAAGAAATCCACGAGTTGCATTTTCTGTATGTTTGTTTTTTTTAACTTCAGACTTTCCCCTATTGTTTTGTGTATGTTCCATCGTTCGCTGGGTGAAAAGATTTCTCAGTTGTTCATGTTTTGTGATCAACTTTGTCATTGCGTCTCATTACCGTGCATTTCCCTGCATTATCTGAATTGATGTGTTGAGGGTGATCCAAGTAGTTTATCATTTCGCTTTGACACATTTTTGTTATTTTCAAGTGCGAAATTGTCGGGTAACGCCTCTGATATTACCTGTACTCACAAAAGTAATGTGCCGTCTTCCTTAGCTGAGCCATTCCCAACAATCGAACACACACACACACATACACACGCGCGCGCACGCATATCATATATGCGTGCGCGAACACAGAGAGAGAGAGAGAGAGAGAGAGAGAGAGAGAGAGAGAGAGAGAGAGAGAGAGAGAGAGAGAGAGAGAGAGAGAGAGAGAGAGAGAGAGAGAGAGAGAGAGAGAGATTTCAGTCCCAAAGTAAATCATGGCTAAGAATATAATATCAATTAAAATGGGTGAACGAGAGGCGGATATTCTGTCCAAAAACGAAAAGCTTATCATAAAACTGATTGACTTAAACCCGATTTTGGAAAGGTTGCTTGCAGACAGTGTCATAGATGACACAGACAGAAAACAGATTCTCAGCGCCAAGACGGATAAAAGCAAAATCAGGAGCTTTCTTGGAACCTTGTTAACACGAGGTACGGAAGCATACCCAAGTCTGATCCGTGCCCTAAATGAGTCAAGGCTTGAAAAGCACATTGAACTTGCAAACAGTCTTGAGCATGACCGCACCGCATTAGGAGCAGTTCGCCATCCACAGTATCAAAAGACCAGCAATGGAAGCATTCATAACCATGAAAAGCGAATCCAGTCACTAGAAGCTAAAATACGTGATTTACAGACCAAAATAAGTGATTTGCAGACCAACATAAGTGATTTTCAGACCAATGAAGTACAAAAGTATCAACAAAAGTTAAAGGAAACCAGAGCTGAACTAGAAGATCTCAGAGAAACATGTCTGCAAACGCAAAGAGATCTGGAGAATGAAAAATCACAGAAAGAACTTCTGCTCGCGAACATTAAAGAACTTGAGGGCAAGATAGAGACCCTTGAAGCTACATTGGAATTGTGGAAACAGAAAATAGATGTCTTGACACAAGATAATTTGGAGGCAAAACGGAGGATGGATATGATGGAGGCAGCAAACGAAGAATTCAAGAAATCGATACTTCTCGTAACAGAACAGGTGAGAAAAATTAGTGATTCCCGCAAACCCATTGTGCCACAAAACAGATTTCAGCCATCGTCAGATGGACCTCCGAGGAAAGCCGTACCAAATAACACAAAATACGTAAGAAAACAAAATGATCCTCCTGAGACAAAGAAGAAATAGACTAATCATATACAAAGCCGAATCTACTGGGCGATACTGACAGTGCGTGTGTGTGGAGGGAGCGGGGCAGTTATCTCTCGAAGAGGGGTCCAGTTATACCTCTCGAAGAGTGGTCCATCGTTTTGTTTGGGACTGACGTACCTAAGACAAGGAGCGCCGGGAGAGGACACCGCGCTTTTCTGGCTGGCAAAAGGTCCGAAAAATAGGTGTGTGGGGGGGGGGGGGAGGGGGGCGGGGGGGGTAAGGGGCGGAGGGAGGAAAACGTGTGGCAGAGAGTGTCAGTAGTTAGTAATAGTCCTGCTTACTGACTTCAGGTACATAGGGTCCAAACATTCCCCGCTAGTCGTCTGACGCAGACTTTAACTCATTCTACCCGAGACACACCACAGTAAGACATGGATCGACCATGGTAGTTCAAGGGTGCTGCCAGAATAGCTTGGCGCCTATGGGCGCCAAGCTATTCTGGCATCACCCTTGAACTATCATGGTCGATCTGTGTCCTGCACTGCACTGCAGTCTTCAGAAGACAACGGCAAAATTTGGGGATTTCGGTGATGGGGTAGAATGAGTTAAGTTGCACATACCAGATTTTGTCTCAGCAGCTGATGAGCTGGCCCGCGGCTAAATCAAGATTTTAGAGTTTGGTTTTGACAGCTTATACCTCTGTGAAGATGATCTCTCTACGTCTGCCCCCCCCCCCCACCCCACCCCCTCCCTTCCCCCATCACACACACACATACCCATCTATCCCTGTTGCTAGATACGACTCCATGTACAGTTTAACACACGCGCCAAACTACAAACGGCGTCTCTCTCTCTCTCTCTCTCTCTCTCTCTCTCTCTCTCTCTCTCTCTCTCTCTCTCTCTCTCTCTCTCTCTCTCTCTCTCTCTCTCTCTCTCTCTCTCTCAGTATTGTTCTTTTGGTGTGATTTCAAAAGAGTATTATTGCTTTTTAAAATGTTTTCAAGTTGTCTGGCTTACTCTGTCAGCCTGTCAAAGGAAGAAAAGTGTCCATATCCACTACAAGAAAAACGTAAAGTGCGTGTCCGTCGATTACATTTTACAATTTGTCGGTGACTCATTAATAAGTTTTTACATATTTTCAAGTTTGAAGAATAGGTTTATTTTATAACTCTCGTCTTTGGTTGAGTTTTGTAATGTAATAGCTAGGATCTTTCTCTGTTTTATAATATAACGTAAAGTTACTGTATATAAACCTCGGTACACAGATTGTTATATCCATCACACATATTTTCCTTCAATAACCCTTTCAGTGCCGAGAAAATTGAACACCACCCAGCTGCAAGAGGTATAGATCCTCATGACCCCCCCCCCCCCCCCCCCCCCGCATTTGCGGTTTTCATGAGGATCGATGTCTCTTGCTGACACCACTTTGAATCCATGTTCCTGGGACACTATCTCGAGTGTTGGTCTTGAATTAACAAAGACTGCAGAACTGAACAGTCTGCGTCAGCTGGCACTGATCGGGTTAATTCAAGTCTCGTTTAAACCTTTGGCTGTCTGTAGCGCGTTTTGTCGAGGTGATTCCGCTGGAATCACCTCTACAAAACGCGCTACCGACAGCCATAGGTTTAAGACGAATAGATTACAGTTTATGTATGTACTTGTTGAGGAACGTTTTACATGTTGTGCATTAGATCGACTTTGAATTCATGTATACACATTTATAGGGGGAAATGTATTATTAGTAGCATGCTTAATGTCGAATATAGTCTTATGTATATAGTCTTACAGTATATTTTGTTAAATAACCAACGCCAAGAGGAGGTATTCCCAAGCGCAAAACACATACTTGTAATATGCCTCCTGCCCCCACACCCACCTCCCGTTTTCAGGTTCCTACGCCACTGTTGGGGCGGTCCGTGGCGCAGTGGTAAAGGCGTCTGCCACCAATGCTAAAGATGCGAGGTTCGATATCGGGTTCCAGCGTCGGACTTTCTCCTCTAGTAAATGTTACTGTTAATTCGGGCGGACCGTCGGGGGTTCTTTCTCCGGGTACTCGGGCTCTTCCTCCCCCTCCACTCTGGCACCGGTTTCTGGCCACTTAATAAATTTCAAATACAAGCGATCAAAATTTTCAAAACCTCATTTGCTGAGCTGACCCGGCTTCGCACCACTTGACTGTCCTGTGTTTGTCTTGTAATGTGTTTGTCTTCAGAGTGAATGCGTGTGTATCACGTGAGCGTGCGTGTTGGGTTCAGTTCGCGGCGATTTGAGCCGATTTGCATAATTGGGTAAAGCGCCTATATAATAACCGGTATTATTATTATTATGTTGTGTTTATAATGTTCAACTTGGGGAAAATGCTTCTGATTAGTGAATCTGTTCCATTATTAAATGCACACTTTATGTTCAAATATTAACTAATTCAAGACGTGTCGCACACAAACAGGCGGCAAATAACCGTGTGTCCGTATGCGGTACATCTGAACTCATTCAGCCCCGACACACCACAGCAAGACATGGATCGAGCACGATAGTTCAAAGGTGATGCCAGAATAGCTTGGCGCCGATAGGCGCCAAGCTATTCTGGCATCACCCTTGAAATTTCATGCTCGATCTGTCTCTAGAATTGTAATACAGTCCTTCAGATGGCAACTTTAAAATTTGGGGATTTCGGTCCTGGGGCAGAATGGGTTAAATGTGTTATGTTTATCATAAACAGCTTTCATTTATTTACGTCAGTCTGACCATCACTATTTAGTTGACGCATCAATGTCAGTTTCCACTGTCATAATAAGTAGTCGGTACATGTAATGAGTTCCGTCATGCCTTATGTTGTTTTATATTATTCTTATCTTATCTCATGTAGAGGTGGCGGCCGTTTGGTTTTTAGACTGTCAGTGCATAAAAAATTGAAACATGACTGTTATGCAGTCAATGTCATTTTCTAGCACAGAATCCAATAAAATTTTTGAAATATATTTTTCTGCGGAATGTCATTTATTCCCCCCAATAATTTGTGCTTGTTTGTTTGTTTGTTTGTTTGTTTGTTTGTTTGACTTTAATCAGTCTTTAATGAGACTTTGCTTAAGTCGCCTTGACTCATTCAGCCCGGCGCACGTATTTCCCAAATTTCGGAGACGTCATCTAATGACTATGCACCTGTTGCAGGAGATGGATCGACCATGATAATTCAAGGGTAGTGCCAGATTAGCTTGGCGCCGCGAGGCGCCAAGCTAATCTGGCACTACCCTTGAATTATCATGGTTATTATATTATTGAATTATCATGGTCGACTCATCTCCAGCTGTAGTGCGTCAGGGCTGAATGGGTTAAACATGGTATGTTTTGAGTTCTGAATAAAGATTAAGAACCCGTTTTATTGGCGAATTATAGTACTTAGAGCATTGCATGGAGAAGACAACTTTTAACTTGTGTACAAGCACCGTAGTCCACGTTCAATATTGCTGCATGCACCCAGACACTCGCAAGTACTCGATTGATGACAATTACAAAACATTCCGACAAAACAATAACAACCACAAAAATAGACAGAGATAGGAAGAAAGAGTAGGAAATGAAGGAAAGGATATTCTTTATTATTTCGACTCGGCATCATTCTGAAAGTTGAAATAATAATTGGTACTCTATTACAATGAATACAAATACAAGGAAGGCAAGGACGAAAAACCGTCCCGAGGGAGAGAGAGAGAGAGAGAGAGAGAGAGAGAGAGAGAGAGAGAGAGAGAGAGAGAGAGAGAGAGAAGGAAAAAAAATCAACTAGCCTAAAAAAAAAAAGGCCTCCAAGCCAGGCTACAGCTGACCCTTTACTGCCAGTGGACGCACACTCATGTACTTTAGGGCAAATTCAGCACGGAATAATTCCATCAATGCAAGCAACACGGATGTGAAAAGGATCAGCAAGAGGCAAAGAACATAATGAGCCCCCCCCCCGCAGTTGCATATGAGCGCCCACCACCCCCACCCCCACCCCCCCCACACACACACACCCCACACCCCACCCTCCCCGCAGTTGCATGAGTGATTTTAGTCCTGCGCCAGCCACTAAGCAAGGTGCTCCGCTAAAGCTGGCTCAGGACTAAGATCTCTCATGCAGCTGGTTCCAGGGGCCGAAAAATAGAAAAGTGGGAGGTGGGGAGGGAGGGGTGGGGAAGGCGCATGCGTGTGTTAAGACTCTCGCCATTCGCCAAAATATCAAACAACCGGGTGGTGGGGGGGGGGGGGTCCTGAACCCCTACGCGATCCCACCCAGATCCGCCCCTGAGTGATTGATTGATTGTACATTGCTTAACGTCCCGACAGCAACAAGGCTTTCTCAGGACGTGCCTGCACTGCTTGTGAAAAAAAAACTAAACAGAAAATTGAATGTATGTCGCTAGCCGGTCAAATACATTAAATAAACCTACAACATGGGGCATAAATAAAGCTAAGACCAGTCAGCAACACACATCCAATATCAAGAGCTACAGGCAGTGCAGACAGTAGGGAGAGTTTTAGAAAGGCAAATACAGGTGAATGGACCTCGGGTAGACAGAAACACATGCCCCAGAATAGAGAGAAAAACCCACCCTGTGGGGCTGACCAGGGTGACCCTGGGAACTAAAAAATACCTAACCCCACCCAAGTCCCCCAGGGCAGACCCGGGTGGGGGCCCCTGAGTGAGGGAGAGTGTTTGGGGGTGGGGTGAACTTATATTTGTATTCTCTCAATGACGTATGCCTCACGAACAGTTGTGTTAGAGCACATGTATGAATACATGTATAATTATTAATTGTGGTAATTACAGAAATTTGTTTTTATATATCTTAAACCCGCTGTTGGACTGTGGTCACTGTATTTGGGAAAAGAAGCGGTGTCCGCAAGACCGTTCAAGCTTCACCTGAAATTCTACAATACTCAGAGGAGCTCATTTAGCCAGTGTCAGTCACGAAAAAAAGAAAGAAGAATAACCAACAGGGACACAATCATAACACCTGGCGTCGAGACCTCCAAGCAGACATCAAGAGACTGGGAACCATCTGGAGTAAAATCGAAGTAGAAGCACAGGACAGGAGTCACTGGAGGTCTCGCGTCGACGGCCTATACCCTGGGAGGGGTGACAGGCGTAAGTAAGTAAGTAAGTAAGTAAGTATATATATATATATATATATATATATATATATATATATATATATATATATATATATATATATATATATATATATATATATATATATATATATATATATATATATATATATATATATATATATATATATATATATAGAGAGAGAGAGAGAGAGAGAGAGAGAGAGAGAGAGAGAGAGAGAGAGAGAGAGAGAGAGAGAGAGAGAGAGAGAGAGAGAGAGAGATTTATAGTGAGATATAGATATAGAAATAGATATATATGTTGCGTTCTTCTTCCTTGTTTTGTTTATATATATAAACAAAACAAGGAAGAAGAACGCCACAAAAATATTTTTTTAGATTAAAAAGGAAGAATTTTTTTTTTAAATGACAGTCAACATCAGTTCATTCTTTCGATAAAATGGAAGTTTCCATTTCGATATTTTTAATTTCATTTCATTTTTTTATATACAAAGCATCACACCAATATCAAGTTCATCATAAAACCTAAACATTCTTTGGAACATTCGGGTTTGGTTGTTTTTTTTTCAGTAAGCAAAAGGAGGTATGGCGTCGACACAGTGAATACACACACGTCATGACAATAACATACGTCCGCAACATTTCCTATTAAATGTACACGATGCATAACATACGTCATACTGACTGGATATTTCCAGTTTACATCAGCAGCAGTGACATTTGTTTTTTAATTATTATTATTGAAAAAAAAAAGTACGAACTCACAATATTATAATAGGCATATTTGAATTGTACACAGCTGCGCGCCAGTTTGTAAGAATGACCAAAGCGTCCATGCAAAATGTCAAACAAAATGACACCCGATTACTGCTGCCGTCAGTATGGGCTAGGAACGGGGTTTCCTTCAGTCACTTGTCAGTATGTGGGTAAAATCCAGCTTAGTCTTCGGCCAAAAGTCCCGGACCACTTCCTAAACCTGATTATCAGCAGAGTACCCAATGCGCAAAGGCCATCGGGCCGATGTCAGCCGCCGTCGGCCCGTGCGCGGGCCAACGGCCTCCGACGTCGGCCTCAGTGATGGCCTTTTGCGCATTGGGTACCGAGGAACGGATATTCATCACTGAGCGAGAGGATTAGAGTCTAAGGAGAAGGGGCTTACGATAATCTATTTCTCTTGCAGATGGAATGAGGTTGACTTAAAGTGACACTGCGGAACACATAACTTCATATTTTCCCCGTCTTTTCCCCAGATGTCTGAAATAGACGAATCTGCGACGTACAAACTGAAAAAAAGGCTTAACCCGCCCACTGCCGGGACACAACCGAATCACCATTCAAGGTCAGTTCTCACGAACTGACCCTGCGGGCGGCTGACAGCTCATGTGGAATTTTGCCTCAGCGGTCTTGCTGGCTCAGTCCAGCATCGGGCTTTCACGGCAACGGTCAACACTGTATGATCAACCTGGTTGCCTCACTCGATTCGATACCGATGATAAAATCGAGGGAAACTGACACTCAGCATTGGAACAAAAAAAAAAAAAAAAATCGGCGTGCAAATTGGCAGCGAAGGCGTTCCTGTATCTGCGTGTAAGATTACGCCAGAGTTTATTTTTAGCCGCCGAAAATTTTCTTGCTAATGCTGACAATTCATTGTCCAGTAGTCTTTTTAAACAGCTGACGCATTTACTATGGCAACACCCCAATGCTCACAAGGTCATCGGGCCGACGTCGGCCCGATGACCTTGTGCGCATTGGGACATTGTAAGTCTATATTGCGATATGGCCGTCAGCAGTGCCGGTTTGGTTGCGCGAGTTCATTTTTAGAAACTCACTTCATTTGCACGTCTCAAAGTTACTCACGGACAGGCATCCCGAAACCAGACATTCTATCTGCTGCAGGGCTTAGATTTTCATAGGTTCTAGCCGGCAGCAGGGGCTCTTGACGTGAATCCTAGATCTATCCCATTTATATCAGTGTCCAGACTGACACTGAGGGGCTCACCATGGTGTAAGTCTCAACTCCCTGAACTCAAGTCAAGGCGACCCGCATCAATAGCTGCGAAAGTGTCGTATAGCGTTGCCGGCGGCAGCTATTGATGCGGGGCGCCTTGAATGAGTTAAGCTTCAAGTGCTGCTTGAGTGAGCCGCCAACACTGAAAGGTCAGTATGCTTCGTAACGCGTCAGAGCAGGTTACCGGCTGAGTCAGTCACGAATCTCTCTGCAGTCAACCTACAGCTGATCGCGGTCTTCCATCTCCAAGAAGTATAGATTACAATGCACCCTTAATGAAATATAAATCTCAGCTGGAAAGAAGCTGTTCCGGTTTCATTTATTTCTGTTCTACAGTCAACTTGATTATGACTGACGTGAATGCCAAATTTAGTCGAAGTTGACTTGCGACTGACGAGAACTTTTGTGATGCAATCGGAAATTTCCGATTCAGAACGCGTCACTGACTCAAGAGTTATTTCCGTCAGACTTGCAGACGCGTAATTACTTGTTCACCGTAATGAAAGAAAATTATATATTGCATCAGTAGAGTAAAAGACTAAACTGCAAGCATGACTACACGAGCCGAGTAAATTATGGTTGTGTATAGCGACACTAGCTCTGCAGCCGGGCCAAACTCAGTGCATTCAGTGTTCTTTAAAATGCTCCATATACTCGGTTCCTTTCATGGAGTTTGGATCCCGGCACCCCCCCACCCCCACCCCCTACCCCCAACCCCCCCCCCCCACCCCCGCCCTCCCCCCCTTCCGGAGATAACGGTCAAAGTGCACGTAATTTCCATAGCAAGTACCTGCCTGTCATCCGCCTGGCGGCCTTTAGTTTTGGGGAGATATCTCTATCCCGACGCAAAAATCTTGCTGCAAAGCCGGCGGGAGGGACAGTTGGGTGGCCAGAAAAAAATCATTCGTGCAACTGGCGGCCGCTGATTCACTGCTGAGCAGGGATACAAAAAATGAAGAAAAGCGCTGACGCGATGACGGTCAGCGGCAGTACAAGTATATATGTATATTATCGGTACGCACAACTACACTGTATAAAAGTGTCAGCCATTCGTCTGTTCACTATAAAAGAAAACTTAGTGTACCGCACTGAGAGCCGGATACACTGATATTGACGAGCGAAAGAAATGCGACATTTTGGGAGTCATCCGGCCTCCTGTGGATCAACTAAAGTGTTTCCGATGATTCCCAAAACTGATGTCGCATTTCTCAGTTTTGCTGGTCAGTATACAATGCACTGTGTATAAATACACACCGTGAAAACCCGGCCGACGCATTCCGCTACCCCAGCCTGTGAGTACGCCGTACACTGACTGGTTAGCTGCTCAAGCATCCATTCAGTTTGACTACCGCAAATAGACATTTGGTATTTTACAGCATAAAATGACTCAAACCCGACGCTGCCGTTGAGTCTTCAACACCCCCCCCCCCCCCACACACACACACACACACACACACACACCACAACTGACGGGCCCCCCACCCCTCTTCATCACCGGAGTGAACTCAGTTCAGCCTGTGTTTCGGTTTGCAAGACCGTGCGGCCAGCAAAGATTATCGTGCGCCATGGGCTGCGAGGGTTCCCAACCTCTGTTTTTTGTACCTGTGGAGAGGTGGGTGGGTGGGGGGGGGGGGGGGTGGGCGGGCGGGGTTCGGCATAGACTTTTTACGTGTTTGAATTGTACCGCTCTACTGCGAGCCAGTTTGTGAATATGACGTCAGATGGGATTTTCCGGAGTGGCCTCACTTGTTGAGCCTTTTAAATTCGCGGGCGGGACGTAATACAAAAAAAAATTCAAACAATATGCAGTGTACATTGAAACTGTTTCGCGCGAAACCCGCGAAACAGTTTGAATGTACATGCATATTGTTTGAATTTTTAAAAATTATCACTAGATTAGATTACGTTTGTTTTCCCTCAGTGAAGTTTCCTTTCAGGCGTATGTTCACATCCTGAAGAGTAACAGAGGGTTTCCCGCATTCTGTCCCTAGAGTCTCAGGAACTTGAAACGATTTTGAAGCTTTGACGAGCGGTGAACTAGTGTTTGCCGTAATATTTGCCGCCGTTCCAACCCGTATAGTTTGGGGAGTGTGGTGGATATCTTGGTACAAATGACCGTCGAAGTGACTACCTGGATCGTTAGACATGTTTCTGTCGCTTTCGGGGCACGATAGCTGTGTGTCTTTGAAACAGCTAGCGGTTTCTCTTTCCACACTGACTAACCCGGGCCCTTGCAGATCTTGACTGTCCATATTTTCAACGATTTCAAAAAGTCTTGACAGTTTCCCATCAGAAAGAAGGTGATCAATGGCGCAACCTGAGTCTTCACTAAGGGTGGGAGGGGGGAGAAAATCTGACAGACTCGGACTCACGCTGGTTACCTCCGTCGATCCGTTACGCACGTGCGTAGCGGATCGAGGGAGGTAATCAGTGTGATTCGAGCTTGGGGCTGGAGCACCGTTCGGCATTGCTGCAGGTAGGGTGCTGGCTTCTCTGGCGATCAATGATGTACGTTTCTCTTGTGTCAGACTGAAAGAATTCTGTGCAATTTCGGCAGATTTCGCTGAAGTTTGGTTCCAACCCATACGAGGTTCTAGCTGGGCAGTCTGCTGGGCAGTAGTCGTCGATGTCTTCCAGTAAGCGCTGGACTTGTCGGGCTTCAGACTACTTGGTTTTTCATGTGTAAAAATGTCTGCCTGGTGACTGCTGAATTTAGGTCCTGGTGGCGAGGTCCTGGGCTCTGTAATGGTAATGCTTCTGCCCGTTTTTATCGTCGTGAATGGGTCCACACTTCTTACCTCCCTCGATCCGCTACAAGTAGCGGATCGAGGGGGGTAACCAGTGCGGAAATTGCTTGGCGTGTTAATGAAGACGTCACTCGGCGTGAGGAATTCATCTGTCGACTGAACTGACAGTTTCTCTGTTGGCTGCGAGGGGAAAGCGCCAACGTTCGGATAAGGTGTCACCGTGACAGACTTGTGTGAAGACACTGAACATGTCTGGCCAGCATTGTTCTCCAAGGACCTTGGAGTCCGTCGCCCAACTGAGCCTCCCGCCACCGTGGTGTTTTCTTGGAAACGCGCTTCCGATCTTGTGCATACAGCTGCGGTCAATTCCATTTGCCCAGTCCCTTCAGGCAGAGCCAAAAAGTGACCCTGCGTGTTGCCATTAATCTGAAATCCTTTAGATATCTCTTTTTCAGTAGTCGCATTCAAACCCATTTGTTTGCTTCCATTTTTTACCTGAGAATTCTCTACAAATGAAGCTGGGGGGCAGGCAGAATCCTGATCGAGAAGGAACCCTGGCAAACCTAGAAATACATCATTGTCTTTAGCAGAGGAACTCTGGCCAGTCTGATTCTCGAAGTGTACAGCCTTGCTGGTAAAGTCAGTGTACCATGATCCGGCCTCAGCTTCGTCAAAATCGGACCTCGGTTGTGCGTTCAACGCACAACTGAGGTCCGATTTTGTCGAAGGTGTAAACGAACCATTGAACCCCAATTCTGACGCAGTTGTAAACGAATTTGAAGGTGTAAATAAACAATGTACGTCCGAGTTTGTACTCTGGCGATTATACTCAGTCTGCTCCCATGTACCAACAGTGTTCAAGCGCGCAACCGTTGACGCCGATGCTGAAAACTGCGGGCGGCATTCTGATTGCTGAGGTCCGGCAGAACGCGTCACCAGTACACGCGGTGCCTTAGCTCGGCAGTGCTGAGAGTGGTCGGCTGTCTGGATCACGTACTCCAAGTGCTGAGCGTACTGCCTCAACTTTGTCACCTCACCGTGTAGCACTATTTGCCGTCTCTCTTCTTTCTCGTGCGTCTGAAACCACATAAAAATAAAGCCAAGTCAGATACGGTCCGCCGCCTTTCCCAAAACAATGGGAACGAGATTTTAACCACCCAGAATGCGGCAGGCGCAAAGAGCTCACAAGAACGCTCGACAGCAAACCTACCATATACATAGGCAAAAGAAAAGACCAATCCAGGCTAACAAGAATCAGGTTAGGAGGGGAACGATACCAAATCCACCCAAACGGCACAACTGTCTGCACCAGCGGACACACACGACTGAACACGTCCTCCTGGACTGCCCAACAACACATGACATTAGATCACAAGTGAAGAACGTGACACCCTCCAAACAAACCATAATGCTGGAGAGTTTGATCAACCCACCCCCGACAGGGCCGGATCAATCAGTTTTCAGGGGGGGGGGGGGAGGGGTGCTCAACTTATTTTTTTCTATTGCCAGGGTCTAGTATATATCAAAACACCACAACCGAAACTGTTCTAAGGGGTGCTGCACTAACATTAAAGCACCCCCCCCCCCCCCTCTTTTTCGGACCATGTTGTGGACTGGCAGCGAATGATTTTTTTTTAAGCCGAAAGGGGGGGAGGGGTGCTGTAGTACCAAAGTACCCCCCTGGATCCGGCCCTGCTCGAACTCCTGGCATAGCACCCTCACGGAAACCGTGAAACTACTAAATTGGCACCCCAAATCAATCATATTTAGACCACCGACGTACCCTGTAAACCTAGGGACCCCCAAGGAGGTATAGTAGCATCCTTCGTTAATGCGCTCCCTGGGCTACAGAGGGGACCAACACCCCCCCTCTGAAAGAACACAGAAACACAAAATAAGTGGGTTAGTAAAATCAACCCAGCCTCAAACCTAGGGACCCAAAAAGAGCGATGGAGGCCTTGGACTGGGACCCACGCAAGGAAGGAACAAGACGGAACGGTAGGGAAAGCTTTCGAGCGTCCCTTCCCGAGGCGATGCATTCTGAGGCACGGCCAGACATGTTGAACGGATAGGGTGAGTGATGCGCGAGCATCGGCGACAGGCAGCCACTAAGCCCCCTCTCTCTCTCTCCGGTCCCCCCCCCCCACCCCCACCCCGGACGAAATCAGCGAGAGCTGGACTGAAGTCCTTTCCTTTTCAAATAATCGAATCGAATACGGTCTTTACCCCATCTCTGCCAAAGTACGTACATTTTGTTTCTGAAATCTGTTCACCGAACGACCAAAAAGTCAAAACTGTCCAACTGAAGAACATAGACACGCAGTGTTCTCAGCAAGAGGCATGGATCCTCCTGAGCCTCTTGCAGTTAGATCGCGTTCACTCAATGTCGATCTGTCTCAGTCATGAACTGTGATATGCATCTCGACACCTCGGGAAGTTAGAGTTTAAGTGTGATAAACACGGACATTTTTTGTTGTTGTGAGAGTTAGTTTGACAGTTTCACTTCCCGACAGCTCAGCCCGAAACGACGCAGATAGATGCGTGCTGGTCTCAGTGACTCTCCCCCCCCCCCTTCTCCCCCCCCCCTCCCCCCCCCCCCCAAATATTAATGTGTGTTAATCCGTTGAGTCCAAAACGACAGACCAGCAAACAAACGCATCCCGACTCAGTAGTTCCCTGATGTTTAACTCCTTCACTGCCCAGTGGCCGCAGCTCGTGTTTTTGAAATCAGTGTGCATTCAACGTCAAAGAAACGGCCCCAGCCTTCAAAGGAAGTTGGATGCTGACAAAGTGGCTTCAGCAAGAGGTATAGATTCTCATGAGCCCCCGCATTTTTTTCATTTTGCATGATGATGAGGATGATGATGCCATGGTGGTCCATGTGGTTGGGGACTGCGTGACAGGGCCGCATTCCACCTCTGTACCTCTTGCACCTGCTCAATTTTTTTTCCGGAAGTGATCAAGTTGGAAGATGTATGGTGCAAGTATACTTTTGTATGAAATTGGAAAGGCCCAAGAGGAACTATGGATAAGGTCAAAAAGGTGGTATAACCATAAAATATAGGAGGTATGATCAAGCCATACCTGCCTCCCCGCCCGGCCACCCCCACTCCTCTCACGCTCACCCGCGCAAGTACCTACACTACTGTCTCATCTTGGTGTTACTCATAATTATAACAGGGACGTAGTTCATCAAGGCGCAACCACCACACACCCCCCACCCACCCACCCCTCGCCCCCCCCCCCCTTCCGACGTTCCCATCCCCTCTCCCCCGCACGATCACCCTGTGTACAAAGAGGCCGAATAGGACTTGGTCAAGGAGCTACCATCACTGAAGTGGCTTACGCGCTATTACGAGCACAGAGAAATGAAAGTTCCGCTGGTCTTTAGAACATAATAATAATAATAATAATATTAATAATAATAAAATAAACTATCATGAAAATTGATACACAATGAGAAGGCTAATATGATGCACAAATATACTATTTATAATAATAATAATATAAAAAAAATAATAATAATAAACGAACTGTAATGAAAATCGTTACACAACAACAAGAAGGCTAATAATTATGAAACACAACTATAATATTTCCAGTGATGTCACGGCTTAGTATCATCAGAGATAGTACGTACTATTTCTGGAATCATTTATCACTAATATCTCGCTGTACGTCTATTAAAATAGGTGCTCTTGATGAGACGGGGGAGTGTTCATTTGTGGGCATTCGGCATTTCTCGGAAACCAACCTTAATTATAACCACTGATCGCATATCTCTACATGTAGACTGTACAGTAAAATATAATATAGGTCTACGTATAAATCAGTCAACATTGCTTAGGTCATTTAACCCCTTCATGGCCAGTGATCGCAAAATTGTCTTTGTGAAATTTTAATTCACACCACTGACGGAAAGAGCCCGGGCCGACCCCGTCCGTTCCGCAAGAAAAGTGGATACAAGCTGGGGTCAGCAAGAAACACAGACCTATCCATAAGCCCCAGCACATACGGAAGATCTATGCCGACCTAGGTCTCTCGCGTTCGGACCGTTTTCTCTTTTACGTGGCTGTGATCGAAGGGGTTAGCCTCAGTCTTCATCGCCAGCGGCTTGAAGCATCAAGGCGGCCCTTGTGAAGTAACGCTTATGAATCCCTTCGCTGCCAAAAAGGAAAAAAAAAGTGAGCACAACCCAACTGCAAGAGACATAGATCCTCATGAGCCCCCGCGACTGCGGGGGCTCATGAGGATCTATGCCTCTTGCTGAGACCAATTTGTATCCATGTTTCTTGGGCGGTTTTGGCTTTTTGGTCGCTGAATGAACTAAAATTTCAGAAAGAGCGATGTATGTACAGAAACAAGAAAAGCTGTTGTGTCCGAGGCACACTGACCTGAACAAAACCCAACAAGAGGCATTGATCCACATGAGCCCCCGCAGCCGCGGAGGCGCATGAGGATCTGTGCCTCTTGCAGATGGGTGGCGTTGGCTGTGTCTCGGCAGTGAAGGGATTAATTCTGTAGCGTACTGGGATCGGTTTGTTCGCCTACAGTTTACGCTTGCATCAGCTCAGTGTTGCGCGGAGTAAGTAAGCGATATGTTTGACAGTGACTAAGCCATAATAATAGTATTTACATGTAAACGTGTCCTGTTTGTACGTATCCTGTACGGCTGATTATGATCAATTAATTTCACCAAATCAATCGAGCGCTGGCTTCAACAGATGGAAACTAATTGTAAACAAAAATACATGTATAACAACAACAACAACAAGAACAAGAAAAGAATAGCGCCCATTTCAGGCAAAAATAGCTCTACAGTACATGAACGAAAAAGAACACGGCCATCTGAAACCCCTTCCCTGCCACTGTACGTACACTGCACGTGCATTTTTTTTTTTAATCTTGGGTACAATAATACGATCTCGATTAATCCATTAACCCATTCACTGCCGATAAAAAGAGAACATAATCCAACTGCAAGAGGCGGACATAGATCTTCCTGAGGCCCCCCGCGACTGAGGATCTATGCCTCTTGCTGAGACCAGTTTGTGTCCATGTTTCTTGGACGGTGTTGGCTGTTGGTCGTTGAGCCTTAAACCAAGATTTCAGAAATGTACTACAGTGGTTGGGTATGGGTTAAAGGGGCTCCGCATCAATAGCTGCATAATTGTGGTATGGCAACGCTATACTACACTTCCCCAGCTCTTGATGTGGGACGCCTTGCCAAGGAGTCGAACGCGGCCGGTCCCGATTTCATTATGGCACTCGGGTACCGCGACTGATATACAAAGGATTACATTGGGCGCGTTGACACACTTTGGCGTTTCAGTACTACCCATGACATACCTTTTCCAGTTGTCGTCTCTCGTGTTTCTTGCTCCAGTAGCTTTTCTTCGCAGACAGCCTGTTTCTCTGTTTCCGACGTTCATCTTTGTCAGTCATCTGACACACAACAAATAACGCTTATAAATATTAGAACCAATATTTATGACTGAGGTTTTCTTTAAGGTCGTAGTGTCTTCGTTAGTTCTATTTCTTACCTTTTGTATACTGACGAGCAAAAGAAATGCGACACCTTTGTTGCATTTCTTTTGCTATATCAGTTTCAGGTTTGTATTTCAATTTCGAAACATGCTTGTTTCAGTACTAATTTGATCATATCAGGTTTTCTGATGTAAATCTGATAATGCCGCAGATAAGCAACTATTCTTAACAAGTCTGTTGATAGGTTAGTAGATTGATTAATTGATTGATTGATTGATTGATTGATTGATTGATTGATCCCTTCGTTCATTGATTTTTTTAACCTTATTTATTTATTTATTTATTTATTTGTGTCAGTTATCCACGAAAAAAGCCGTTATCAGAAATGAAAATGAAAAATACGTGCATTTTCTATCAAGTTATTTATTTTATGTATTCCTATGAGTTACGCCTTTATCCCAAAATTCACTGATTTTCGGAGGAAAGCATTCAAAAGGTAACTGATTTAATACTTGTTTATAAGATTTCACTGGCATACAACTAACCGGTATTTAGTTGATGGCATATCATATCCTATGCTGCCCCGGTTCCGTCTTGGACAGGGACGCTGAAGCCCGAACTCAGTACCGCCGACGGGAGTGTCCGAAACTGACGTCACCTAGTCATGGGATCCTAGTCATGTGATCCGCCGCCTTCAAAATCAACTTGCCAGAGTTGTTATTGCCCCAACTGGACTTAAGGTTCAAGCCTGTGTACCGTGCTTGTGCTGTTTCACTCTCGTTATGTAAGACCGACGGGGCATTTTCAGTTTGGTTTATATAACGGCGTCTATTAGTAAGCCACGGTAGTTAGACTGAAGGCTTTCAGCGCACAATGCTGTAAGAGCGGTATCGGGTATTCCCGGAAGCTTAAAAGAAAAACTGAGGAAACCACAATATTCTGCCGAACAGCTTGTCGGTTATTTTAGCGCCAAAAAAGTAAAGCTGGCATTCAAATGTGAAGTGCCGCTAAGTAACCCTATCATTTCCGAAAGCAGGCGGTGCGAAAATAAACATTCTAAAAGCAACTATGTGTGAAAATCAGTACACACTGACACTGCTTACTATTAATGCACGAATCAGTTGATTCGAGCCGGGCGCGGACTGACGGGCTACGCCGAGGGCGGTAACGGTAATTGCGGTAATACTATATAATATTGCTGTTTCGAAATAACAGTCAGGACGTCACTGACCGTCACAAGTGAGGTGTTATGTCAAGCCAGTTTCAACCATACGGTTACCAACGGTTGTAACCAGTGTCTTTTCTAAGCGTGTTTCTTTCTCCGTTGGGTTCTTCTCTGCATTTTACACGCGGCTTGGCTGTCACCTTTCTGGTCTGGAACGAGAGCGACTGAGCTTACCGTCGGCGCATAATTAGCTTGGCCTGAACAGGCGTAGACAACACTCCAAACTCCATGCCTCTTTGCGAGTTTGGCCGGAGTGGTGTCAAGTCTATGCTTTTGATGTCCTGCGGCACACGAAACCCGGCTCACGCCGCCTGCTGTCGGAACTCTTGGGATCATGGGATCAGACTAAATAACTTGAAAAGGTAGTGAATAAATGGTGAGCATGGCGGTGGGACTGAGTGGTCACTGAGACGGTTTGACCGTCATCAGTACTAGGGATTTCAGGTCCTAGTCATTCCCGCCGGCCGGCCCAAAATGACCCCTCTCATCCCCCCTCCCCCCCCCCCCACACACACACATACACACACACCACCCGGCCCCGGTTTTGCCATCTGACTCGACGTAACCTAGAATTTTAACAGTACACTTTTTCCCTCCTTTGATTTGAACTTATTTAAGTTACAGCAACTTGAAAATATACATTTTAGACTTGAATACTGGTCAGCACTCCGGCTAGATACCTTTACATCTTCAAAGAAGCATAATTTCCAAATGTACCTCTTGCTGCCATGGACCTCATGCCGCGGCACATACCTCCTCAGCCGATCTCCTCTGATTGATCAATAAAGTTGCCGCTGAACGAGCTCAAGTTAGTCCTGCGCCAGCCACTAAGCAAGGTGCGGCGCACCTTCAGTTCAGTTGTGGCTGGCACACAACTGAGCTCACTAATGCAACTTACCCTTTAACCCATTTCATTCTGAGGCTGATTTTGTAAAAAAAAAAAAAATAATAAAAAAAAAATTGCTTTTTGTCCTACGAAGCCTACATTACAGACTAGGAGCTAGCTTAACCAGTTTAGTTCAAGGGCTGTGCCAAAATAGCTTGGCGCCTCGTTAGGCGCCAAGCTATTCTGGCACCACCCTTGAACTATTGTAGTCAGTTTTATTTCAGATGGGTGTATCAGGATGAAAAGAGTTACTGAAAATACCCCGCAGCCCGGCTATACTGAATTATTCGTAGAACAACTCACGTGAGGATGCGCACCTCGTGTGCGGACATGACTCGACAGTAATTATGGTGAAGCCGGATGGTGTTCAAGTCGGCGGATGGAAATTGTGAGATGCGGCCCTGTCCGGCATATGATTTGCCACGAATTATTTGTGGACCGGCCCAAGTTACAGCAACTTGACTGAAATTATCCATTTTAGGCCGAATGATACCGGCGGCCTAGACATATACTGAGGCTTTTACATCTGCAAGAAGCACAATTTCTCATAACCCCCCAGTAGTGCAGGGTCTCTTGAGAATGTATGCCTCACGCTTGCTGCCGTTGGCCCCCGCGGCACACACCTCACGGAGTCCACGGATTAATTCAAAACGGCAGTTCGAGTCAGTCAAGAGTCTAACTTGAGTGTTGAACAGGAAACCGAAACAAGTGAGAGCGTGACATGTGACGGATGCACACGTATTCCAATGCGTAGGGCCATCGGGCCTTCGTCGGCCGCCGTTGGCCCGCGCACGACCGTGCGCGGAACGGCGGCCTCGGAGGCGGCCCGATGGCCTTTGCGCATTAGGGTGTAGACACTGACATGTGACCCTTTAGTCATGCTGACCAGTGATGTCATATTTAGAAAAGAAGAGGAAGCAAATAGGAAGCTTGGCCACGTGGGAGTGACGAATAGAGTGGACTTCATCAACTGAGTTGTGACCGTGATTGCTGAGTGACGTCAGAATAGCGGCTTGGCGCTTCGACTGAGGCGCCACTGAACTTAGCTGACAGTACAACGATCGATCAGAAATTCCAGACCACGAAAAGGTGACTAATAATTGTACAACTTGTAAAATGCAAAGAACTCTACCAACGTGAAGAAAAGACACACGCGTTGACAGGTCAAATACAGCACTGACCGTCAACCTTACTAAATTTTCGAGTTAAACCCCTTTCAAGCAATGTAGATAGAAACATGACTGAACCTGTCTTTTGGAGGAGAGAAATAACACTCCTGGCGCAGCTCAAAACCAATTTCTAAGCCTGTTTCTTTATTTCATAGAAATTTCTTTGTACCCTGCATAAGGATCTATGTCTCTTGCTGACCGTTTCGACTACGACGTAATGTAGTCACTCAAAGCGGATAAACACAAAACTTTGGGGATATCGACCGTAGCGCTGTGTTAACCCTTTCCATCCTGATACACTACTGACTGAAATTAATATGACCATGATAGTTAAAGGGTGGTGCCAGAATAGCTTGGCGCCTCAGGCGCCAAGCTATTCTGGCACCACCCTTGAATCAAAATGGTTGCTCTACCTCCTAATCTGTAATGTAACCCTCATGGGACAATAACTGAGCAAATTTTAAATAAAAATCAGCCTCAGGATGTAATGGGTTAACTGGGCCTTTGGCTGTCGGAGCGGTTTTTGGCGCGACGATTCCTGCAAGAGTCACCGCGACAAAAACCGCTGACGCCGACAGCCACAGGGTCAAACTACAAAGAGAGGAAGTGCAAGAGCAGGGGTTGGGGCAAGTCCGGCTCTGTCTTTATTGTTATAGCCGAGACAATAGTCTGTCGGTTCAGTCCTATTTGTTACAATGAGTATTTCCGGTCCGGTCTACAGTGCTTCAGTCACATGAGGTAGTTCAGTTGTTGTCGTCATAATGATTGGCTGACGCATTCCCGCAAGGGCTCATGACATCATCGCCGCCTTCCCCCGGTCAGTCGGTATTCGACTCATTGCCGTTGTTCTCACTGACATGCTCACTGTTGGTTTTGACTGGTCACTGATTAATTTGATTGGTTAGGTCGAGGGTTAACGTCCACGCAACAATCACTACTGAGTAGTCGACACTATTTTAACAAAATTATCATGCATGTGCAGCCCTACAAGTGAGGATGTATTTTACTGTCGCCATGTCATACAAAAATCCTTGTAACGTTTTACTTGGTGAATAAATGTCTTATGTCTTATGTCTTATCAGGCTGAACACTCGATAGTTAGGGAGATCAAATCCACTCGCTCGCCCGTCGCCCGCAAATGCGAGCAGAGTTCTTGTCAGGCGATGCTTGATTCACAATCCATGCACACACCAGAAAACACATTGTGGCTCCCATATTTAACTTGAGTGGTAGTCCGAATGGCTCCTAGGGTCCAAGAACATTAAATGTTCTATCCAAAATCAAATTTTAGTACTCGGCCCTGACCTAACAATCATGGCTAACTCATTAATTCCGGACACGCTACGACAGGATGTGGATCGACCACGATAGTTCAAGGGTGGTGTAGGAATAGCTTGGCGCCTGTAGGCGCCAAGTTATTCCGACACCACCCTTGAACTATCAGGGTCGTTCTCTCTCCAGAACTGTGATGCAGACATGCTCACAGCCGGGTTATCTAAACAAACTGTGATAATTTTATCCTCAGGATGTAATGAGCTAACTGCTGCCACAGACATAACGGATAGTTGTACTTGAACGGAGAATTCCCGCTCAGAAATCTTGGCCGAGGGGTCCGTGTGTGTGTTGTTGTTGTTGTTGTTGGGGGGGAGGGGGGGGGGGTATGACCCATCCCCAAACACCAGCGCAAAAATACTTCAAATGTTATATCAAAGTCCTTTTTTTTTTCTTACTTCGGACGGTCCCCTCACTACACACACACACACACACACACACACACACACACACACACACACACACACACACACACACACACACACCACACACACACACACACACACACACACACACACACACACCTTTTAATCTTTCCGCTAGTGGTGACAGGGTCACGATAAGGGCCCTCGACGGTACTGACGTCAACTGTTAGTGAGGTTTTGTTTGAAACGAACGACTTCCTACAACGAACAAGACTCGGCTGAAATCACGGCCTCAGGTAACCAGCGTGTGCCACAAGAATAGACTGACAACACTTCAAACGTCTCCAAGAGGCACAGATCCTCATGAGCTCGGAGGGCTCATGAGGATCTGTGCCTCTTGGAGATGTTTAGAACGTTATTTTACTACTAATACAGTAATAGTAGAAGCTGGTTATCCGCCGTGATTTCGCCGGGTTTCGTTCGTTCGTTCGGCGCAAACGTAACCTCACTCAGTGTCGGTCCGTCACACAACCGCCGTGTGCGGGACTGACAACAGCGGCTAGGCTGTGTTAGGCCGGCACGGCCGGCCGCGATGCTGTCGGAGCTGTCTTCTGTAACATCGACACGCTGGCCACATGCACTTCACTACTCACAAACCAGATAGGTGAGGCTAGCGCTGGCAGAATCCTCTAAGGATGGAAATGATTGTCTTATTCTATACCTGCGTATTTCTCTGTGGGCTGGCGATTGGGTGCCTGATAGGCGGGGGCAGGGGATCTAACTGTTGTCTGTCCAGCGCTGTGATTCCCCTTGGTTTGAGTACATGCACTTCAGTACAAGTTATTATCTTGTTCAAGCTTTCACTGGCAGAAATTCATATGCACTGGCTAGGCCAGTGCGTATGAATTTCTGCCAGTGAAAGCTTGAAGGGCTTTTGCCATTGAAGGGCGGAGCTGTAGCAGGCAAATAAAGGGTCACCAGTTCGTAGTAATATCTCCTTTATAAAAGTTCTTAGTAGGTCCGGCTTAAATGTCTTACGATACAATTTTATGCTGGACAAAACGGCTGAACTGATCTTATCGAAGTTTGAATGAGTGTCGTAATTTAACTTGAAATGACTAAGTTTCTGCTCTTTTTCTTACAGGAGAGTTCCGGCAACAGCGTATTGCACAAGCGACCGTAAGAGAAAAAAAAAAAAAAAAACATCTGCTACGGTGTGTCTACTCAGTCCGCGTCACATATATTGTGAAAAAGACGGGCCGGAAAAGTCACTGTCGCACGGTCAAGACATTATTGATAATCTGTACCGGCAAAGCAATAAAAGCTCGTCATGGCACAGATCGCGGTAAAGGCACTCTGGGTAGGCGGACAAACAAAAAATTCAGAGTTGGTGTCAGATTCAATCCAGACCAAAAAGGTGACTGGCAAGCGTGTAAAATGCAGAGAAGAACCAATGGAGAAAGAAACACGCTTAGAAAAGATAGTTACAAAACAATTCTGTTGTAATTATCTTTTCTAAGCGTGTTTCTTTGTTTGTTGTGTTGTTAGTATCTTTTTTAAGCGTGTTTCTTTCTTCATTGTGTTGCTAGTATCTTTTCTAAGCGCGTTTCTTTCTTCGTTGTGTTATTATTTTTTCTAAGCGTGTTTCTTTCTTCGTTTTGTTGTTAGTGTCTTTTCTAAGCGTGTTTCTTTCTTCGTTGTTGTTAGTGTCTTTTCTGAGCGTGTTTCTTTCTTCGTTGTGTTGTTAGTGTCTTTTCTAAGCGTGTTTCTTTCTTCGTTGGGTTCTTCTCTCCAGATTAATTCAGATTTTAAGTCGTGGTTATTTACGATGTCTGCTTTTGAAATACAGATTTATTTTAAACTGCAGGACTAATCGAGACCCTTTTTTTTTTCAATAATGCGGACGTACATTATAAACAGAATTGTTTTATAGCTTCAGTGTTTGCGTTAACTGGCAATTCTCAACAGGTCCACAATTCTCATTTGTCAAGTCCCGTCCCTTCTATTTATAGAAGGGACTTTTTAGGACGGGTCGCGGTGGATCGAATTTAATAGCATGTCCATTATGTCAAAGGTGGGCAGGCCTAAACCTCTGACAATTGAAGTAACAAGATAAAAATTACGTCATGTCTAGTTACGCTAACCTCGCTGCTGAAGCGCCGTATGTGCGTATGTATATGTGTATGCATATGTATGTAAACAAGAGAATCTCCGATATTTTTTACACACAAGCTTGAAACTTGGCAAAATACTTTATCAAAAGGGTGGCTAAGAAATCCTTCGAGCATATTGTAACTGAATGTATCAGTTGAAGACAAAAACAACCGTTTATAGGAAGTCGGTTGACACAGATTAGAGTCCGTAATTTTTGTCATATATACTTGAAATTTTGGGTATAACTAGTTTGGATAAAGGCATTGGATGAGTTCGTTAGCCAGCTTTGAATCCTTTCAACTTCTTTAGTAAAAATTAATTCTTGTCAGAAAAGAATTACAAGATGGGATGAACCATAACCCACAAAGTCCCTTCTATATGAGAGCTGTCTTCGCTGTCCCTTCTATATGAGAGCTGTCTTCGCTCTACCTTTTGTCTTTGACTTGATTCTGATGTTGAAATATCTCCTTTTGAAAAAGCCTCGCAGATGTGCCATTGCGTCATAGTGAACTCTATAAGGGGCGCGCGCAGTGTATAGACGTCATTGCTTTGTCAAACGTCATTTTTCATGACGTATTTTTTGTGTTTACTTAATTTATATTTAACGTGATATGAGTTTCCCTTTTGCTTCAAGTCTTGGGAAAATGGTGACAAAACTAGAATTTCACGGTACAATTTCAGTCTTGCTACAATTTGTGTGAAATCAGGTTGACTTTACCTAGCTACATGCTATACTAAGTACACCTGCATGCTCTTCTGAAAGCGCGTCGGTGTGTGTGTATGCGTGTGAGTGCGTGCATGCGCGCGCTGCAAACATCCTCAAGAGACGTAGATGTTCATGCGCCCTCCCGGCACTTGAGGATCTATGCCTCTTGGAGATGCGCGCATGTCATTCGTTTGTCAAACCGTCATTTGTCATGACGTGTTTTTTTTTGGTTGTTGTTTTTACGTAATTTTATATTTAACGTGATACGAGTTTCGCTTTCGCTTCAAGACTTGCGAAAATGGTGACAAAACTAGAATTTCACGGTCAATTTCAGTCTTGCTATAATTTGTGTGAAATCAGGTTAACTTTACCTAGCTACATGCTTCATGCGTGTTCCACACTGTGGAACTCACTCCCACATCACGTTAAAGCCACTCCGACATTATCTCGTTTCAAGGCAAGTCTTTATAAGTATCTGACATTACTCAAATAATAATATCTAGTTATTCGTAGACACACGAATGTCCGTGTATATTATAACAATCATGTGTATGTGTGTGTGCGTGTGTGTGTGTGTGTGTGTGTGTGTGTGTGTGTGTGTGTGTGTGTGTGTGTGTGTGTGTGTGGACGCGTGAGTGCGTTTGTGCGCGGCGTATGCGCTTGTTTGTGTTTAGTGGACTATATATTTTGTATTATTGTGTTTTGATGTCTCTTTTTTATGTATACTTTGTACTTAGTTAGTCGTAGTTGTAGCAACGGCAGGTACGAAAAATGACATAGTCACTGACTGTGTTAATATCTTCACCGTTGTAAAATAAAGATTCATTGATTCATTGATTCATTGCGTGAGTGCATGCGCGTGCTCCAAACATCCTCAAGAGGCATAGATGTTCATGCGCCCTCCGGGCACATGAGGATCTATGCCTCTTTGAGATGTGCAGATATATGTGAGAAAGAGCGAGCGAAAGAGAGACAGAATTACGTCATATTTAGAGTATGTCTGCGTGGTGATGGAGTTGCTTCTTTTACTTTTTGCTTCTGTCTGACTTTCTCTAGAAGTCAATTTTTTTGTTGTTACTGTTTTAATTCTTTTCTGAAAGGAATTAATTTTCACTACAGAAGTTGAAAGGATACAAAGCTGGCTAACGAACTCATCCAATGTCTTTCTCCAAACTAGCTATATGCAAAAGTTCAAGTAAATATGACAAAAATTACGGACTCTAATCTGGGTCAACCAACTTCCTATAAACGGTTGTTTATGTCTTCAATGAGACATTCAGTTACAATATGCTCGGAGGCTCTCTTATCCACCCACTTAAGAAAGTGTTTCGCCAAGTTTCAAGCTTGTGTGTACAGAAATATCGGAGATTTTCTTGTTTACATACATACGCACACACATACTGACATACGCACATACATACATACGCACATACGGCGCTTCGCGCCAAATATACGTTCAGCAGCGAGGTCTTTAGCGTAACTAGACATGACGTAATTTTTATCTTGTTACTTCAATTGGTAGAGGTTTAGCCTGCCCGCCTTTGACATCATGGACATGCTATTAAATTCGCCCCACCGTGACCCGTCCTAAAAAGTCCCTTCTATAAACAGAAGGGACTTAAAAACAGAATTTTTTTTTTTAAGTCAGACAGTGGCGGTGACGTAAAAGAGGCAGCTCCGTCACCACGCAGACATTGACATAATACTCTAAATATGACGTAATTCTCTCTCTCTATCACACACACAGACGTGCGCGCATCTCCAAAAGGCACAGATCCTCATGCGCCCGGAGAGCGCATGAGGATCTATGTCTCTTGGAGATGATTGGAGCGCGCGCGCATGCACGCACACACACACACACACACACACACACACACACACACACACACACACACACGGCACACACACACACACATCGTCGCGCTTTCAGAAGAACATGAAGAAGAGTTGCCACATTCCTTCTGCCAATGAAGATAAGTAGCGGCTAATCTCTCTGTTTGTTTGTTTTGACAAAGGGTATTTACCCGAAATATTAATAAATTGTGTTGTACCCATCTTTTCTAAGCGTGTTTCTTTCTCCGTTGGGTACTTCTTTGCTTTCAGAAAAGCATGCAGGTGATACGATATGTTTGGAGAAAAAACATTGGATGAGGTCATTAGGCAGCTTTGTACCCTTTGAACTTCTTCAGAAAATTAATTCTTTTCAGAAAAAAATTAAAACAGTAAAAAAAATCTTGACTTCCAGAGAATGTCAGACAGTGGGGGTGACGTAAAAGAAGCAACTCCGTCACCACGCAGACATTGACACAATACTCTAAATATGACGTAAATTTCTCTCTCTCTCTCTCTCGCGCGCGCGCTCTCTCTCTCTCTCTCTCCCACACAAACATGCGCATTTCCAGGAGGCATAGATCCTCATGCGCATGGCACATGAGGATCTATGCCTCTTGGAGATGTTTGCAAGCGCGCACGCACGCACTAACACATCGACGCGCTTTCAGAAGAACATGCAAGTGCCCCGTGTACTTAGTATATCATGTATCTAGGTAAAGTCAACCTGCTTTCACACAAATTATAGCAAGACTGAAATGTACCGTGAAATTTTAGTTTTATCACCGTTTTCTGAAGCCTATGAAGCGAAAGTGAAATTCATATCACGTAAAATATAAAATTACGTAAAAACTACAAAGGCTTACGTCATGACATATGACGTTTGACAAACCAATGACGCGTATGTCCTGCGCCCCTTATAGGGCCCGGGAAGCTGACGTCATCACGCTAGTCGTGGCGGCCATCTTGAGAGGATACGCGACTCATGCGCTCATCGGGAAATTGCTCAGGACGATGTCAGGAAAGTCCTGACGTGTTATAGGCAATAACAAGTCTTGCCATAACCGTAGGAAACCGCTAACCAGTCTGTTTTTGTTTGTTTCCAAAGAGGAAGAAGCATGAAAAAAAAACAAAAAAAACGCTACTTCGCTACTATCTGAAGTCTATCGCCAGGCTAGCGTGTCCTCTCAAGATGGCGACGCGGCAGCCGACGCTCCTCTGACGCATTGGCAGATCTGCGAGACTTTTTTCAATATGAGATATTTCAACATCAGAATCAGGTCAAAGACAAAAGATTGAGACCCTTGACAGCTCTCATATAGAAGAGACTTCATCCCATCTTGCTTTTTCTTTACTTGGTGTCTCAGTGTTTTGGTATCAGTCTTGTTTAGGTCTGTGTCACTGTGGGTGTGGGTCGCACACACGTGCATGCATACATATGTGTGTGCGTGCACGCGTGTGTGCTCATGGAAACTTATGTGTCCTGCAGATTAAAAGTGGTGACTGAGGGGTTGCATTGTAAAAACCGTTTGCTATACACCATTTACACAACATCAGAAAAACAGACAAACACAGATATATGTTCTGAAACATTTACTATGGGTGTGCTGCTGGGTTTTTTTTTTTCCACCACAGACCCAAATTTTCAATTTTCATTAAACGCAAAGGAACTATACATATACAAAATTATATAATCAAACAATTCAAACTCACAAAAAAACTAAATCTCTCTCTCTCTCTCTCTCTCTCTCTCTCTCTCTCTCACACACACACACACACACACACATACACACACACACACACACACACACACACATACACACACACAGAGTCACCAGGAGACATGCTCCAGCTGCAGAGGTTTCTACTTCAGTTTCTTAACCTGTAGGAAAACAACAAATATGTTCATTACTGTTATAATAACACTTTTGTCTACTAAACAAACTAATTATAAAAATTATATTTCAAATATGCAACAATCATACAAAAGCAACTCAAAACCAGGACAATTATGAGATTGACAATCTATCAGCCATGCACGAGTTCAAGTCACTTTCAGACAGTAACAAAACAAAAAACCAGGACCATTGACTGCGGTTTCTACTGTGTGTATGCTGTGTTCAGCAACTTATTCTATATGAGCAATCTGATGTTTAGCTTATAACATCCTGAGGATAAACTTATCGATTGTTTTATATATCCTTTGAGGTCTATGTAGTCACAGTTCTGGAGACAGATTGACCATGATAGTTCAAGGGTGATATCGGATTAGCTTAGCGCCTGAAGCCGCCAAGCTATTCCGACATAAAATAATAATAATAAAATAATAATTACGGTATTTATAATGCGCTTATCTTATAATAATTATAACTCTAAGCGCGCACTCACAACTCAAGCACGCATGCGCACGCTTTAGACAACGACTCACGTACCACAAATAGTGAAATACATTACGACAGTCTGCTTGGGGTGGGGAGTGTGGTGGTATAGTGCTAGAACTGTTGAAAGAGGTGAGTTTTGAGGGTGGACTGGAAGGAGGAGAGAGAGTGTTTCTGACGGAGAGAGAGTGGGAGAGTGTTCCAGGTGGATGGACCGTATACTGAGAAGGAGCGGGGGCCGAAAGTGCTGAGTTTGGTGTGGGGGATGTGGAGGCGGAGAGGGTCGGAGGCGGAGCGGAGGGAGCGGGGAGGAGTGTAGGGGTGAAGTAAGTTTGAGAGATAGGCGGTAGCGCAGTTGTTCATGGATTTGTAGCAGAGAGACAGAATCTTGTATTGGATGCGTTGGGGGATGGGAAGCCAGTGATGGAGCTTGAGCAGGGGAGTGATGTGGTCGGATTTTTTTTTTTTTCTGAGGACGAGGCGGGCAGCATTGTTCTGGACGTGCTGGAGAGTGAAAGTGGTGGAGTGAGGGAGGCCGGAAAGGAAAGAGTTGCAGTAGTCGATGCGAGATAGGGTGAGAGAGTCAGCAAGTTTGGTGGCAGCTTCGGTAGTGAGGTATTTTCTGATCTGACTGATGCGTCGGAGGTGAAAGTAGCATGCCTGGGCCGTGGTGGAGACGAAGCTGGTCATGCAAAGAGAGGAATCGAGGATAACGCCGAGGTTTTTGGCCGAGTCAGAGAGGGAGATGGGGGTGCTGTCGAGTTGAAGGTGGAGGGAGCTGGGGAAGTTTCTAGCGAGTGCCTACCAGCATGGCTTCCGTTTTGTCGTCATTCAGTTTAAGCTTGCTTGTTGTCATCCAGTTTTTCACGTCTTCGTAGCAGTCAGCCGTGCGAGTCAGTAGTGACTGAGTGTTGTCGAGTTTGTCTTTGTCTAGTAGTTGTGAGTCGTCAGTGTAGAGGTGGTGGTGTATGTGGTGAGACTGGATGATGTTGGACAGGGGAGAGATGTAGAGTGTGAAAAGGACCGGGCCCAGGACGTACCCCTGTGGAACTCCTCAGGAGAGCGTGACTGGTTTGGAGGAGACGCCGTCGATGGTGACGGACTGCTGTCTGTCGGAGAGGTAGGAGAGAAACCAGGAGTGAGCAGAGTCAGTGATGCCAAAGGAGAGGTGAAGGCGGTGGAGGAGGATAGAGTGGTCTATAGTGTCGAAGGCGGCAGAGAGGTCGAGTAGCGTAAGAAGGGAGATGTTGCCCGAGTCGATGGAGAGAAGTAGGGCGTTTAAGATATGTAGAAGGGCTGTTTCAGTGCTGTGATGTTTGCGATAGGCAGACTGGAAGGGACTGAGGAGGTTGTTGTCGGCGAGGTGGAGGTTGAGCTGGTTGAGAACGACCTTCTCCAGAAGCTTGGAAAGGAAAGAGAGATTGGAGACTGGGCGATAGTTTTTGAGTTCGTTTTGGTCGAGGTTGTGTCTTTTAAGGAGAGGACGGACGATGGCGGACTTGAAGATATCAGGGACGGACCCGTTCTCTAGAGATGTGTTGATGATGTCGGTAATGAATGGCAGAAGTTTTGGAAGGCCGTCCCGGTAGAGAGAAGCTGGGAGAGGGTCTAGTTCGCAGGTTTTGAGAGGCATGGACTTTATGGTCTTGAGGACTTCGTCCTGAGAGACGGGCCGGAAGGACGAGAGGGGGGTGCCGGAAAAGGGGGTGTCGGGAGGGCAAGGCGGAGAAGGCAGAGTGTCGAGTGTGTTGCGCAGAGTTTAGATTTTGTCGGAAAAATAGGTGGAAAAAGCGGACGGGAGTTCTTCTTTGCTGTGTGTGTTGGGGAGAGGAGAGTCTTTAGAAATGCCTAGGAGTGTGTTCATGGTAGCGTAGAGGGTTTTGGAAGAAGTGGATTCCAGGATTTTGTTTTGAAGGTGTTCACGTTTGGAGTCGGAGATCATTCTGCAGACTTTGGATCTAGTTGTTTGGAAGATCTGTCTGTGAACGGTGAGGTCAGATGAGCGCCAGCGGCGTTCCGCTTGTCGGCGCTCGCGCTTGGCCTCAGCTATGTCGTCAGTGAGCCAGGGGGAGAGGGGTCGGTTGGGTATGGAGCCGGTGGTGACGGTGCATGGGTGTCTAGAAGTTTTCGAAGGGAGGAGTCGAAATGGGATGCAAGATCAGGAGAGGAGGCGGGGTCCAGGAGAAGGTCGACAGCTTCGTCGAAGAAGCTCTCTCGGTTGACAGATTTTAGTTTGCAACGAGAGACAAGGAGCTTGGGTTTTTTTCGGGGGAGGTAGGTTGAGGGAGACGAGAATAGCGAGGTGGTCAGAGGGAAGCACAGAGGAGGTGTCAGAGTCGAGAAAGAGTTGATCGGCGGTGCGGGTGATGATCCAGTCAAGGGTGTGGCCGAGTCAGTGGGTGGGTTTGGTGATGTGTTGTGTAAGATTGTGGTTTGAAAGTGATGTGCAAAGGCGTTTTGTGTAAGGGTGGTCGGGTTTGTCGAAGTGGAAGTTAAAGTCGCCAAGAAGGATGTGTTTTCCGGGTCGTGTGCTGTAGTGGTCGAGGAGGAGGTCAAACTCGGTGAGGAACATGGAGTTTGTGAGTGTTTTGAGAGCTTGGAGGGGGGCGATAGATATATGAGAAGATGAGGGACTGGCCAGGGAGTGTTGCTACAGCCTTGACAGATTCAAAGGAGGGATGAGCAAAAGGTAGAGACTGAGAGAAGGAGAGGTGAGCGGAGAGACAGTCCCTGTAGATGATGGCAATGCCACCCCCTCTGACTGGAAGCGCGTGGGAAGGAGGCCAGGCGGTAGCCACTCGGAGTGACGCTGGCGATGATGGGTTCATCGCCAGCTGAGCGGAGCCACGTTTCGGTGATCACGACAACATCTAGGTCATTTTCTAGAATGAAATCTGAAATCACGTCGGCTTTGCCATCTTTGCAGACAGACTGTGCATTGAACAGACACATTTTTAGGTTGGGTGAGACAGAAGAGAAAGAGGAAGAAGAAACGGACGAAGTAGAGGACAAAGGAGGAGGAGGGTGGGGAGGGGGAAAAAAGGATGGAGGGGGGAAAGATGAGGGGGGGGGGGGGGAGTGGGGAGGAGGAAAAGACGGAGAAGGAGAACCGGGCAAGAAAAAGGATGCGAGAAGAGAGTGAGGGGGGAGGGGAAAGGGCTGAGTAGGAAAAGATGAGGAAGAGCGAGGGGGAGGGTTAAGGGGAGAAGAAAGGGGGAGGAGGGGACGAGGAGGAAAAAGCAGGTGGAGGAGGAGGGGGTGAGGGGAGGGAGGGGGAGGAGGGTGGGGGAGGAGGGTTAGGGGAGGAGGCGGCCGAGGGGAGCAGGGAGCGGTAGGTGAGGAAGACAGGAGAAGAAATGGGAGAAGAAGGAAGGGATGGGGAGAAGGCGGGGAGGCGGAAGGGGTGGAAGGACATAGGAAAAGGGGAAGAAATGTGTGGTTGTGGGTGTGGTGGTGAGTCGTGCCTTCTGCTAATTCCACCCCTGTGGCCTCTCTTTCGCGACGTAAGGCATTTGCAACACTGTCGGCGGCACCGGCCGCACAGTAGGTGGAGTGGTGACGTAGAGATAGCAGTTGTTGGCCTGTGTATCTGATGAGCATGATTGCTGTGAGGACAGGAAAGAGAAAGACGGGACGAGGGTGCAGTAGGGTCTGTGTGTGTGTGTGTGTGTGTGTGTGTGTGTGTGTGTGTGTGTGTGTGTGTGTGTGTGTGTGTGTGTGTGTGTGTGTCGGTGTGTGTGTGAGTGGTGTGGTAGGGGAGCAACCTGATAATACGCAAGGGAGAAAAAGTACAGTAGGTGTGTGTGTGTGTGTGTCTGTGCGTGTGTGTGTGTGTGTCTGTGTGTGTGCGTGTGTGAGTGTGGTTGGGGAGCGATGCTGATAATACACAAGAACCAACACTGAAAGGGTAGAAGGGATAGAGGGGAAGAAAAATTACAAGCGGACAAACACGGTCGGTCAGCGGCGAGATCACAAGTGGGGAGGGCGAGATGTCGACGGGAAAATACAAATTTAGGGCAGCAGACGTAAAACCTATAGGACGGTAGGAACACGAACAACAACCAGCAACAGATGCGGGTAGCAAACAGACTCACACAGTAAACACTTAGCACACTAGCGCATAGCACGTAAGAAAAAACCCAGGGCAGCGGAAAAGGCCCGCAACCGGCCACGCTGCGGGGGAGGCAAAATGGCGACATAAACAAAGTTCAAACGATAGACACTATTCAATACGATACCAAGTCAGCAGCAAGCAGATCCGACAAAAAAACAAGCATACAATCCTCATCAGCACACTCTTATGTGATACTCATCAGACTTTCAGCACACATAAACACAGTACATCCAACGAAAGGCACTAAAACACTGGGAGCACAAAAACACGTGGTGGCAAAATGGCGACATAAACAAAGTTCAAACATACAATCCTCATCAGTTCACTCTTATGCGAGACTCAGCAGACTTTCAGCACACATAAATACAGTACATCCAACGAAAAGCACTAAAACACTGGGAGCACAGAAACACGTGGTGGTCGCGCAAACAAGATGGCGCCCAAAAATATCACCCTTGAACTATCATGGTCGATCCACATCATGTCAGGGCTTTAAGGGTTAGTAAAGGCTTCTATGAGCAATCTGATGCTCAAAAGGTAGGCCTGTTCTATACTCACCTTTGCAAGAAAAGAATCACAAGCCTCTGTGATAAACTGTTCAGTGGAGTAGAAACCTTGGGACTGATCCCTGCTGAGTGCCTACAGGACACATGAACATATGAAAATGTTATGTTACTAGACATAAATGGGTTGGGACACTACCAATGTGATACGTACATACAGCAGAATGGGACACCAAATACCTACTGCGCAAAGGTCATCAGGCAGATGCTGGCCACCGTTGGCCCGCGCACTACTGTGCGTGGGCTAACGGTGGCCAACGTCAGCCTGATGGCCTTTTGCGCATTGTATAGAGGGTTAACATCATCTGTGGATCTATAAATTTCTGGCGGGAGTGACAGACAAAGAGAGTGAGAAGAGAGAGTGTGTGTGTGTGCGTAATATGTGTGTGTGTGTGTGTGTGGGTTGGGGGGGGGCAGGGAATTCCAAGCTACCATCCAACCATCCAACAGAAATTCTGGGTCCAAATTGTTCTCCAAACCAAATACAAAATGGGAGATCTGACAAGGGGTTGGGGGTAAGGGGGGGGGGGGGGGGGGGAGGGGAGTTGGGGGTGCCATCACCAATCACAAATCCCCCAAAATGACTATCACTTTATATGTGGGAAAGAGACACTGAAGACTCTTTTCACCAACCGAAAACTCTACCAACGGGGGAAAGGGGTGTGGGTGGGAATAGGCACACAAAGACGTCATTTTCGCTTTCACGTTTCAAGAGAAACACTTTTTTTTTAACAGACCACGAAGATTAAAATATTGCAATCATGAAAACTTAAAAAATGTCAATCAAAACTTTAGAGTCTACACCCGCCCCCCCCCCCCCCCCCCACACACACCCCACTATACATGGACTGAATTTGGGTGCTGGTCTGTGATTTTTTAGGCTGCAAGGTCAGAACCACAGACCAGCACATTATTCTTGGATGGAAAACAAAACTCTCTACTGCAAAAGTGTCTGTATATGTGTGTGTGTGGGGGGGGGGGGGGGGAGAGTAAGAGTGAAGAACTGGGAGTTCCTCTGCATCTGTGGGTGAATGACCACAACTAATACATCTGTCCAGGTATAACCACACCAAGAACTGAGTCTAATGTAACCTCTGAGACATGAACAGGTCACAAACTTGGGAGAAGTAGTATGAACATCGGTTACCTTTCCCACAAACTTTAGGGTGTCAAAGTCTGTGATTTTCCCACTTTCTTTTGCTTTCAGCAGCAAGTTGCATGGCAGGTTATGACAAACAAGTGGAAAACGGAGGCTCAATTCAAGTAATGTATGTTGCATCATACTGTGAAATAAAGGCATTTGAACATTTTCCTTCAGGTAATCAAATACATCATATTAATCAATACCTGAAAGTACATATGTACATGCATGTGCTTGGGGAAAATGACCTTAACCCTTTTAGCCCCAAGGTCCCATTTCTCAGAATTTGGAGGTGTTGACTAACATCTATGTACCAGTTGCAGGAGATGGATCGACCATGATAATTCAAGGGTAGTGGCAGATTAGCTTGGTGCCAATGCATCTCCTGCTGTAGGGGGTCGAGGTTAAATGTGTTAACAGGACAAGAAATGTTGCATACCCTGTCCAGTGCCTGGTGTAAGCCTTCTGGTGCCAAATTGTAGCTGGATTCAATAATCCTGGGTGAAATAATCAAACAGTGTACAGTCAGAGAATAACTAATGGGCAAACACTGATACTTGTAAAAACACACGCACACATCCATTATGTACAGACTATAGTTGATCTAATCCTGAAACTCAACCCTAACGGAAAGCTAAGGTAAGCTAATCAGGCACTACGCTTAATCCATTACATCCTGAGGCGGATTTTTTTTTTTTTAAATTTGCATATTGTCCTATAAAGGCTACATTACAGATAAGGAGATAGCTAGATCAACCGTTTTAGTTCAGAGGCACCAAGCTATTCTGGCACCACCCTTAAACTATCCTAGTCAAATTTATTTCAAGCAATGGGTGTATGAGGAAGAAAAGGGTTAGAGGGACCTGCTCCAGATAATAAAAGGTTAATAGTTTGCATGCTATATCGTCTTCATAAATGCTCTTAACACGTCTTACAATAATGCTACCTTATCTTACAAAGTTTGAATCTCATAAAGTGAAAGATTTGAAATTCTCTGCTCTTTTCTCCTTTGTACATGCATGTATGTAGAAGAATTCTTACATTACATGCAACCTTGGAGCTGTAGAAAGCCACTGCACTCACATGGCTTGTGAAAAGAAGGGTAGGAGTGTCTTAGTTTCAAAGACAACATTGATAACTTGTTATATCAGCAAATTTTAACAACCCATGCCTGCCTTGGTGCAGATCACTTTTAAGGTGAGGCAGAAACAGCTGGAAGAGATTAATTATAGTAAGCACAAGACCAAAAGCCTGGTGTCAGCTCAATGGCCTTGTGCTTCCTGTGTTTACTGTACATGGTACCTTCTGACATCATTACGCTGGGAGCCAAGAGCTGTTTTTAGCTGGTCTAGCACTGCCTCACACAGCACTTTGTCAGCCTTCCCATTCTTCTGCATGTCCAGTGATGTGAATAACTGCCCTGCTACAGCTGCAAACTCTGCACAGACAAGCACTTTTTCTATCATCATCATGTAACCCATATCATTCGGAATACACCAGTGTGTGAAATAAGTTTGACTAAAATAGTCCAAGGGTAGTGCCAGAATAGCTTGGCGCCTTTAGGCGCCAAGCTATTCTGGCACCACTCTTGAACTAAAGCCATTGGTCTATATCCTCATCTGTAAGTCCTATAATGTAGCTTGCATATGGCAGTGTACAAATTTGAAGCTTTTAGCCTCAGTATGATATGGGTTAAACTGCAAGAATGGATATTGGAACTGCTCTACAATTATC
The DNA here is from genome assembly GCA_036245525.1 of Semisulcospira habei. NCBI lineage: Eukaryota > Metazoa > Mollusca > Gastropoda > Semisulcospiridae > Semisulcospira > Semisulcospira habei. Next base: position 22,285,325 of record BTPG01000008.1, on the reverse strand, counting down.
TCTGAGAAAGTTAAAGGTTTTAACCTTTGCGTGTCGGTAGCAGTTTTAGTGCCTGTAGAAATCATCACGACTCAAACCGCTACTGACACGCAATGGGTTAAATTTTGGGATAAGGATTAAGGATCATGTGTAACATAAAAATTCCTAAGGATATAGTGCTGGTATCCCTCCTAGCATATTACATGTAAAATCTTCTCTTTATTTTTGTCTTGAACCATCAGATTGACAGTTTTGTAAGTTATAACTCTTGTCTACTTTTGTCCTTTTTTTAAAATCAGTTTTGCTTACTCTTCTGCAAAATCTCTTCCAGCTTGGGACAGACCCAAGCTGCATCAGTCAACTAACATAAGTGTCACATCATCATCACCAACAACTGAAAATAAAAACAACAGATAATATATACAGATGACAGCACCAATTTTAGAGGTGCCATCTAATGACTGTACCAGTTGCAGGAGATGGATCAACCATGATGGCTCAAGGATAGTGCCAGATTAGCTTGGTGATTAATCCATCTCCTGCTGTAAGGCGCTGGGGCTAAATGGGATAAAACAGAGGAAAAAAACAAGAAATTACTTACCACAAAGCACACAACAGGTGAATACAGAAGACCTGAAGACATTATATGGCACTGCTTCATAGTCACAACATTCAAGTTTCTTCAGAAGCTTTATCATCACTGTTGATGGAAGTGACCTGCAGAAAATATGGAAATCAACATACTGTGCTTAACAACAAGGAAATTGTCACAAGACTGATTGTACCTGATTAAGTGAACTGTACAAAAAATAATGCTTTATAATCATTATAAAAATGTAGTGTGGTGCAATGTTACATGACAAAATAAGATGTATTTGTTCATGCTCTAACCTCCTTGTACATAAAGCCTCTGGTACTGTTTACAGTTCCCGGTTCCCACTGGCTGCATGCACATTCATACCAGTGGCTTCATGCACGAGTTTTTATCATGATGATTCATATAGGAATCATCACAACAACAAAAATACTACTGAAAGGCAAAGGGTTAACCCTTTTAACCCCAGTTCCCATTTCTCAAATTTTGGAGGTGTTGCCTAACGACTATGTCCCAGGTAGGAGATGGATTGATCATGATAATTCAAGGGTAGTGCCAGATGAGCTTATAGCGCCTTCAGGCGCCAAGCTCATCTGGCACTACCCTTGAATTATCAGGATCAATCCATCTCCTGTTGCAGGGTGCCAGGGCTAAAAGGGTTAATCTAAGGAAAGTAATTTCTGATTTCTAAGCAAAATACATATACTGACCTACAAATGGCTTGTAATAGGTCTGTGTACACCGTCCCATTGACTCCTCGTAATTTCTTGTTTACTGGCAAACAAAGATCAAGACGAATTAAAATAATTTACAATGTCTTAGTTTTCTGAACGTGTACGTTATTATGTCAGCAACAATACATGTACACTAGCATAACACATTTCTACAAGTCACAAGTCAGGACAGTGAGCCAGCTGTGAGGGATGGATCTGTCATGATGCTAGGAGTAAGGGCAGATTTGAAAAGGGGGGGTGGGGGGGGGGGGTGGGCATAGAGGTCATCAATTTTTCACGATTATTTTCATTATGACCCCCCCCCCCCCCCTCCCGACCCTCCACAACCACCACCTTTTTGATTTTTCACTAACTGTGAAGCAAGGTTTGCTGTCACAAGGCCTTCTGTGTCAGGTTGAGGGTCCCAAACAAGAAGTTGGACCCTACCTGCCTCCCCCCCCCCCCCCCCCCCAATTTTTTCTTTTTTCTTGGTTAGAATGGGGATGGGGGGGGGGGAGGGGGAACCTGTGGTACAACAAAAGTCTGCAAAATAGTTGACTTAGTCAGAAAGAGGCACAGGCTGAGGGACTGTTTGCAGAATCTTCAATGGTTAACACATGTACTCAGCCCTGACACACTGCAGTGCAGGGCTGATTGACCATGACGTTTCAGGGGTAGTGGCAGCATAGTTCAGCATCTAGCTACTAGGCACCAAGCTAATCTGACATCTCCCTTGAACAATAAAGATCAACCTGTCTCGTGAACTGACATATAAAGTATTTTATTCATAGGGCTCTATTTGCTAACCTTATCATTCGTAATACACCAGTGTGTGAAATAACTTTGACTAAAATAGTTCAAGGGTAGTGCCAGAATAGCTTGGCGCCTCTAGGCGCCAAGCTATTCTGGCACCACCCTTGAACTAAAGCCATTGGTCTATATTTTTATCTGTAAGTACTATGATAAAGTAGCTTGCATATGGCATTTGAAGCTTTTAGCCTCAGTATGATATGGGTTAAAACAAGTAAGTGACAAATACTTTTGTGTTTTGTGAGTAGGTTGTAGGCTTCCCGAACATTGACCTCAAACACGGGACGGCTGTGGTTTGTCATGGTGATCATACGCAGGGCTCGCTGTACAAGGGAAGTCTGGTCTTCCACAAGTGCCTCAAAGCTAGTGTCAGAAAATGCATTATGTACTGGCAAGCAAAAGAAATGCAACATTTTTAGAATCATCAGAAGCACTTTAGTGTTTCTAAAAATTCAAAAATTGTTACATTTCTTTTGCTTGTAAGCATATGAAAACAGTGTTACATGCTGCATATTCCACTCAGCTATCTCCCCGGTAAGCACATGGTACCTGGGCCAACATTGGTCATCATTGGCTGGCACACAGGTGTGTGCAGGCCAATTACAGCCACCATCAACAAAAGATTTTTTTGCTTACTGGGCCAGTTCTTTAAAAAAAAAAAAAAAAAAAACAACCAACAAACAACTAAATCATGCAATGCGACAATATACGTTATTGGTCGCAGGGGTTTGCTACACGGACCGTTGTAGGCCTGAGGGAGGTCAAAGGAACCATTGTACCCAGAAGGCCTGAGAGGTACAATGGTTCCTTTGACCTCCCGAAGGATTGCAAGGGTCCATGCAGCAAGCCCCTGCTACCAATAACGTATTTGTTTTCATTCCTCCACTATTTTCATGAAAGAAATCAAGAAGAAATCTTCCGACCTGGATCGTGCCAGACATGACTGACGTAAAAGGAATATATATTTATACATAATAGTCATATGACATAATTTAAAATCTTTTATGATGTTGCTGTACACATCTCCAGTAGTGTCTCTGTTGTTTCGAACAACACTAAGTGACTTTTTACTTTAAAACATTTTGGTGATCTGTTATAGAACAAAACTCGCATCCAAGATGCATCACAAAGAGGGCTACTAGAAGTCCGCCATTTGTCGCTATAAGGGTTTTTGCAACTCAGTCACATGGTACGGTTTGCCGCTAAAGAGATTGGTCATGTGATGTAGGGATGAAAACAAGGGTTTTTGTAGCTCGGTCATGTGGCACAGTTTGTGCTAAAGAGATTGGTTGTGTGACGTAGGGATAAAAACAAAGACTTTAGAAATTTAGCTTTTAGTATTGCTACTTCTCAGGTTTGATTGTTCACACTCTAATGTACGCCTATAAATACTAACCATTGACAATATCGAACAGAAATGCTGCGGATAAAAATTTCCAACAGGAATTCAACAGGAAGCACAGAGGAAAATTAAATAATTTACACGAGTGGTCAAATTGGTTCAAAGATTGACACATATGACATAACATTTAAGCGATTAATATATGCCTGAGCCAAACATTTGCCTTTCCATTTGAGCTTCATCCTCTAAGACATGATACACTCTTACATGAGATAAATTTGACCGTGATATTTCAAGAGTGATGCCAGGACAGCTTGGTACCCATAGGAGCCAAGCTGTCCTGGCACCATCCTTTAACTATCATGGTCAATCTAGCGCCTGAACTGTAATGTAGTCTGCATAGGACAACTCATTAATCAGAAAACACGTGTATGGCCGATCCACACATGTCTGACAATAAGTAAAGGGATGGCTTCTGCACTAACAAAATCCATGTTTTCTCAAAATTTAATCAGTTTTCACACATCTGTGAAATCCCCATGACCCTTGACCTTTGCGATGAGTTGACTAAATTAGGATACATAGGAAGGTCTTATCATCAGCTATCTTTATGTCAAATTTAATTGAAAAGTTGCAAAAATGTTGATAATAACTACAATTATTGGCATTTTATACACATCTGTCGACCTCTTGCGACCCTTGGCCTTTTCCGAGGGGTCATCCAAATTAGTATGCATAGATAGGTCTTACCATCAGGTATCTCTTTAGCAAGTTTGGGTTTGAAGTTGTGAATAGTAATGAGAAAAAAAATTCTTGTAAAAATATGGCTATTTTTTACCTATTTCCTGAGCTCTTGTGACCCTTGACCTTTTTGAGGGGTCATCCAAATTAGTATGCATAGATAGGTCTTACCATCAGTTATCTCTGTAAATAGCAAGTTTGGGTTTGGATTTGTAAATAGTAATAGAGAAAAAAACATTTCTTGTTAAAATATGGCTATTTTTTTTTACCTATTTCCTGAGCTCTTGTGACCCTTGACCTTTCTGAGGGGTCATCCAAATTAGTATGCATAGATAGGTCTTACCATCAGGTATCTCTGTAGCAAGTTTGGGTTTGAAGTTGTGAGTAGTAATTGAAAGAAAACATCTTTGTTAAACTATGGTGATTTTGAACCTATTTCTTGAGCTCTTGTGACCCTTGACCATTTCCGAGGAATCAACCAAATTAGTATGTGTAAAAAGGTCTTACCTTCAGGTATTTCTGTAGAAAGTTTGGGTTTAAAGTTGTGAATAGTAATTGAGAAAAAAACATCTTTTGTAAAAATACGGCTATTTTGGATCTATTTCTTGAGCTCTTGTGACCCTTGACCTTTCTGAGGGGTCATCCAAATTAATATGCATAGATATGGCTTACCATCAGGTATCTTTGTACCAAGTTTAGGTTTCAAGTTATGAATAGTATTTGAGAAAAAATAAATTATGTCCAAAAATAGCTATTTTTGATATATTTCCTGATCCCCTGAGATCTTGATCTGTGTGAGAGGTCACTGAAATTGGTATGTTTAGAAAGGTCTTGCCACAAAGTATCCTTGGGCCAAGTTTGAAGACTGTAGCTTGAATAGTCTCCGAGAAAATGCCAACGTTAAAGTTTACCACGGATGACAGTTTTATGGACGACTGACGACGGACAGACGACAGATGGACGACCACTGGCCCAGAACACAGACTCACATTTGCTTCGCACGTGAGCCCAAAAATCAACTTCAGGATGTAATGGGTTAATTAGGTGGGTTTTTTTAGTTTCATATTTTACTTACTAATCAGCAAGGAAGGAAACTGGGTCTTCTGGGCGATTTGCGATGACTTTCCCAAGGACATCACGGACAACAGTGTTGACATTTGTGCGCTCTATGGGGAAGAAGAAACATATGTGACCACTGGTAATCAGTTTTATCATTACTGTCATTTTGGGGATCTTGCTGCTTGGAAAATGGGAAGGTATGTAAGTGAATTCAGCAAAGCTGTACTGCCCTACTGGATCTGGCTCAACTGCATGAGTGATCAAGCTTAGTTTTGTGCAAGCCACAAAGCAAGGTGCTCCATTACAGCATAGCACCGTGCTTCTAGGCTTGAGCAGGATTCTCCGGGAACAGAGCCAAATTATGGACACGTCCAGAGCAGAGGTGTGGAAAGGGCAGTGGGCACTTGGCAGACTTTAAAGGACATGAGAGACCCATAGTAAACCAGACCAATATCAGTATGATATCGAAAGAACTCGGAAGACTTCTGATAGTTGAGGTGGAATGTGTATGGATCTTTCCGAGCGCAGAGATCCCATCTTGACCAAACTGAACTGAACTACGCTCACTCATCGCTGGAGATGCTGAAGTGCATTCCAGTTGACAGAAGGAGAGCCTGGTGGCAGCGGGAAAGAGGTATTAAAAATAACAATAAAATTGCTCTGTTTCATTAGTTCGAGTGTATTTGTCCGCCGTAAATAAAAAATATAAACAATAAACAGTAACCCACATAAACAAATAAAAGTAGCCAGTGCCATTAATCTTGAATAATATCAATTACCAAAAAATATCAAATACACTACACGTATGGAACTTTCTCTAGATCCTACCCAAGAACTGTTTGTCGCTGTCTAATGGTTTGTCGTCACTGGTAGAGCTGATCGGCTTTCGTCTATCTGCCGCCATCTTGTTGACTATAGTTACCGTGTTTTCGATTGGCTAATAAAAATTTGGACATAACATTGGAATAGACCTGCCAACTGCGATATGGGTTTATTTATGCTCTTGTAGTTTATTTGCTATTTTTTGTATGTGTGTTTTTTTTTCTGAAAGGATTTCTTGTACAACGAAGTTGTGTGTGTGGAGGCACAGAAACCTACCTATCATTTTTCTATTGCCTTCGAGGTTAGAATCCTCTTTCCATTTATGAATTGAGGTGAACAAAGGGAAAGCACTAGAGTTAAAACAGCGGAACTCAACATAGTTATAGAAGGAAGCCCAAAACACATTCTATGCGCTTTTTCAGTGGTCTGTTGGATCCTATGCGTACGCGCTGTGCAGCAATGTTCCAGGAAAATGTTAATAGAAATGATGATAGTGAAAATGAAGACAGGTGCAAGTCAAGCAGCAGTTCTGAGGGAGAATATCAAGTGAGCGTAGCGAAATGGTCGTCTGCTGTCTACTGTCATTTTGTTGTAGCAGAAAGTCACTCAGATAACATTTTGTGTTCTAATGTATGCATTACAAATTAATGTATTTTTTGTTGTATCTTGTCACAATTGTTTCACCTGCAGCTACGTGCAAAATTTGAAATCCCAAACTTCAGTGCCATCAGCGGATGGAACCCGCAGCCACCAGCTGGTCTGCAGTACATGTGTTTGCTGCCTGTCCCACTGTCTTTGGCACACATGAAATACAGCAACTCAGAGGCAGAGCAGACTCCTTTTGTTGGTAAAACAAAAATTTCTGTCACGCATCGCCAGCAGCGACTGAGAGACTTCAAACTTGGCAAGACAATTGGGAGAACTATTTTAGGTGGTTATTTCTACACACACACACACACACACACACACACACATGCCACATGATAAAGTCCATACTGAGTATTAACACACACACAACTCAGTAAGGTCCATGTCAGTTTAATACCATATGATCCAAATTTAATTCAGAAGAGACCTAAGTCCTGGACTTACCGCGCTTGGCATGCTTAACAATTCTAACCCCATGGCTAATTCCCCATGTTTGGAGGTGTCATTTGACAACTATGCACCAGTTGCAGGAGATGGATTGACCATGATAATTTAATGGTTGTGCCAGATTAGCATGGCACCTGCAGGTGCCAATCTAATCTGGCACTACCCTTGAATTATCATGGTCAGTCCATCACCTGCTGTAGGGCATTTGGGCTAAATGGGTTAAGCTACTGAGGCCAGTGCAACACCTGTTCAGGTGTACTGAGAAAATGTATTACTGTGTGTAGCATGCAGTATGTGTGAAAACGATTGCTGTACAGATTTTGATTTATGTGCTAAATAATCTTTCATAATAAATCATGAATGTTAACATTTTATGGTTATATTTATAATTGATTTTTTCTTTACAGATGAAAAGAAGCTTCAGAAAGCAGCTAGCAACAATGCCTATGAACTAGGTAAGCATGTGGTATAACAGGTAACATTTATTTATCTTACCTTAATTACTAATTACTAATTCATTACTATTATTAGTTGTGCAATCACATTTACGCTTCTTATTAATTGTTGCCATGTAGGAAGTTTTCTAGCAGTTCTCATACACAACACTTTAGTCAAGTTTCCAGATACCAAATATCTGTGCACACGCATATTGTTGACATACAGTGTCAAATATGCAAAATATTTTCCACAGTCTGTTAATGACTACATATCCAATAGTAAAATATATTTTGTGTTTATATATTTTCCCAATAGTTGTGGAACTACTGGAGGTTGGTGTTGACCCATGTTGCCATGACAGCAAACGTCGGACTGCATTGCATTTTGCTGCCTCTCAAGGCAATGAACTGATAGGTATGTTCTATCTACAACAATTTCCAATATATTAACCTTTATCATTTGGAATATACCAGTGTGTGAAATAAGTTTGACTAAAATAGTTCAAGGGCAGTGCCAGAATAGCTTGGCGCCTCTAGGCACCAAGCTATTCTGGCACCACTCTTGAACTAAAGCCATTGGTCTATATCTTTATCTGTAAGTACTATCTGCTGCCTTGCAGGCCTGACCGCTTGACTGCGGAAAGGCTAAGGGAGGAAACCCCTGACATAACGCCCCCGTGTCTCCGGGGAAGGCTTTTGAGCCAGAGACTAGGACAAGGACAGTCTGATATAAAACCTACGACCCGAGGACCTCGATGCCATCGTCCCACCTTGCTAGGCCATGGCAGACGAACCAAGGGTTTAAAGGGTGGGGCCAGTACTGCGCACACTGCACTCCACCAAAAGCTCCACCGCGCAGGCTTTAGGAAACGTCCACGGACCATGACACTATAATGTAGCTTGCATATATATGGCAGTGTACAAATTTGAAGCTTTTAGCCTCAGTATGATATCTGGGTTAACACTCATGTTTTCTTACTTAATTTCACACCTGCACTGTTATGAATTAAGATAGATATGATTCCTTTTAATAGATCTTCATTCTCTGAATTTATTTAATTTATTATATATATACTAATTTGTGAAACGTACACGGAAAGAAGTTGTAATGCAATCTGTGTCAAAAAAGAAGGGATGTAGCTCATCTATTGTTGGTATTATCAGTTGGTCTTGGCAGCTCATGAGTAGTGCACGGTTAGAGACTGGCATGTTTCTATTAAATTTAAGGATGGAAATACAACATTGTTACATCCTTGGTCAGTGGTGTTAAATTGAAATAATATTTGCCTTTTTTTCTTTTGCAGTAAAAGTACTGTTGGACAAAGGGGCCAATCCCAACATGCAAGATGTCCTTGGCAACACACCAATGCATCTTGGTAAGACTGTACAGTTGTTTAAGCATTTATTTATTTTGTTATTGTTTGTTGGTTGGTTTCATTCTTCATTTCTTGAAACTGATGGGAGATCTAATAGCTTCCAAATGTTTTCACTGTTTAGCTGTCAGTAGTGCTTTTTGTCGGTCACAGTGATTTCAAAAAACAATGCTGACGGCCAAATTGTTAAAATCTTCAAACCATTTGGCATATTGCTTTTTAAATGTTACACATTTTGTTTTTTATGTGATAGCAGGGGAGCTGGGTAGCTCAAGTTATATAGCGTTTGACTCACTGTGAACTCCAATACGTCTTGGGTTTAAAACCCAGCTGGGGTCAAAATTTGTTTGGGCCCTATTTAGTGCCCATTTTTTTAAATCGGTGTTTGAACGTGTGATAGCAAAAGTGATTCTGTGTAAAGTCATTAAACTTGGCCCAACAATATTTTGTGGCAAGATCAATCAGAACAAACCAATTACATTCACCTCTGGGAAAGGTCAAGGTTACGCCAGGAGGAGGAAGGGGTGTGGGGGGGGGGGAGGGGAGGGGTGCAAAAAAAGCCATATTTTGACTATCATTTTTTTCTTTCTCAAATACTATTTTAACTTCAAATCCAAATTGGGTATGGAGATATCTGAAGGTAAGACCTTCCTAAAATGGAAGGTCCCCCATAAAAGGTCAAGGGTCACATGAGGCTGGCAATAGTGAGAAATTTGCCTGTTTTGGGTTGACTTTCATCTTCATCAGTGTTTTAGCAAAGTATTCAGTCAAATGTGGCATAAAGGTAGGTGTTGATGAGACCTTTCTATGCATACTAATTTAGATGACCCATCTCAAAGGGTTAGGGTCTTGGGAGGTTGACATGTAATGTAATGGCACTCGGAGACTATTCAAAGTCCGAAACTTGGTCCAAAAATACATTGTGATAAGACCTTGCTGAACATAACAATTTCAGTGACCTCTCAGATCAGGCCAGTATCGGGAGGGGTGGGGGGGTGGTGGTGTTGAGAAATAGGTACAAAAAAATGTTTTCGGCAAACGTGCAAAGCAAAAGTGAGCATGTTTTGTGCCAGTGGTCGTTGCCCGCTGTCGTCCAAGGTAAACTTTCACGTTGGCAGTTTGGGAGACTATTCAAGCCACAATCTTCAAACTTGGCCCAAGGATACTTTGTGACAAGACCTTTCTAAATATATCACTTTCAGTGACCTCTCTCAAAGGTCAAGGTCACAGTTGATCAGAAAATAGGTAAAAAATAGCCACATTTGACAAAACTTTTTTTTCTATTTAAAACTTCAAACACAAACTGGTAAGACCTTTCTATGTATAATAATTTGGTTGACACCTCAGAAAGGTAAAAGATAAAAAAGAGATCAGGAAATAGGTAAAATAAATAGCCAATAGACAAAAAATGTTTTTTCTCAAATACTATTAACAGCTTCAAACCTAAACTTTTTAAGGAGATACCAGATGGTAAGATCTTCCTATGCATACTAATTTGGATGAACCCTCGGAAAGGTCAAGGGTCACAGCAATTTTTTGACAAAAATTGTTGGTTTTTTTTGTTTGTCAAATACTATGTACACTTCTGTCCCAAACCTGTTACAGAGATACCTAATGGTAAGACCTTCCTATGCAAGCTAACTTGGATGACCCATTGGAAAGGTCATGGGTCACAAGAGATCAGCAAATGATGTGAAAAAAAAGTCTATTTGGTAAATTTTTAGTTTTATCAGCATTTTTGCAAAACTTGTCAACCAAATTTGGCAGAAAGGGACATGCTGATAAGATCTTTCTATGCATACTGATCTGGTTCACTACTCACATAGGTCGGGGGTCATGGGAGGTTTCCACAAGTGAAAGATGCATACGTTTTTGAGAAAACAGGGATTTCACAGGTACAAAAGACAACCCTTTCCTCACATGTTTGAACACTTGAACACTTGCATCATTCAGTGACCTAATGGAAAGATCAAGGTCGCAAAGGGCAGATTAATTATGTTGATCGATCAGTCATGCAAGTGAGCTTTAAAGGCTTTGCCATTCTTGTTCTTAAATACTTTTTCTTTAGCTTCAGACCCCAAAGCTTATTTTGGGTAGAAGTTCACTTTTTTGTAAACTTTTCAGTTACATTTTGCACAATTGTTGCTGATGATGAGACCTTGTGTGTACTAATTGGTTGACCCGTTACAAAGGTCAAGGGTCACAGATGGTTGACAGATGTCTTTAAAAATAAAATTCATTTGTTGGATTTTTCAGATACAAAAACCAACCTTTTACTTTCATTAAGACACTTCAACACAGGCTCATTCCATTTCAGTAACCTGTTAAAAATGTGAAGGTTGCAAAGGTCAAATTAAGAGTTTCGTACCATATGTTGACCCAGTGAACAAACAAATTTGGGGCTGATGTTGGCTGTGGTTTGCCTGTGCAAAGTTGCATGCTGGCCAACTTCAGCCAACCTCAGCCCATGAATATGTTGCTTATTGAGGATCGCATCATCAGAATATTTTAATTCTTCATCTTTGACTGCAGCTGCTGTCACAGGACATGTCCCAGTGGTTACGCTTCTCCTGAAGGCAGGTAACTTGCAGTAAAGTCACAACTTTACACTTGGATCAGTTTGTGTATGTGTGCGTGCAAGTGTGTATACTATGTTAGCACCACCCTACAAGCTGTCTTCTGAACTGTGATGCTGTATCAGAGGACAATTCTTACAGCTGGAATTTCAATCCTAGGGCTCAGTGTGTTAACCCAGTGAGCAAAGGTCCTCGGGCACATGACGACCGCTATGGGTCCGTGCACAGCTGTGCGCAGGCCCACTGCAGCCGTCATGGGCCCAAATATGTTTTGCTAAAGGGGAATGGTTTTATGAGGCCGTAACTACCGCGGTCATGTGAAGGCAAAAGACAGTAAGTATATTTCTTGTGAAAAGCAAGATTTTCATTATATATCAATGAAAATCTCGCTTTTCACAACATGGACTTACTGTCCTTTTCTTTCTCAGGTCAGTCCCCAATGCTCAAAAGGCCATCGGGCCGACGTCGGCTGCCGTTGGCCCGCGCACGTTCGTGCGCTGGCCAACGGCGACCGACGTCGGCCCGATGGCCTTTTGCGCATTGGGTATAGTCCGGCGCCGTGTGTGTGTATATGTGTGTGTGATGTGCATGCATCAAACTGTAAAGATTATTCAAAGTATATATTTCCAGCTATTTATTGCTTAGGTACAGATATCAAGGCCGCCGACAAGTATGGGCGCACGCCGCTGAACTTGGCCAAGTCCAGACTAAAGATGTTGTCGGACAACAAGACCTACAGCTCCTGTCAGCTGAAGGAAGAAGTCAAGCAGGTTAATTATTTATACAATTGCCTATTTTAACCCCTTGTGCAGCCATACATACAGTAAACATGCAGAACTGGTGGCTGTAGGTGATTAACCCCTTTTGGGTACAGCCAGTGGTACGTACTGTTAACGGCACTGTTGACTGCAAAGTACGAGTGGTTAACAGAATCCATTCGCCTCTGCTTGAAAGGTTTACAGGCCTTCAGATCTCCTTCCAGTCCCCGCCCCCTCTGCGACGGTCCCCCCTCTGGACCCAGTTACTGGGCGACCCGCTCAAGGCAGATGCCCTTCTTGGAGAGGTGGGTGCCTTGCTCCGCTAGGCGGCCACAGAGTAGTCTCCCGTCACGACTCCCCGGCCTTCTACAGCCGTCTGTTCGTCGTCCCCAAGCCCAGCGGCAAGTGGCGCCCAGTCATCGACCTGTCTGTACTACACAAGTACATTTCAGCGCCACACTTTCGAATGGAGACAGCCAGGGTCCTTTGCTCGGCGGTCCGGCTGATGGACTTCGCGATCAGCCTCGATTTGGCGGACGCGTATCTACATGTCCCCATTCACCCGGTTTCCCGCCGATATCTGCGCTTCGCCTTTCACGGGGTCGTGGACCAGTTCCGAGCCCTCCCTTAGGCCTCAACATCAGCCCCTGGGTCTTCACAAGGTGCCTCGATGCAGTGGTGGCCAAGTTCCGGCAGGGGTCCTTGAGCCCGGCCTCCAATTACCTAGATGATCTGCTTCTTCGCAACCAGATCGCTGCGGCCCTGGAAGACGACAGGGAGTCTCTCCTCTTCCTTCTCCGCCGGCTCGGTTTTCTGGTCAATCCGGGCAAGTCGGATCTCACGCCGTCGCGCAGGTTCATCCACTTGTGCATGGAATTCCTGACCGACCTCAACCTGGTGCGGCTCCCAGTGGCGCAGCGGCAGAAGATCGCCGAGCTCGCTTGTCAGATGGAACTAGGGGACTTACCATCTCCTGCTCTGGTGCAGGGACCGTGGCATTGCTCTCCGGGCCCGCCACATCCCAGACCTCCTAAACGTCCTCGTGGACTCCCTTTCCCGGCGCGGCCAGCTCCTCCACACGGAGTGGTTCCTGTGCCCTGACATCTTTCGCCTGATTTGCGCGCCGTGGGAGACGCCGCTAATTGACCTCTTCGCCACCAGGTGGTACAAGCAGCTCCCGCTCTTTTTCTCGCCCGTACCAGACCCCCTTGCCTGGGCGGTGGACGCGCTCTCCATCCCTTGGGATGGGTTGGTCGCTTATGCTTACCCCCCCGTCCGTCCTGGTGCCCAAGATCCTTTCGGAAACTTCAGGGATGCTCCACGGTTCTCCTTCTGGTGGCCCCCTTCAGTTGGTCCAAGAACTGGACCACAGACCTCCTCGCTTTAGCGACGGACCCGCCCCTGGAGCTCCCCACCCCACCCTCAATGCTCAAGCAGCCCCGACAGGCTTCTTCCACTCGTGCCCGGAGTGGCTCCTCCAACACGCTTGGAGGTTGTCCGGCAAGCCCTCGCCGGTAGAGGTTTCTTGGGTGAGGCGATCGCAGCATTCGCAGACTTTCTACCAGAAATGTATACGAAGGGAAATGGCGGGTCTTCCAGTCCTGTAGCACCGCCCAGCGGCTCCCCCCCCCCCCCCCCCCCACGGATCTGACTACCCCCCCAACTGGTGGATTTCTTCCTGTGGCTCTCTGCTGATCAGGGCTTAGCGCCAATTACCATCAAGGGCTACCAGGCCATGATTGCGGACACTTACCGCCACCTGGGCCTCCCAGATCCGGGTGCTTGCAAGGACCTCTCAGACCTTATGGCCCACTTTGAGCTCCGACTGCCAGTCTCCCGTTCGCTCATCCCTCGTTGGGATCTCGCCTGGGTGCTGACTTGGTTAAACTCGGACCGCTTCGAACCCCTGCCCTTGGCGCGGTTCTCCGACCTGACCCGGAAAACGTGTTTCCTCCTGGTCCTCCCCACTGCGTCCCGTGTGAGCAAGCTACATGCACTCTCAGTGCATCCCGCCTGTTTGCAGTTTAGGTCCGATGGCTCGGCGAAGCTCCTCACTGACCCGTCCTTTCTGGCCAAGAACCGGCCTCCCTCGGCTGCACCCCAGGTGCTCACCATCCGTCCGCTCAGAGGCTCGGATCAGTCCCGCATGTCGCACCAACAGGACCCAGTCTGGGCGCTGAAGATTTACCTGCGTTGCACAAAGCCGCGGGCGCACGCGCCTCTTCTTGCCGCTTTCACCAGGCAGGCCTGATATCTCAGCACAAACGATTTCGTCCTGGCTGCGGTGGGTCATTTGGTCAGCCTACAAAGACCTCTCCCCTGACGGGGATAAGAGGCTGCAAAATCCGGGTGCACGAATTGAGAGCAGTAGCCACCAGCGTGGCTTTTGACCGCAACTGCTTCGTTAAAGACATTGTGGCGGCGGTAGACTGGCTGGCCGACTCCACCTTCGCCTTCTTCTACCTCCGTGACCTATCCAGCCAGCGTGACTCCCTGGCCCTGGTCGGGGACATCTCAGCGGCCCAGCACTCCCTCCTTGCGCCACAGGCGCCCTAGGTAACTCTTAGCTGAAATAATCAGGAGTGCTCCGTTGGGGGCCTTCGGGGCTTATAATTCGCAAAGTGGTAGGGAGCGGCACCCTCCACCTCTTTCGCTATTCTTCCATATAGTAATGCCATCGGTAATGTATTTTGAGAAAACAAATGAATTTTTCTCTAAAATGTATTTTTTCGAAAAATACTTACCGATGGCATTACTCCGAGAACCCTCCCTCCTACCCAGCTTGCTGCCTTTCGGCTAAGTGTAAAACTGGCGGGCTTCTGCCCAGCACGTGACCGGATAGGGAGGGAAGGGGAGGCCATCTGGGGCTGCTAGGCATGGATCCCCGGTGTCTCCTCCCCAGTTGTGCAGGGGTCACAACTTATGCTTAGCCTGAAATCAGTAGGCTAAGGGTATCTTCCATATAGTAATGCCATTGGTAAGTATTTTTCGAAAAAATACATTTTAGAGAAAAATGAATTTTTGGGACATAATTTATTATTTCTCAAATACTATTCACAACTTTTAACCCAAACTTGGTACAAAGATACCTGATGGTAAGACCTTTATACGCACAGTAATTTGGTTAATCCCTCAGAAAGGTCAAGGGTCACAAGAGCTCAGGAAATAGGTCCCAAAATAGCTATAATTTTACAAAAGATGTTTTTTCTCAAATACTATTCACAACTTCAAACCCAAACTTGCTACAGAGATACCTGAAGGTAAGACCTATCTATGCATACTAATTTGGATGACCCTTCAGAAAGGTCAAGGGTCATAAGAGCTCAGGAAATGGGTAAATAAATACCCATATTTTGACAAGAAATGTTTTTTTTTTTCAAATACTATTCACAGCTTCAAAGCCAAACTTGCTACAGGGATACCTGATGGTAAGACCTATCTATGCATACTAATTTGGATGACCCCTCGGGAAGGTCAAGGGTCACAAGAGCTTAGGAAATAGGTAAAAAAATAGCCAAATTTTGACAAGAAATGTTTTTGCTCAATTACTATTCACAACTTGAAACCCAAACTTGCTACACAGATACCTGATGGTAAGACCTATCTATGCATACTAATTTTGATGACCCCTTGGAAAAGGTCAAGGGTCATAAGAGGTCAACAAATGTGTATAAAATGCCAATAATTGTAGTTATTATCAACATTTTTGCTAACTTTTCAATCAAATTTGGCACAAAGGCAACATGATAAAACCTTCCTATGTATCCTAATTTAGTTGACTCATCACAAAGGTCAACGATCACAGGGGTTTGACATGTGTGAAAACTGATTAAATTTTGAGAAAACATGGAAAACAGACCCCAGATTGTCAAGATCGGTTCGTGCGGTCAGAACTGTGTTCAGCCGTGTCAGTTCCCTACCCCTGGTCAATGTGGACATGTATCCCAGTCTTTGACCTTGAGTGCGGGAGCTCCCCAAGGATGTGTTTTATCCCCATTGTTGTATTCTCTTTTTACACACGACTGTGTATCTCACTATGATAGCACACGCATAGTAAAATTTGCTGATGATACGACAGTCAAGGGTTTTGTGCATAACAATGACGAGAGTGCATATCGGGATGAGGTCGACATGTTGGTAGGCTGGTGTTCTGACAACAACCTGGATTTGCATGTTGGTAAGACCAAGGAAATGATAATCGATTTCAGGAAAAAGAAAACTGACCCCCTCCCCTTAACCATCCAAGGGTATTGAATATTGAAATTGTTGAAACGTTCAAGTTCCTGGGTACTCTTATCTCGCACGATCTGAAGTGGGAGAAGAATATTGAACAGCTAGTAAAGAAAGCCCAGCAGTGCCTGTTTTTTCTTCGGCGGTTGAAGTTTTTTGGCGTCAGTCAGCAGATCATGGTGCAGTTTTACTGCGCCGCCATTGAGAGCATTCTTACCTTCTCAATGACGGTGTGGTATGGCAGCGCAACCGACGAAGCCCGCAAGAAACTAAATAGGGTGATCAAAACAGCATCTCATATTGTTGGAAGTGATCTCCTCTCGCTGGAATCTCTGTACCACGCATGCACCATCAAGAGAGCGAGCTCCATCATACATGATGAGCACCATCCTGCACATAGCCTGGTCGAGCCCTTGCCATCTGGCTTGCGCTTTAGATCCATCAAGGCCAAAACCACTCGTTTTTAGAAGAGCTTTTATCCCTTGGCTGTTCAGGCCCTGTCTAATGTGGCTGTGGTATGATTTAATTCAGCAGATTGCCTTAAAGTCCCTCATTAGAATTACCTACAGCCTATCTTAGTTTATAGTTCTTTATATGTTCTATCGAACCTCTTCTCAAACAAAGAAGTACCCAACGGAGAAAGTAACACGCTTAGAAAAAACGGTACAACACAATTTATTAATATTTCGGGTAAATACCCTTTGTCAAAATAGACAAACAGAGACATTAGCCGCTACTTATCTTCATATGCAGAAGGAATGTGGCAACTGAAGGTGACGTAAAAAGAAAAAGAAAAGAAAAGGAAGAACAAAAGTAAAAATGACGTCCAAAAAAAAAAATCGTAAGAGAAAGATTCCGAGAGAAACTAAACACGAGAGACAAGAGTGTGTGTAAGTGCGCGCAGGAGCGAGCAAAAGTAAATGCGCGAGTGTGAGGCCGGGGAGAGAGAGAGAGAGAGACCGCGAGAGAGAGAGAGAGGGGGGGGGGGGAAGAGAGAAAGAGAGAGAGAGAACGAACGGGGAGTACCCTTGGGCACGAAGTAGGCTGAGTGTCTAATACACAAAGCCTGCTAAACGCCAACCCGAAGGCAAACTTTATATCACCATCAAGTTGAGGACTACCTCAGGGAAAAACGGGAGAGCCCCGGGAAAAAAACCCCAGCATTTAGCATGGTACACAACAAGGAATATCAATGAAACAAAGCAAATAATCACAATCAGTAACAGAATAATGGTATAAGAGGAGAGTAGGTAGTTGTGAAACCATCTTCAAGGGTAACTCAACAAAAAAAAAAACAAAAAAAAAAACAACGGGTGTGGGGGGAGAGAAAGACAAAAGGGGCGGGGGAAGGGGAGGAGGAAAGGGAAGAGAGAGAGAGAGAGAGATAAAGGGGGAGGAAAAAAAAAAAAAGGGGAGGGGGGGGAGGGGGAAGGCAAACAACCAGAGCCACCAGCCCCACCCAACAGGCACCCACCAGCCCACGGATGAACGCACAGGCATGCGAACAAGACGACCACATACATCCCCAAGGGAATGCACACGATCGCCCCCCCACACCCGCGCATAAATCCAAGGACCGGCGACCAGGCGCCCGACGGAAGGGCAAGGGATCCAACTTAACGTACGGCCAGCGCTGAAAAAGTCCCCATGGGAGTCACAAAGTACATGTCAATCAGCGCCAGCCTCACCTATCTGGTTAGTGAGTAGTCATACAGAAGCGACTCAGTAAGGTAAATGACAGTTAGCAGATAAAAAAAGACACAGGCAAGGTAAAAAAATGGTGATATAAAGTTTGCCTTCGGGTTGGCGTTTAGCAGGCTTTGTGTATTAGACACTCAGCCTGCTTCGTGCCCAAGGGTACTCCCCGTTCGTTCTCTCTCTCTCTCTCTCTTTCTCTCTTCCCCTCTCTCTCTCTCTCGCGGTCTCTCTCTTCTCTCTCTCTCTCTCCCTGGCCTCACACTCGCGCATTTACTTTTGCTCGCTCCTGCGCGCGCTTACACACACTCTTGTCTCTCGTGTTTAGTTTCTCTCGGAATCTTTCTCTTACGATTTTTTTTTTTGACGTCATTTTTACTTTTGTTCTTCCTTTTCTTTTCTTTTTATTTTTACGTCACCTTCAGTTGCCACATTCCTTCTGCATATGAAGATAAATAGCGGCTAATGTCTCTGTTTGTTTGTCTATTTTGACAAACGGTATTTACCCAAAATATTAATAAATTGTGTTGTACCGTTTTTTCTAAGCGTGTTACTTTCTCCGTTGGGTACTTCTTTGCATTTCACACGCTTGGCAGTCGCCTTTTTGGTCTGGATTGCTTTCTTCTCAAACAGGATATACAGTTTTAAGAACGAATATGAATGTAGCTAATCTGTTTTCGCTGTGGCCTCACTGGGCGGTCTTTGTTGTCATATATGTTTATTATGCTATAGGTTTATTTTACTTCACTTACTTAGATGTGTGTGCACACTTAGTAGAATGACTGCTATACATATGTGTGTTTTGTTATTTTAGAGTCTGCTTGATTGTGATGTATGTTTTATGTGTTGATGGTCATATGGACGCTCGTCAGCTATGCCGCAAAAAATTCCTAATGTTTATGCATATGGCAATAAAGTTTATCTTATCTTATTTTTTGTTAGTGCAGAAGCCATTCCTTTACTTATTGTCAGACATGTGGATCGGTCATACACGTGAGCCATAAGGGTTTTGCCTTTCTTGTTACTAAATAATTTACAATTTATTGTTTACAGGTGTCAGAAATGATGAAGACATATCTGCACCTGTCGGGACAAGCAGATGACTCTGCTCAGGTGGATGAGCTATGTCAGAAGCTGGAACACACCAAAACACGAGAAGAGGTGGATTCCGTGAATGTACTACTTTCAGACTTTATGAACATGACACTTCAGAAAGACAGCGCACCTGGGTAGGCTGAATGCTCTTTCAGCGACCACTAAACATGGTGCAAGGGGCATAGGTATACTCATGACTCCTGCATAATTATGCTCAGAGGCATGAGTGTCCAAGCTTTGTTCTAAACCCTGTTAACTCATTTGAAATGTGCCGCATCTGGATTTGCGGCTTTAGCTACATACCCAGATGCGGCATGTCTCGAATGAGTTAACCCTTTGGGTATTGGTAGTGGTTTTTGGCTCACGTGTGGTAGCAAAAATGAGTCTATGTACTGGACCATCCCTTGTCTGTCTGTCGTCCGCTTTCCATTATCGTCCGTGGTAAACTTTAATGTTGAATTTTCTTGATGACTATTCGAGCCAGTCTTCAAGCTTGGCCCAAGGATACTTTGTGCAATGACATTTCTAAATATACCAATTTCACGTGACCTCTCCCAAACATCAAAGTCACAGGGAGTCCCAAAATAGGTTTTAAAAAAATATCCACATTTTGACCACCCAAAAAATTCTGAAATACTTTTTTCAACTTCAAATCCAAACTTGGTTCATAGATACTTGATGGTAATACCTTTCTATGCATACTAATTTGGATGACCCCTATGAAAGGTTAACTCATTCGAGACTTGTCGCTTATGCCGCATATCCGGAGGCAGCACGTCGCGAATGAGTTACGGGTCACAAGAGGCCCAGAAATTGACCCAAAACATTCGTTTTTCATCCCACAAAAATTTTCTCAAATATTATTTTCAACTTGAAACCCAAACTTGGTACAGAGATATCTGATGATAAGGCCTTTGTAGGCATACTAATTTATATGACCTTCCAGAAAGATGAAGGGTCACAAAAGATCAATAAATATGTGAAAAATGCCAAGTTTTGATAGAATTTAATTTTTATCACAGTTTCTGGATCAGTCATACACGTGAGCCATAAGGGCTTGCCATTCTTGTCGCGATGATTCTTGCAGGAATCATTGAAACCAAAACTGCTACTGACAGCCAAAGGGTTAGCAATTTATACAGATCAGGGCCACGGAAGGCTCCTGACCCATGGAAGGCCGAATATCCCTTCAGTCAAAACCACCCATGATGCGAGAGATGTATACTCATGAGCCCCTGCCCATGCAAGGGCTGATGAATGTCTGCACCTCTTGCCTGACTGTGTTTACAATGTATATTGACGAGCAAAAGAAATGCAACATTTTTGGAATCATCGGAAACACATTTCTTTTGCTCATCAGTATACAAGTATACATTACACAGTAGTATTTTCAGAGGAAGTTGTCACATGCTAAAGTCTGCAGTGATGTAAGTACCCAAGTGCAGTCAAGCATGTACCAAAGCACTGTACGGTAAAGACAGATGTGTCCAATTTAGACAGGTGGCCATTTTATAAAGGGTTATTATAATTACATATAGTAAATACAGTAAAAATGTTTGGGAGTATACTTTGTGGGTGGCTACTACAGATAGGTGATAAAAGGTGGCCGTTGGAGCAGATTTGACTGTAGCTATTGACAGGATCACCATATTCTAGGTCTTCTGTGCAAAAGCGAGAAGACTGACCAAATCAGCAGACAAATATGAATGGTCAGCTTATGCAGGTGATGTTGCACGGATGACCTAAACGTGTTTTGAGATTAGCAGGGGATCTCACGCAAGTGAAGAGAATATCTAAGCGAGCACCTAAGGGATGCAGCTAGGCATCGGCCATGGGACATAGTCTGATTGTCGGGCGAAGTTGTCCAGTTGGAACAGCAGTGGGGCGGTCAAAAGACTTTTTTTTTTTTTTTAAAGAAGCTGTCAATATCTGACATTTGTTTCATTACTGAAGACGTCACGACTCACATCTCCTGCTGTGTCAGACAGGCCCCACTCATTAGCCATGCTATGCGATGCTTGCCACTACTAACTACACAACACACACATTCTCTGCATGTGCTGAGGTATTTTTAAATCGGTGGCTTCAGCCAACCTCCTCTTGAATAGCGCATTAAAATTTTGTCTGCCTTAAAAATTTTCAATTGGTTATTTTAAGTAGGATGCCATCATAACATACAATGTTATTTTGTGTGACTTACTGATGGTGGAATTCGTAGAATTATGCTAGAAATCACTTTGTGTGAAGCTACATGACTATCCTACTTCTTTCTTTTTTTTCTTTTTTTTTTTATTTCTTTTTTTTTTTTTGCAGCAAGAAAAGTTTGATTTCTTGCACAGCAAAAATGTTAGCATTGCAATACAATCAAGTTGATCAGACACAGAGAGTGTCTGTTGTATCAGACACAGAGTGTCAGTGCACAGTGGACTTTTCTTTCATTTGTTGATTGTAAGCAGCTTCCTGTTCTTCTCGGTTGCCCTCTTGTCAATGACTTGCGGCACAAACGGACTGTCACCTTTGGCAACAGACGGCCCTTAAGGTCAAAGTACTAACATGCACAGGTTTTAAGGATGCAGTCAAGAGAGACTATTTGTCAAAACACAAAAATATGAATGCATACTTATGTACTTTAAACAATAATAATGAATGTTAGGAGAACTTGGGCAGAGTAGGCATTGTGTCTAGTGAAGGGCTGGGACCCTAAGGAACGTAAAGAAGTCATTCTTAAAGCATTTTCATGGATTAGAAATCACAGTGCATGCGAGTACTTAGACCTTAACCTTTTTAGCCCCAAGACCCCATTTCTCCAATTTTGGAGGTGTTGCCTAATGACTATGTACCGGTATGTGAAGGCGCCAAGCTAATCTGGCACTACCCTTGAATTATCATGGTCAATCCATCTCATGCTGTAGGGACTAGGGGGTAAATGGGTTAATGTTAACATTGTAGGCTATGCCAACATTTAATTTAGAATGACCTATCTCACTGACGTCAGCTGGAGGACATTTTGCTTACCTATGTAAATTTAGGTTCGAGTGAGGAGGGGAGCAGATGTCGCCTCAGACCACCATCTGCTTACCTTAAGAATGAAGCTCAAGCTAAAGAAAAGCCGCACAGAGACAACAAGAAGACAGCGCTATAATGTAGGCCTCCTGAGAGAAACTGGAGTTAGAGAAGAGTTCAAACTGGTGCTGTCCAACCGGTTTCAAGCGCTACAGGAGCTAGTAAATGAAGAGGAGGCGGTCACCACAGAGCAGCAGTGGAAGGCAGTTAGAGAGGTGCTGAACTCAACCTGCAAAGACACTGTAGGGCTCAGGAAACACCACCACAAGGACTGGCTGTCGGCACAGACCTTGAAGAAGATAGAAGCGAGGAAGCAGAAGAAAGCAGCGCTCAACAACAGTCGCACGAGAGCAGCCAAAGTAAGGGCACAGGGGGAATACTCGGAAGCCAACCGCGAGGTGAAGAGGAGTATCAGGGCAGACAAGAGGGCCTACACAGACAGCCTGGCAGCAGAGGCAGAAAAGGCAGCAGGCAGCGGCAACATGAAACAGCTCTACGACATTACCAGAAGATTGTCGGGTAAGTATGGCCATACAGAAAGACCAGTAAAAGACAAAGAAGGCAAGCCTATTGCAGACAGAGCAGACCAACTCGACAGATGGGCCAAGTATTTTGAAGAGTTACTGAACAGACCTAGCCCACCCGACCCCCCCGACATCCAGCCGGCAGAGACCGACCTACCCATCAGCTGTGACAGACCCAGCCGGGAAGAGATCAGAAAAGCAGTGGCATTTTTGAAGAATGGCAAAGCAGCAGGGCCAGATGGCATCCCAGCGGAGTCTCTGAAAGCAGACCTAGAGACAACAGTTGAGATGCTGTACCCACTGTTTGGAAAGATCTGGGAAGAGGAGGTGATGCCAGCTGACTGGAAGGAGGATACCTAATCAAGCTTCCCAAGAAAGGCGACCTCAGCAAGTGTTCCAACTACAGAGGAATCACCTTGCTGTCAGTACCAGGAAAGGTCTTCAACAGGATCATCCTGGAGAGAATGAAGAGCTCCGTTGACCCCCAGCTGAGAGACCAGCAAGCAGGATTCAGGAAGAACCGATCATGTACAGACCAGATCGCCACTCTCCGCATCATCGTGGAACAGTCTCTGGAGTGGAGCTCCCCGCTGTACGTCAACTTTGTGGATTATGAGAAAGCATTTGACAGCGTGGACCGAGAGACTCTGTGGAAACTCCTACGACACTACGGTGTACCCACAAAGCTCGTCCGCCTGATCAAGAGCAGCTATGATGGCATGACATGTCGCGTGATCCACGAAGGGCAGTTCACCAGAGAGCTCCAGGTCAGAACTGGTGTCAGGCAGGGGTGTCTGCTGTCTCCGTTCCTCTTCCTACTGGCCATAGACTGGGTCATGAAGATGACCACAGAGCACAGACGAAGTGGAATACAGTGGACACTGGACACAGCTTGACGACCTCGATTTTGCAGACGACTTGGCATTACTGTCCCACACTCATCAACAAATGCAGGACAAGACCACGAGGCTTGCTGACATCTCGTCCCAAGTGGGCCTCACCATTCACAAACAGAAAACAAAGACAATGAGGCTGAACGCAACCAGGGAAGAACCAGTCTTGCTTGCTGGCACCCCGTTGGAGGAGGTGGAGTCCTTCACCTATCTCGGGAGCATCATAGACAAAAAAGGCGGCACTGATGCAGATGTCAGAGCACGAATCGGTAAAGCCAGAGCAGCCTTTCTCCAGTTGAAAAAAGTGTGGAGTTCCAGAGAGCTGTCACAACACACCAAAGTCCGGATTTTCAACTCCAATGTAAAAGCAGTTCTCCTATATGGAGCAGAGACATGGAGATTGACAAAAACCACAGTCAACAGAGTACAGACCTTAGAAGAATTTTGAAAATCCACTGGCCAGAGAAGATCAGCAACGTCAGACTCTGGGAGAGAACAGAGCAGATAACAGCAGAGAATGAAATTGGGCGAAGAAGATGGGGATGGATCGGTCACAGTCTGAGAAAGCCAGCTTCCAGTATCACTAGGCAGGCATTGTCATGGAACCCCCAGGGAAAGAGGAAAAGAGGTAGGCCGAGAAACTCCTGGCGTCGAGACCTCCAAGCAGACATCAAGAGACTGGGAACCACCTGGAGTAGAATCGAAGGAGAAGCACATGACAGGAGTTGCTGGAGGTCTCTCGTCGACGGCCTATACCCGGGTAGGGGTGACAGGCGTAAGTAAGTAAGTAATGTAAATTTAGCACTGCAATAAAGCTGACCTGCGTGTGGATGTGTGTGGGCCAGATAAGGCTGACAACCTGCCCCCAGTTGCCGGAAACTTTTCCAGGCCAGTAACTGCCAACCAACTGAGCCTCTGCATTGCAGCATGGGGCGAAATATAGCTCAAAACAAATTGGTTAGACCTATTCCAGGCAGGTACTGGCTATTGAAAATTGCATGTAACTCGACCCTGATGCTTACGGGCATCCCTGTGGGAGGCAGAGACCCGTGCATGTTATAACCAATACCATGGTATAATGAAAGCACGTATTACTCAGTCTGACTTGTACAAATCAATGTCATGACATCACACACCAGTATAACAGTATAAAATGCCCTCAGGCCGACATGGATCCAAGGACCTTTTGTTTATTGGGATACTTTAGAATCGGCTTTAGTGCAGACATGTATTTGGCTCGATAGTAAATTTAATACAAGAGCTTAAACAAGAATAACGTGGATGAAGCTGGTGGCTCCCAGTATGGTGTACCCCCGTAACAAAATGTCTTTGGGCCCACGACGGCCATAGTGGGCCTGCACACAGTCATGCACGCGCCCACTGCAGACGTCGTGGACCCGAGGACCTTTGCTTCCTGGGTAGTGCACTGAAGTATGAGTATACATTCTTTTGGTGTGCAGAACATTTTAAAATGTCTTTGCCGCTGTGTCTTTGCAACCAATATGCATTACCTGTAAACACAGTCACATCTTGACACCTTGGGTGTCAACCTCAGATATTACGTATTTTTAACAGACATTTTGATGAATAAGTTTCTTTGTATGTTATGAAGTGTTACATTCATATTCTTTTTGTGAAGCCATGACATTTTTCAGTGTCTTTATCCTGGTAGTGCAATGGATAATTATTATATGTATGTATGTATGTATGTAAAGAATATGGTTGTCAGTCTTTGTGTGAATAATAAGTGTACAGTGTACTGCAACTGAAAATGGTGTTGTGTTTAGCTGAA
This sequence comes from Semisulcospira habei, assembly GCA_036245525.1. Taxonomy (NCBI): domain Eukaryota; kingdom Metazoa; phylum Mollusca; class Gastropoda; family Semisulcospiridae; genus Semisulcospira; species Semisulcospira habei. The sequence goes on along the minus strand of BTPG01000008.1, from coordinate 22,259,733 downwards.
AAAAAAAAGAAAAAAAAAAGATCCCATTTGCCACTGGAGCAGTGCTCCAAAGCAGTAGCGAATGTTCTGTGGGTCCCATCAGCTTTTCGTTTCTTTCACTTGCATGCATGCACATACACAGCTGCTTTGTCAGGCAATGCACCAGCAAACAATCAAAGAATATCACCCTTCACAGTTACACCACTTGAGAGGACATTATCTGGGTGAAATGCCTCCAATGCATCCAGTACAAAAGTGCTTCCTTTGGCAGTTAACACATTCTACCCCAGGACCAAAATCCACAAATGTTGAAGTTGCCCTCTGAAGGACTGTAGTACAATTCTAGAGACAGATCGAGCATGATAGTTCAAGGGTGGTGCCAGAATAGCTTGGCGACTATGGGTGCTAAGCTATTCTGACACCACCTTTGAACTATCATGCTCGGTCCATGTCTTACTGTGGTGTGTCTGGGCTGAACGAGTTAAGTGCATCCTCAGAGCATCAGAGATGCACATCTATGCTTTAAAATTAACAGATGTCCAATCCGCCTAATTTCTGATCGTCTGTGACTGATCGAACACAAACATACACTGCATGCACACAGTGATTTTCCTCTTCCGCATTCAGTCTCTGCCACAGTTGGTCATTACTATCCTCAAGTATTGCAAACTTGTTCTGTACACTTTGCTTGTACCCTTCACCTGTGCACTTCAAAAACTTCTTTTGCACAAAGATTTTGGACTTCCATCACTAAGATGGTTGTTTCGCCAATCACAGCGTAGCAATGGAAGGTGTCAATGAGGAAAATCCTGTAAGCAAATACAGCAGCCACTTTGTTTCACACAGACACCTTTGCAAATCACTACCACGAGCACCAACAATATTTAGGACAAGTAGTATCTTCCTAAGTGCAACCAGTTAAGTAAGGTCGGTTAAACTGTAAACTTGTCAGTAGCTACAGCATTTACAAATATATACGATACAAATGCAGCATGCATGAAAAACATGCGTGTCATAAACAAGATGATATATTTTCATCCCAAAGTCTACTGTATCGTTTTGAGCTCGCATGTGTTTTTCTTTTAGGAACATTTTTATTTTTATGCTTATCCTTATCAATCGATCCACACATTGTCATGACATTTTTTTGTTTTTATGTAATTTTAAATTTTATGTGATCTGAGTTTCACTTTCACTTCAAGACTTGAGAAGATGGTGACAAAACTAGAATTTCATGGTACAATTTCAGCCTCGCTACAATTTGTGAAAAATCAGGTTGACTTTACCTAGCCACATGATGTGCTAATTACACCTGCATGCTCTTCTGAAAGCACGTCGGTGTGTGTGCATGCTTGCGCCGATGCGCATATGTGTATGAGAGAGCAAGAGAGAGAATTACGTCATATCTAGAGTATTGCATCAGTCTCAGCATGGTGACGGAGTTGCTTCTTTTACGTCACCGCCACTGTCTTTCTCCAGAAGTCAAGGTTATTTTACTGTTTCAATTATTTTTTTCAGCAAAGAATTAACTTTTACTCAAAAAACGTTGAAAGGGTACAATAAATGGTCTTTTATGTCTTCAGTAAGACATCCAATTACAGTAATTGTATGCTCGGAGCCCCACCCGGGTCTGCCCTGGGGGACTTGGGTGGGGTTAGGTATTTTTTAGTTCCCAGGGTCACCCTGGTCAGCCCCACAGGGTGGGTTTATCTCTCTATTCTGGGGCATGTGTTTCTGTCTACCCTTTGTCCATTCACCTGTATTTGCCTTTTTAAAACTCTCCCTACTGTCTGCACTGCCTGTAGCTCTTGATATTGGATGTGTGTTGCTAAATGGTCTTAGCTTTATTTAGGCCCATGTGTTAGGTTTATTTAATGTATTTGACTGGCTGGCGACATACATTCAATGTTCTGTTTAGTTTTTTTTTTTTTCACAAGCAGTGCAGGCACGTCCTGAGAAAGCCTTGTTGCTGTCGGGACGTTAAGCAATGTACAATCAATCAATCAAGTATGCTCGGAGGCTCTCTTAGCCACCCTTGAATACAGTATTTCGCCAAGTTTCAAGCTTTTTCCTACAGAAATATCGGAGATTATTGTGTTTACATAAATATATGCACACACACACACACACATATGCAAATACGGTGCTTCGCGCCAAATGTACATTCAGCAGCGAGGTTAGCGTAACTAGACTTTACGTAATTTTTATCTTGTTACTTCAGCTGTCGGAGGTTTAGGCCTGCCTGCCTTTGACATCATGGACAAGCTATTGAATTCACCCCACTCCGCCCCATCTAGAAGTCCCTTTTGTAAATAGGAGGGACTTAAGAAGGAAAATACAGCTAAATGGACCAAGGGTACACAGAAACAAATGCTCCAGAAAAAAAGCCCACCCCGTGGGGCTGACCACCCTGTGGGAACTAAAGATATTTTTTTGTCAACATTCTTTAGTCCTAGCCCATTCAGTAGTTCATTGCAACATTGCTGACACCAGAAGCCCATGGGGCATAAACCGTAAGTGTTTCTGATGCCAGGAGTGTTGCAAAGGTACCCATACATCTGTTAAAATTCATTTCTTTAGCCGAGAGTTGGAGTTTAATTAATCAAATGAGTGAATGATGATGCCATGTGTTGAATGAGCAATCCAGACCAAAAAGGTGACTGCCAAGCGTGTGAAATGCAAAGAAGTACCCAACGGAGAAAGAAACACGCTTAGAAAAAACGGTACAACACAATTTATTAATATTTCGGGTAAATACCCTTTGTCAAAATAGACAGAGACATTAGCCGCTACTTATCTTCATATGCAGAAGGAATGTGGCAACTGAAGGTGACGTAAAAATAAAAAAATAAAAGAAAAGGAAGAACAAAAGTAAAAATGACGTCAAACAAAAAAATCATAAGAGAAAGACTCCAAGAGAAACTCAACATGAGAGACAAGAGTGTGTGTAAGTGCGAGCAGGAGCGAGCAAAAGTAAATGCGTGTGTGTGAGGCCGGAGAGAGAAGAGAGACAGCGAGAGAGAGAGAGGGGAGGAGAGAGAAAGAGAGAGAACGAACGGGGAGTACCCTTGGGCATGAAGTAGGCTGAGTGTCTAATACACAAAGCCTGCTAAACACCAACCCGAAGGCAAACCTTATATCACCATCAAGTTGAAGACTACCTCGGGGGGGAAAAACGGGAGGACCCCGGGGAAAAAAAAAACCCAGCATTTAGCATGGTACACAACAAGGAATATCAATGAAACAAAGCAAATAATCAAATTCAGTAAGAGAATAATGGTATAGGAGGAGAGTAGGTAGTTGTGACACCATCTTCAAGGGTAACTAAAAAAAAAAAAAAAAAAAACGGGTGTGGGGGGGAGAGAAAGACAAAAGGGGCGGGGGAAGGGGAGGAGGAAAGGGAAGAGAAAAAGGGAAAAGAGGGAGAGAGAGAAAGGGGGAGGAGAGAGAGAGATAGAGTTTCTCTCCGAGTCTTTCTCTTATGATTTTTTTCTTTGACGTCATTTTTACTTTTGTTCTTCCTTTTCTTTTATTTTTACGTCACCTTCAGTTGCCACATTCCTTCTGCATATGAAGATAAGTAGCGGCTAATGTCTCTGTTTGTTTGTCTATTTTGACAAAGGGTATTTACCCGAAATATTAATAAATTGTGTTGTACCGTTTTTTCTAAGCGTGTTTCTTTCTCCGTTGGGTACTTCATGTGTTGAATGGGCAGGCAGTGAATTCCCCAAGAGGGATTAATAAAGTATTATTGTATTGTATTATGTAAAAAGTAATAAAAAGTAATTGACCCACCCAAGTTATTATTATTATTATTATTATTAAAGTCCCCCAAGGCAGCCTGGCTGGGGGAAATTTTTGTGCCACTGGAGATGCCTGAAAAGCACTGTTGTTATGGGGAGTGTAAATTGGATTCCTCATACCCCAATCTATATCCAGATGTAGAACCTCCCCCCCCCCCCCCCTCCCCCTCGAGAACTGCTGCTGGTGCTAGTCTTTTTACATCAATGAGGTATCTCTCAGTCACCTTAGACTTACAGGGTCAGCATACATGCACGCATGCTTCACACACAACTGACAGATATCCGATCCAATTTAGCATGAATGCTTCACACAGAACCGACAGATCTAAGATTAAATTTTGCAGACCAAATGTAAGTACAAGTCGGTCTGTGAATACTATGATGGAACACGGAAAAGCAGAAATTTGAATTTCAAGCATACAGATCTAAGATTCAATTTTGCAGACCAAATGTAAGTACAAGTCAGTCTGTGAATACTATGGTGGAACATGGAAAAGCAGAAATTTGAATTTCAAGCATACATAGTGATGTCTTGCAATTCTCTTCGGGTTCAGTTGACCATGTGGCCAATTGCAAGCTTTTATCCATACTTTTGTGTCTGCCAGTTGTGATAAAGACTTGGGGAACAGAAAAAGATGTTTTCAGACAGACCTCAGAAAAAATGTACCAATGATTGCCTGCACAAAAATGTCTTTTAGAGACTCAGTAGTGGGGTATGCCCACATGTAGGTAGGATCACCCATAATTTCAGACTGTAAACACCTAAAAATTGATATTACCATAGGAAAGAGGACATAAAAATGAGCAGTCCTGCAAAATTTCAAAGCTCTACCTTTCAAAGTTTATGAAAAATCACCATTTGGTGAAAGCGAGACAAAATATTCACATTAAAAAGGTGGATCGGTCTAGTTGGGGCCCGCCCATGATGTCATATGTGCATGCTATGGAACACTCTCCGACTAGCCCCGCTTTATAGTCTATGGTATTTTCAGTACTGTAGATAAACATGGAAATTCTGCCAACAATGGATAAGACTGAAGGTAAGATAATGTCATAGTCAAAGTAAGCTTTGTGACACGCACACACATATTGGAAGATTTTAGCGCAAAAGTCGGAATTGTGTTTTCAGCTTTTATTTTTCAAAGTTCAAAACAGAATGGACCATGTTTCCAAAATAACCACCAGTCCACGACAAAACATCACTGGCAACAAGATTGTGTGTGTGACAGTTTATGCCTGAAGATTTGCATGTGTATGTTGGTGGATTGGAAGTGGTTTCACTTGCAATGTTCTAGCAACAGACAACTGATGGTAAATCAATTGATTACAATTAACTCATTCAGCCCCGATACACCACAGCAAGACATGGATCAAGCATGATAGTTTAAGGATGGTGCCAGAATAGCTTGGCGTCCACAGGCACCAAGCTATTCTGGCACCATACTTTAACTATCATGCTTGGTCTGTCCCTAGAATTGTAATACAGTCCTTCAGAGGGCAAATTCAAAATTTGGATTTTGGGCCTGTGGTAGAATGTGTTAGTACCAGTACACTGTGCCCTGAAACTTCCTTCACAGGTGCGTTGAGAATGGCTTTACCTCAAGTCTGACGTCTGAGGGAAACATGTATAATGTTTCAAGTTTTGGCTCACGTGCGAAGCAAAAGTGTCTATGTTCTGGGCCAGTGGTCGTCTAGCTGGTGTCCGCAGCAAACTTTATTGTTGTCATTTTCAGAGATTATTCAAGCCACAGTCTTAAAACTTGGCTAAATGATTCTTTGTGGCAAGAATTTCTAAACATACCAATTTCACTGACCTCTCAAAGGTCAAGGTCACAGAGGATCAGAAAATAGGTCCAAAATAACCATATTTTGACAAATTTCGATTTTTCTCCAATACTATTCACAACTTCAGACCCAAACTTGGTACAAAGACACCTGGTGATATGACTTTTCTATGCATACTAATATGGATGACCCATGGGAAAGGCCATGGGTCACCAGAGATCATGAAATAGGTAAAAAAAAAAAAAAAAAACTGACCCCAAAAAGTTGTTTTTTCTCAAATACTGGTCCTAACTTCTGACCCAAACTTGGTACAGAGACACATGGTAAGAACTTCCCATAAATTTGGATGAACCCTCAGAAAGGCCAAGGGTCACCAGAAATCAGGAAATAAGTTACATCTAGCTATTTCTTTACACACATTTTTTTTTCCTCCTGAATACTGTTTACAACTTTAAAACCGAGCTTGGTCCAGAGATACCTGATGGTAGGACCTTCATATGAATGCTAATCTGGATGACCCCTCGAAAAGGCCAAGGGTCACAAAACATCAGCAAATAATGTAATAAAGGTACAATTTTAGCTTTTTATCAGCACTTCTTGCAAAACGTTTTAATCAAATCTGGTAGAAAGGTAGATGATAAGACCTTTCTATGCATACGATTTTGGTTCGCTGCTCTTGAAGGTCAAGGGTCACAGGAGATTGACAAAAGTGTGAAAAATGCATATATTTTGAAAAAAAGCTTGTGAGAGCCGTACAACAGATTCTGCAAGGTGTCTTTTAGGCTAAGGATTTGAAGAACGTGACACCTCATGAAATAACCATCTTAAAGAAAAATGAAGACATCAGGTGTGACCTTTGAATGAACCACCCTAGAAAGTTTCAGAACATGAGGAACAGCTCTTCTCAATAAATTCACCACCGAGTACCTGTCGCTCTTGCGTTACACTGGACGAAACACTGTACTACACGTACATTGATAGATATCACAACATATTAACCTGCACGACACCTGTGCACAAAGAAACTCCTCTAAAAGGTGCTCCCGTCAGCAAAGACATGGGTCACTCCCTAGTCCCTTCTACAACTGGTTCACATAATTTTCTGGCAAGTGATTTTGGACCTTACAGCCAGAAGCTTTAAGGTCTGAAATCACTGACCAGCTAACACTTTAAGCACGTGCAGTCTTTAGCAGACAACTCCCACTCAAAATTTCAACCTCAATTCAACATTAATATTGGTATTCATGAAAGGGTTCGCCTAGCTTCCCTTGCCCCTCTAAATACCTAGGCTGTGTAATGAAGTTCACCAGGGATACAAAAAGCAAATTGACCTTTAACCAATGGCAGCATGGTCATGATAATATGCAAAGCACAAGTGATGCCAACATATCACTTGCTCAAAAAAGAATACGACGTTCACAAAAACACTGAACGCAAACATGGCAGAAAAAAGACTGACACATTCCACAAAACGCATGTTTACACACAAATGTACACTTTTCGGCGGTGTGGATTCAAGAAATGTAATGTATTCAGAGCTTTAGGTCTGAACAGTCCGATAAGCAATAGATCTTCCAGCTGACATCTGCCATTGTTAGCCTGCGCACGGCCAACTGCAGCCAACATCATCAGCCCAAGGACATTTCGCTCATTGGATTGTGAATACATTGTACACACATTTACAGTACCTACCAACATATCACTATCCAATTACTTACGCCTGTCACCCCTCCCAGGGTATAGGCCGTCGACGAGAGACCTCCAGCGACTCCTGTCCTGTGCTTCTCCTTCGATTCTACTCCAGGTGGTTCCCAGTCTCTTGATGTCTGCTTGGAGGTCTCGACGCCAGGAGTTTCTCGGCCTACCTCTTTTCCTCTTTCCCTGGGGGTTCCATGACAATGCCTGCCTAGTGATACTGGAAGCTGGCTTTCTCAGACTGTGACCGATCCATCCCCATCTTCTTCGCCCAATTTCATTCTCTGCTGTTATCTGCTCTGTTCTCTCCCAGAGTCTGACGTTGCTGATCTTCTCTGGCCAGTGGATTTTCAAAATTCTTCTAAGGCAACTGTTCATGAAGGTCTGTACTCTGTTGACTGTGGTTTTTGTCAATCTCCATGTCTCTGCTCCATATAGGAGAACTGCTTTTACATTGGAGTTGAAAATCCGGACTTTGGTGTGTTGTGACAGCTCTCTGGAACTCCACACTTTTTTCAACTGGAGAAAGGCTGCTCTGGCTTTACCGATTCGTGCTCTGACATCTGCATCAGTGCCGCCTTTTTTGTCTATGATGCTCCCCACTATCCAATAGTAAGTTGTTAAACTAAGCCAGTGAAACCTATTACAACATACCACTATTCAATATGAAGTTGATAACCCATTTGGCCTTGGGACCCTGCATCAGGAAATGGATTGACCATGATAATTCAAGGGTAGTGCCAGATTAACTTGGCACCTTCAGGCACCAAGCTAATCTGGCACTACCCTTGAATTATCATGGTCAATCCATCCCCTGCCACTGGTACATAGTCATTAGGCAACACCTCCTAAATTTTAGAAATGGATCTTGGGGCTAAAAGGGTTAAACCACGCCACAGAAACCTATTGCAGCCTACCACTACCCAATCTTAAGTTAACTCATTCAGCCCTGACGCACTACAGTAGGAGATGGGTCGGAGATGGCGCCGATGGGCGCCAAGCTAATCTGGCACTACCCTTGAATTATCATGGTCGACCCATCTTCTGCAACAGGTGCATAGTCGTTAGACGATGCCTCCAAAATTTGGGAAATACATGCGCCGGGCTGAATGAGTTAATTAACCCAAGCCACTGAAACCCATCGTGCAGCTACACAAATAGTCTAAGAAATAAATAGATGAACAATAAAATCTACTTCACGAGTTGTCACGTGGCAAATACACTGAATGGGTAGTAAACTTTGTGCTGTTGTCGCCGTTTCAAATGCTTAACCACACCTGCAGTTACAACAGTTGAAACTATGGCACTCAACTGTAGAAGCCAAAGAAGGTAAAAGCACCGTCAGGGGAGAGAAGTGTGCAGTATCGAACAATGATCATAGATCAAGTTTGATCGAAGCACAAAAAGAGATAGGCAAGAAGGGTGTGCTAAGTGACTGGAAGAAATGAATATGGAAGCCACACGCCCCCCCCCCCCCCCCCCTTTCCTCCTTTGAAAGGGAGGCGTATCACATATTGACTAGATTTCCTGCCCCCTGATGCATGGAAATTTAGATCTAGGTCCCCAAAGGGGGTCCAGATTGTTTAGCCAGTGTGTTTCGGTCTTGGCGACCTCGTCAGCACACCATTCGGCAAACTGGTGGAAGGCAGGCACTTTTGCCTATCTGCAAAGACAACCACATTTTACTGTGGTGTCTGCAAGGGCATACATTCCATGCCTTCACCTAGAGCTAAATTTCCATGCACCCTAAAAGAGAACCTACTATAAGGGGGAAAGCGGTAGCAATTTGATATTGTAGTAATAAATGAAAAGAAAAGGGGAGACGGCCAGTGCTAATATTTTAGGAAGATTACTAAGCCACAGAAACCTGTTACAGAGCTTTTACCTACATTACTTTGTAATCTTCCTAAAATATTAGCACTGGCCGTCTCCCCTTTTCTTTTTTCATTTATTTGTAGGAGACAAGGTTTTCAAACGGATATTAGTAAAGGACAAGAGAAAGAAAATTTAGGACCATTACCTCTAGGACTAAACAACAAATTTCTACTTTTCAAAATAACAAACAGGAAATTCCTGTTTAACCCATTTAGCCCCAATGCCCTACAACCGAAGATGTACTGACCATGATAATTCAAGGGTAGTGCCAGATTAGCTTGGCACCTGAAGGCACCAAGCTAATTTGGTACTACCCTTGAATTATCATGGTCAATGTCTCCTGCAAAGGGTACATACTGCCGTCTCCCCTATTTGGACATGTAGCCATGGGGTTAAATGGGTTAACCCCATAAGTTGTCAGAAGTGCTTTTTGTTATGATTCCTGTAGGAATCATAATAAAGCACTACCAACAGCCAAAGGGTTAACCCATCCCGCCCAGACACACTGCACCAAGGTAGGGATCAACTGTGATAGTTCAAAGGTGGTACAAAATTGCGTACCTCTAGGCGCCAAGCTATGTGGAAGCACCTTCTATCCTGGCTGAGCTGTCTCAACTGTAGTGCGGTCTTCCAAGGACAGCTCCCTCATTGAAGACATAGGACTTGATGTGTTAACAATACGTCCTTAACCAAACTAATTGGCACACAAAACAAAGAGTGGGTGAAAGTGATAACCCCTTTGTAGGTGTGGCCACCGGTACTGCGTACACTGCCAGTGGCTGCACTCATAGGTGGTTAACTCATTCTACCCCTGAGACACCACAGCAAGATACAATTGAGCATGTTAGTTCAAGGGTGATGCCAGAATACTTACTTACGCCTGTCACCCCTACCCGGGTATAGGCCGTCGACGAGAGACCTCCAGCAACTCCTGTCCTGTGCTTCTCCTTCGATTCTACTCCAGGTGGTTCCCAGTTTCTTGATGTCTGCTTGGAGTTCTCGACGCCAGGAGTTTCTCGGCCTACCTCTTTTCCTCTTTCCCTGGGGGTTCCATGACAATGCCTGCCTAGTGATACTGGAAGCTGGCTTTCTCAGACTGTGACCGATCCATCCCCATCTTCTTCGCCCAATTTCATTCTCTGCTGTTATCTGCTCTGTTCTCTCCCAGAGTCTGATGTTGCTGATCTTCTCTGGCCAGTGGATTTTCAAAATTCTTCTAAGGCAACTGTTCATGAAGGTCTGTACTCTGTTGACTGTGGTTTTTGTCAATCTCCAAGTCTCTGCTCCATATAGGAGAACTGCTTTTACATTGGAGTTGAAAATCCGGACTTTGGTGTGTTGTGACAGCTCTCTGCAACTCCACACTTTTTTCAACTGGAGAAAGGCTGCTCTGGCTTTACCGATTCGTGCTCTGACATCTGCATCAGTGCCGCCTTTTTTGTCTATGATGGATGCCAGAATAGCTTGGCGCCTAAGTTTATGGTTGATCTGTGTCCTGCGCTGCAATGCAGCCTTCAGAGGACAACGGCAAAATCTTGGGGATTTCGGCCTTAGGGTACAAAGAGTTAAACTTGAGAGCACAAGAGAGGAAAAGGAGCAGCATCACAAACACTGTTCAGTAAACGACATAAGCAGCCTCCAACAAAATTACAAATCCCGTCCCACTGATATGCAGCCTCAAGCAGTACGGCAATTAAGGCAAGCAAAAAATCACAGACAAGTCCTTCTCTCACAATACAGCATACACTTAACTATACTCATTCTCGCATTCTCCTTGTGTACCTCAAATACTGAACTGGCTACATGAGCCACAAATTCATGACAAACGACTTTACAGACCTATGTCTTAACCCATTTCCTCCTGATACGCCCATTGCTTGAACATTTTTTTGACTATGATAGTTCAAGGGTGGTGCCAGAACAGCTTGGCGCCAGAGGCGCCAAGCTGTTCTGTCACCACCCTTTAACTAAAATGATTGGATCCATCTCGTAATCTGTAATGCAGCCCTTATAAGACAGGAGGCAAAGTTGACAAAATTAGCCTCAGGATGTAATGGGTTAAACCAACTTCTCACCTTCACATGCAGCTTCATGCAAAATCCTTCATCATGACCAAACAGTTTTCCTACCAGGAAATGCATGAATAGTACAAGAAGTCTGAGAAATAACTACAATGAATAGAAGTGAAATTGTGACATTGTCTGGATGGCCCACTAGCTTGTTTCTTCCTTTATTTTGGGGGACTGCAGATCGTTACATTGGAATGCCTAAGGTGAAGTGCTAGCAATAGTAACAAAAATTTCTTTTCTAAACCATGACACAAGACTTTTGAAAACCACATTCAAATGACATGACCAAAGGGTTACAGCAAGCTGGACAATGCCTTCATTTCAAGATAAAGCAAATGCCACTGACAACACAAGAGAATATTCATAAAATACAAATGGAATGAGTTCATATGATCAAAACAACCGCTGCAGCATCTGTATCATTTTCTACAGGCAAGCTGAGAACACGTCAACAAAAAGAACAGCAAAGCTCTCACAGCTCATGTGCATGACTGATCCATGTCATTCATCTGACCTTCTATGACTTTGACCTTTTTGCCAGGACACTCGTATAAGCAGGTGCTTAATGTGAAAAGTGCATTTTTCACAGATTTGTCGACCTCCTTGGACCCTTGAGCTTTACGAGTGGTTAATTAGCCAAATTAACATAACAGAACGGTCTTACAATCAACAAGTTTAACTGAAATGTTTGTGAAAGTGCCAATAAAACTTACATTTTATACCAGAAAATAGGCATTTCTTATACATATCCCGATCTCCTGTGACGACTTTTGAGTGTGGTCACCCATTTATTCACAGGAAGGTCTTATCATTTGAAATCTGCATACCAGGTTTGGCTTTGAAAACAGTATTTCAGAAGACAAGTTTTAAATGGTCAATTCTGAACCTATTTCTTGACTCTTGTGACTCTGACCTTTGAGCAAGGTCACTCAAATTGGTAGTTTAGAAAGATTTTGCCACAAAAAAATCCGTGGGCCAACTTTGAAGTCTGTACCTTGAATAGTCTCCAATAAAATGCAAAAGTTAACCCATTTAGCCCCAACATCCTACAGCAGGATTAATGATTATTGGTGTTTAACGCCGAGCAGGCGACTAAGGTCATCTCACGGCGGCCTACAGCAGAGATTGATTGACCATGATAATTCAAAGGTAGTGCCAGATTAGCTTGGCACCCTCAGGCACCAAGCTAATCTGGCACTACCCTTGAATTATCATGGTCAATTCATCTCCTGCAACTGGTACATAGTCATTAAGTAACACTTCCAAATTTTTGGAAATGCACCCTTAGGTTGAAGTTTACAACAGATGACAGACAATGGATGGCCAAATACATAGACGCACTCTTGCCATCTTGCAAATGAGTCAAAAATGAAGGAAAGGTCTAATAAAAGAAGTGATGATGGAAGATTTGTTGACTATCTTCCAGTTTGTCACAAATAAATGCTGAATCTCACTGATCTAAATGAAAATGTACAAAATGGGACAACAAATATCAGCAAAGATATCACATATACTTAAACACTAAGGGACAGAAAGCATATTGCTGCTGTATACAACAAACAATGATACAAGTGTGTTAATCCACTGTGTGTGCAGCCACCAGTACTGTTCTCAGTACTGGTGGCAGCATGCACAAGGTGGTTAAAGTTTAGAGAAATTCTGAAAACCTCATCCAGCTTCCTGAAAGTGCAAACCAAACCCTGTGAAGCCTGATGTTAGCAGATACAATTTTGCTTCCAACTGTAACAATGTGAAGTGAAAACACAATTTGTGCCACATGTTCTGCTGTCAATGTCTGAGACCCAAGGCAGCATTACGTCCAAAGCAATGGAAAAAGCGCATGCCAAGCACAGTAACTGTACTATCAGCAAAAGAACATGGGGCCTGCCAATAACTTAAACACTTTGACTCTCAGAGTGCTTCATTCATATGCAATCTACAAGATGAAACATTCTGGCAATCAAAGAGTGAAATAAAATATTAAACATGGGGCACAAAAGAACTTTTCTACGGCTTGCATTTAAATTCTTTAAATTTTACTCTTTGATTGCCAAAATGTTTCATTCTTTGATTTCCGAAGTGTTTCATTTTGTGTCATTTATGTCAACTGCAAAGCCTACAAACTGAAACATTTCTGCAATCAAAGAGTGAAATAAGAAACCAAACAAGGGGCACAAAAAACACAATTTTTGTGCCCTGTGTTTAGTTTTTTGTGTGTCTCTTTCTTTGAATACTTGGGTCAATCCAATCAAAGAGTAAAATAAAATAATAAACACAGGGCGCAAACAAAACTGCAGCAGACACTCCCAAACTGCAAGGCCTGTTAGCACCAACAGAGAGCAGGCGGTAAGGAAACATCCTCCATCCCCTGTGGGTGAGGACTAGAGACAAAACATTCTGCAGTTCACACAGTGGCCAACACCCTTCATGTCTTCTCATTCTTATCACTCGGGAAACCTGTTGGCTTGGCAAACTTGTCTTCACCAGGTTTTGGCCTCTGGAGAAAAACAGAACAAGCTTGTGAATATCTGATGTATACATTATGACTGATTCATGGACAATACAAAACAAGTCTTAATACAAAACAGCAAACATCTGCAAATGCCATCAACTCTGCAACCAGCACCCGAATGTCAATCAAACTGGCAAACCTGGCATCAACACAAAATGTATTTTTTTCTAAAATGTATTTTTTTTTCGAAAAATACTTACTGATGGCATTACTATGTGGAATATACCTCTTAGCTTACCCAATTTCAACCTAAGAGCCCTTTGTGTGTACCTACACGACAAGGGCCGCAACTATAGTAGTATCCAAGTGGCTGGGTAGTCTCCCCTCCCTCCATCCAGTCACGTAAGCCGTGCATCCCCGCCAGTCTTACTCATAGCGTAGAGGCGGCAAGGGGGGGTAGGTGGGAGGGTCCTCCGAGTAATGCCGTCAGTAAGTATTTTTTCAAAAAATACATTTTAGAGAAAAATACATTTGTTTCCTCAAAATACATTACCGATGGCATTACTATGTGGAAGAATAGCGAACAGGAGGAGGGTGCCGCCCAAAACCCCGCCACGGCAATAAGCTTAGCTTCGAGGGGCAACCTCCCGACGATTTCAGCTAAGAGTTACCTATGGCACCAGCGGCGCTCGGAGTGTTGCGCTGCCGAGAGGTCTCCGATGAGGGCCAGGTTGTCTCGTTGGCCAGAGAGGTATCGGAGATAGAAGCGGGTGAAGGTGGACTCTGCTTGCCACCCAACCGCCGCAACGATGTCTCCGACTGCGCAGTTGCGGTCGAACGCAATGCTGGCGGCAACCTCTCTGACTTCGTGAGCCCATATCCGCATTCTCTTGGTGCTCTGCGGGGAGATATCTTTGTATGCGGAGCAGATGGTCCATCGCAATAACGAGATCGTCTGGGCGGAAATGTCAGCTCGGCCTGTGGCCAAGGGCAGGAAGAGGCGGGAGCGGCCTCTCCTGATGTGCTTCACTCTGCACAGGTAGACTCTTAATGCTCAGACCGGGTCCTGCAGTCGAGATGTCTGGAACCGGTCGAACCCTGTAAGCAGGCGAAGACTAACACCTGGGGCGCAGCCAAGGGGAGTCTATTCTTGGCCAAGAAAGAAGGATTGGTCAGAAGTTAAACTGATCCGTCAGTTCTGAACTGCATGCAGGCTGGGTCCACTGAAAGGGCATGCAGCTCGCTCGCTCTGGCCGCTGTGGCGAGAGCCAAGAGGAAGGTCTTCCTAGTCACGTCCATGAGGTGGGCCAAGGGAAGAGGCTCGAACTGCCTGGAGTTCAACCAGGTCAACACCCACGGGAGGTCTCAGTGTGGAACGAGAGAACGAGCGACTGGCCGCTGCAGTGCGAAGTGGGACATCAGGTCTGAGAGGTCCTTGCACACTCCCGGGTCTGGTAGGCCTAAGTGCCGATAAGTGTATGCAACCATCGAGAGGTAACCTCGGATGGTGATCGGGGCCAAGTTCTGCTCACTAAACCGCCACAAGAAGAACTCAGCCAGCTGAGGCGTGGTCAGTGCCATGGGGGAAGAGGCACTGGGACTTGCACCAGGACTGTAGAACCCTCCACTTTCCTTCGTACACCCGGCGGGTGGATGGTCTGCAGGCTGCAGCGATCGCCTCCACTGCTGCATTCGAGAAACCTCGCGCTGCGAGGGCTTGCCGCACAACCTCCAGGTGTGAAGCAGAAGTCTCTCCGGGCAAGGGTGGAAGAGATTCTGCCGGGGCTGCTTCAGCATAGTGCGAGGCATGAGGAGCCAGGGAGGAGGGTCGGTGGCGAGGCTCGAAAGATCTGTCGTCCAACTCCTGTTCCAACTGAACAGGGCGACCAGCAGTAGGACTGTGTTGCAACCCTGTAGCTTGAGGAGCACCTTGGGCACCAGCACCAAAGGAGGATAAGCGTAGGCTATGAGGCCCTCCCAGGAGACGGACAGTGCATCCACTGCCTAAGCGAGGGGGTCCGGGATGGGCGAGACAAATAGCGGGAGCTGTTTGTTCCATCTGGTCGCAAATAGGTCGACCATGGGCATCTCCCAGTGTGCACAGATCATCTGGAAGATGTCCGGCCAGAGGGACCACTCGGTGTAGAGGAGCTGTCCTTGTCGTGAGAGGGAGTCCGCGAGAATATTCAGGTGTCCCGGGATGTGCCGTGCACGGATCGCAATCCCACAATCTCTGCCCCACAGGAAGATCTGGTAAAGTAGCATGCAGAGGGCCGGAGACCGAGTGCCGCCTTGTTTCTGAATATAAGCTAGCACCATCGCGTTGTCGGACAGGATCAGGAGTTCCTGGCCGCAGAGCTGCGATTCCCAGTTGATGAGCGCCAACCACACCCCCTTCACCTCCAGCCAGTTGATGTGCTTGTCTTGAAGGTCCAACGCCCACCGGCCCGAGACAGTGCTGAATTTCGGCAGTAAGTGGGCACCCCAGCCGATGAGGCTCACGTCTGCGCAAATGGAGAAAAGAGGCAGAGGGGTGAAGAGTGGGACTCCTGTCGACAACCAAGAGTGGTCTGTCCATCTGAGCAGACACGGCCGGAGCAGAAGCAGTACTGGGATCGAGGCTGAGAGATGACGGCCGCCAGTGGAGCAGTACATGGAGTTGTAGCGGTCACGAGTAGAGCCTGCCAAGGGGTAACAGGTCCGCCGTCACGCTGATTAGACCCAAGAGCTGGAGCCAGGTCCTGGCCGGGACCACATCCGCTAGAGAGACCTGAAGCGCTAAAGCTGCCACCTTCTGGATCCAAGCCTCCGGTAGATGTACCCTGCTGAGGTCAGTCAAGAACTCCATGCCCAGGTGGACAAACCTGCGAGATGGCACCAAGTCCGATTTCCCCTCGTTGACGATGAACCCGAGCCAGCAAAGAAGCGCGAGGGGAGTGTCCGTGTCCGCCTCTAGCGAGGCCGCGTCCTGATTCTTGAGGAGCAGGTCGTTGAGATAGTTAAAGGTAGGGCTCGAAGAATCCTGCCTGACTCTGGCGACTACGGCGTCCATAATCCTCGTAAAGACCCATGGGCCGAGATTGAGACTGAAAGGTAGGGCCCGAAACTGATAAACGACCCCGCGAAAGGTGAATCACAGGTAATGCCGAAGAGGACGGGTGCATGGGAACGTGCAAGTATGTGTCTAAAAGGTCGAGACTGACCGCATAGTCCATAGGCTGTACCGAGGCTCGTAAGGCTCTTGCCGTTTCCATGCGAAAAGAGGGGGCGACAATAAACTTGTTCAGGGCCGAGAGGTCGATGACCGGTCGCCACTTGCCGCCAGGCTTCGGAACCACGTTTACTCGTAGGCATAACCTGAGGTCTTACCTCGCCATCTTCTTTGCCACTAGTGAAACTTGAGACGAAGTGTAGCCGTAGAACAAATCTAAACCAACGGGAAGGCTGAAGCCAGTGAACCGTTTTCAGTGAAGCTAAGGGTAAAGGGCTGGCTTAACTGGGCGAGACAAACCCGAACCATGTGTGACCGAGCCGAGGGGATGTAATGATGTGCAGGTAGTGTGGGTGTATTTGACAAAAGGGAGCTAACTCTTGTCCATGGTTCTCATTCTTTTATTTTATGACCAACAAAAAGCAATACCTGAAAAATAAAAATAAAAGGATATAAGCAAACAATGTTAAAGAATATAAAATCTAAGGAAACGGAAAATGTCATGCACCAATAGCAAACCAATAATTAATCAAACGAACTATTCCAAAGCTGTACAAATAAAACCACTAAATCTCTACTCGGCAAAGACTAAATACTAAAATACACAAATTAGGAGGCCAATAAACTCAATATAGTCTTACAGAAGCGAGCCACTATGATTTGGAATCATAGAGGTACGCTACCGTAAATATGGCCACAAACAAGTACATACGTAATGACTGTACTAGCGGTAGCATGACAGATGCCCTCCAATAGGCATAGAGATCCTAGAGGTGGGCACCTGCATGCAACGAATAAAAAGTGTCACGTTCCCGTATGATTCAGAATCCTAGGGGCGCGCAACTGCGTTTAGCAGAATCGAGTTACTCCCGATTCTAAACCACCAAATCATAACCGATGAATTATCATTAATACAACTAGTAACTATTACCCGTATTATCAGCCACGTTTCCGTAGGATCGAGGATCCTAGGGGTTCGCGGCTGAGTACGGTGTGATTATGGTTGCAGAAGCGTTCCCGTATGATCGGGGATCATAGGGGCGCGCACCTGCATCTTTGGTAAAACATGTTCACACGCTGATGCATGACCAACACCAACATAGGAATAAACAAAATCAATGAGTAACTACATAATCGCATGGGTAAATGGCAAGTAACAAATGCATGGCAATGCATAAACAAACATGGCGGATAGTAGTGACGTCAATGAGTAGCACAGGTAGGGAGTACTAGCGAGGCGATAGACAAAGGAGAGAGAAGACAGAGCATAGAGTCAAAATGGCAAGGGAGCACAACCTAAGAATGGATACAAAAGTAACTAACATGAATTTAACAAAGCGATGCTGATACCTCAAGATTGTCAACCTCGAATAACTATGTTCTCCTTAAATCGGAATTGGATTCAAGTTCTGACGCAAGTAATACCGGCGCTACAAACTGCGGTGATCCCCACAATCACACTGTAATGACTTAAAATTCAAATCTAAACGCACTCGATCATGGCGGTGACTCTATCGCCACGCCACGACCGGTCATGGTACTATTTCTAACGAAAGGCTCTTCAAAGACTAGATAACCTACACAAACTCTCGATCGTTCCCACAAGACAGTAATAATGATCGAGCCAAAGCTACATTCTCCAACTTCGAGCACTGACGTTACAAATGTGAACAAAAGAGAAACCACCCCAAAGTTACAATGTGGATCGCAACATATTATAAAAAAGCGGAAACACATTATCCAAAACTGGCTTCCTAAAATGCGAGGTCTGACAACAATGAAGAATCAAACATCAAGAAAATCATCACTAGCAAAGACACACAATAAATATGTACACAAAATAATCACTACTTACAGGGCATTCGACCCGCAGTCCAGTTTCCAGAAACGATCAAATACTCGACGTGAAGCCGGCACGGTACTAACTACACGCACTGATACTAAATGGTACGCAAATAGTCGTCTGCTACAAGCAAATAGTCGTCTGCTACAAGCCGGCCGGATGCTCGGCTTTAAATAGGCATAGCGCGGGCCGCTTAGAGAGCAACTCTCTCGCGGAGCCGAAACGATTCGGCCAGACAAAGAAAAGAGCGAAAACTGTGCTAGTTCCAACCTGAATAAACTTTGATAACTAGCGAACTATACATTCAATACTAATAAATCTTAGCATTTCCGAAAGAGAATTTAAAGGGCTTTTCAGTGAACTAAATTAGGAAAAGCTTAACGCTAAACTGAATTTAATATGATTTTTTAATGACTGTCACACAAGCCAAGTGAAACGTGAAAAAGCATGAAAAACGTAAATCTAACTAAGACAGGTTACAGATCGTACAAAACCAAATAGATATTCTAAAAGCAGGAACTGTGCTGAATCTAATGACTATTGAAACAGCCTTCTACGTTTACTAGAACGGAAGCTATGAGGCTTCAAAAATAAGCAAAAGACACAAGTTACAAAACCATTACTACAACAGAAGACTCGCTGCGCCACGCAAGTGGTGCCGTCACGGCTAGTGGCTGAACAGGGAACTTCAGAAGTGGACTAAAAATAACTACATGGGGACAGAGGCTTATGGCGCTCTGCTACATCCCCAACAGCTCTAACACTACAGCGTCCTCGCTGTAGGTTAAACAAATCAACATAAAGCATTTCTTCAAAATCAATACTGCGTGCACGCAACAAACAAAAACAAAGTCCACATCACTAATGTAGTTAATCTAGACCAACGTCCTTGTCCACACATTTACTGTTGCAGACTAGATACCCCGAGCCATTTCTTCAAACTCAGCTTGCATAGCAAAATACTTGTTGCAGGTTACAGCCTTAGGACTAACCGCGGAAATCATAACCTGAACAAAGTGAGCTAAGTAGAAAAATGAAAGTCAGTCACTAAGCCAAGTCACTGTAAATAGTGAAAGGAATTGAAACACACATCCTCAGTACAACAGTCCATTTAAAACTAACGGTCCTTCCATTTCCTTCAAAAATATTACGAGACTAAAACGCATTGCACAGAATAAAACAAAAATCAATAAACAATATAAAAAAAAATCAATGTCTCTGGACTCAAATAGAGCACAAAACTATCATAATATAATATACTACTGTTCAAGCCACCGTGGGTCATTGTTTCAATCACTGGTCACTGAAACGGACTGCAGACGAAGTAGTCCCGCGAGTAGTAACTGTCCTAAGGACAGAAAATGTTTAAATGAACACAAAGTTAGTTAGTGTGCAGGCTTTGCCTTCTGCGCCAGCCGCTCTGAGTGGCGCACAGCCACAGTCGGTCTTGTTTTCTCGACAACCCTGGTGGGTCTGGAACCTGATGCAAGACCCTTAGGTGGTACAGGAGGGTTGTCACATCTCATGGTTGGCTCTGCCTGTCCGTAGTCCGGATGCACACGTTTCAGTTGGTCGAGGTTTCGTGTGCTCTCTCGACCACCATCACGCGGTCGGATGCAGTAGACGTCGGTGTTTGGATATGGCTGACGCGTCACCACATACACGTCTGGTCGGTAGGGATGCTGGATTTTGGTGCGGCCCGACCCGTGGTATTTGATAAGCACCAAGTCGCCCGGCTGGAGACCAGGAGGTTTGGCGGCTTGGTCTACAGGCTTGTTTCGTTTGGCAGCAGCCCGGTCCATATTCTCTCGTGCTCGATGATTGGTGGGAGGGACAGTCTTTCGGAGATGTTTTTCCCACTCGATGGGGCCCTTAACCATCAGAGCAGGAGTCCCTAGCAGCCGATCAACGTTCAGGTGTGGCTCTCGGCCAAACATAAGCCGGTACGGGGAGAACTTGGTGATGGAGTGGGGCGTACAGTTGTAAGCAAGGACCAGTTCTGGCAGGTGTTTTGGCCAGTGTCGTTGTTGGTCCCTGTTGAGGCTGCGTAGGAGGTTGATCAAGGTGCGGTTGAATCTCTCGCACTGCCCGTTTCCTTGGGGATGATAAGGGGTAGTGCGGCTCTTCTTGATGTTGTACTCGCTGCACAGAGCCTGGATAATCTCTGCCTCAAAGCTGCCTCCTCGGTCGCTGTGGAGTTGTTCCGGTGGCCCATACTTGTTGAACCACTCACTGATGAGCTTCTTGGCGGCGGTTAACGCTGTCTCGTTGCGGGTAGGGATGGCTTGGGCGAATTTGGTAAAGACGTCTGTCATTACCAAGACATGCTCGGTACCATCAGAAGCCATCTCAAGTGAAATAAAGTCCACGGCCAGAATCTCGTTGGGACGACTGGCTGTTAGACGACCTTGTGCAGAACTGTGTTGGGTGGAGGGCCGAGCGAGAATGCATGGTTGGCACTTGGTAAGGTGCTCTTTCACTTCTGCATGCATTCCCGGCCAGTACACTCGGGACTGTAGCAGCTGCATGGTGCGGTCGTACCCTTGATGGCCCATCTCGTCATGAACTGCCTGAATGGCTTTCAGGCGAAGGGGAAGTGGCAAGACCAGTTGGCCGAGCTGTCCGGTGTCTAGGTTGCGACACTGGCGGTGAAGCACACCTCGTCCATCGATGTAGAGCCGGTCGAACTGGCGGACGAGCGCTTTCAGAGCAGGCTGGTCTGGAGGCACAAGCGGCTTCTGTGGAAACACTGTGAGTACTGGCCCGATGATATGGTCGGCCAGCTGCATCTGCCGTAATTGGTCAGGTTCCGCTGCTGAAGTGTCGGACTTATCTTCTCCTGGTCTATGGATAGGCAGGACAGGGGCGACTTCCATGGTGGGGTTTGCTGCTAGGCGTTCGCAGCGCTGCTCCGCCGCCTTGGCATAGAGGGCAGGTGGAATTGCGACGCCTCTGCATCCCGGTCCATGGACTGTGGACAGTGGAGTAGCAGTCACGACGACTTCGCTGCAGCATGCGGCAATGTTTCCATCACCCGAAGCAGTGTCACTGGGGGGTCTTGAGAGGGGATCGGCTGGGTTGCGTCTGCCTGGCTCGTACTTGACGTCGAAGCTGAAGGGTGAGAGTTGGGCTGCCCAACGCTGTTCGATAGCCCCCAGCTTTGCCGTCCGATGGTGGATTAGGGCACTGTTGTCAGTGATGAGAGTGAAGTGCGACCCAATCAGGTAGTGCCTGAACTTGTCAGCTATGGCCCATTTCATGGCGAGGAATTCTAGCTTGAAACTGCACTGGTGCGACTGGTAGTATCGGTGTTCTGGTGGGCGAAGGCGACGACTGGCGTAGGCAATGGGTTTGGTGCGGCCGTCTTCCTGCTTCTGTGACAGAATCGCACCAAGTCCATTCTGACTAGCATCGGTCTGCACGATGAACGGCTTGGAGAAGTCGGCATACGCCAGCGTAGGTGCAGTTGTCAGCGCCTCCTTCAGTTTCTGGAACGCAGTGTCATGTTCCGGACCCCAACAAGCGGTGATGTTGGATGACTTCTTCCTGGAGTTCGCACTTGACTGTGCCACGAGGTCATGAAGAGGCCCTGCGATCTGGGCGAACCCACTGACGAAGCGCCTGTAGTAGGAGGCAAACCCCAAGAAGCGACGAAGTTCTGTTGTGGTAGTTGGAACCGTCCAGTTCTTGACCTCCGCAATCTTATCATCCTCGCATTGGATACCATCAGCCGAGATGGTGTGGCCCAGATAGCTGACCTCGCGCGGCAAGAACTGACACTTCTCACGGCGCAACTTCAGCCCGGTGTCAGCTATCCTCTTCATCAGCTTGTGCAGATGGCCCAGATGCTCTTCAAACGTGCGCGAGTATACCAGGAGGTCATCCAGGTACACCAACACATGTTCAAAAAGGAAATCTGACATGACCCTCTGCATGAGCCGCTGAAAGGTTGCTGGAGCTGAAGTCAACCCGAATGGCATACGCGTGTACTCATAGAGGCCAAACGGGGTGCAGAAGGCAGTCTTGGGCTGGTCATCCGGGTCCATCGCTATCTGGTGATACCCACATGCGAGGTCGAGTGTAGAGAAGTACTTGGCACCAGCGAGAGCGTCGAACGACTCCTGGATCCTGGGCAGGGGGTATGCGTCACCAACAGTCTTTGCGTTCAACCTCCTGTAGTCGACGCAGAGGCGAAGACTGCCGTCCTTCTTTCGGACCAGGACCACAGGCGAAGCGTATGGGCTGTGGCTCTCGGTGATGACACCTGTCTCCTTGAGGCCCTGCAGATGTTGACGAACCTCCTGCAGCAAGTCAGGACGGATGCTCCGGTATGGTTGGCTGACTGGCACTTCGTCGACTGTGGGAATTTTGTGGCGGACGACATCTGTGTATCCCAGGTCTCCATCTCCTGCCGAGAAGACGTGACGGAACTCTCGAAGTAGGGACTGTAGCTGGATACGCTCACTTTCGGTACCTGCGAAGTCAGGAAACTCGAAATCGTCGACTGGAGGTGGGGGAGATGGTTCCACATGGTCTTCTTTGCTGCTGACAGAGATCTCGTTGCAGGAGATGGTGATCTGTCGTGTTTCTTCACTCACCACCGAATCGACGACTTCCAGCACGGCCACTGCAGTCCGCGGGCTAAGGACGATCAGCTCATCGGTGAGGTTCGCTACCCGCACGACATGCCTTCTGTCCTCCCCCTTCATGAGGGTGGGGACAAGCAACAGGCCGTGGGGCAGAGGTGCAGCCAGACGTGACGCTAACAGCAGGCTGCCATCAGCGTAGCGAGGACCTGTTACGTTGATGCTGGAGAGAGTGTGTGGCTCGACCTCGATCCTGCCCGTCGTTCTGGCGATTTTCATTTCTGGGCTGCGCTTGTCCCTTGCTGCCTTGATGATGGGCGCCAGCTGATCTGGTGATGTCTTGCAACGCCCAAGAATGTTCATACCTATCAGTGCCGGAGACTCACGCTTGCTGGGAATGGTGTCCTTCAGTACGAGTACGGGAACATTGTCTATCCTATTTTCAAAAACGGTCACATTTACTACTACAAGTCCACAATACTCTATGGGCAATCCATTTGCCGCTGTCAGCGTAATAAAGTTCGCCGGCATGATGGTGGCGTCGAGATGTTGTCGGACCCAAGCTTCGGTGACGGTGGTGACCTCGCTGCCCGTGTCGATCAATGCGTCCAACTGTTCATTATTAAACTTGACACGGCAGACAGGGCGCTGGCCCACTAGTCCAGGATAGCTTGTGCCCCCCGTTGCCTGACCACAGACAACGGGGGTCTCTAGTTTTCCTGTGGTGGCTGCATCGAAGGCTGCTGCACTGATGGCTGGTAGGGAGCCTGCTGAAGATATGCAGGCTGTGGGTGAAACTGGTGCGGTGCCTGGTACTGGGGTGGCATGTGAGAATATGGGTATGCAGGAACAGTCTGGAAGAATGGCTGTGGTACCGGGGCGTGATGGGACTTGTAACTTCCCCGACCCTGCTGTCCTCGCATGCCCCGACCTCGTCCTCGGAGACCTCCACCATGGCCGCCTATCCGCTGCTGGTACTGTTGTTTGGCCTGGCAGTCAACTTCTCGGTGCCCAGGCTGCTGGCACCAGAAGCAACGGAAGACCTTGCTGTGGTGGAGGGGTTGAGAGGTTGAGGCTGGCTGCCGATGACTGTCCTCCAGTCTTGCAGTCAAAGCGGCCACTGTGAGTCGCAGCTCCTCAATCGTCTGGCTCATAGGCGCTCCCAGGGCTGCATCCGAGTCCGGATTCTCGCGAACCCAGCGGCGGGCCTCGTCCCTAACAGCCAGGAAGGTGGTGTTGCCGTCTTGCCGCACCAGGCTACGGAGGTGTGTCCGCAGCGCGGGCGAGATGACGCCGTCCACAAATCGATCCCGCAGGATCGTCGCAGGCACTACCCCTGGTGTAGCTTCGTTGGCCTGATTGGCCAGGGCCGACAAGGCTTGGGCGTAGGTCAGGAGGTCCTCAGTGACCCCTTGTCTTCTGGCGTGGAGCTTGTTAAGTCGATCAATGACTGGGTACGATTGCACAAAGGTGCTGGCTATGATGTCGACTACCTGCGCTGCCGTAGCCCGCTGGTCTGCTGGCCGAACCAGGACTTCCTCCTCAGCTGCGCCACGAAGGAAGCTGATGATCCATTCCGCGCCCGTCTCCGCTGGGATGTTGTAGGCACGGATGGATCGCCTGGCTGCGTCAACGAAGCTGGCAGCCGAGCATCCCGTCTCGTCCCCAGTAAAGGTGGGGAGATGTCGCGGCTGGATGGCTGGCTGCACGATGATATGGGATGGAGGCTGTTGATCCCCCATATCTCGCCCTGCTTGCCTTTCCTCTTCGTCGAGGCCCGGAGCCTGCTGCCTGCGTTGTTGCTTGCGCCGCCCTGTCATTGCCACCTCAGCATTTCACCCTGCATTGCTTTTTGTTGGTTAGCTCCTTCTCCCACGACATCCTGCTCGCAGCGCCAGTTGTGACCGAGCCGAGGGGATGTAATGATGTGCAGGTAGTGTGGGTGTATTTGACAAAAGGGAGCTAACTCTTGTCCATGGTTCTCATTCTTTTATTTTATGACCAACAAAAAGCAATACCTGAAAAATAAAAATAAAAGGATATAAGCAAACAATGTTAAAGAATATAAAATCTAAGGAAACGGAAAATGTCATGCACCAATAGCAAACCAATAATTAATCAAACGAACTATTCCAAAGCTGTACAAATAAAACCACTAAATCTCTACTCGGCAAAGACTAAATACTAAAATACACAAATTAGGAGGCCAATAAACTCAATATAGTCTTACAGAAGCGAGCCACTATGATTTGGAATCATAGAGGTACGCTACCGTAAATATGGCCACAAACAAGTACATACGTAATGACTGTACTAGCGGTAGCATGACAGATGCCCTCCAATAGGCATAGAGATCCTAGAGGTGGGCACCTGCATGCAACGAATAAAAAGTGTCACGTTCCCGTATGATTCAGAATCCTAGGGGCGCGCAACTGCGTTTAGCAGAATCGAGTTACTCCCGATTCTAAACCACCAAATCATAACCGATGAATTATCATTAATACAACTAGTAACTATTACCCGTATTATCAGCCACGTTCCCGTAGGATCGAGGATCCTAGGGGTTCGCGGCTGAGTACGGTGTGATTATGGTTGCAGAAGCGTTCCCGTATGATCGGGGATCATAGGGGCGCGCACCTGCATCTTTGGTAAAACATGTTCACACGCTGATGCATGACCAACACCAACATAGGAATAAACAAAATCAATGAGTAACTACGTAATCGCATGGGTAAATGGCAAGTAACAAATGCATGGCAATGCATAAACAAACATGGCGGATAGTAGTGACGTCAATGAGTAGCACAGGTAGGGAGTACTAGCGAGGCGATAGACAAAGGAGAGAGAAGACAGAGCATAGAGTCAAAATAGCAAGGGAGCACAACCTAAGAATGGATACAAAAGTAACTAACATGAATTTAACAAAGCGATGCTGATACCTCAAGATTGTCAACCTCGAATAACTATGTTCTCCTTAAATCGGAATTGGATTCAAGTTCTGACGCAAGTAATACCGGCGCTACAAACTGCAGTGATCCCCACAATCACACTGTAATGACTTAAAATTCAAATCTAAACGCACTCGATCATGGCGGTGACTCTATCGCCACGCCACGACCGGTCATGGTACTATTTCTAACGAAAGGCTCTTCAAAGACTAGATAACCTACACAAACTCTCGATCGTTCCCACAAGACAGTAATAATGATCGAGCCAAAGCTACATTCTCCAACTTCGAGCACTGACGTTACAAATGTGAACAAAAGAGAAACCACCCCAAAGTTACAATGTGGATCGCAACATATTATAAAAAAGCGGAAACACATTATCCAAAACTGGCTTCCTAAAATGCGAGGTCTGACAACAATGAAGAATCAAACATCAAGAAAATCATCACTAGCAAAGACACACAATAAATATGTACACAAAATAATCACTACTTACAGGGCATTCGACCCGCAGTCCAGTTTCCAGAAACGATCAAATACTCGACGTGAAGCCGGCACGGTACTAACTACACGCACTGATACTAAATGGTACGCAAATAGTCGTCTGCTACAAGCAAATAGTCGTCTGCTACAAGCCGGCCGGATGCTCGGCTTTAAATAGGCATAGCGCGGGCCGCTTAGAGAGCAACTCTCTCGCGGAGCCGAAACGATTCGGCCAGACAAAGAAAAGAGCGAAAACTGTGCTAGTTCCAACCTGAATAAACTTTGATAACTAGCGAACTATACATTCAATACTAATAAATCTTAGCATTTCCGAAAGAGAATTTAAAGGGCTTTTCAGTGAACTAAATTAGGAAAAGCTTAACGCTAAACTGAATTTAATATGATTTTTTAATGACTGTCACACAAGCCAAGTGAAACGTGAAAAAGCATGAAAAACGTAAATCTAAGACAGGTTACAGATCGTACAAAACCAAATAGATATTCTAAAAGCAGGAACTGTGCTGAATCTAATGACTATTGAAACAGCCTTCTACGTTTACTAGAACGGAAGCTATGAGGCTTCAAAAATAAGCAAAAGACACGAGTTACAAAACCATTACTACAACAAAAGACTCGCTGCGCCACGCAAGTGGTGCCGTCACGGCTAGTGGCTGAACAGGGAACTTCAGAAGTGGACTAAAAATAACTACATGGGGACAGAGGCTTATGGCGCTCTGCTACACATGTCTCGGCGAGACACCCGAGACAGTCAATGCGAGATACCCGTTCCACCCGTTTATTAGGTTCGGCACGTCTGATCTTGTCTCGGAGAGTTCGCCGAACCTAATAAACGGGTGGAACGGGTATCTCGCATTGACTGTCTCGGGTGTCTCGCCGAGACATGGTTCGGGTTTGTCTCGCCCAGTTAAGCCAGCCCTTAGGACTGGCGGGAATGCACGGCTCAAGTGACCGGATGGAGGGAGGCCACTTGGATACAACTCTGAGTTGTGGCCCTTGTCGTATAGGTACACAAAAAGGGTCTTAGGCTGAAATCGGGTAAGCAAAGAGTATATTCCACATAGTAATGCCATCGGTAATGTATTTTGAGGAAACAAACCAAGCTGTAACACTTGCATACACATGATGACCACATGTTTTTTGTTAACCCTTTCACTGCTGAGAAAAATGTATTTTTCTCCAAAATGTATTTTTTCAAAAAATACTTACCGATGGCATTACTGTATGGAAGACACACTTAGTTTAATGATGTCAGCCTAAAAATCATTGTGTCTAGTTACACAACCATGGAGGCAACTCATGGGCCGTTACCAGGGCCCGAGTAGCCTCCCTTCCTCCTCATCCCGGCAGAAGCGCCGGTGTTACCCCAGTTGAACGCTTAGCTTAGTTGCGATAGGTTGTGTCTACTTCGTGCTCAGCCTACCTTCAACTTCCTTTGGTTTCCTGGATTCTTCTAGAATTCTTCTCCTCCAGTGCCTTCTGCTCGCGTGTTTTTCCTGGGATTTTAGTGGTGCCCTGTGCTTCCCTTGGACTTGTGTGTTTTGTTTGGCGGCGTGCTTCGTTTTTTGTAGAAACACGTGGCGCCATTTTCCTCCTTCGGGACCACGTGGCGCCATTGCTTACTGTGTGGACTACTTACGGTGTGTCGTTTCCTAGTCTTCTTCCTTACCTTCCGTTGCTTGTGATATGGCCAGGTAATGTCTCGGGGCATGTTTCGACCATCAGGTTTCTGACTGGCCGGCGCACTCCTCGATTTCGGTTCGTTGTTTCACTATTTCTACCTGGTACGGCACCGGTCGTAAACTTCGCTCACGTGGCCCTTTCCTCGATCGGGCCACGTGCCTTATCTCTCATGCTCTTTGTTTTTTGTTCCAGAGCACAGCTTGGTACCTGTAGGCGATGTAAAGGATTTCAATGGCCCTCAGATACTCACGCTTTGTGCCTTCCTTGCTCGGGCTGCTCCTCTGCACGGCCGTGCGAGAGATGCGCTTCGTGGAAGGAGCAACGGTGGTCCCAGTTGTGGGAATTTTACCGCCATGAACGCCCGTCTACCCCCCGGGAGCCCATTCTCCCGCCGGCTTCCCCGCCCCCTCGGTGGGCGATTTCAGACATTGTGGGACTCGCTTCCCACTCTGCGCGGCCCACAAGCGTCTTTCTAGCCCCACGATCTTGCCTCCTTTGAAACGCCGGGCTATGGAGACTTTACCTGACGGTCATTCAGACCTACGGTCGTCGGTTCGTTCTACGGTTCGCTCGATTCGACGCTCTCGCTCTCCGTTAAGCTAAGTGTGTCTTCCATACAGTAATGCCATCGGTAATGTATTTTGAGGAAACAAAGTGAACACAAACCGACTGAGACGTAGATCCTCATGAGCACCCCCTCCCCCACCCGTGGGGGCTAGGAGGATCTACGTATCTTGCTAAGACCAATTTGCACCCCATATTCCTTGGACGGTTGTGGCTTTGAGTCATTCAGAGAACAGAGATTTCAGAAACAAAATGTATGTATTGTAGCAGGGAAGGGGATAATCAAGTAAATCAATCTCCCTCAGGCACTACCCTTGAAATAACAAGGTTGAACCTTCTCTTGAGTATATCAGGACTGAATGAGTTAACTAAGAAAACATCCATTTCACCTGAACTCCAGCATGCAGAATGCCACTAGCAAACACCGGGGGTGAGGTTCCAGGCATAAAGGCGCTGGGGTGGTGGCCGGTGTAGGTACTGGTATGGGGGGCACCCACCATGGGCATGTGCGGGATCTGGTGGCTGGAGTGAGGGGGCTGCATCGGGGCGTGGAACGGTTGCCCTGGGGCCGAACGCCGCATGGGGCTGGGAGGGCTCTTGGCTGCCACGTACGTTCCTGCTGCATTCAACAATCCTTAAAAACTCCATGTTAATGACCAACAGCTCCTGCATGCATTCATCTACCTTAACCCTTAACTCGTTCAGCCCCACAGCAGTATTTCACAAATTTTGGAGGCATCATCTAATAACTATGCACCACTTGGAGGAGATGGATCGACCAGGCACCAAGCTAATCTGGCACTACCTTTGAATTATCATGGTCGATCTATCTCCTACTGGAGGGCGTCAGGGCTGAATGGGTTAAGCACACAGCCACTGTAAATATCTGCGGATGCATGCACATAGTGTTAAAATGTCCACGTCAATGCAGCTTGGCCTCTGAAATTACCCAGAACTATCATGGTCAATCCAACTCCCACACTTTCTATGTGGTCAGAAGTGAAAACTTACAATATGTAAGAGACTTGGCCATGGACTTAACTCCCTTGCATATACAGCCACCAGTACTGTTTACAGCACTGGTGGGCTGCAAGCGCAAAGGGGTTAAAAGTCAAAGTGTTATCTATTAGCCTTTTTATATATAAAAGAACATTAACTCATTATACAATAAGCATCAACTCATTTCGCCCCGACACACCACAGCAAGACATGGATCAAGCATGATAGTTCAAGGGTGGTGCCAGAACAGCTTGGCACAAATAGGCGCCAAGCTATTCTGGCAACACCCTTGAGCTATCATGCTCTATCTGTCTCTAGAATTGTAATACAGTCCTTCAGAGGGCAACTTCAAAATTTGGGGATTTGGGTCCTGGGCCAGAATGTGTTAACTGTCTACACAAAAGCAAAGAATGTGTCCACACCTGGTGACATGGAGCGAGGTGGACCACCAGCCGAGGCATAAGGGATAGGACTGGACACAGTGCGTGGCCGCGCCATCCCACTCTCATGTTGTTTGCTCATTTCATTGAAATGTCTGCAGAAAACAAAAGATAAGACATTTTTGGAACATAGAGTGCAGGCAGATTGGCACAAAATGCACTGGTGTACACAAGAGGCTGGTTGACCACGATAACTCAAGGGTCATGCCAGTCAGATTAAATTGGCACCTCTTTTTCATGGTTGATCCAATCTCCAGATGTTGCAATCCACATGTTTACACAGAGTGAAAACTTTTCAGATGAATACATTGGACTTTCCGTACAGATATAACAAGGTTTCATGAAATGAAAGTTGGATATAACGCAGCTTTTTCAGAAGTACCGACCATACTTTCACAGGTAAATCACTTTGACTATAAAAAACGTCAGGTAAAACAACAAAACAATTCTGGTCTCACAGAACATTATTAACTCATTCTGCCCCCGACACACCACAGCAAGATATGGATCTCTGCCCCCGACATTCCACAGCAAGGTATAGATCAGCTATGATAGCTCAAGGGTGGTGCCAGAATAGCTTGGCGCAAATGGCCGCCAAGCTATTCTGGCACCACCCAGCCCTGAAAATGGCAAGTAATTCACTAGCCATGGTGATTGAATTTTTTTGGGCGCGTAAAAAAAATCCACTCGCCAAATGCGAGTGCGCTCGTGCGTTTTCCAATCTGCCATGCAACACCTCCAAGCCACCCGCTCTGGTAGAAATGGTCGCAACCCACAATCCAGCAGTCATTGTGCCTTCGTTTGATATATGATGTTGGGCCCTGCAATGCTGCATCATGACTGGTGTTTCTTTTTGATGACTTTGGGAATTTTTGTGCTGTGGCTGTTAATTGGATTCTCAGTAGTTTCCTCCCCCGTCAGTGCAATGCTAGTTTATACACGCCGGCTAATTTTTGTTAGTGCCGCATTGGAATTCCGATCTCAGAAGAACAGCACGCATTATGCTGTAGCAAAGAACCAACGTGCTTTTCTCCCCTTTCAAGCATCTCAGGAGTGGCTCTTCCCACGCCACACTCAACATCACTGCCTGAGGAATAGCGCGAGTGCGTGCAGCGAGGCGAGTGCCAGCAGGCTTCGGGCCCCCAAATTCCAGCCGTGGGATGTGATGACAGACACCTCTCCAACACAGTGACTGTGTTTCTTACAACACCGACTTAACAGCGTGTGCATGTGCTTTAGAAACAATTTTGGACTGCTTTTACGTTAATGCTGTAGTTTTATTATTATTGTTTAAAAATGAGCAGGTGTGAAGTTATAATTAAGGTGGTGACTGTTTTGTCAGAGCGACTGTCTAATAGCCAGCACTGTTCTTATATTAACGGGCCCCCAGGTAGCAACTGTAAAAGTATGATTCGTCTTTTGTTTTGTTGAGGCGTATTTCTCATTTGTGTAACTAGTCTCAGCCAAGCAGAAAGTTTAAAAAATGTATATTACGTGTTTAAGAGATACTATGATAGGGCTGTCCTTAGTTTGCTTTGTTGTTAGGGAGGTTCAGGTCGGATTGGGGCCGTTGGCGCCGGCCATGAGATGCCTTGGCGACAGGCTTCACCCGTCCCGAGCCATTGTTCATTTCAGTGTTGTGTGTAAATTGTTGTGTGATTTTGGGTGATTGCGAGTTGCACCTGAGGTGGCGAAACAAATTTTCCTGTATGTGGCAACATGTATTTGGAAGAATAAAGTTTATTGATTGATTGATTGAATCCAACGGCAAACCGCCAGCCTAACATCAGGCACGCTGGGCAGGACCACGTGACCTGACCACACTGCGATCCGCCAATAACATCACTTTGCAGAAGTAACCGAACACGTCATTCGAACTGCAGGCAAGAATGTCATAGCAAGAGCTAAAGCCTCATCACAAACTGTGCACTGGCATAAACCTGAATGCCGTGGTTAGAGGAATCCAACTACGAACTGAAATCGCACTCCAAACTTAAGGGCGCTAAACAACCCAAAATGCCTCTATGAAAACACTGCTGCTAAAACGCATTGAAGGTAACATAGACTGAAGGGATTTGCACCAAAGTTGGTGACGCACAATAACCTAGCACTGCTAAACCTCTCACAGTGCGTTGAATTACTCCATGGGAAAATGCAATGAACCCGACCAAATCACAATGAACGGATAACAAATACCGTCAAACAAATAATCCACATAAATACCTTTGAACAGAAGGGCGGATGTGATAACTAAATCATACCTCTGTGGTCAGGCTTGGTCCACTGACGAAAGCAGTACCTGGCTTTTTAAGGTGAAACATGTTCGAAATACACAAAGGATTGAGTGCCTACAACAAAATCAAGACCTGTGTCACAAAACTTTGTCTATACGGCCAAGCTAGAATCAAGCTGAAGCATTCATGTGTGCGATGTGAGCACCGTTCAGTTTTTCCAACACCGATAGTTCTGCCATCAAGTGGACCACTTCATTTGGCAGGCCGAGAAAGATATAATACACGGAGTGGCCAGATGTTCTGGTTCCAGCAGATGAAAACAAAATCCCACCACAGTTCACATGGGGACTTTGTTAATTTCTCCACTTGATACTATAAAAATGTATTTTTCTTTTAAATGAATTTTTTCGAAAAATACGTACCGATGGTATCACTAATAGGAATGGTTTCTTAGCTAGTCTAATTTTAGCCCAAAATTGTTGTGTACGAGTATGGTCATCATGTCAGGTGAGGGGCGCCATAGCCCAAGGGGAAACCCGAGTAGCCTCCCCTTCCAATCCAACCACGCATGCGCCCAGCGTTTAGTACCTCAGTCAGTTTCTTAGCGGAACAGCGGCAAGCGGGGCAGGCGGGAGGGACCTTCGAGTAATACCATCGGTAAGTTTTTTTTTTTTTTAATTCATTTTAAAGAAAAATACATTTATTTCCTCAAACACATTACCGATGGTATTACTAATAGGAAGAATCCCGAAGAGGAGGCGGGTGCCGCTATAACGCCCCTACCCATGCCATCGAGGCTGCTAGAGCCGCCCTCCCCAAGCAACCTCCCTCTAATTTTAGCAAAGATACCTACGGCGCCCTAGGCGCCGGGAGGGAGTGTTGCGCTGCCACGATGTCCCCCACCAGCGCAAGGTTCTGGCGCTGGCTGGAGAGGTTCCTCAGGTAGAAGCGTGCGAAGGAGGTCTCCGCTTGCCAAACCACGGCCGCCACAATGTCTTTGACAGCACAGCTGCGGTCGAATGCTAGGCTTGCGGCCATGGCTCTGATCTCGTGCGCCCTGATGTTCATGCGTTTGGCTGTATCAGGGGCGAGTTCCTGGTAGGTAGGTCGTATCACCAACCGAAGCCAGGAGGATATCGTCTGGGCTGAGATGTCCTTTCTACCTGGGGACATGTGGAGAAGTAGGCGGGTGCGACCCCTGCGTAGCGGCTTGGTACGGCACAGGTACACACGTAAGGCCCACACCGGGTCCTGTTGTCTGGACTCACGGGTGGAGCCTGGGTCTCTTAATGGTTCTATGGTGACCAATTGAGGGGCAGCCAAAGGAGATCGGGTCTTGGCTAGGAAGGCCGGGTCGGGTAGCAGTTGGGCCGAACCGTCCATCCGGAACTGCAACAGGCGGGGCGAGCTGAAAGGCGTGTAGCTCGCTGACCCTGGAGGCTGACACGAAGGCCCTAAGGAAGCAAGTCTTTCGCGGCACTTCTGGTAGTCTTGCCAACTGGATCGGCTCAAAGCGGGCCGAGTTGAGCCAATTAAGCACCCAAGGCAGGTCCCATCGCGGCACCAGGGAGCAAAGAGTGGGACGTTGTAGAGCGAAGAGGGCCATCAGGTCGGCAAGGTCTTTGCAGGAACCCGGGTCGGGTCGTCCCAGATGTCGGTACGTGTCAGCGATCATGGCCAGGAAGCCCCGGATGGTGATCGGCGCTAACCGCTGGTCGTTGAACAGCCAGAGGAAGAAATCCGCCAGCTGAGGGACTGTCAAATCGAAGGGGGAGAGGCGTCTGTTGTCACCCCAGGCGCAGAGTACTCTCCAATTGCCTTCGTAGACTCGTCTGGTCGAGGATCTGCGGGCTGTAGCGATCGCGTCCACTGACGCCCCTGAGAAGCCTCTAGCGGAGAGGGCTTGCCGGACAACCTGCAGGAGGAGACGCTCGGGGCACGGGTGGTACAGCGCCTGCCGTGGTTGCTTGAACATCGTGCGCAGTGTGGGGAGCGGTAGCGGGGGGACCGTGGTGAGGTTCAGGAGGTCGGTCGTCCACGACTTGGTCCAGCAGAACGGAGCCACCAGGAACAGGATCGCGTTGCACCCTCTGAGCTTGAGTAGAACCTTGGGGACGAGCACCGTCGGCGAGTAGGTGTAGGTGACCAGACCGTCCCAAGGGAAGGAGAGAGCGTCAACTGCCCAGGCCAGAGGGTCTGGAATGGGCGAAACGAAGAGAGGAGCTGGCGATTCCATCTCGTGGCGAAGAGGTCGATCATGGGTGTCTCCCAGGCTGCGCCGATCATTTGAAAAATGTCTGGACGCAGCAACCACTCTGTATGGAGAAGTTGACCGCGTCGGGAGAGGGAGTCAGCTAGCACATTCAGATGACCCGGACTGTGACGCGCG
This sequence comes from Semisulcospira habei, assembly GCA_036245525.1. NCBI lineage: Eukaryota > Metazoa > Mollusca > Gastropoda > Semisulcospiridae > Semisulcospira > Semisulcospira habei. The sequence continues at coordinate 22,224,677 of BTPG01000008.1, read as the reverse complement.
CGGAGAGTGATGTCCCGATCCTCGCACCACCGGAGCACCTGGTAGAGGAAGATGCAGAGGGAGGGAGAGCGGGGTACCGTCTTGCTTCTGCATGCAGGCGACGACCGTGGAGTTGTCGAACAGCACCAGTAGCCCCTAATGCAGTAGGCGAGATTCCCACGCAAGGAGGGCTTGCCAGACCGCCTTCAGCTCCAGCCAGTTGATGTGTTGGGACAGCAAATCCAGGGGCCAACGGCCGGAGGCAGTCTCTAACAATGGAAGTAGGTGTGTGACCCAACCGGAGAGGGTCGCATCGACGCAGAGGGCTTTCGGACTTGCTTACGTTGACCAGGAAGCCGAGGCTGTCGAGGAGATCTAGAAGTGCATCTCGGATCTTCTCCAAGAAGGCCTCCGACCGGTTCCACACGGGAAGATCATGTAGGCAGGTCGACGTGGGAGACGAAGAAGTCTGTCTGTTCTTGTCTAGTAAGGCGCCCATAATCCGGGTGAACACACAGAGGCTGCGGTTGACACCGAAGGTCAGCGCGCGACACAGAAGGATCACGCTGTCGAAGGGGAAGCGGAGGTAACGCCTGGAGACGGGGTGCCTGGGGACGAGCAAAACGCATCCGACAGGTACAGGTTGACGGCCAAGTCCGTAGGTTGCCCTGAGGCGCAACGGCTCGGGCGGTCTCCACTCGGAAGGACGGGGCGGCGATGAACTTGTACAGCGTGGAGCGCACGTGGCGTCTGTCATGGAGGCTTCCTAAACGGTCGGGAGGCTGATTCCAGCGCCGTCCATCAACCCTGTGCTGAAGCACAGGCCGGGTCCACTGCAAGCGCAAGCAGCCCGCCGACTCCAGACGCTGTACCGGAGGAGAAGCCAGAACCACTGAGGGCGCGCGCAGCGAGCTGACACCAGACGCGGGAACAAGCATCAGAAGGAAGCCGACCGTCTGGTAATGTCCACCAGGCTGGCCACCGCGGGGCTTACGAAGACGCGCGCGGGACCAACGCACCTACACCGCAGACAAGGAGATCAACCGAGAGCACGTGCCGTTTGCTGACTCTGGAAGTTGGAGCCAGAGCCAGGCGGGAGCAAGTCTGCCTGGTAAAGAGGCCAAGGAGGAGCTCGCTGGGAGACACGCGGAACCGTCGCACCGCACAGGTGACATGTAGAGTCTACGGGGGTCGCTGAGGGCTCGCTGACTCTGGACGCAGAGGCCAGCGGGCGCAGGGCCAGGCCGTGCCGGGTATGCCTGCCAGTGGCCGAGGCAGGGAGCGAACACACTCAAGAGAGAGGGGCTCCGCCCCAGGCCCAGGTCAGAAGACACGCCACTCCGCCGGGAACCGAGGCGGAAGGAAGATCCGCCGGCCGCCGGAAAGGCTCCACCGCCGCAAACGTGAAAACTCCTGTGGAGAGGGCTAGCCGCGAGACGCAATCCGCTCAGGGCCCGGGAGAAGGAGGGTCCACGTCAAAGAGCGGGGGAGGACAAGGGCAGGGTCCGTGGTGAGGCTGAGAAAAAGGTGGTTCAGCATGAGCGCCAGCCGAACGGAGGGACAAGAAAAATGATCCCATCTTCACACCGGCGCGAAGTTAAGCACTTGAGCGAACAATCCGGGAAGCCCAATGAGGCACGAAAGGTAGAAGAAGGAGCACCACTGACCTGGAAGATGGCAGGAAGGGCACATGTAGGAGAAGGCAAAAACCAGGCAGGGATCCGGCGCACGATGTCACAGTCGCGGCCGAGGTGTGGGCGAAGGGGACGCGTGAAAAACCGGGTGGCAGGCCCAAGGTCGCCAAGGCTAGGCAGTCACTCCGGGGATCCGCATCCGGGCGCTTCAGTGACTCCTCGAGAAGAGCATGGCTTGCGTCGCTATCCCCAAGAACCTGGTGCAGGTGAGGGAAATGCAGACCAGGGTCATCGTGTTTTTGAGCTCGCAGGGGGTGCCACGCTGAAGGGCTTGCCGGCCTCCACACATCTGCGCGGCTGGGTCTACTGTAGGAAGCGGGCAGGCAAATGGCTGAGAGTGTCCCACAACCAGTCCCGTCGGAAGAGGAAGTCAAGGGGAGCACCGCATGTCACAGGAAGAAGGCCACCGCTGTAGCACCGCTGGGTCTCGTGGCAACGTATGAGGAAGAAGGTCTGTGCCGTAGCACAACTGTGTCCCGTCGCAAGATGCTGGCAGCGGCACCGCGCTGTAGCGCGGAGTACGTACGTGAAAGAAGGTCTGTGCTGTAGCACAGCTGGGTCCTGTCGCTGATCGCTGGCCACGGCACCGCGCTGTAGCGCAGAGGAGCGCTGTATGTACGAAGAAGAAAGGTCTGTGCCGTAGCACAGCCGAGTCCCATCACTGGTTGCTCGCGGCGGCACCGCGCTGTAGCACGGAGGAGTGCCATACGTACGTGGAAGAAGGACTGTGCTGACGCACAGCTGGGTCCCATCGTTGATCGCTGGCGGCAGCACCGTGCTGTAGTGCGGAGGAGCGCCGTAAGTACGAGAAAAAAGGTCTGTGCTGCAGCCCAGTTGCGTCCCGTCACTCGCTGACCCCAGTCCTGGTCTGTAGACCGGCAGGTTGCTGAAGAGCGCGGGAAGCCAACCTGCACCGCAGGTAGGGTGGGTCCCGCCGAAGTGAGCATACCGTAGCAAGGACCGAGGGCCGGTAGTCCCGACACGCCGAGCGCCGGGCAAGGTCTCCGCCGCACGGCAAGAGGGTGTGCACGTGGGGGCAAGGCAGGCGTGGCATGGCGTGGGAGGTAAACCCCATGAAGCCCGAAGACGCCTGTCGAGGGGACGGGGAGGCCGCCAGTCATGAAGGAGGGAGGCTGACGGGTGGACACGCTGGAAAACTTCCAACTGGGACCACCGTTCTCCCGTCCATGAAGCGCACCTCTCGCACTAACGTCCTGAGGAGCCGCCTGAGGAAGGGAGGCAAGGTGTGTGTGTCTGAGGGCTACTGGCACCCCTTACACCTATGGCAAGTGCTGAGCTGCGCACTGTAACAGAAAACAAAGCACATAAGAGATAACGGGATGTGGCCCAATGAACGAAGGGACCACCTGCGTGAGACTCATGACCGGTGCCGCAAAAGGGTCGGCTGTGCATGAACCAGCCACTAAGACCGTAAGGGTCTCGCTGGTCGCTGGTGGCGGCACCGCGCTGTAGCGCGGTTGAGCCCTGTAAGGTCTGTGCTGAAGCACAACTGGGTCCCGTCGTTGGTCGCTGGAGGAAGCATCACGCAGAAGCGCGGCAGAATTCCATGCGTCACATGCAGAAGGGCTGTCCAGTAGCACAGCTAAGTCTTGTCGATGGTCATTGGCGGCAGCCCCGCACTGTATTGCAGTGGAACACCGTATGTCATGGGAAGAAGGGCTGTGCTGTAGCACAGCTAAGTCCCAATGCTGGACACTGGCGGAGGCCCTGCGCTGTAGCGTGGCGGAACGCCGTATGTCACGGGAAGAAGGGCTGTGCTGTAGCACAGCTAAGTTTTGTCGTCGGTGAATGGCGGCAGCCCCGCGCTGTAGTGCGGTGGAACGCCGTATGTCACGAGAAAAAGAAGCATGATAGAGCGCCGAAACTTGTGCTGTAGCCAGAGTGGGTCCTGCTGAACTCTAGTATCTGCTCTGTCTTGAAAACAGGCCGAGAGCGAGGTCTCTGGTCGCCGAATGAGGCCATGGGGAGCGAGACACAGAGGCTGAACGAAAGCATCTAAGCGAGCGTACCTTAGAACGGACCGACCAGTAGTCAGGGCGCACCGAGCGCTGGTTAAAGTTTCCGCGGCCCAGTGGGGGAAGGGGCACGGACATGGGGGCAACGGAAGGTGCGGCATGCCACGCATGTCGAGAAGAGAGACCCACGAAATCAGAAGTCGCCCGCCGAGGGGGAGGGGAGGAAGCCGGTCGAGGGGGTTCCCTGGCGAGAGAGAGAGAGAAAGCCGGTTACGCTGGTAAAACTTCCACAACTGGGACCACCATTCTTCCTTCCACAAGGAACATCTCTCGCACGGACGTGCGGAAGAGCAGCCTGAGCAAGGGAGGCACAAGATGTGAGAGTCTGAGGGCCACTGGAACCCTTTACACCTAGGGCAAGTACCGAGTTTCGCGCTGTAACAGAAACAAAATGCATGAAAGAAAACAGCACGTGGCCCCAAGAACATAGGGCCACGTGTCCGAAACTCACGCCCGGTGTCACAAAAATCGGCTGCGAACGAACCAGCCTTTATCTGAGTAATGCGTCGACCAGTCAGCAGCCTGAGCGGCCGAAGCCTGTCCCGAGACCTTACCTGGCTATATCCTCAAGCGACAGAAGACAAGCGAGGAGAAAAGACCGACCCATGGAGGACCGGTAATCCGCCACACCAACCACATGTAGCCCGCGCAGAAACACAAGTCACCACGTGAAATTCAAAGGCACACGAAGCTAAACCGCTACACAAGTAGTCCGAGCGGAAGCACAAAGCACCACGAAGCAATCCAAGAATCCAAGGGAGAAGAAATGAAGTAACCGTGAGAAAATCCAAGGAATCTAAGGCTGAGCACGAAAACACAACCTATCACTAGGAAGCTAAGCGTTCGAATGGCGTAACTCCCCAGCACATGTGCCCGGATGAGGAGGGAAGGGAGGTTACACGGGGGCCCTTGGTAAGGACGGCTCCCTGGAGTTGGCTCCCTGGTTGTGTATGTATACACAACAAATTTTAGGCTGAAATCATTAAGCTAAGTTCATCTTCCATACAGTAATGCCATTGGTAACGTATTTTGAGGAAACAAAGCCTGAAGTCAGGACATAAACATTAACTTGGTTATGATTGTCTGTTCAAATATTTGTTCTCAATGCCTCTGAGAAGAAATCACTCTCTAACATTGGGCGTCAAACACTTGTGGTACATTATATTGTTGTGTTGAGCTATTTTTAGTAGTAAAATTTTCAATTTGGCTAGTAAAATTTTCAGTTTGGCTAATAAAACTTGAAAGTCACTAGCCAAAGGCTGGTGGGCAAAATTTTAGACTTTCAGGGCTGCCACCCTTGAACTATCGTGGTCAATCAACCTCTCTCCTAAACTGTAACACAGCCTTCAGAGGACAACTCCAAAATTTGGGGATTTTGGCCTTTGGGCACAATGGGTTAAAAGCAAATTTACTGTACCTCTCATCATCCATCTCCAGACTAGACTCGCTTTCCGACAGGTGGCGACACAAGTTTTCTCTCCGTTCCATCTCCAGCTGTAAACGACGCTGCAGGCGCAAGTTCTCCTCTCGGATCTGGCGTTCCTCTTGTGCATACTGTGCCATTTTCTCAGCATCTGCGTCAGTAAATTAATAGCACTGTATTTCTCTTGTACTGGTCTTTTTTTTTTGTTGTTGTTGTTGGACGCAATGCATGACTAAACTCCTTTTTTCCAAAAAAGAACAAGATCAAGTGAGCAACAAACCAAACATTCAGTCTTTTCTTTCTCCAGCAAAGACCAAGAACAATGGGAATTATCTTAAACCTACGTTCGATCTGAGCAGCTCTCAGCTGGTCTTTGAGGCCAGCTACTTCTCCCCGCAAGTTTTCAATATGCTGAACCAAATTCTTGGCTGCATCACCGTTGTTGATGTCACGAGGTGATGGCGGTGCAGAGACAGGCTGGTCAAGCTTTTCCTGCAGCAGTCTGTTGAAATAAGAAAAAAAAAACTTAATGTAAACCCTTTTGCCCCTGAGGCTGAAAGTCCTCAATCAAGTGTTGAAACTGCTCTCTGACGACATACAACAGTTCATGAGAAAGACAAAGACAGTGGAGGATGGTGTTGAAATCCTATAGGCACCAAGCTATTCTGGAACCACACCTCACCTTTTCAAAAGGTCCACCATCATTCCTGTTCCAAAAAAATCCAAAGTGTCCTCCCTAAATGACTACAGACCGGTCGCTCTGACCTCAGTTGTCATGAAGACGCTTGAGCGCCTCGTCCTCCGGTTTCTGAGAACATTTACCGACCCTCTGCTGGATTGTTTTCAATTCGCGTATCGCGAAAAACGTTCCGTGGAGGATGCGGTGTCACTTGGTTTGTTTTATGTTTTACAACACCTTGAAATACCAAACACCTATGCCAGAATTTTATTTGTTGATTACAGTTCTGCTTTTAACACCATTATTCCATCTAAATTGTACCAGAAGATCCAGCAAATCGGAGTTCCAGAGACATTGTGCCTCTGGACCCTCGATTTCCTGTTGATGAGACCACAGGTCGTTAAAATTGGTGGAAATGTGTCATCCACCCTCACTTTATCCACGGGCACGCCTCAGGGGTGCGTGCTCTCCCCTATGCTCTACTCCCTGTTTACTTATGACTGTGCTTCATGCCATGCCAGTACTAAAGTTCTGAAATTTGCAGATGACACCACAGTGGAAGGGTGCATTACAAACTCAGACGAATCCGCTTACCGTAGTCAGGTTGAGACTCTAATTAGTTGGTGTAATAACAACAACCTTGAACTGAACTCTGGCAAAACAAAAGAAATGATTGTGGACTTTAGAAAGAAACAGTCCCCTCCCCCTCCCCCTCTTGTGATCAATAGTGAAATCATTGAAACAGTCCAGAACTTTAAGTTTCTTGGCACTACCCTGTCATGTGACCTGAAGTGGGAGGAAAACACTCGCCTTATCGTCCAAAAAGCACAGCAGCGCTTGTTCTTCCTGCGACGTCTGAAAAGTTTCGGTCTCGGTGCCCACATGTTGATGCAATTCTACCGAGCTGTGATTGAGAGCGTGCTCACCTTTTCGATCACGGTTTGGTATGGTTCCATCACGGCCAAAGAGAAAATCAGACTGAGTAGGGTGGTCAAGACCGCTTCAAAAATCATAGGCAGAGATCTTCCTAGCCTGGACTCACTGTACCAGCAGCGTCTCTTACGTAGAGCACGTCTTATCTCCAGTGATTCCACCCACCCCGGCAATGAGCTTTTTCAAATTTTACCATCAGGGCGCAGGTACAGGTCCATCAGTACCAAGACCAGCAGATTCCGCAACAGTTTTTTCCCTCTTGCTGTTCACGCTCTCTCTGATCAACCGGACTAATTGGAGAGAGCGCGAGTGGCGAGTGAGAATGATTGTGTACAGTCAGTTTTTAACTGTATCAGATCTCTCTCTCTCTCTCTCTCTCTGTGTGTGTGTGTGTGTGTGTGTGTGTGTGTGTGTGTGTGTTTAGTCTTAGTAACTGACATCAAGACAAATTCCAATGTTTTTATTGTTTTGTACATGGAAACATATGGCAATAAACCATCTTATCTTATCTTATCTTATCTTATCATGGTTGATCCATATCTTGATGTAGCATGCTGAATGGGATAACAAAATGATACCGAGGTTGTTTAGGTGCTGGACTGTCACAAAAAGTAAAATGATCTCCCATGCCCCTCCCCTTCCACCAAGTTAATGTCAAAAAGAGGTCATGATTTTCATTCTGTTAAACATAAAGCGACCCAATCTCATTTCACCCTGACAAACTGCAGCAGATGTTGGACTGTTCATGGCAGTTCAAGGGTAACGACTCAATTAGCTCAATTAACAAGTAATTTGAAAAACACATCTGAACCCCCTAGTGCATGCAGCTAATAGCACAGTAACAGTACCAATGGCTGCAGGCACTATGGGACTTTAAACTGGCAGACTGTATCCCAGGGCTGAGGAAAAGTCTGTTAGGTGAAACTGTGCACACTCTGACCTTTTCTCTGCCTCAAGTTTGTCCATGCGTTTCCACAGGCGGTTGACTAGGGACTCCTGTTCCTGTTCCAGAGCGTTCTCCAGCTCCACCTTTTCACGGCGCAACTTTAACACAACAAACGGTATGATTAAACTAGCAAGAAACCATTCCTTTTAGTAATACCATCGGTAATGTGTTTTGAGGAAACAAAACACCGACTTGATGCTGTGATGCTAAATTTACACAGACTTGATAAAAAACAAAAACACCCAGTAATTAAAAGGTCATTAATCTGACATCAGCCTTTCTTGGACTGCACATACTTGTGCGATAAAGTGCACGTAATGCTTAGGCTGAACTGTATAACATCCCTTGTCCATACACACTCTATATCACACACACATACACACACAAATGTAATTCTGTGGCTGACCTTGTAGAATATTTCATGTGTATGCACTCTATCTCAAACACACCCCACAAGGAGAATTACCTGTTCCAGTGTCTGTTGCTTGCTGTAGGTATCAGCCTCCAGTTTTTCAATTTTGCGCATCAGTTTGTTGATCTGTGCCTCCTGCTCTTTTTCAAGCGTTTCTTCAAGTTCTATCTTCTCCTGACGCAGCTGTCAGTACAATAGACCATTACAAAGTGTTCACAAATCGCATGAAAAATTGGAGTAAAGACTACAGCTGCTTTCCAGAAACTTGGCCCCCTTGTGCATGCAGCCACCAGGACTGTAAACAGTACTAGTGGCTGCATACACAAAGGGGCTAATTTGTCTGGGAGTATGCTTTAACCAAACTGCTGTGAAGAAACTCTGAATTTGTGTATACACCAGTTCTAAATAAGTAACCACCTTCATACTAATTAGCGTGCACAATGCACTGTGTGTTCAAGTCTTTTCACAAAACTGAAGCACAATCTGATAACTTTAACCCATTTAGCCCCGACACACTACAGTATTAAAATTATCATGGTCAATCCATCTCCTGCAATTGGTACATAGTCATTAGGTAACACCTCCACAATTTGGGAAATGCAGCTGTGGGGTTAAAAGGATTAATTCTCACCTTGAACAATTTCCTGGAGAGATCATTGGTAAGATACTCCTCTTCCTGCTCATAGTTCATGGCCAGACGCTCCTTCTCTTTCTTCAGTGAGTGAATTTCTTTCAGCAAAGTGTTGCTGATAAACTCCTCCTCCTGCTCTGCCTTTGCTTGCTGAAAATGCATCGCGAGAAAACTATTTTACACAACCAATGGCTGCACACAGTAGGTTATTCCTTTGGCTGTTGGCAGCACCTTTTGTCACTTGACAAAAAATGCTAACGACAGCCAAAGGGTTAATGTGACAATTACAAGATAAAAATATCAAAACATATTGTATGTAAACTCTGACCACATGCATAGGCACAATATTGTTTTCTTTATTAGTTGTTTCTGGTATATTGGTCATGCTAACTACAGGTCATGTGATAATAACTGATCACAAAATCAACCATGCAAGTGTGCACATATATGTGTGATTTGTTCCTCTTTTTTTTTAGTATGAAACATGACATCAGACATGGCATCTACAATGATATTGGGATGGGAGCTGGGTGGTTCAGATGGTAGAGCATTCAACTCTCTAATTGAAGTTTTCATCATAATTTGTGATGCTATATGACAAGAGATCATTTCAAAGTAACGGGAGCTAATTGCCTGTGCTAGATATTCAGTTTACTTTGTGAACACTAATTTGAGAATGTTGTTCGTATTTCCTCTCATTCTCTTAGACACGGAGTATAGCATTCAGGTTGCCAGTATGCACTCAAAGCGTGCCAAACATACCAGGGAAAACTGACCTTGCTATGACCCCAAACCTCACGTTCTTGCCAAATATAAACAAGGCCCTTTGCGGCAACTAAGTAATGTGGGCATTTGCTGGAACGCATTTTGTTTCCTCTGAAAAAGGTAGGGGGTAGGATGGCGTCATTGAGAACTTGTTTTCCAGAGTAAACTCTGTAGTATATTCGGCGCACTTTAGGTGCACAGATATGGCGAAAGTGATAAAGATACTTGAGTACAGTTGAAAAATATTTTATAATGTATCTACAGCTTTGACTTCTAAACTTACTTCATGTCAATTATTTTACTGTAGTATATATCTGCAGCCCAATGACTCAGAAACTATTCTTAGATCCTCTCAAAACAACAGGAATAATTAACTTTAAAAAAAAAAAAAACTTCACTGAGAAGAAGACAAATACGCCACATATAACCAAATATACAACCCAATAAAAGCATGCCAATAAACGGTTTCAGAAAACACGTGCAACCAACAACAAAAAAAGTCATACGATCGAAACGCTGGCCTTCCGCAGCTCTTTATTCTCCTCTTGCAATGACTTGCATCTAGACTTATAGGTTTCCAACTCCATCTTCAGAACTCTGTTTTCTTGTTGAAGAGATTCTATCCGTTTCTGCAATTGTTCGATGTGAGCTGGAGATGGTGATTTGAGCGTTGGCCCTCCATCTATGGAGCTCGTGTCACTCTCCAACTCACTGGCACTGTCCGCCATTGTTCCACTAGTGATGGTGAACGTGTGTCACACCGCAGTTATGTTGTCACGGGCTTACAGCATTGCCAGACAGCTGAAAATAAGAAAATATCTCGTAAACAAATTAATCTATCCCTCCTCTGTCCTCAAAATCACACGTCGCTGTAAAGCCGTCAAGCAACTTGTTTGTCAACAGTGAAGTCGGAGACCTTGGTTCTGCTGATAGGGTCAATGCCAGAAACGGGAGCATGCATTGCCTTATGCCGACTAAATCAGCGAATTCTACAAATAAACGACTAAATCTGATTCTACATACATATTACTGTCATGACATATAATATGTAGTATATGTCAAGGCAAGTGTTATTACAGTGATTTGTTACAATTTTGTTTACAGATCTTTTTTGGGATATTAAGTGGAATGAAATAATGAATACTCTGAAGCCGGGAAAACGAGATGGTTTCTCAGACGAGGCTGCTTTTCGGTCAAGGGTCATTTAGCAACTCGTGCGCGCCAAGGATCGCACAATATTTGCATACAGCTGTCGTTCAGCGGACCTATTAGGTTAAAAGAAAAACCAAAATGGAAGACTACATGAAGACAGCCCAGTCTTTTATAAAGAAGTACATCCAGCTTCCAGACAAGGTGCGCGTAATGTGCAATATGCGTAATAAGGGTGCTGTGGATGCTTTATACACATATCGGACATGAAGACATTGAGTGAGGGAAGCGTCAATAGTTATAAAACAATTTGAATTTATATACATGTGTTTCCTTAAATGATTAAGCTTAATCAATATTTTGTGTTCCCATCAGGTCAACTCATCAGCAGATTGGAGATGTGTACATAAAGCTTAACTGATATGACGGTTTGTGTAAGATGATAGCACTGTTATTTCAAATCTTTGAAAATGCTTTAGGAACGACTCCTTTAATTCATTCGAGATGTGCCACATCCGGATACGCCGCTTTAGGATGCGTATCCAGATGCGGCATGTCTCGAATGTGTTGAGTTCCCAATCCCTTCACTAGACACCCTGCCCATGCTCTCGTAACTCTAGTTATTACCATTTAATTAAAGAACATAAGTATATAGATTAGTATTACGTTATTAGTATTTTTGTGTTTTGGCAAAATAAGTCTCTCTTGTCTGCGTCATTAAAGGCTGTCCTCCATTTGCTGCAGCGTCCCGTGGGACCACACCAGCAGTAACCTGCCCAACTAGCAGTAACAGCTAGTGGGAGTGGCTACGTCTCCCATTCCTCCTTGCCACCACCCCTACCCATTTCTCAGGTCAAGGCTGTCTGGTATTGCGTGTACCATGTCCAGCAACAGACCCCAGGTTTAGTTACCTTGGCATCTGGTCACTTTCACAGATTCAGACAGCTGTGATGATTTCCTTGGTGGGAGGCCCAAGATGATGCAGTGTAGAGGCGCATATTCTAGTGAACCCCCGCAACCTGCTGGGTCTCATGATGGTCTATTCCTCTGACAGACGGGATTTATTCTCCCTTTGCACAGTGTAACACATTTCTCCTCTCTGGGTGAACTTGAAAGTACATTTATCCCCTATAATCTCCACAGGAACACACACAGGTTCGTGCAATCAAAACTATAAGGTAAAAGTTTCATTGATGATCAAAATCGTGTAAAGATGTGTTTGACATAGCACACTATATGATGCAATGACCTGTTTATCTGCCGGCCGTATACACTTGAGAGACACAAGTCAGTCTGAATTTTTATGTCAAGTTCATGTGTGTGTCAACTCGAAGTTTTGCTTTGAATTGCCAGTACTCCTCATCGTCGGCAGACCAAACTTACTTACTTACTTACGCCTGTCACCCCTACCCGGGTATAGGCCGTCGACGAGAGACCTCCAGCAACTCCTGTCCTGTGCTTCTCCTTCGATTCTACTCCAGGTGGTTCCCAGTCTCTTGATGTCTGCTTGGAGGTCTCGACGCCAGGAGTTTCTCGGCCTACCTCTTTTCCTCTTTCCCTGGGGGTTCCATGACAATGCCTGCCTAGTGATACTGGAAGCTGGCTTTCTCAGACTGTGACCGATCCATCCCCATCTTCTTCGCCCAATTTCATTCTCTGCTGTTATCTGCTCTGTTCTCTCCCAGAGTCTGACGTTGCTGATCTTCTCTGGCCAGTGGATTTTCTGTTTGTGAATGGTGAGGCCCACTTGGGACGAGATGTCAGCAAGCCTCGTGGTCTTGTCCTGCATTTGTTGATGAGTGTGGGACAGTAATGCCAAGTCGTCTGCAAAATCGAGGTCGTCAAGCTGTGTCCACTGTATTCCACTTCGTCTGTGCTCTGTGGTCATCTTCATGACCCAGTCTATGGCCAGTAGGAAGAGGAACGGAGACAGCAGACACCCCTGCCTGACACCAGTTCTGACCTGGAGCTCCCTGGTGAACTGCCCTTCGTGGATCACACGACATGTCATGCCATCGTAGCTGCTCTTGATCAGGCGGACGAGCTTTGCGGGTACACCGTAGTGTCGTAGGAGTTTCCACAGAGTCTCTCGGTCCACACTGTCAAATGCTTTCTCATAATCCACAAAGTTGATGTACAGCGGGGAGCTCCACTCCAGAGACTGTTCCACGATGATGCGGAGAGTGGCGATCTGGTCTGTACATGATCGGTTCTTCCTGAATCCTGCTTGCTGGTCTCTCAGCTGGGGGTCAACGGAGCTCTTCATTCTCTCCAGGATGATCCTGTTGAAGACCTTTCCTGGTACTGACAGCAAGGTGATTCCTCTGTAGTTGGAACACTTGCTGAGGTCGCCTTTCTTGGGAAGCTTGATTAGGTACCCCTCCTTCCAGTCAGCCGGCATCACCTCCTCTTCCCAGATCTTTCCAAACAGTGGGTACAGCATCTCCACTGTTGTCTCTAGGTCTGCTTTCAGAGACTCTGCTGGGATGCCATCTGGGCCTGCTGCTTTGCCGTTCTTCAAGAATGCCACTGCTCTTCTGATCTCTTCCCGGCTGGGTCTGTCACAGCTGATGGGTAGGTCGGTCTCTGCCGGCTGGATGTCTGGGGGGTCGGGTGGGCTCGGTCTGTTCAGTAACTCTTCAAAATACTCGGCCCATCTGTCGAGTTGGTCTGCTCTGTCTGCAATAGGCTTGCCTTCTTTGTCTTTTACTGGTCTTTCTGTATGGCCATACTTGCCTGACAATCTTCTGGTAATGTCGTAGAGCTGTTTCATGTTGCCGCTGCCTGCTGCCTTTTCTGCCTCTTCTGCCAGGCTGTCTGTGTAGGCCCTCTTGTCTGCCCTGATACTACTCTTCACCTCGCAGTTGGCTTCCGAGTATTCCCCCTGTGCCCTTACTTTGGCTGCTCTTGTGCGACTGTTGTTGACAGCTGCTTTCTTCTGCTTCCTCACTTCTATCTTCTTCAAGGTCTGTGCCAACAGCCAGTCCTTGTGATGGTGTTTCCTGAACCCTACAGTGTCTTTGCAGGTTGAGTTCAACGCCTCTCTAACTGCCTTCCACTGCTGCTCTGTGGTGACCGCCTCCTCTTCATTTACTAGCTCCTGCAGCGCTTGAAACCGGTTGGACAGCACCAGTTTAAACTCTTCTCTAACTCCAGTTTCTCTCAGGAGGCCTACATTATAGCGCTGTCTTCTTCTTGTCTCTGTGCTGCTTTTCTTTAGCTTGAGCTTCATTCTTAAGGTAAGCAGATGGTGGTCGGAGGCGACATCTGCTCCCCTCCTCACTCGAACATCTTGAAGGGATCTTCTAAATTTCTTGCTAATGCAGATATGGTCTATTTGGTTCTCTGTTGTATGGTCAGGTGAGACCCAAGTTGCTTTGTGTATTCTTCTGTGTGGGAAGATGCTGCCTCCAATGACAAGTCGGTTTAGAGCACAAAAGTCTACAAACCTCTCCCCGTTCTCACTCATCTCCGAGCCTAGTCCCTGTCTCCCCATCACCTCTTCGTATCCGGTGTTGTCCTCCCCTATTTTGGCATTAAAATCGCCCATGACGATGGTGATGTCTCGCTCCGCACATTTGTCCAAGGCATTCTGGAGTCGGTCGTAGAACTCTTGTTTCTCTTCCTCGTCACTGTCATTAGTGGGCGCATAACACTGGATGACATTCAGCTTGAGCTTTTTCTTGGTTCTAAAGGCTGCTGTGATAATTCTTGGCCCAAGAGGTTCCCAGCCCATCAGCGCGCTCTGTGCCACTGGCGACAGCATGAATGCTACACCTTCTGTATGGGGGGCATTCTCCTCTTCATGACCTGAATACAGAATCATCTCCCCACTTAACAGCCTTTTCTGGCCAGACTGCGTCCATCTGGCTTCACTGATACCTAGCAGGGAAAGGTTGTACTTTTGCATTTCCGCTGCTATCTGGGCGGCCTTGCCGCTCTGGTACATGGTCTTGACGTTCCATGTGCCCATGGTTGTATCCCTGGATAGAGAGAGGCGGCTCGGTCCTGTGGCTTCCGAAGACTTCCGGCTTTCACCACAGGACGTCATAAGTCTTCTGGTAGAAGAACCTTCCTCCTCCAGGAATGGAATTACTGTTAGTCTTTTCGTCGGCGTTTTTGTAGCTATTTCCTTTTTTGCAGGGTGGGGAAGCTACCCCTACGCCCAACCCCCTTACTAGGAGGACCAGGGGTTTTCTGTTGGGGTCACCTTCCCTTAGACCATGTTGGTTCACGGCACCTTATTTCATTCGGTGCACCCCTCTCACGAGGGACCCCCTATCCACCACCCAGGGGACACGCCTCAACGCCGTATGGTCCCAGCGCGAGGCGGCAGACCAAACCATGGAGATAATCATTTTGTGCAGCGTTATGCTGCACGTATCAATTATGGAACTAATTACAGATGGAGTTAGGCTTTCATAGATTTTTTTAGCTGCATCATCCTGTTGTAATTGATTTCTAACTACGTGGTAAACACTGGACTTGCTTATCCTTTGCCTACACACACACTGACGCACACGCACACACACATACACTCGGACACACACACATGCGGTCTGACACTGACGCAGAAATATGTACCGAACTTGTTTCTAGACAGTGCAAGAGAGCACATTTCTAACTAGAAAATGCACAGAGCAGAGAGCATAGATCTTCATGAAATTGCAGGATGCAGAGGCCTCATGCCAACCTACATCTGATGCTGGCAGATATTCGTGCTGACAATCCGTGATATTTCCTCAGATTGAGTGTGCGGCTTGGGATTCTTGACGTGGCTTGCGGTGGCGCTATAGCTATGAATGTGAGGCCAGTAACCGTCGCATATGCTTATAACAGATCCTAGTACACTGCGCAATTGGCATCATGGTCTACGCCTTTCGGCAGACTGAGTAGGCTTCTCGTGTGTACGCAGCAGCTTTTCCATCTTGTTAGATCTCCCGTACAGAGAATCGGCTGTGGGTTGCCGCTGCAAGATTCAAAAGTAACTTTGAGGCGCGCGTGATAAACTTGACTTAGCACAGGGCTAGGATTGGTTCCTTCCTCCCAGAAAGGGAAACTGACTGACAAGCGACTAGTTCAAATTACAAATTCTGTGCCCTTCAGACTGGTTGGGGAACGCACACATACACCATTTTAAATGCTGTTTTCTTTGCACCACTTTGTTTGGTGCTGTTTTTTAGCGTGTTGCAAGTATAAATTACATGTGTAGATTTGACATGTAAATTATTTATTTAGTGAAGAGAAAAAAATGGAGACTGTGGGTGTTGCCAGACGGTGGTCACGCGAGGCATACACAAGGCACACAGTGCCGTTTAGGCCGCACCCCCTCTGACAGTGCAATGGTGGTACGCCTTTAAAACCAAGTTACAAACATCCATGGATTGGGAAAGGCCAACCATTTCTGCACTAAACAGTCCAACTGAGACTGTGCTGTGCTCATGGGTTTTGATTATATACACTGTCACACAAAATGTAGCCTCATGCCATAACATTTCTTTAATTTTTTTGACGGTTATTAGTCCTGAGAACAAAAAAACCCATGCAGGGGATCAAAGGACATTGTCGTTAGTATCATTCTGAAAATGGTTTCTGCGCCCATAATTGAACAGCCAAGCTCTGCTTTCTTAGTTAGCTCTTCTAAATTAGTAAATGACTGTACCGTAGTAAGCATTCCTGATTTGTGGGCAGGCTCACAATATTTGCACTGCTGTACTGCCAGTTTCAGAAACTGCCTTCTGGTAGGCATTGTAGAATGACGCTGGCTCACAGGAATCTTTTCAAAAAGTCATTTGTGCCTAATGCAATAACCTTGCTGAACTCCATCATGTAACTGTTTGGCATATGACCAGTAATATTTTGGGCATAGTAACTTTTTATCGCAGTGAAGTATGCGACAATTGTCCATGGATGACAGTGTTTGCGTGCGTGTGTCTGTATGTGCGTTCGAGCGTGTGCACATGTGGGCATGTATCAGGTTGTCATTTTCATATGTTCTGCATGTTTGAATGTCGAAGCCGAAGGAAAATTTCCAACTCATGGACAATAAAGTGATTTGTAATTGTATCTTGAAGCCGTACTGGGATGACATTCCATTGTAATTCTTTAATTTACATCATTGTTTTGTGAAGAATTGTAAAATCGGAATGTAAATGTGATGCCAGGTCATCTAAAACATGCTGGGCATGAATTAATTTGCTATTGAACGCTCTACAGTGTCCTGTCTTCAGGATCTCTTTTATATAAAGAAAAGAAATTATACACAACAAGATGTTGGACTGCAAATTTTAAACAGTGAAAATAACCATTACATTTTATAGCCAGCATGTCTGATTTAAACTTTAACTTTTATTTCTTTATTGTGCAGGACCTTGAGTGGTGGGTAAAGCTAAGGCCACCTCAAGAAATCCTCAAGCACCATGCAACATTCTTGTATTGTGAGGTGTCGTTTTACATCCTGGGTTTACTTACCTTCATGCATGGTAAGTGGATCAGCAAACACACAAAAGCAGTGATTTGAATTCATGTTCTTTAACACTGTTTATGCTGTTATAGTTATTACCAGAACACGGTGATACTACACTCCAAGCCAATACCCTCTCCCCTCCCCCAACCCCCTCAAAAAAATGAAAAAAGAAGCCGTAACAACAAAATCTCCTGATTTTAAAATTTGACAAATATGTGGAATATCCATACCAAGCCTTTTGTTTATTTTAAAATTTGACAAATATGTGGAATATCCATACCAAGCCTTTTGTTTATTTTAAAATTTGACAAATATGTGGATTACCATACCAAGCCTTTTATTTTAAAATTTGACAAATATGTGGAATATCCATACCAAGCCTTTTTTCTCTGTATTGATCTTTAGAATAATCATATGTATTCTTTTGCTTTCAGCCGTAAGAAATGGTGGTCGCTATCCATGGCTGTGGCTATCCACCATTCTGCATGGCCTGACAGTGGAATGTGTCAGCTACTTTCTGCCAGACATCGACAACTTCTGGCATGGACAGTCCATGATCATGCTGCTAGGGCAGCGCCTGCCTCTCCACATCCTCTTCGTCTGTAAGTGGTGCTTAACGCATTCGAACGTGCCGCCTCCAGATATGCGCTTTTAAGCCGCATATCCGGAGGCGGCACGTCTCGAATGAGTTGAAGTATTTACCACTGATACAATATAATAAGATGTGGATAGACAGTGAAAATGTAAGGGTGCTGCCAGATCAACTCATTCAGCCTAACGGCCGTATTTCCAAAATTATGGAGGTGTCATCTAATGCACCAGTTGCATGAGATGGATCGACCTTGATAATTCAAGGGCAGTGCCAGATTAGCTTGGCGCTGACAGGCGCCAGGCTAATCTGGCACTACCCTTGAATTATGGTCGACCTCCTGCTGTAGTGTGTCAGGGCTGAATGGGTTAACTCAAACTGTCATAATCAGTGTTCTTCCTCATTGTGTTAATGCTTAAAGCAACAAGTTTGAAACCCAAATTTGGAAGTTTTTCCTCAAAACTGTACATGTTTAATATGTATACCACACATGAAGGTCTAAGGAGGTCAATAAATGTGTGAAAAAATCACGTAAACGGGACTTAGGTGTTTTTAGGTACAATTACCAACCGCTGTAATTATATCGACACTTAAACACATGCTGATTGGAATGACCTTCAGTCAAGGTCACAGGTGTGAACGTGGAGCAAGAGGGCTTTGCCAGTCTTGTTTCAAGGGGTAATACTAATAGTGTTCAACACGTGAAATTTGTTATTTGGAACTCTGACAAATATTTAGTTGAAAATTCATTTTGACATGGTGTGTATGTTCAGATAGTTTACTCCCAAGTGTTTTTATACGGGTGTCTGGGGTGCTGCACTGTGGTGACCCGTTGTCCGGGATGTTTCATCTGTGTTCATACAAAACTATTGTGCAATGGACTGCTATATGCTGCCTAACTGACATGGTGATAGGTCCCCAGCACATAAGATAAGGCCTTGGCTTCGTGTTACTTGACTGTCATCTGTGTCTGTTGTTTATGTGATCCAGAGTGAATGCTTCTTCTCCCCTCCATTTTGTCCACAGCAGGGGGGGGAGGGGGGGGGGTCTGCAGTTTCGCACCCCCACCCCACCCCACCCCCTGACTGAAAATTCTTTAAAATGCTATAGCAAAGTCCCTTTATAGGGCGTTTGGACCACACACACACCCCACTCGAAGTATTTGATCTGCCCCTGCACAGGGTAGAATGTGCATATCAGGGTGGAAACTGAGTGTGTGAAAGGGGAAGGGTGCAACTGCATATGAAGCATCAGGTGGCTGCAGGAAAATGTGAAATGCATTTATGTTATATAATTATGTATCCTGGATCAAAAGGTAAATTTCACGAGTCAATTTGGCATGGGACAAAATAAAATTATCTGAATCAGAATCTACATTTTTGGCTTGCATGTGATAGCAAAAGTGAGTCTTTGTAATGTGGACACATCTGACCACAGTGTCATCCATGGTAAGCCTTAACATTGACATTTTTCAGAGACTATTCAAGCCACAGTCTTTGAATTTGGCCTACCAACCTACCGATACATTGTGCCTAGCTTTCAGTGACCTCTCTCAAAGGTAAAGATCAAAAGGAATCGAGGAAATTGGTCTAAAATAGCCATATTTTGACCAAAAAATGTTTTTTCTCAAGCGCTATCCATAACTGTAAATCTAAATTTGGTATAAAGATACCTGATGCACAGTCATTTAATGACCTCTCAGAAAGATCAAGGGTCATGAGATGAGGAAATGTTTAAAAAATGCATATTTTCAAACATTTGCTGATCTTATGACCCATGTTAGAATTTTATTTTATAATCTGCTTTTTTTAATCAACTTTTCAATCAAATTTGATACAATTGTAGCTGATGATAAGGTTTTTCTGAGCTTACAAATTTGGTTGACCCCTGGAAAATGCATAAATTTCAAGGAAATGTGGATTTTGTACCTGTACAAAAGCCAACTCTTTACTTATGTTAGGACACTTGAACACAGTGACTAGTTACAAAGATCAAGATAAAAAAGATCAGATTAATTATGTGGTGCGGTCATGCATGTGAGCGTTAACGACTTTATCATTTTTTGTTTGTTGTAGATCCTGCCTTCATCTACACTGCCAGTGTGGCGGTTGCACACATGAATTTGAGATGGTGGGCTGAACCTTTTGCGGGTAAGCTGGAAGTGATGTTTTCTTTTAGTTAGCTCGTTCTGTACTGACAATCCCATATACAGTCAAACGTGCCATAACAGTTACCTGCTGACTGTAGCCACTTGACTTTACTCCTATTTGTTTAACCCATTTAACTGCAAGGCTGCATTTGTCAAATTGTGGAGGTGTCACCTAACAGGTATGTACCAGTTGCAGGAGATGGATCAACCATGATAATTCAAGGGTACTGCAAGATTAGCTTAGGGCCTGATGGTGCCAAGCTAATCTGGCACTACCCTTGAATTATCATGATTGATCCATCTCTGCAACTGGTACATACCTGTTAGGTGAAAGAAATATACCATCTTGGAAAGCAGTGGTTAACTCTGTCTATTCAAGCATTTACTTAGAGGACTAAAAGAATAGCATCAAAGCTGTAAATGGATTGAACTTGGGCTGGTCTTGAGAATTTTTTTAACCCATAAGCCACATTTCCCAAATTTTAGAGGTGTCACCTTAGGATTGTGTCACCTTACAACTGTGTACCAGTAGCAGGAGATGGATGAACCTAATCTTGACTTATCATGATTGATCCATCTCCTGCCGTAGGACGTCAGGGCTAAATTATGATATCACAACCCTTCATAAAACGTCCACCTGTGTATAATGCTTGCAGCCAGCTGTTGTCACTCCCGACCGCTATAACATACATAAACAGTCATTTAGGGCCCCTCTTCATGTCCCAGCATCACTTGTGCAGGCTCAGTCAGCCGCGAAAGGGTTCTCTGTCCATTGCCTGCGGGCATGCTGTGCATTTTTAGGTCAGTCGCGTATGCTGATGTATGCTCATTTAAACAGAAAGCTGTATTGACCCTTCTAGCCCCAAGGTCCCATTTCTCAAATTTTGGAGGTGTTGCCTAACGACTACGTAGCAGTTTGCAGGAAATGGCTTGACCATGATAATTCACGGGTAGTGCCAGATTAGCTTGGCGCCTGCAAGCTAATCTGGTACTATCCTTGAATTATCATGGTCAAGCCATCTCCTGCTGTAGGGATCTGGGGCTAAAAGGGTTAACATCCTCCCGGCTGGTTCATTCGCTCACACCTTGACTGCCTGGCACATAAGCCTTTGTTTCTTCAAAAACATTACCGATGACATGACTGAATGGAAGTGTCTACTACTTACTCATTCTAGCCTAAGAGCCAGTTGTGTTAAGACACAACCCGGGAGGCACTCGGGGAACCCCGAGGGGACCAAGAGTTGTCTCCCTATACCCACCACCCGGAAGCCGGGTACCCATAATCCCTCAGTCTAGTCTACTTAGGCGCACGATTCGGTCGTCTTGCGCTCGGCTCTAGCCTACGGACTTTGGTTTTCGACCGTTCTCGGGTTCGGACTTGCTGTTGGAATGAAGAGCGGGAGATAGGATCGTTTCGTCGGCCCTGCCTGTGCTGCTGCGTGGTTTTCTCGTCCCCACTGCTTGGCGCCTGCGCTTCGGCCGCTGGTGAGCTGTCCGGTGATCTTCGCCGGTCGTGCCAGGCGGGTTTTGGACGTCTCCCCCCGTTCCCTTTCGGCGGAGAGGTAAGGTAGCGGGATTGACCCTCGGCTGGTTCCCAGGCTGGGCACTGGTTGTGCAGGTACGAAGTTTTTCGTCTTCTTCTCACTGTAATTGCGCCCCCACTCACCTTCGGTGAATCGTAGAGAAGTTTCCTACGCTTTTGTACCTTGGGTGTGGAAAATTCTTTTGCTCCATGGCCTGATTAGCTGAGTGGCACAGCTTGAGTCACGCCTTGTCATCGCGTGGTTTGTTCGGGACCAGCGCCTGTTCTGTTTTCGCTCACGGGTGATGGATTTAAGCGCACACTCGCATACGCAGGCATACGCGGTAGACAAGTACTCACGTACCTTAGACAGTGGATATACGTTCCGGCGGGCAGCTGGGGGGTTTACGCTCCTTGGCTGGGCGGGCCCCTCGTGGCATGTCCACATAAAGTGGTGATTTTCTGCCCCAGATGTTTTTCTTGTCTTGATTGTCATTGCGTATTGAGTTGTACAGCATGCGGCCGGTGTTGGTTTTTTTTTTTCCACACACGGTCACCCTTAGTAATAATGTTTGGGGGCCTGACTCCTTTTGTCACAGGGGTTGGTACATATGTTGTTGCTCACCTTAGCACTTGACGGCGGTGAATCTACCTCGTTACTGCACTGCTAGATTGCAGACGTGCAGTTTGGTACCTCGCTTCCGTCATGACGTATTCGTCTTTTGTGTACATATGTTGTTCCCTCGCCTTAGCGCTTGGCGGCAGTGGGCCTGCTTGCTTACTGCACGGCTAGTTGTCGGCATGCAGTTGCAGACCTGTTTACCCAAGAATACACTTTTGGAGAAACTGACAACTCACTGGCTTGGGAATAATTACACATGTGAGGTCCAAAGTACACAATTAGTCAGTTGAAAGTACACTGACTACACCCAGGGGGTAAACAGGTCTGAGTTTGGTACCTCGCTTCTGTCATGACATGTTTGACTTTTGCTACATATGTTGGTTGCTCACCTTAGTGCTTGAGGGCAGTGAGTCTACCTTCTTGCTGCACTGCTGGCGTGCAGGCTTGACAGTCTGTTACCCCGCTTGGTGCTTGTGTGTTTTGTTGTTACGAAGGCTACCTTTCGTGGCTTAGTCCCACAGGACTCGCCCGCAGGCCTTCGGGTGTTATCTGTTGCAGGGATGCGCTACCCATTCACACAGATGACAGTGGCTAGTTCAGCCCCCAGGGGTCTTTCGCCACTGCACTGGATGCCCCGCCGACCATGCTTGCTTGCAAGCGATCGGCACCGGTTTAGGCGCCTTCCAGACACTGCGGGTTTCCGCACGACAACGGACTGCCCTGGGAGAGAAGCCACACTGGATGTCGCGACTAGTGCGCGAGCATGGATCGTGGAGGCCGCTGCCAGGGGGAGCGCACGGGAACAGCCTCTGGCAAGGCCCGCTCGGAAAGACAATTACGCACACGTCCGACGTCTTAGGACGTTGCAGTACACTACCACCTTGAGAGGACAAGCAGCTTCTCGGCTGTAAGCCCCAGCCCGGCTGCTACTGGTAGGTGTGTTCTTCATGTCCAGGCAGCGCCCATTGGGACTAGGCCTGTCTTCCGACACGGGAGGTGCCTCCTACCACATTGGGATGATTGCGTCACCTGGCCTCAGCAGCGCGGATGGCAGCATTGAAGCGTCTGCAGGCGGGAGCGACCTATGCTGTTGGTGCTTGAAGGATCCCGTTCCGCCCCGATGAAGAGGGGCATGCCGATGTCCTTCACGCAAGGCAGATGTTCCGGTGGCCGTCGGACAACCACTGGGTCGGGTCTCCTATGCGCAGGATGTGGATACGCCTTCCAACATATCCTTGGCACCGGTCGCTTGAGACCAGGACGTCCCTGTGGGAATCCCCACACCGGATTCAGTGGACTAGTGCACGAAGTGGGCCTGGATCGATGAGGCCGTTTCCAGGAGGGAGCGCGCCCGGACTAAGACTTCCAAGAAGCCATGTCCACTTTCTGCCCCACTTGGCTCCAAGAAGCCCGCGGGATCGCGCTGGGGGTCCCCCTTACCGGCAAGAAAGCCCGCCTCCCTCGGAGCCCGGCTCAGAGACATTCACGTGCACGTCCAGGGACTCTAGTAAGAATGCTCGTCTCCAAGGAAGCGGAGACTACTATCAACACAGTTCCGGGCCACCTCTCGTCCCGCTCGCTCTGCGCGGCGCCAGAATAGGGACCACTATCGGACTGCTGAGGACATGCAAGCTATGCGGAGGCTTCCAGTGGCCGTCGGGTAACCGTACAGTCTGTCTCCTGTGCGCTGGGTGTGCTTCCGACCACTCTTGTAACGTCTGTGCTACCTGGCCGGAGCTGCGATGGTCTAATCTCTGGAACTTTAGAGGAGGGAGACTCCTACCCTCTCGGGTACTTGAAGATTGCCGAGACGCCTTCCGCTGTGCCCCCGGCACCGGACGTGCGAGACCAGCTGGATCCGACACAGAAAACGCCACTGAGTAATCGAGGGATTAGTGCAGTGTGGGAGTTCGACCGTCAAGACCGCCTCCGTTAGAGAGCGCGCCCGGATACAGCTGGTGGAAAGAACCCGCCTCTCCCAAGAGCCTGGTTTGGTGGGACGCTCGTGGCGTCCCTCCTCCACCATCGTTCCCCACTCGTCTCTGAAAAAGCCGCTGGGATCCCGCTGGGGGTCCCCTGGCCGGCAAGAAACCCGCCTCTCCCAAGAGCCTGGTTCACAGAGACATTCACGCACTCGTCCGGAACCTCCTGGTTGTGAAGAGCGTAGACACAGGGATTCTACTCGACGTTATCGCTCTCCCTCGCAGGATCATAAGAGGACCTTCCCGCTCGGGTGCTTGGAGTTGCCCAAGACGCCTTCCGCTGTGCCCCCGGCACCGGACGCGCGAAACCAACTTGATCCGACACAGAAGACGCCACTTGAGTATTCAACGGATTAGTGCACAGAAACCCACCTCTCCCAAGAGCCTGGTTCGTTCCCCACTCATCTCTGGCCGCAGGGATCCCCTTGCCGGCAAGCAACCCGCCTCTCCCAAGAGCCTGGTTCACAGAGACTTACACGCACTCGTCCGGATCCTCCTGTTCGCGAGGATCGTAGGCGCTGGGATTCTACTCACCGTTATCGCTCTGCTTCGCAAGATCGTAGGAGGACCTTCTCCACTCATCGTTCGACGGATCAGGACTCCCTCGACTGGTTTCGCGTTCCTCATCTCGTTCGGACTCCCGTTCGTCCCGTTCCTCTTCCCATCGACCGGCCACTTCCCCTTCCCTCGTCCTCTCCGTTCCGTTCCTCCTCGTCGCAGCCGTTCTCCTCGTCGGAACCCGCCTTCGGCAAACGGGAGAACCTCGCCGCGTCGCTCCGTCTTCGCTCTCCCCTTCGGAGGGAGTCTTCGACCTGCGGTTCGCCGTCAGCGGGATTCCCTCCCTCGGAGCCCTCCTCGGTCGCCGGTTCCAGACAGCGGGACTTTGACACCCTGAGTTTGACGGCTGACGACCCCTCGGACTGGTTGCTCGGACGTCTCAGCCGTTTCTCCTCTTCCTCTTCTTCGGCTTCCAGTGCTGCGGTTCCATCAGACCTGTTCTTCTGCGCGGATGGACACTCGGCCGGCGCTGGACGGGACATCCAAGCTCATCGCCGCCGCCCTGCTGCGGAAGTTGCCCGGCATCGCCCCTTGACTCACCGGGGGTTCTCATCCATCGTGGACACTGGGGAACCAAGGCGCAGCCCCTTCTCCCTGACGTCTAACCATCTCGACAACTCTCGTTGGGCACCCGGGGGGTGCCGTACTTCGGACAGGTGGTACCGCTTGGCTGTGTTCGGGGTGGAGGCCTAGCCACTTCACGGAGGCGAATCTACTCACCTTAGTCGTCTCTAAGCCCGGCTGCTGAAGCTACGCTTCCTACTTCCGTGATTCTTCTCGAGGTCCAACCCTTCGACCTTCGGACTTCGCGGACAAGAGCGTGCTTAGCTTGGATCTGACGCGGACTACTAGGCCTGCTTCTTCGGCTCGTGGGGGGAAGGATAGGTCACAGGAGCTTCTCCTCTTCGGCTACGCGACAGCGGAGGTGTTCTTCCAGGATCAGGGCAGCTGGCGATCCTCCGACCAGTGCATACCCCCTACCCTGGTGCTTGGGGAAAGAACTTCATCTCCCTCCGTGCGTGACGCTACCTGGACCGACGGTAGATCTGGGCCAGTCTTCCCCGGTGGGACCAGTGGCTACACACGGAATACACCAGGACACCTTCGGAGGATCGGCGCATGAGACCAGGATGATCCTACGTTTTCAGTGGACTGGGGCACAGGATGGGGCCTTGACCGAGGCCGCTACCCGGACGGAGCGAGCCCGGACACAGCTTTTGAGAAGCAGAGAACTCGCCTCACAGAGCCCAGTTCAGAGAGTCGCGCTTGGCGACGTCCCACGTACAATCTCGGTACCCACTCGTCTCCAAGTAAGCCGCCGGGATCCTGCTGGGGGTCCACTTGCCGACAGGAACCCGCCTCTCCTCAGAGCCCGGGTCGGAGAGACTTACACACGCTCGTCCGGAGCCTCCTGTCGACTCCCCTCGGGAGGAGTCATCGAATGCTACGTCTTGCCCTTGCAGCCATACGGCGCCTGAGGGATGTTGCCGTGGTGGATTGGTTAACGAGCTTCAGGAGCTACGCCTCACCCTGTCTGCCTACAGTTCGAGGGAACAATTACGTACAGCTCCTCTCGGACCATACCTTACCTGGACCGCCGCGCCTTGGTCCACAGGTTCACCTTGCGCCCGCTTACGGGGCGCTATTCCACCAGGAGACCACGTAGCAAATCCCTGTACAAGCCTCACGGGTGCCTACGACATAGCCGTTCGCTTCGGACGCGCTCGCCTCTTTGCCGGTTCCGGCAGCACTGACGCTACATGCCGGACGTTCTTCCTGGTTAAGCTCAGTCATATGTTCTGAATTACAGGACCCCTCCCTCAGGGAGGTTAGAGGCTACAGGTGCGTTATCAAGGCACTTGCAGGGCCACGAACGTCACATGCGTCAGGGACTGTACTGGCTTGCACTTCGTGGCTACTGGAGGCTGGCGGGCAGGATGACTTCGCCCGCCTCAATTGCAGAGCTCTGCCAGGCCAGAGAGACTCCTCGCTCTGGTGGAGGCCTTTTTGCGGGGGGCACAACTCCCTCCTGGCGCCTCAGCGCCGTAGGTATTCACCTACCTAGGGTCGTCGGGAGTTTGCGTTCGGGAGGACGGCCCTTGGGCCCTAAAGTGTGCTGGAGCGCGGCACCCACCTCCTGTTCGCAATTCTTCCATTCAGTCATGTCATCGGTAATGTTTTTGAAGAAACAAATTCATTTTTCTTTAAAAGGTATTTTTTCGAAAAATACTTACCGATGACATGACTCAAACGACCCTCCCACCTGCCCCGCTTGCCGCTCGTGCGCCAAGTATCCTGACTGAGGGATTATGGGTACCCGGCTTCCGGGTGGTGGGTATAGGGAGACAACTCTTGGTCCCCTCGGGGTTCCCCGAGTGCCTCCCGGGTTGTGTCTTAACACAACTGGCTCTTAGGCTAGAATGAGTAAGTAGTAGACACTTCCATTCAGTCATGTCATCGGTAAGTATTTTTCGAAAAAATACCTTTTAAAGAAAAATGAATTTTTTGTTCAGACAAGAACAGGGTTTGTTCCCCTGAGTTTTCATATAGCGGCCAAAAATTGCCACTTTTGCTCACTCCCTTTGGGTGGCTGTTATGCAGGTTTTACTGTTTATTCATGCCATATGTGCAACTGTTCTATTTCTCTGATCATCATATTTATGTGTGTTTGAAGTTGACGAATTTAGCTGTGCAAATAAAGCCAGAGCCATGTCTTTTCTGACTAGTTTGTGACAAATAATTTCTTCCTGATTTGATAATGAAATGAGTGTACTTGTCTGTGATTTAGGACATTAGGCCGTAATTTCCAAAATCACAGAGCAGTGCACATGACTGTGAAACGATGGTGTTGTTGACCACAGTGGGTCTGAGCGTGGTGCTTCTGGACCTGCCATTTGACATCATGGGCATCAAGTTGCTGTGGTGGACATGGCACGATGACGACCCCAACATCTATGACCGCCACTACTGGGTGCCATGGACATCCTACTATTTCCACGCTACTTTTGCCAGCAGCTTCACCCTTATTTTTCATGGCGTACGCAGTGTCTTCTGTTCCAAGGCACACAAGTTCAAATCTACAGGGTAAATATACTGACATTGGTTACTGTTTTACCCTTTTCATCCTGATACACCCATTGCTCGAAATAAATTTGACTATGATAGTTCAAGGGTGGTGCTAGAATAGCTTGGCGCCTAAGGCGCCAAGCTATTCTGGCACCAGCCTTGAACTGAAACGGTTGATCTAGATCCTAAGCCTTCATAGGATAGGACAATGAGCGAATTTTGAAATATCAGCGTCAGGATGTAATGGGTTAGAACAAATTGGAAAATATAAACAGCCAGTAGGTTGCCATGTGTAGTCCGATGTCTTGAATGATAAATTCATTTGCGGCATAGAATTCTTGTGTTTCACATGGCACATCAAGAGCGCTAACTTACTTTCCATACATCTCAAATCAGCTTACCAGTTCATCGTGCATTTGTACAGCTGTATCTGTGAGCTGCTGTGTGCCATTGTGACGGGCCTGTTCTCCATGCCTCTGGGTGTCCTGCAGTTTGTCCCCGTGTATCACCCTCTGCATGACTCATTCGGCATACACTCGGAGGTCTGCGTACTCATGCTTATTTCTGTGTATATCTTCATCGTGTGGACAGCCGATCGCAACCCGCCCTTCTCCGCTCGAAGCTTCACCCGCATTGGTGAGTATACTAGAGGTCAAGAGGATATTCATTTTATTCTTTACAAATGCAGCAATTTGTATCATTCATCCAAAAATATTGTTCAATCATTGAATTAACTCTTTTCCAACAGATGCTGACTGCAGCCACCACAACATTAACTCATTCAGCCCTGACAAACGACAGCAAGACATGGATCGAGCATGATAGCTCAAGGGTGGTGCCTGTATAGCTTGGTGCAGGGATTTCGGTTCTGGGATAGAATGTGTTAAGTTCACTTGCTGGGCGTTTGCTTGGCTATATTTAGCCCTGAATGGGGTCGTTGCAAGCCATTGCCTGGAACGCGCGCCCTATCCAGAAATGAACTGTTCACAAAATTACTTAGTTGCAGAGTACATTATACAGAAGAGGAGTTAAAGGTTGAACCATATTTACTATTTAATCCATATCATACTGAGGCTAAAAGCTTCAGACTTGTACACTGCCATATGCAAGCTACATTATAGTACTTACAGATAAGGATATAGACCAATGGCTTTAGTTCAAGGGTGGTACCAGAATAGCTTGACGCCTAGAGCAGGCATGGGAATTGTCCGCGAAAACGCGGGAGAAAAAAATCGTCCGCGAAATTAAAAAGGCGGCTCCGTGAAAAAAACATTGTGGGTAGCAAAACGAGCAATGCACCGGTTTTACTCTGTGGGCAGAATATGACGCGGCAGGCTGTGTCCGCGGCCCGTACTGATCAGTGTCTGAGTGCGCCGCGCGCTGCGAAGTAAACCTAGGCGGGCAGATGCGCGCTGTGTTTGATTTGTTCACCCCCAGAATCAAAGTGTCGCGTCTACCCCCCCTCCCCCTCCCCTGCCCCCCCCCCCCCCCTTCTTGTTTAATTTTTCGGCCCCTGGAATCAAGGTGACCCATCCACCCCCCTCCCCCCCTTCCCGCCACCCCCCTCCCTCCCCCCCCCCCCCCCCCTCACCCCCCTCTCCCCCACCCCCCCCCCCCTCCCCGTTTGATTTTTCGGCCCCTGGAATCAAGGTGTCCTGTCCACCTTCCCCCCCTCCCCCGTTTTGATTTTTCGGCCCCTGGAAGCAAAGTCTAGCGTTGTGGAGGCCTTTTGCATCAGGTTGAAGGTCCCGGACCCCCCTAGGTTCAGCTGATTTTTGCTTGGGCAATTCCCATGCCTGATAAATGTGACTGATAGTTAAAGGTTGTCGACAGAATAGCTTGGCATCTGAGGCATCAAGCTGTTCTGGCACCACCCTTGAGCTAATATGGTTGATTTATCTCCTAATCCGTAATGTAGCCTTCATAGGACAATAAGCAACTTTTACAAAAATCAGCCTTAAGATGTAATGTGTTAATCCTAAGCTCGATGTGAGTCTCGCTCAATGTCAGTTTAGTGTACTTTGTCTTCTGCTATTTTTACTTGTCCCTCCTCTGTGATTCTTGATCTGCAGAAATATACCGTTTTGGAAAGCAGTGGTGAACTCTGTCTATTCAAGCATTTACTTAGAGGACTAAAAGAATAGCATCAAAGCTGTAAATGGATTGAACTTGGGCTGGTCTTGAAAATTTTGTGTAACCCATAAGCCACATTTCCCAAATTTTAGAGGCGTCACCTTACGACTGTGTCACCTTACGACTGTGTACCAGTAGCAGGAGATGGATGAACCATGATAATTTAAGGGTATTGTCAGACTAGCTTGGCGCCTGATGGCGCCAAGTTGATCTGGCACTACCCTTGAATTGTCCTTTTTCGATCCACCCCCTGTTGTAGTTCATCGGGGGGTAGATGTTTTAACCTCTTTTTGCATGCAGCCAGCAGTATTGTTCACCACACTGGTGGCTGCATGCACGAGGATGATATTATTTCCAGAATGCAATAATTTCCTAAATTCTCACGTTTATTGCAGGCACAGATTCCTTTGAGATCGTTGTCGGGGTGCTGCTTCACTACAGTTTCTACATCTACCTCGTCTTGTTTTCCCAGCCGCAGAACATCAAGGCTATTGGGTACCATCAGCCGGTCGGCCCATGCGACAAACCCGTGCCAGTGAAGACACCTTTTGGACATGTGAGAGCTTTAGCGAAACTGTTTTACTGTCAAGTGTCTCATTAGCAGTTAGAAACCATACATACTTTGTTTCTTCAAAAACTTTACCGATGGCATTACTATTAGGAAGGTACATTTAGCTTACCGATTTCATTTTTGTGTGTTCCTACAAGTAACTCTAGCAAGCAGTTACCATGAACCCTGAGACTCCCTTCCTCCTCACATGAGCAGTGTAGTCACACCAGTCTTGTGCTTAGCTTCCTTGGGAAAGGTTACCGGTTCTGTCTTCTCAAGAATCCTTCGACTGGGTTACCTTCTACTAGAAGTTTTTCAGCCTTCGCTGGATATGTCATGGCGAGGCCTCGGATAATGCCACCAAGCCGTTGGGGATTAAGGACTGGCTCGGGCATTTTTCAGCTGAATTTTTTACTTGGGGGGGCTCAGATAGATGATACCCACGCATTGTGCCTCCCCTGTTCGGGTTGTGCTTCCAGCGGTTTGCCCCCCGGCCCCACTGCTCAAGAGAAAGGCCTCAGCTTTGGTGGACGCCCCGCACCAGCCCAAGAGATTGAAGTCCCTTCCTCAGCCTCCAGGCTTCCAGGACCTCTCGGACGCATTCTCCGCTCATCTGCAAAAGGGCAACTTGCAGGACACAGGGTTTTTCTCTGACACCAAGTGGCCGGCGGGAGTCAACATAAGATTCCGTCAACAATGGTATGCCGGACACTCCCGATCCTTCCCGTCGCAGCAGAGTTGCAGGCAGGAGGATGCAGGTCCATACAGCTCCGGACGCCTTGTGTTCTGGAGAAGACAGCCAGCCTGATCCGCAACACCCTGGCCTGCGTGGGCTTCCTGGAACTCGCAACGCATAGTCAGATGTGTGGAGGACGCCGGGGTTCCAGATACGTCAGCCCCGTTGCGCGACATACATTTCTTAGCAATTGTGGCAAATCGGGCGGCTTATCACACCTTGGTTAACGCCATGGCAGCAGCAGCAGGACGTTGTTCTCAGGTCTTGCCTGTGACTACCCACGACAGTGAAGTCACAGTTCCGCCAGGCTCCGCTCGGAGACACTCTGCTGGTTGGCCTTACCTGGCTCACGGTCAAGGAATCGACCAAGGACCTCTGGCCCATGGCCGCTGGACTGACCCCCGCTCGCTTCAGGCGACCCGGGCGTGATGGGGCCCGCTGACTTACCTACTGGTTTTCCCCCGCCGACTCCTGCAGGGTCTCCAGTCGGCGGGAGGCTGGCGCTGCACAGCGATGCGTGGCGTTCGCTGCTGCCGGACAACTTTTGGATCCTGACTACCATCTCAGAGGGTCTATAGATCTCTTTTCGGTCTCCACCTCCGCTGCGACGCTTCCCTCTCTGGACGTGTGTTCCGGGCGACCAGGTCAAGGCAGATGCTCTGCAAGGCGAGGTGTCCTCCTAGAAGGCCGCCAGTGGTGGTCGCTCGTCACAACTCGCCGGCCTTCTACAGCCGCCTCTTCGTCGTTTCCAAAACCATACGGCAAGTGGCGGCCCGTCATAGATCTCTCGGTGCTGAACAAGTACATTACCGCACTGACCTTCCGGATGGAAACAACTAGAGCCTTGAGAGCGTTGGTCCAACCCATGGACTTCGCCGTCAGTCTCGACTTGTCCGACGCTTACCTACATGTGCCCGTGCACCCCTCGGCTCGCCGTTCCCTCCGCTTCGCTTTCCGCGGGGTGCTATAACAAGTCCGAGCCCTCCCCTTCGGCCTCAACCTCAGCCCCTGGGTCTTCCACAGGATTATGGACATGGTGGTTGCCAGGGCCAGGCAGTTGTCTTTAGCCCAGCCCGATCTAGACGACCTTCTCCTCAGGAACCAGGACGCGGCCTCTCTAGCGGGTGACAGGGACTTCCTTCTACAACAGCTTGGCTTCCTGGTCAATTTGGGAAGCCCACTCGGCACCGGCCTCCACATGGCGTGGGTGGGTAGTCTCCTCAGTCACTGACAGAGTGGGCTAGCGAAGGGTTGCCATCTTTGTCCAGGATTAGGACTTGACATCAGCAGATCGGGGCGGTCCGTGGCGCAGTGGTTAAGGCGCCTGCCACCAATTCCAAAGGTGAGCGGTTCGATACCGGGTTCCGGCGTTGGACTTTTCTCCTCTGGTAAGTGTCACCGTTAATTCGGGCTGACCGTCGGGGGTTCTTTCTCCGGGTACTCCGGTTCTTCCACCCCCCACACTTTGGTACCGGTCTCAGGCCACTTTACAAATTTCAAATACAAGCGATCAAAAATCTCTGTAACTTCAGTAGCTGACTGGCCCTTCGTTTGTCTTGTACTGTGTTTGTCTTAAATGGCGTAAATCCGTGTCTGTTTCGTGTGTGTGTTGGGTTTCAGGCGCGGCGCTTTGAGTCGATTTCCCCAAAATTGAGAAAAAGCGCCTATATAACGGTATTATTATTATTATATGTTCAGT
This sequence comes from Semisulcospira habei, assembly GCA_036245525.1. Taxonomy (NCBI): domain Eukaryota; kingdom Metazoa; phylum Mollusca; class Gastropoda; family Semisulcospiridae; genus Semisulcospira; species Semisulcospira habei. Next base: position 22,191,958 of record BTPG01000008.1, on the reverse strand, counting down.
CTTTTTCACTGGTCCGGTTTTTAAGGAGCTGTGCTAACCCAGATCTTACCATGTTGAATTGGTCCTTAAAAATACTCATTAGTTTTTGGTCCTTTGGATCCCGAGTGTTTGCCGTGCTTGGAGACCCATGTCGGGAGAGAAGAGGATCCTGGTGGCTGAAACACTCCACTTTGGCCTTGACTTCTACCTAAACGGGAGGCTAGAAGTACCGGCCTAGTCAATCGGCTCTTGTCACGTTGAGCCACATCCCACTGTTGACATGCAGGTTGATATACGGAGCACCAATCTATAGCCTTTGCTGCTGATTAGGTGCTTTACGCCAGTATTCCCCTGCATTCAACCGTGTGATAGAAGGTGGTGGCTCAGATGGTGCAATCGGGCTTAACTGTATATCTTTCGGGCAGTCTCCATTGTGCGTCGGCTGGATACCCGCCCACAGATGCCCTTTCCCTTGTTGGGCTCGGTGGTGGGCGGGGACCCCGTGGGATGAATATCTATCATACTGTAATATGGAAACCGCAAATAAAAATTAGCACCAAAGTGGCACATAGCCGCTAACATTGTCCTTGATAGCGACTCCGACTGTGAGGAAGTGACGCCTCAGGCGTCGGTCATCTGGCCTCGCTTCCTCATTGTCCATAGCACAGTCAAAGAGAAGCCTGTTACCAAGCTGCATCCTTTCCTGGTGGGGGAGACCCTCAGGAGCCGTGTTGGCAGGCCTGGTGCTCAGTGCCTCAGATCTGGTGACTTGCTGGTAGAGTGCCGCACCCGGGCACACTCCAGCGGGCTACTGAGGCTCTCTTCCTTCGGAGACACTCCAGTGGAGGTCACACCTTACAAAACCATGAATTCTTCTAGAGGTGTGATAAGATCAAGCTTTGGCAGAACAGTTGGAAGATGAACTTGTACGGAACCTTAAGTCACAGGGGGTGACTTACGTCAGGCTTCCAAGCGAGGTGGTAGGGAGATCCGTCTCCCTACCATCATCCTGACGTTTGGTTCCCCACCCCTCCTACTACCATCTGGGGAGGTTATTACTCCTTAAAAGTAAAGAAGTAGGTCCCTCTCCCCCTCCGGTGCTTTAAGTGCCAAAGTACGGCCATGGGCAGAAGATATGCTGCCAAGCAGAGGCTTCATGCGCCCGTTGCACTAAGCCCGGACACTCTGCTGAGTCCTGCACAACCACCCCCCTGTGTGTGAATTACCAGGGGGCGCATATGGCTTCGGATAAGAAATGCCCTCGTTCGATATCCGAGTGCAAGATTCAGCAGGTGCGTGTGGAGAAGGGGCTGTCCTTTGCAGACGCCAAAAAACTGGTTGAAGGCCCTGGCGCAGCCGAGGCTGCCTCAAACAGTAGCACCTCTGTCTTTACATTTAGTGCTGCGGTAGCAGGCAAGCACCCCACCAAAGATTTCTCATGTCAAACCCCAACTTCTTGGTTGGGGGCAGAGCCTCGGCTCCTCTCGCCCCTGGAGAGTAGCCGTCCTCCAGTGGTGACAAGGAGCCAGGGAACGCAGAAGGCGGACACTACCGGTCCGGTAGCACCGCCTTCTGTTGCCACTAAGCCTCAGCCCCCACCCAAGCCTGTCAGTTTGTCTACTCTAAAGGCTTCTGGCTCTGGTCAGCCTTCTAAGGCCGCTAACTCTAGCGGCAGGAACGCTGCCCAGAGCCAGAAGTCTAAAAAAGCCACGGGACCGCTGTGTGCACGGGCCCAGAAGGGGGACACTGATGTCCCCCTTCAAAACAAATATGAAAAACAAATATGCTGCATTGGAGGAGAAGATGGAGGGGGTGGAAGTTGTCGTAGCTGGTGCTGTGGCAGCTCCACTCCCTCATCTCTGAAGAACCAGAGGAGGCCCTCTCCCCCACATATTAAGACATTATCATATACTCTCTGCTTCAGTGGAATTGTCATGGTTTTCACGCTAACTTTGAGGAATTACGTCTTTTAGTCAAGTCCTATAACCCCTCAGTAATATCTCTTCAGGAGACTTACCTAAAGACTTCTGACCCTGTGTCTTTTAATGGTTTTAACGCTATCCATAAAGGCTCTGATTTGGAGAGGAGCTAAGCTTAACACTGGGGTAGGACGTAGTGGGCAGCACCTTCTCTTCGCTATTCTTTCTAATATAATAGTACTCTCATCGGTAAAGTTTTTGAAGAAACAAATGTATTTTTCTCTAAAATGTAGATTGACCGTGATAGTTTAAGAGTGCATTTAACCCCTTCCCTGAACGACCAAAGCCACAACTGTCCAAAGAACACGGCCACACAGTGGTCTCTTGCAGTTAGATCATTCTCACTTTTTCTCGGCATGGAAGGGATTAAGCATTAAACATGTTAAAGGCTCAATATGAAGACCTGACGAATATTGGAACTTAGCCTTTTTTATGTTTGTTCGGCAGGAAGACCAAGCTTTTGGATAGTAAATGAGCGCATTTTGTGCGTGGATAAATTTGTTTCAATTTATAGCTTTGTTATGTATTTCAGATGCTACAGAAAAACAAGTACCTCTGCCTAGATGCCTTCTATGAAGACTACTTTGACTTCCACTGCACCAAAAAGAAGCCAGCTTCAGGCGAAGAATGGTACACCATCTGTGGCACACCGTTCCCGAACCACAAAGAATATATTGTTGTCATTGTCTCATTCTGTGTGGTGGCCCTCTACTGGTATTGGCAGCTGCTTAGATCAGGGCCTCTACCCAGGGTTGAGGAGAAAGGAAAACACGCTAAAAATGTTAAGAAAGATTAAAAGGTACATGTGAGGTCTTGTGTCGCTGTATTTCTATGTGTTGGTGTACGAACACGTTGGGGTGCGGTCAGGCTCTTCTAACTAAATTGGCCGTGCTTGTACTGTACACATGTTGAGCCTGAGGTCACTATACTTATCATAAATGTTGCAGTTGTCCTCTGAAGACTATATGAAACTTATAGAGACAGATCAACCATGTTTGTTCAAGGGTGGTGCCAGAATAGCTTGGCGCCTAGTTTTGAACAAACATGGTCACTCTTCTGTTTTTGTCAGGGTTGAATGGTGTAACAGTTCTGATAGCTGCATGCAGAAGGGATTAGGAAATGAGCTTAACTTTCCATCCATGCATTTAACCCATATCATACTAAGGCTAAACGCTTCAAATTTGTATGCTGCCATATGCAAGCTACATTCAAGGGTAGCGCCAGAATAGCTTGGCACCTGGAGGCGCCAAGCTATTCTGGCACTACCCTTGTACTATTTTAGTCAAACTTATTTCACACACTGGTGTATTCCAAATGATAAGGGTTAATTGGTTTACTGCTAGTTATTCTGTGTTGTGTTGTATGTGCTGCACATAGTTTATTTTGAACTGCATATCTCGCGGATGCGACTTGCAGGTCGTATCTTAAAACAGTTTATGAAGAGCATCAGTATTTATTTTCATTTGCACATCATGTATGTTGGAACTATGGGCAATGAAGGGATTGAGGCCCTTTTATTTTTGTACAATATAACATGGCTACTGAAAAGCATTAGAGTGTTTTTTTTTGGGTGTTTTCTTTTTAAGCATTTATGTATTCTTCAGACTTGCTGTTTGTAGGATCTGTAGAAGTGGAACAGTTCCTACAGGTGCTCATTGTTGTACTAATGCGTTGGTACTGATATCAACTTAATGTGTGCAGTTTTCTTCTTTAGGTGCACTGTAGTTCTCGTGCCATTACTATGTACATGAAGTATTATTAGCGTCTTTTTTTTTTTTTTTAATAGCTTTTTGTTTCTTCTATTTATGCCACCCACCAAGTCTCAGAATAGTTGTCTTTTCAGAATTCAAGCCGGTGTCATGTCCATTCTACATTGAATGCTGTTTTGTTGGTTTTGTTTACTCTCTGAAGTGATTTTCCCTCTCAAGACCTTACGATAAGGCAACACCCATGCAGAGAAATTGTCTTGTGATTTTTTTAATTTTTTTTTGCACCAGTGCTGCCAAATACAGTATTAATTTATATTGGTGTGCTGGTCAGTGATTTTTGACTTTACCGCCAAGAACTGTATGGTCCAAAATGACGGAGCAAGGGAGATTTGTATACCTTCCATCATGTCAGATTTTTGCACTGCATGTTGTGCGTCCTCTAACCTTGCCTGTTTTGTCAAACAAGTGTTCTTGTGTTAAAATGACTGAACATTCCTTTAACCCCTTCACTGCCAAGAAGAAAAGTGAACACGATCCAGCTCCAAGAGACATAGATCCTCATGGGCCCCCACGACTGCATGAGCTCATGAGGATCTATGCCTCTTGCAGAGACCAATTAGTATCCACGTTTCTTGAATGGCGTCAGCTTTCGGTCATTGAATGAACAAATATTTCAGAAACAAATGTGTATGCACAGTGTATGTACATTGGCAGGGAGGGGGTTAAACCCCTTGCGCGTGCAGCATGCACAGGGGGGGGTAAATTTTCTTGTCACGATTTGTGTTAAGTTAACAGGGGATCCTGCATTCCACCATCTTTATGGTGTCGGTAATGAGAATGGCACTGCAACGATATTTCAGGTCATGAAACTCGTGACAAACCGACCATGCATATTATATTTTGTCGCTTTCCTCCACATTATTGTATGCTTAAGCAAGTCATGTCAGGATGCTTGGTCTTTTAGATGTATGATTTTGTTAATGACACTCGTCATGTGATTTTGAAAAGTGAGGAACCACGACTAAATACTCTTTAACACGTCTACACATAAAAATGACTTTTCCACCTTTTTGGGAGTGTTTATTATGGCTGTGTACCAGAGTGAGGAAGAGGTACAAAGGATGGATCAGTTGCGATACTTCGAGTAGTGCCAAATTAGCTGGTGGTCTCTAGGTTAAGCTAATCTGTCGTAGCCCTTGAACTATCATACTGATCCATTTGTAAGTGTGGTGTTGAGATCCACGAGTGTTACCGTTACATTGTAGGAGGTTTAAAAGATGAATAAAGAAAAGCATTCAGAACAACTTGGCTACTTCTCTTTGTGTTTGACTGTTGACCATTTGATTACGGTAACGTGTTTTGTCAAGGGGATTGCTGTAGGAATCGCCTTGACAGAATGTGCTACAAACAGCCCCAAGGTTGAAATTCATAAGTCTGGGATTTGTTCTTTAATGACCTTAGAACGGCCCCAAGGTCCAATTTTTCAAATTTTGGAGGTCTTGCTTAATGACTATATACCAGTTGCAGGAGATGGATTGAGCATGATAATTCAAGGGTAGTGCCAAATTAGCTTGGCACCTTCAGGCGCCAAACTAATCTGGCACTACCCTTGAATTATCATGCTCAATCCATCTCCTGCTGTAGGGACTCGGGGCTAAATGGGTTAAGATAGCTCATGGGTGCTGCCAGAATGGCTTGAGCATGCGGTAAGCACCATCTTGATGCCTGTTAGGAAGCCCTGGCTAAACATGTAAATAAATTTGGTCAATGTTTGCACACACATGCACACGCTTATCACTAAGCATGGAAAAGAATTGCTTCAAATTTTCTTATAAAGAAAACAAAATAATTACATTCAGAATGATAAAGAAAATGATGCTGATCAATACTTCCTTTCCTGCCTTCACTGCTGTTAAGACTTCAGCAGGTGATAAATGGTCTCTACAGGTACAGCTGATACTTGAGAAAAAACAACGTATATGGGCCTGTCACAACTGTGGTACATTTGCATTCACTTCTCGTGCAACAAACAAAATTGAAAATGGCACAGCATTGGTAAATGTGGCGTGACCAGGTTTAAAAAAAAGAAAAATGCAGTAGAATGACAAGTCCGACATGCACACTATCACAGGACACAAAGCATCTGGAATTAAAACCATACAGCAGAAGTATTGCTCATCGTGAGCATCGGTGTTTGAAAGTAATGCTGGTAGCCAGAATGTATAAGTTTTAAGGTACAAGCTATCCCCATGTACAGAGAAGAGCACCCTCTTTGCTGTTACAGAACACCTGTCTTGTAGTTTAAGAAAAATCATGCTCAGCTATCAAGACTGTTTCTCATAAACTTAAATTACGGTAAAAGCTAATGAAACACAATTTGAAGCTGTGGCATGTTTAACCTTTGCATGTTGGTATCATTTTTTGTCACGATGATTCCTATAGGAATCATCGCGACCAAAACTGCTACCAACACGCGAAGGGCTAACTGCCATATGGGTGCAGCCGACAAACGTTGATTTGTCTACCCCATCCAGTGGTGAGCTGCATGACTGAGCTTAAATCCTTCACAAGTCACTAAGCAAGGCGATCTGCAATAGTGATGCAGCACACCTTCCTCAGTGGCTGCTGTGGCGGAGCACCTTGCTTAGTGGTTTGTGCAGAAATTAGCTTACTCATGCAACCGAGTCCTTACTCTTTACAGTGTAGATATGTGTGCATAACTGGCTGTGGTCGTTGATGCGGGAATGAGCGACCAAGTATTTCTTTAACCTCCTTGGGCAGATAGCCAATTGTACTTTTACAGCACTTGTCCGCATAAGGTTATCTGAAGCATGTTTTTCCAGTTGCTGAAATTGTATACAGCCACAAGACAAATATTCATTGTCGAGCAATGCAATACATTAACCCTGCATTTCCCAAATTTTGGAAGTGTTACTTAATGACTATGTACCAGTTGCAGGAGGTGGATTGACCATAATTCAAGGGTAGTGCCAGATTAGCTTAGCGCCTTCAGGCACCAAGATAATCTGGCACTACCCTTGAATTATCATGGTCAATCAATGTCCTTCTGTAGGGACTCGGGGCTAATGGGTTAATCCGCACTTGTTGTCTCCTTCAAGTTGCTGCCATGATCATCGCAGCGTATCCAGGGAGAAAGCCAGTGTGACACTAGTTTTATCTAGATATTGCATACAGTTTGCTAGCATGAGCTTACACAAAATCAGCTGCTCACTTCACACATTAGGTGTTGGGTGAGGAGATCTTTCTGCATTTCATGTGGTATCTACTGAACTGTATAAAACCATGGACAGACTGCAAAGCAGACATAGCAAAATCACTAGAACTTAAGCTTCAGCATAGGATGATGTGTAAACAACAATTAAAATATCAGAAAATAACTTTATTGTAGGGTTTTCCTTGTACTAGAATATGAGACTAGCCTACCAAAGGCTAGCTCACTTTTTTTTTGGAAAGAATCAAGAATACATCCATAATTTCATATTCCCACCAAAATTTCATTTCACACGATCTAATTATTTTGAGCCACATACAATCAACGTTCAAGCAGAAATTCACCAAGCTATACAGCTTTACCTGGTACACACAACTGATTAAAACATTGCATTACCCCCCTTATGCATGCACACATGGATACTTTTTAGTTTATTGTAAATACGACTGTTGAGATTGGGTCACAGTGGAGCGCGCTCAACAGCATGTAACTTCTTGTCCATGATGTCATTGGTGTGTAGGCCTCAAACTCTGATAATGAAGTAACGATAAAAATTAAGTCATATCTAGCCAAACTAACTGCACTGGCGAGGGTACATTTGACAACAAACTTTGTGCATGTTTAAGTTTAGTATATATATTTAACCTGCGTGCCCCAGTATCTCCACCGTTTGTACTCTTACAAACAAACTTGAAACTTTCTGATGTTTTTCCCAAGAATTGTCTCCAAGTGAGCTTTTAATTGTATTGAAATCAGTGTTCAGTAAAAAGACATGACCACTTTTTGTGATATTCACTCCAATTTTACATTTAGCTTCCCTTGGAATACACACTGGTTGAATTGCACAGCTTTGTGCCTCATGAACTTTTTGTTAGTGAAGATCGATAACTTGAAAACTGTCTCTCTAGATCAACCAAACACAAAATGTACTTAGAAAATGTATGTGATCTCATATACAACAGACTTTAGTATGAAATCCTCGTCTTACACAGCACTGGTGGCTGCATGCATACGGGGGTCATCAGTAATGACAAACAATGCAGGTATGACATGAATGCACACATACCTGTGTTATGTACATAAGACTACGACTAGAGCAGTGATAATGATAAAGCATGTGAACAAAATGTCACCTTATAAAATTAAATATTTTTGTACGTTAAATTACTTTTGAGAAAATAACACGCAAAGAACGCTGTATAACAACACTACAACAGGAAGTGCATCTCAACCATGATGGTTCTTCTCCCTTGAACACATTCATGATACTTTATGAGTGTTGCTAGAATAGCTTTGTGTCCCTAGTCACCAAGCTATTCTGGCACCATCACTGAACTATCCCACTGGACGACTATCCTGGGATCTCCTGGGGCTGAAGAAATTAAACTAAAAAGCTTTACAGTTTCACCCATCTCTACAAGATATTTTAACACTCTGTCAAGATGGGACATCCAAACAACTTCCATGCACATAATAAATTTGTTTTACACAAATCTGATACACAGTTGCACATAAAGAGGAAATAGGTTAAAAAGTCATAAATTAGTTTATACACAGTATAAAATTAGACATTTATAAACAATTAAACTTGTCTTACCATTCACAAGTACAAGAATCTGCCAAATAAATTATGTTCTCAATATAAAAAAATCAGAGACACAGAATGCACAGCGGGAAGTATCAAATTTGATATCAGCACATGTGTGCGCATTGCATTGGCACATAAGATGGCATGTTTGGCACCTAATCCTTTATCACTGAAACTGAAAGTCACCAATAAAATATGTGCACATATCACATACCAGTTCAAAATAATACACCAGGATAATAAACAATTTATATGTCAGAAATGCTTAATGCCTGCGACTTACAGGCAATTACAGTGTTTCCCTGCGAAACGCAATGATCACTTATCAAATGGTATAAAGGAAGCAATTAATGCACGTACAAGTGTACTTGTACTTGTCTTTGATCTACAGTGCTAAGAAGAGACAGGAAAAAAGCAATAAACCAACCCCACCCCAACCACTCTCATGTCCATAAAATGTCCCTGAAGAGGCTTTTTGTGGCTTATGTTCTGTTGTGCATACTTTTAACCCTTTGGCTGTCAACAGCAGTTTTTGTCAGGATGATTTCTGGAGAAAAAAACACTCTTGCGTTATGGACAGTCAAAGGTTTAACTGGTCTTTCCAGATGCAGGCAAAACTTACATAATGTCACAGTGCTCCAGCACGAAGGACTCATTTTACACATCTTATTTAAGTTTTTAAACCTTCACTGCTAGCACATTGCAATTTAAACAACCAAATGCATGAGAACCTTATGACAGCCTGCCTGCCCAACCCCCCCCCCCCCCCCCACCACCCCCCCATTTCCCCCACTGCTTATGATTCAGGCTGAAACATGTTTGTTATGAAAAATGCCAAAGAAAAAAAATAAACACGCTCAAGAAAGACAAATACAACACTGTTTATTACATTTTTAGGTTTTAACTTGTTTGTACAGCTGGTTTGAAAACAAGGGATGTAACTCATTTAGCCCTGACACACCACACCACGTCATGGATCGAGCAGCTCAAGGGTGGTGCCAGAATAGTTTGGCGCCCATAGGCGCCACGCTATTCTGGCACCACCCTTGAACTGTCATGCTCGATCTGTCTCTGGAATGGTAAGACAGCCCTTCAGAGGGAAACTTCAAAATGTGGGGATTTCCGTCCTGGGCTAGAATGTGTTGACCCTTTTTATTTCAAACTAGACATACAAACAAGCACATGCTGCTCTGTTATCTTTTCTTTGGCAAGCTGCCATAATGCTCAGTCATGAAGGCCTCATTCTGCACATCTTCGTTAACCCATCTGGCCCCATTCCCCGCATTTTAGAAGTGTCACTTCACATCTATGGTATCATGGTTACTGGCAGTGAAAAGGTCAAACAATACTTTAAAACTGTATGTGGGAGCTGGATTGGCTATGATATATTTAAGTGCTAATACCAGTTTAGCCTGGCACCCATCCAGGAGGCAAGTTAATCCATTTAGCCCTGACGCCACATTTCCTAAAGTTTGGAGGTGACACTTAACGATTATGTACTAGATGCAGGAGATGGCTGGGCCATGATAATTCAAGGGTAGTGTCAGATTAGCTTGTGTCTGAAGGCACCAAGCTAATCTGGCACTACCCTTGACTTATGGTCCATCCATCTCCTGCTGTTGGGGCTAAATGAGTTAACTTGGAACAACCCTTGAACTATCATGGCTGATACACCTCCTACGGCCGGAAAACAGTCATAACAGATGCCTCCTAAAGGCTAAGAAGTCAGAATTAAATACGAATGAGACCAAGAACATACTTAAAACAGTGTGTCACGTGTATCGGCCAAGCACCATGGACTGCAAGAGCGGAGCAACCTGCGACACACAATGGAAAAAGGACTCACGTATCTGCCAGCATCTGATAACATTCGACCCTTTGGGTGTCGGTAGCGGTTTTAGTCGCGAAGATTCCTGCAGGAATCATCGTGCCTGAAACTGCTGCTGACACCCAAAGGGTTGAAGGCCCAGTACCGCCGTAACTGTTCAAAAGATACACTTCTGTAACAAACAGTTACGAAACGTGACAGACAGGTCTAGTTATGGTTCATTTGGACACAGGAGAATCCAGTTCAGCACACGTCGTCTTTAATATCAAGTAACCTGACATTGATTCCACTCCTTTCTATAAATACAGTGCTATCAGTACGAGAAACAGCTAAAAATAGTTTGAAACGCTAACGGCTGCACAGAATAAATAAGTGTGATTATGCATGTGCTATTGCTGCCTGTCCAAACTGCTGTTAAAGTTCATTAGGTGTGTCGACAAGACATAACAAACACAAATGGTGCAGAAACGTGTCTTAGGATTTATGCATAATGGTACTTTAACAAAAGGAAATGCTGTCTTCTTTCTTTCTTATCATTATTTCTGCTATTTGCATTTCCTTACTGCTGCTGTAAACCCAAACATGATAAATCCTGCAACTTTACATATATTTTCATTAACCCCTTCTGGATTTCTTTGTTAATTCAACCCTAAAAGCCTGATCCATCTATGGGACATGTATGCAAAGTGGGTTCAGCAAGAAGCGGATCTGTGCCTCTTGCATGTGTGCACACTGCTCATGTTCCAGTAGTGAAAGATGTCAGACACAGCAATGATATCATCATTATTTTTACCTCCTCTGTGCTGTTGAGGGCATCAGTAATCATCTTCTCAATGTTGCGCATCATGGCTACCTTCTGCTGTGGCTTTAAAGGATACACAATCTTTTCTGTCTGGGCAGACTGCGCAAAGACATGATAAAATAAAGTGAATACAAACAAAAAATATTGCTGCATAAGAATATTTTTCATCATAAAATCACAAGACTACTGCATGATATGCTGAGTAAACAGCGTTTTCTAAATGCACTCCATTCCGTGATGAGAATTCACATTTCTTTATTACTACACATAGGTAAACATTAATTTTGAATAGCATTTGTCAAATGTGTAATGGAGATCAAATATCTGAAATGGAATAGTCTAACACATTGAACCTTTAGAAAGTACGCAATTTCCAATTCTGAGAATTTTCCTTTCAAGACTACATTACAGCTAAGGAGATACATCGACAATGATAGTTCCAAGGGTGGTGCACAGAACAGCTTGGCCCCTGTAGGGGCCAAGCTGTTCTATCACCGCCCTTGAACTATCATGGTCAATCAATATCTTGTTGTAGTCTGCGAGGGCAGAATGGTTTATAAGGATCCTCTTGATACTCACCTTGTACCAGAAGTTGACAGAGACTGTCATTCCTCTGCCTGGAACTGATTCCACCTGATGCCACCTGCGACATGTCATATTGCAGACCTCAACTTTGATTGAAATCTTAACACTAATTCCTGCATTATCTGCTAATCACTGTGTGATTACCTACAGAACTGTAGGTTTTAGTTTTGAGAATGGACAATGTGATGAAGCTCTATGCCCCCGCATAAAGTTCACACAGGGTTTCTGCATTGTGCTGTCGTGTCAGCAGTTTTTCGGGTGTTAAATATTCCGTGTATTCACAAATTTTGTGCGGTTGGGAGGTTAGCAATCTGCATGGAGTTTTAGTGGCGCAGCTCAGCCTAACAGAGCTTGAGTAGTTAGTACGTGCTATTCTGTCACAGAGGATGGACGTATGTCGGATACACAAGCCATAGTCCAAGACTCTGAAACTGAGATTTCAGGTACATTTTTTATATGTATTATCAACAGCTAGTGAGTTAAAGGTAGTATGCGTTAGTAAGATTTAGTTCGGTTGTGTAGCATTGATTTGGTTCAGTTATGGCGGTTTAGAATTTGTTGAGATAACTGGGGATTTTTCTATATAGTTACTAACCGGGATGGTTAACTAAGAAATGTGATGTGTGTATGCCTAGGTTGTTTTAGAAGGTAGTGCATGAGTGTGTTAAGTATAATCTTTTCCTAGGTACGACCAGTGTATGGCACGTGCGTCATGTTATAGTCTGTTTCAGTGTAGTGACCGAGAAATGATGTGTTGTGACTCCATTCTGTTTTATGAAGCACAAGTGTGTGAATAAATGTGTAGATTTATTTTTATCAGCCAGGTTTACGTAATGTACCTCATATCATCCAATATGTGTGTGTTAAGCAAGTGCTATGACATTAGAACTTTATTGTACAGAGTTTTGTGAGGAGCGAGGGACTTAACGCCGAGACGTCAAAGTCAACAGAGGCTGCCACTGGAGGAACGTGTCGTGAGGACATTCACAGCTAGTGGAGCGAGAGACTTGGTGCCAAGCCATCAAAGTCGACAGAGGCTGCACTAGAGGAGCGCGTCGGAGAGGACGTCCACAGCTCGGGGAGCGTGGGACAGCTTCAGGAACGTGTGATGAAAGAAACTACACGCCTAGACGTGGAGGAACGTGCGAACGATACAGAACGATAACACCAGTTGCGCATGTTGGATAATGAGGGCAATTTACCTAACGTGGCTTTTATTATATTGTGTGTGAATGTGAGCGTGATGTGCTAGTGTTGAGAATTGTGTATCTTGTGAAGAGTATTTTTCTGTTAGTTAGGATTATACGCCGGGCCACATAAAAAAAAGAAATGAGGTTTTGCGTTTATACTACACGAATGCGTCCGACTGAGAGTTAGCGTTGTTTGTGTATGTGCCCGTTGCGTTTGTGAGTCTGTGTGTGCGACCGGTTGAAAGTCTGCGTGTGTTACAGACAACAAAATCTTGCCCCACAGCATCATAGACTGACCTTTAACCCATTTAACCCCATGTCTGTAATTCCCAAAAGTGGTATCCAACGACTGTATACCAGTTGCAGGAGATGGACTGACCATGGTAATTCAAGAATAATGCCAGATTTGTTAGGCGCCAAGCAAATCTAGCACTACCCTTGGCCAGCCCATTTCCAGCTGTTGGGCACAGGGGCTAAAAAATATTATCTGACCTTTTCTTTGTTTTTGTGTAGGGTCACAGGAAATGGAATTGGGGGCCACCCTGCATGCAGTGACAAACTAAACAATTTTGTCATGAGCTTTTCCCGATCTGTCATCAAATGTGTGCTGGCCTGTGATTTATGGCCCTATGGCATTGAGGTACAAGGTCCAAAATCATAGACACGCACACTAAATGACATGTACATGCAGATTGGTAGACACAGCAATCAGTTTTAAAAGCCCTAAATTGCCGTAACTGTTCGAAGAAACACTTCTGCAACAGGTGGTTATGAAACGCCACATACAGGTCTGCCTATATAGTTCATTTAAGACACAGGAGAATCCAGTTCAGCACACGCCATCATGAGACCAAGTAATCTGACAACGCTATCTGTACAAGTAACACGGAGCTAGAAGTAGATCAACACGCCAACAAGTAACAGGTTGCATGAAATAAACAAGTGTGATTACGCGCATATGTGTTTGCTGTGTGCCCAAACTACTGTAGAAGTTCATTAACTCATTCAGCCCAACGGCCGTATTTCCTAAATTTTGGAGGCATCATCTAATGACTATGCACCAGTTGCAGGAGATGGATCGACCATGATAATTCAAGGGCAGTGCCAGATTAGCTTGGCACCAACAGGCGCCAAGTTAATCTGGCACTACCCTTAAATTATCAGGGTTGCCCCATCTCCTGCTGTAGTGCATCAGGGCTGAATGGGTCAAGTATGCCAACAGGGCATAATAAACACACATGGTGATGAAATTTTTGTTCAGATTTACGTACAATAGTACTTTAAACTTACCAATAGACTGGCAGATACAGAACATCACCTGGTCCTAAAATAGCTTGTTTGCCTTTCAACTCTTTTGCTCGAGGAAATCTTTCAAAATCTGGATGGTCAAAGTTCACCTGCAAAACAAGAGACTAATTGGTAGTGTTAAATTAAATTGGTTTGTGAATTTGAACCATACAACTTTAAGCCGAAATGTCCAAAATAAAAGGCAGTTGCCACATCACACTTTTGGACCATTTTCTCATATTTGGGATTCACTCCTTTCTGTTGGAAGTACAAGCAGTGTTTCCCATAGAAATTTCAAGTGACCATAATGACTTTAACCTGTTGGCTGTCAGCATTTTGGTCAAGGTGATTCACAATAACCAACAAAAACTGCTACCAACAGCCAAAGGGTTCAAGTCCTGATCGAATCACCTTAAATAAAGTGCTTCAAACAGCCAAAGGGTTCATATCTATTGTTATGTGTTGAGTCGTAGTCGTAGTATGATATCACGCCAGACGAACGCACGTAAGGTTCTTTTAAAGAAACTTCATTCAGCTGCAACCTGTTACACGTGGCTTAAGGATGTAGACTACACTGGAGCAACAGTTCCAACAATATTTTATTTCAGCGATGTGATCTCCACACAATGCATTCCCAAATGCACCAACACTGATACAATGTCTCCTCTGCAAAATGTCAACACTGGCAACACAAAGCGTTTCTCATACAGCGTACACCACCGTTACGCTGCGTCTCTCACAATGTACACCCTATACGGGCCACATACCTATGATAAACTGTGTGTCCCTTCAACTGGCAATGTATGACAATGTACAAACGTGCTTCCCAGCACAATCTTTTATAGTATAAAAACTTTCCAGAATAATCCAAGGAATTCACACAACGCAACCAATCAGAACGGAACACGTAACCAAAACTCATAAAATATTAAATAAAAAAGAACTTTCTAGAAAGAACTACAATAGTCTACAGAAGTTTCACGATCTTTCAAAAATCATACTGACCGGCTGCTAAATTCACGCGTACAGAAAACAACTATGACTATGAATATTAGAGTGGCTTTACTACTGTGTTGCAAAATGTTGCCGACACCCTCATGTCACACATGCGAGGTCACTAGACAGCGCGATTCCGCTCGAACGTTCTGGTCTATTCTCAGCGAATCTACGCATTATAAAAATCCCCGCTCTTCTCCGTGCGACTTTGCTAGAAGCTTCCGGACTAATCTTAGCATATCATAACAAAACCAATTCCACTCTACGCGCGAGCGATAAAGAATCTTACTGAAAAGGTACGTGATTCGTAATCGTGATAGCTCAAATAAATATCGGATCGTTTCCTACGATCAACACATGCATGCTCTCACGGAACAACACAACCACAGTCGTAACATCTATGCATCAGCATGATCCATACGTTTCAGAACTGTGTGTCATAACTGAAAACTGTGCATAATGGACCCTCAGTTTAGAGTTATGGGGAACACTACAAGGGCACTGTTTGATCAGCCAGTCAAAATCACTGTTGATCCATTTCACTTTGTAGGATGATGTTGGGGGCCGCATGGGTCAATATTTTCAATATGTACTACAAAACATGAAGACAAAACTAGTAACAATCTTTTTTTTTCTACCTCATTCTACACCAGACACGCCACAGGAAGATAAAGATCGACCATGATAGTTCAAGGGTGATGCCAGAATAGCTTGGCGCCTATGGGCGCCAAGCTATTCTGGCATCACCCTTGAACTATCATGGTCGATCTGTGTCCTGCACTGCGATGCAGTCTTCAGAGGACAAAGGCAAAATTTAAGGATTTCAGTGTTGGGGTAGAATGAGTTAAATTAAAAAGAAAGAATAGGATTTATCCCCTTGTGCATGCATCAAAACTGGTAATCTAAACAGTGTCATTGGCTATGTCCAAAGAGGTCAACCATTTCACTGCCTGTGGATGCAGTTTGTGCTTTTAGAATCTTCTAAGTTAATGTTATAGATCTCTGGCCATCAGAGGGACATGGATACAGGATTTCTGCAAGAGGCATGATAGATCCTCATGAGCCTGTGCAACTGCATCTGACCTTTGGGTCCTGCTCATTTTTTGCAGTGAAAAAATTAACCCTATTTATCCTGATACACTACTGCTTGAAATAAGCTTGACTATGACAGCTCATGGGCAGTGCCAGAATATCTTGGTGCCTGAGGCGCCAAACTATTCTGGCACCACCCTTTAACTAAAATAGCTGATCGATCTCCTAATCTGTAATGTAGCCTTCACAGGACAATAGGCAAATTAAAAAAAATTCAGTCTCAGGATGTAATAGGTTGGTTAATAGACTTGACTCAGAAAAATGAATCTTTCTCTAAAATGTTTTTTTTCGAAAAATACTTACCGATGACATTACTATTAAGAACGTGCACTTAGCTTACCATTTCAGCCCAAAATTCCGTTGTGTGCCCACACGACAAGGGAGGCGACCCAAGGGCGCCATAGCCAGGTACCCGGAGTAGCCTCCCGTTCCTCCCCATCCGGTGGCGTGAGCAGTGGTGTCACACCAGTCTGAAGCTTAGCTTAGGAGAGGCAAGCGGGGCAGGCGGGTGGGTCCTTCGAGTAATGTCATCGATAAGTATTTTTCGAAAAAATAAATTATACAGAAAAATTAATTTGTTTCCTCAAAAAACATTACCTATTAGGAAGAATAGTGAATAGGAGGTGTGTGCCACCTAGACTCACATTCCCTGTAAGGGGCCCGCCAGCCACCCACCCCGGCCACACTCCCGACCATTTCAGCTAAGCTACACAAGGCGCCTAGGCGCCGGGAGGGAGTGTCGCGCCACAGCGAAGGCCCCAGTCCGGGCTCAGGTCGCCCGCGTGCCCGAAGATCACTGTGGCAGCATCGGGCGAAGGTAGATCACGCCCGCCAATCCACGGCCGTCTCAAGCCCTGACGGCGCAGCTGCGGGTGAAGACGACGCTTGTGGCCAGGGCTAGCACCTTGTGCGTCCTGATCTCCAGCCTCTGAGCGTCCTCCGGGGAGAGGTCCAGGTAGGCGGACCGGAAAACCCCCGCGGAGACAGGAAGATACCGACTGTCCGCGATGTCTGCCACGTGTCCGCTATCCTGTCCAGGTAGCTCCTGCAGGTGAGCGGCGCCAAGGTCTGCTCAACGCAAAGCCAGAGGAGTAGGCAGATTTGTCATCGCCTCAGGACTGCAGGACTCGCCACTGTCCCTCATGGACGTGCCTGGTCGAAGGCCTGCGAGCTGTAGCGATGACCTCCGCCGGTGCCCTTGAGAAACCCCAGCAGCGAGGGCGAGCTGCCCAATCCCCAGGCGTGCATGGTCACTCAGGACATGGTTGGCACAGCCGCGTCCGTCGGGGGTTGCTGGAACCTCGTGCGCTGGGTGGGGGAACCGCAGGGCGGGGGGGAAGGGGGGGAGGGGGGAATGGGGGGAAGGGGGATGGGGAAGGGGGAGGGGACAGAGTGTGGCGAGGCTTATGAGGTCGGTGGTCCAAGCCTTGGTCCAGCAGAGCCGCGTCCATCGGGGGTTGCTGGAACCTCGTGTGCTGGGTGGGGAACCGCAGGGCACCGCATAGGCACCCTTGAGCTTGAGCAGGACCTTGGGACTAGCAGCATTGGCGGATAAGCATCCGTGAAGAGGGCCACCCCCTAGAAGGAGAGTGCGTCGACCGCTGATGATGATGATGATGATGTCCACTTGTAATGCGCATCTACTCCATGCTAGCAGCATGCTCAGGGTGCAAAAAAATAAATAAATAAATAAAAACTAAAATACAAAAATAATAAAATAAAAAATAAAAAAAAATAAAAACTAAAAACAACACACGCAACTTCAGGTGCACAGTAGTCCTGGTGATGAGGTGGGCAGTAAGGTAGGCAAGCGACCCCCTCCAGTCGCGAAGAACGTAGGCTCCGCGCCGAACCGTCAGGACAGCAGTCCACCGGGGAGAGCGCCACACCATCGGAGGAGACCAGAGAAGATCACAGGAGGTCAGGAGGTCAGGAGGCCCTCGGGGCTGGCTGGAGTGGGCCCAAGGGTCGTCTGGGAGCAGCAAGCGTCACACGAGGCGGCGGAGAGCGGCTGGGTTAGGGGTCCCTGTCGAGTCCGTCACTGCCTGCAAGCTAGGACCGCAGAGGCGAGCGACCGCGCCAGGTCCGCGTAGAAGCGTCTTCCCGTCGGCGAAGAGGTTGCGGCAGAACAGAGGACAGCATCACAACGCAGCGGGTCCGTCGTAGATGCATCTTCCCTTCGGCAAGGAGGTCATGGCAGGAACGGCGGACAGCATGTCGAGGCATCGGGTTCCAGTAGGCGGCAGAGGCCAGGGCGTCGTCGGAGGCGTAGATCGCAGCCCGGTGTCCTCAACGCGCCGGACGACCGTCTGCGCGAACAGCTCCGAACTCCCACAGGTCAGGGCACAGCGGAAGAAGGTCGCGGTCCCGTCCAAGCCCCAGGAGGAGCAACGTAGCGAAGCTGAAGAGCCATGTGCTGTCACTGCCGGGGTAACCACTGCTGGTTGAGGTGCGACCGGAAGCCACATACCAGCGAAGGCGGGCGGCGCTGTCCAAGACCGCCGGGCCGGAGGAGTCAGAGAGGCAGCCTGCGTAGCTCAGGAGCTCTGCTGCCGGAGCGCGGAATGCATCGATGAGGTCAGGGGAGCCAGGGGCCTCCAGTGACGAGGTCGACTGTCATCCCACGGAGAACCGTGACGGAGCCACTTGTCCAACAGCTGGGGCTACTGGGCGTAGGGAGACGCGGGTGGGAGACGCATGCTGGTTCGAGTGCAGGGTCGGCCGGGCCCTCGAGGAACGCAAAGTAGCCAGGGGCAAGGAGGAGGAGGCGCCACGCCGGAAGTGTGTCGGCTGACAAATGGAGATCTGGGTCCCGTGGGCTGGGCTGCAAGGTGGGGCGAACCAGTTCGCTGTAGGCCGGGTTGGGGAGAGCGGGCGCATATGTCCAGTCACGTCGTCAGGTTGGAGGAGCTTGACACACCCCTTGGCGCGGGCCGAACGCGGCTGCTGCTGGACTGGATCTGAATAGAGGACTCAGGCCGCAGGGCGGGGTGCACAAGCTCGCTGTAGGTCAGTCTCGAGAGGGTGGGCGCACAGGGGTCCAGTAGCTTCATCCGGCTGTGGGCACCTGTTGCTCACCGAGGGGCGGGGCAGATGACGGCGCTGCTGGACTGGTACCGAGGAGCGGCAGGGCTGCCTCCTAACTTAGGAGGGCACTGCGGTTACCCGCGCGACGGGGGTAGTACCCAGGTGGGGAGCGAGTCGGCGGTCACCAGCCCCCCGAGAAGCCATCTGGGGGCGGGGAGGCTGTGCCTGCGGGTGCGTGTGCGTACTGGGGGCAGGAGGTAGTCTGGAACCGCCAACGTATGTACTCCTAGTAACCTCAGCAGAGCCCGAGGGAGTTTGGGCCGGTAGGAGGGACGAGTAAACCCGGTGTGGTACAGGTGCGGAGGAGCGCCGTGGGCCATGTTACTGAGCCTGGGACGAGCCGCGCGATCTCAGTGCTGGTCCGGTTCCGAGAGTAAGGCGGGTCGAGCTCCAGTAACCACGTCTGAGCCCGAGAACTCGGGCCGAGTGGCGGGGCGAGCAAGCTCGCACAGGGTCAGGTTTGGGGGCAGCAGTCACTTCCGCGGGTTCATCTGGCTGGGGTCCAGTAGCCGCGTCTGAGCCTGAGAGAACTCGGGCCGAGTGGTGGGGCGAGCATGCTCGCTCTGGGCCAGGCTTGGGGGCTGCAGTCACGTCTGCGGGCTGGTAGGGCCGAGATCTGGAAACCGCGTCTGAGCCCCAGTGAACTCGGGCCGAGCGGCGGGGCGAGGGAGCTCGCACAGGGTCCGGCTTGGGGGCAGCAGTCACATCTGTGGGCTGATCTGGTAACCGCGTCTGAGCCCGAGTGAACTTGGGCCGAGTGGCAGGGCGAGCGAGTGAGCTGTGGACCTGTGTCAGGGTGGCGGGAGCCCAAATCAGCCATAGTCCTGGGAGCTGACGCACGCGTCGAGGCCCGGGTAGTCAGTCCCGCAACTTTCGAGTAGATGTGCGTAGTCCCGTCTGCAGTGGCGACACAGGGTGCGGTAGCAGGTGGTGGGTCTCAGGCTGGTGTAGGACGTTTGCGTCAATAGGGACCCCACAGATGAGACCATTGTTCCTCCACCCAGGGGGCGCAGATGCCGCAGGTGTGACTGGAGGCACAGCCGGAACAGGGGAGGCACACCACCTGCATGTTGCTCGGCCACCAAAAGTCCCCACAGCGCGTGCAGGGCCGTACCCGGTAACATGGAGCGGGGTGGACGATGTTGCTGCTGGACTGGTACCCAGTAGTGGCGGCGCCGCTCAAGAGTTTCCGCAGTTACGAGTTCTGAGTTCCGCAAGGCGGGGAGAACAAGTTTGCTGCGGCCTACGGACTCGGAGCAAGGGAGGCACCCGCATGCATCTCGCCGGCACAGTGGAAGTCTCCACAGCGCGTGCGGACGTTTACTGCAACAAAGTCAAAGGTGAGCTGGCGAGCGAGGCCGCGACGCCAACAAGCGCACCTGCGCCTGCATTATGCCGTCTCTCATTCATAACTTTACCTCCCACATGCCGCACGGCACAGACAAGTCATGACTAACTTACATAAAGTACGATAACCTTCATGTGGTAGTGCAGAAAGGAAACACCACGCTTTCCGGAGACCACATGGTTATGTCATAATGAGTGTTTAATAAGGGCGCTGTACGACATAACAAGACCGTACTGTACACACCTTCTCTTTGCCAGGTGTAAATGGCAGCAGTATCTAAAATATACTGCTATAACAAACACAGCGCGGAGGCACCCAAAGAATAAGGCGAGCGAGCGCGGCTCCGCAAGGTCACGCAAAATGACATAAGCAACCCCTATAGAGTGCCCCAGTAGCTAAGTACCCACAGACCAACTCTCTAGGTCAGGTGAGACGCGTGCTCACACCTAGTAGCCAATGATGCATGTGACAGAAATACGGCCGCTCCGGCCTACCTACTGGGATGCTCGGTGGCATATGTGAAGGCAACCTCCGTAAAAATGGCCAAAATCACGGCCCTTGCCACTGTCCGGTGCACCCAGCGCCGGTCGCGGGCAAAAACCGAGGCCTTACCTTGCCATTCTCATGCTGGGACCATATAGCGTTGAGGCGTGTCCCCTGGGTGGTGGATAGGGGGTCCCTCGCGAGAGGGGTGCACCGAATGAAATAAGGTGCCGTGAACCAACATGGTCTAAGGGAAGGAGACCCCGACAGAAAACCCCTGGTCCTCCTAGTAAGGGGGTTGGGCGTGGGGGTAGCTTCCCCACCCTGCAAATAAAGAAATAGCTACAAAAACGCCGACGAATAGACAAACAGCAATTCCTTTCCTGGAGGAGGAAGGTTCATCTACCAGAAGATTTATGACATCATGTGGTGAAAGCCGGAAGTCTTCGGAAGCCACAGGACCGAGCCGCCTCTCTCTATCCAGGGACACAATCATGGGCACATGGAATGTTAAGACCATGTACCAGAGCGGAAAGTCTGCCCAGATAGCAGCAGAAATGCAAAAGTACAACCTTTCCCTGCTAGGTATCAGTGAAGCCAGATGGACGCAGTCTGGCCAGAAAAGGCTGTTAAGTGGGGAGATGATTCTGTATTCAGGTCATGAAGATTGGTTATTTGAGTTTAACGCCGAGCAGGCAACTAAGGCCATCTCACGGCGGGAAGGGTAAAAATCTGGTCAGCCAAACTAAAAGAAAGGTCTTAAGACATGATGTAAATATACCTTAAAAATATGTCAGGCTAAAATGTCGCACAGGTCTTTAAAGAAAAAATCGGAAGACTCTCAAAAAGGTCAAAATAATAGAAACATCATAATCTATAAACGCTCAAATCTTATTAAAAATATGGCACTCTCTCAGAAAACTGAAGATCTTGTCCGGGGGCACATCCCGGAACAAAACCTTCAAGGAGTCTGCCGTGAAATGTTTATACCTTGTGTCGATTAGATAAATAAATAATAATAATACCGTTATTATATAGGCGCTTTTTCTCAATTTTGGGGAAATCGACTCAAAGCGCCGCGCCTGAAACCCAACACACACACTCACAAAACAGACACGGATTTACGCCATTTAAGACAAACACTGTACAAGACAAACGAAGGGCCAGTCAGCTACTGAAGTTACAGAGATTTTTGATCGCTTGTATTTTGAAATTTGTAAAGTGGCCTGAGACCGGTACCAAAGTGGGGGGGGGGGGGGGGGGTGGAAGAACCGGAGTACCCGGAGAAAGAACCCCCGACGGTCCGCCCGAATTAACGGTGACACTTACCAGAGGAGAAAAGTCCAACGCCGGAACCCGGTATCGAACCGCGCACCTTTGGCATTGGTGGCAGGCGCCTTAACCACTGCGCCACGGACCGCCCCAGACAACAAAAAGTGTTGAACAGAGTACTGCTCGTCGCAGGCATAACACCATGGACGCTCCTCCTGTTTAAGTAAATAAGAGTGCGTAACATATTTGTGGCCTATGTGGAGCCGAGCCAGGACAGTCTCCTCATGGCGGCTGCCGCAGCGATAAGGTAGACCGTCAGACAACTTAGGAAGGGCTTCATGCAGCTTGTTAGCTTCCTCTTTGTCCCACTCGGACTGCCACTCACAGGCTATGTACGCACTAGCCACATGTCTAAAATCACTATAAACAGTCTGTGTGTCAGGGACAGGGTCATTGCGGGCATCGTTGGCAGCAGAATCTGCGATCCTGTTGCCTTCGATGCCCACATGCCCTGGCACCCAAATAAAAATGATATCATAATATTCCTTCATCAAGTCCGCGTGGAGCTCTCTGATCTGGACCAGCAGTGGGTGGTCATTTCCCGTGCCCTGAAGGGCCTGCAGGGCAGAAAGAGTCAGACAGAATCAGGAAGTTCCTTTCTCTAGATCGATAAGCATGCCTGAGTGCCAGCAGAACCGCCTGCAGTTCCGCACTAAATACAGATGAGTGGTCTGGGAGGCGGTGCTTAAATGGGCGTCTAGGATGGCGAGAGGACACTGCGGCCGCAGCCACTCTCCCATCCTCAGACTTCGACCCATCGGTATAGATGCGACAATAGCCAGGAAAAATTGAAAGCAGTTCATTGAGGCTCTGTTGGTATATGGCTGGTGGAGTAGAGTCTTTCTTGTGGGCAGTCAGGTCCAGCAAGATGTCAGGAACTGGTAAGAGCCAAGGTGGAGTGATGTGTTGCAGGGATTCCGAAACTCTGTCCAGGTCCAATCCGGCCGCCTGCAGATGAGGTCGGACACGGAAAGAAAGTGGACGGACAGCTCCCGGATGGGTATCGTAAATCTCTGCAAACGATGGTTTAAAAACACAATCATAGGCAGGATTGTCTGGATGGGCCTTCAGTTTCAGAACGTAGCTGAGCACGAGGCGGATGCGGCGCAGGTCATGAGGAGGTGAGATGCCCCCCATACAGAAGGTGTAGCATTCATGCTGTCACCAGTGGCACAGAGAGCGCTGATGGGCTGGGAACCTCTTGGGCCAATAATTATCACAGCAGCCTTTAGAACCAGGAAAAAGATCAAGCTGAACGTCATCCAGTGTTATGCGCCCACTAATGACAGTGACGAGGAAGAGAAACAAGAGTTCTACGACCGACTCCTGAGTGCTGTGGACAAATGTGCGGAGCGAGACATCACCATCATCATGGGCGATTTTAATGCCAAAATAAGGGAGGACAACACCAGATACAAAGAGGTGATGGGGAGACAGGGACTAGGGGAGATGAGTGAGAACGGGGAGAGATTCATAGACTTTTGTGCTCTAAACAGACTTGTCATTGGAGGCAGCATCTTCCCACACAGAAGAATACACAAAGCAACATGGGTCTCACCTGACCATACTACAGAGAACCAAATAGACCATATCTGCATTGGCAAGAAATTTAGAAGATCCCTTCAAGATGTTCGAGTGAGGAGGGGAGCAGATGTCGCCTCAGACCATCATCTGCTTATCTTAAGAATAAAGCACAAGTTAAAGAAAAGCAGCACAGGGACAACAAGAAGACAGCGCTATAATGTAGGCCTCCTGAGAGAGACTGGAGTGAGAGAAGAGTTCAAACTGGTGCTGTCCAACCAATTTCAAGCGCTACAGGAGCCAGTAGATGAAGAGGAGGCGGTCACCACAGAGCAGCAGTGGAAAGCAGTTAGAGAGGCACTGAACTCAACCTGCAAAGACACTGTAGGGTTCAAGAAACATCATCACAAGGACTGGCTGTCGGCACAGACCTTGAAGAAGATAGAAGTTAGGAAGCAGAAGAAAGCAGTTGTCAACAACAGTCGCTCAAGAGCAGCCAAAGCTAGGGCACATGAGGAATACTTGGAAGCCAACCGCGAGGTGAAGAGGTGTATCAGGGCAGACAAGAGAGCCTACACAGACCGCCTAGCAGCAGAGGCAGAAAAGGCAGCAGGCAGCGGCAACATGAAACAGCTCTACGACATCACCAGAAGACTGTCTGGCAAGTATGGCCGTACAGAAAGACCAGTAAAAGACAAAGAAGGCAAGCCTATTGCAGACAGAGCAGACCAACTCGACAGATGGGCCGAGTATTTTGAAGAGTTACTGAACAGACCCACCCCACCCGACCCCCCAGACATCCAGTCAGCAGAGACTGACCTACCCATCAGCCGTGACAGACCCAGCTGAGAAGAGATAGGAAGAGCAGTGGCATTTTTGAAAAACGGCAAAGCAGCAGGGCCAGATGGCATCCCAGCGGAGTCTCTGAAAGCAGACCTAGAGACAACAGTAGAGCTGCTGTACCCACTGTTTGGAAAGATCTGGGAAGAGGAGGTGATGCCGGCTGACTGGAAGGAGGGGTACCTAATCAAGCTTCCCAAGAAAGGCGACCTCAGCAAGTGTTCCAACTACAGAGGAATCACCTTGCTGTCAGTACCAGGAAAGGTCTTCAACAGGATCATCCTGGAGAGAATGAAGAGCTCCGTCGACCCCCAGCTGAGAGACCAGCAAGCAGGATTCAGGAAAAACCGATCATGTACAGACCAGATCGCCACTCTCCGCATCATCGTGGAGCAGTCTCTGGAGTGTGGAGCTCCCCGCTGTGGATTACGAGAAAGCATTTGACAGCGTGGACCGAGAGACTTTGTGGAAACTACTACGACACTACGGTGTACCCACAAAACTTGTCTGCCTGATCAAGAGTAGCTACGATGGCATGACATGTCGCGTGATCCACGAAGGGCAGTTCACCAGGGAGCTCCAGGTCAGAACCGGCGTCAGGCAGGGGTGTTTGCTGTCTCCATTCCTCTTCCTACTGGCCATAGACTGGACCATGAAGAGGACCACAGAGCAGAGAAGAAGAGGAATACAGTGGATACTGTGGACACAGCTTGACGACCTCGAATTTTGAAGACGACTTGGCTTTACTGTCCCACACTCATCAACAAATGCAGGACAAGACCATGAGGCTTGCTGACATCTCATCCCAAGTGGGACTCACCATCCACAAACAGAAAACAAAGACAATGAGGCTGAACGCAACCAGGGAAGAACCAGTCTTGCTTGCTGGCACTCCGTTGGAGGAGTTGGAGTTCTTCACCTATCTCGGGAGCATCATCGAGAAAAAAGGTGGCACTGATGCAGATGTCTGAGCACAAATCGGTAAAGCCAGAGCAGCCTCTCTCCAGCTGAAAAAAGTGTGGAGTTCCAGAGAGCTGTCACAACAAACCAAAGTCCGGATTTTCAACTCAAATGTAAAAGCAGTTCTCCTATATGGAGCAGAGACTTGGAGGTGGACAAAAGCCACAGTCAACAGAGTACAGATCTTTATAAACAGTTGCCTTAGAAGAATCTTGAAAATCCACTGGCCAGAGAAGATCAGCAATGTCAGACTCTGGGAGAGAACAGAGCAGATAACAGCAGAGAATGAAATTGGATGAAGAAGATGGGGATGGATTGGTCACAGTCTGAGAAAGCCAGTTTCCAGTATCAATAGGCAGGCATTGACATGGAACCCCCAGGGAAATGAATGAGGCAGACCGAGAAACACCTGGCGTCGAGACCTCCAAGCAGACATCAAGAGACTGGGAACCACCTGGAGTAAAATCGAAGGAAAAGCACAGGACAGGAGTTGCTGGATGTCTCTCGTCGACAGCCTAGGCACCTGGTACAAAGTCCCCTGTGAAGCGCTGATGGACAGGCACTCCTCACAGATAATACCTCCATCTTGAACCGCTGGTCGGAATACTTTCAGGACCTCTTCGGCGCTGAGCGCACTGTTCAAGAAACAGTCATCCTCCAAATCCCACACCTTCCACTAAAGGTTGAATTGGACGAACCGCCCACCGCCGAAGAGACCCTCACAGCCATCCACCAGCTCAAGAGTGGCAAAGCAGCAGGCATTGACGGAATCCCGCCAGAGATATGGAAACATGGAGGCCCAGCACTGCACAACAAGCTCCATGACCTCTTTCTCTGCTGCTGGGAAAAAGGAACACTACCAAAGGATCTCCGTGATGCAGTCATCATCACCCTGTACAAGAACAAAGGAGAGAAGTCTGCCCGCTCTAATTATCATGGAATTACCCTGCTGTCCATTGCCGGGAAAATTCTCGCAAGGTTGCTCCTGAATCGGCTGGTACCTGCCATCACTGAAGACCACCTCCCAGAGGGCCAGTGTGGCTTCAGAGCCAACAGGAGTACCACCGACATGGTCTTTGTGCTGAGACAGCTTCAGGAGAAGTGCCGCGAGCAGAACAAAGGGCTGTACGTAACGTTTGTCGACCTAACAAAAGCGTTTGACACTGTGAGCAGGCAAGGTATGTGGCAGATCCTGGAGCGACTAGGCTGTCCCCCAAAGTTCCTCAACATGATCGTCCAGCTCCACGAGGACCAGCAAGGCCAGGTCAGACTAAACAGTGACCTCTCAGAACCATTCCCCATTCGCAACGGCGTGAAGCAAGGCTGCGTGCTGGCACCGACCCTCTTCACCATCTTCTTCAGCATGATGTTGAAGCTGGCCACAGTGGACCTCGACGATGACGACGCAGTGTACATCAGGTATCGTCTCGATGGCAGCCTGTTCAACCTCAGACGACTGCAGGCCCACACGAAAACCCTAGACCAACTGATTCGTGAGCTGCTCTTTGCTGATGACGCTGCCCTCGTTGCACACACAGAGAGAGCCTTGCAGCGCATTACGTCCTGCTTCGCAGATGCTGCCCAGCTCTTTGGACTTGAGGTCAGTCTGAAAAAGACAGAGGTCCTTCATCAGCCAGCACCCAAGGAAGAGCATCGCCCTCCCCACATCACCATCGGCGAGTCCGAACTGAAGTCTGTACACCAGTTTACCTACCTCGGCTGCATCATCACGTCAGACACCAAGCTGGACAAGGAGCTGGACAACAGGCTGGCAAAAGCGAACAGTGCTTTCGGGCGACTATTCAAGCGGGTGTGGCACAATCAGAGGCTGAAAAAAGGCACCAAGATCAGCGTGTACAGAGCTGTCGTCCTCACCACCCTGCTGTACGGTTCCGAGTCCTGGGCCCTCTACCGCAGCCAACTACGACTCCTCGAACGCTTTCACCAGCGCTGCCTGCGTACCATCCTCAGCATTCACTGGAGTGACTATGTCACCAACGTCGAGGTCCTTGAACAGGCGGAAACTTTGAGCATCGAGGCTTTGCTGCTGCGGACACAGCTTCGCTGGGCGGGGCACGTCTCCAGGATGGAGGATCATCGCCTACCCAAGATCACTCTGTTCGGCGAGCTCGCCACTGGACACCGAGACAGAGGGGCACCAAAGAAGAGATACAAAGACGGTCTCAAGAAGTCACTTAGTGCCTGCCAAATCGACCACCACCAGTGGTCTTCGCTTGCTGCGGACCGTGACACCTGGCGCTCCACCATTCACAAGGCAGCCGTCTCCTTTGAGGACTCTCACAGAGCTAACCTCAAGGACAAGCGGCTCAGGAGAAAAAACAGAGTTGTCGTAACTCAGAACCCTGACCAGACCTTCCCCTGCAGCCACTGCGGTCGAACCTGCCTGTCCCGGATTGGCCTCCGCAGTCACGAAAATGCCTGCAGACGACGTGGGCAAGCCTTATAGAATCTTCGTTCGCGAAGTCAAGCCATGATGAAGTTACCTTGCCATGGCGAGAGAGACCGGGGGGGGGGGGACCTGTTCAAAGGCCATAGGACCTGCTACGAAGCAGTTGTAGTCCGTCACGCATGGCGGAAGGTTGAAGGACCCTCGTGCGAAGAACGGCCCAACACCTCCCAAGCCAACAAAGTCCCCGCCAAATTCAGAAGGCACCCAGGATGGCTTCCGCTTGTCGTCGTTCAGTTAAGCTTGATACCGTCATCCAGTCCCCAAATCTACGAAGCAGTCAGCTGAGCGAGTCAGAAGTGGCTGAGTGCTGCCGGGTCTCTTCCAAGGAAACATCAGCGTCCACACGGCAAGGCTTTAGCACTGAACACATTGTCACCCCAAGACTGCACAAAGGGCTCTATCCGACTTGCACTCTAAGAGAACGAAGTTAATCCATGGCGAGCATGGTAAACCACGGCCAATGTCAAACCACCGGTACGACCGGTTCACAACCGTACACAGCCAAAGATCCAGTAGGCTGACTTCTTACATGTCCGTTCGCAGTAAGCTAAGCTTCAGACTAGTGTGACACGACTGCTCATGCCACCGAATGGGGAGGTACGGGAGGCTACTCCGAGTACCTGGCTACGGCACCCTTGGGTCACCTCCCTTGTCGTGTGGGTACACAACGGAATTTTGGGCTGAAATGGTAAGCTAAGTGCACGTTCCTAATAGTAATGTCATCGGTAATGTTTTTAAGGAAACAATGACACTTACCTGACTTTGTCTGTCATGAGGGTGGTAGACTGGGTAAGGGTAAAGACAACCAAAGTAAGTGGGGTCGAAGAGAAGGAAGCGCTTAAAACCAAAAACCTGTGCAAAAAAGTTCTGCTGTTCATCGTAATGCACCGGAGTGATCACACCTGCAAAAAAAAAACATGTAACATGTTGGCCCTTTGACACTAGAGCACACAATGTTTTTTTCCAAATATCTCCACAACGAAACACTTTTTCGTATCACTTTGAGAACAGATGTCATTGAGTGCTAATTGACCGAATATTGACTATTTTACTTCACTCCTTTGATTTGTTGATTTTGCTGTACAGTTGTAAGAATTTGGTGAAAGACAAGAACACGTCATTTTCCACGATCTAATAGAGCACCGGTGTGAAACAGCCAGATTTTAATATCGAGGTCATGCATGCAGACTTCATGTATGTCATGTGCTGTTTCAGGTTTGAAAACTTGGTCAACTTGATTCATGTGAAATGGATCTTTCTTGTACTGGGCTGAATATATATATGGGGCACATTTAGGGATGTAAAATCAGTCATTTCATGAAAAAAAATCTGATTTTTTTTTTGGCTGCCGTACATCAAAACTGACACATTGTTCAGGTTTCTTGAAAGTAAATCATATTAGACCAACCAGCACTGAATGATATTTATTTTAACATTGGTATAGAAAAGTTGTGCTTCACGAAGATATTTACGAAAACATTGTGCACTCCGATGTCAAATGACCTATAATGAATAACAGAATATGAAAGGGCTCTCACTACTGTTGAAATAGAGACATCATATGAAAAAAAGGACGCCTTCCGTTTGCTGTTTTTTAAAAATTATTATTCTTTCATCATAGTGATATATTTGACCAAAAAAATATTAAACTGAGGTAGATGAGCTGTACATCCTATGTGCCTCAAACGACCCCCATAGTAAAAGAGGGTAAACAGTTTATTGCAAAATGTGCCTTTCGCACTGTAGCAGCACCGTCAAACCCTCTAATGACACTTTCAGTCCTTAAAAAAGGTCTTCTGGAAGTTTTGTGGCACTTACTCCCACTGAGTTGGTATACCTCGCCCTGTGCCTAGGTGACAGATAGGTTTAGAGCGTGTGCTCTCTGCACTTGTAATGAGCAATCTCGGAGAAAGAATCACATGATGTTTGATTGCTGCAAAATAAAATGAATAAAAAATAAACCCTTTCCCATACACAATCAGGCAATAATGCATCCTTATGCTAGCACCACGAAATATTACACTATTTGGCAAATTTGAAAAAAAGCTTTTTTCCTCAATGGTGGTGATTTTGCGACATCTGCTTCACTTTGCAGCAGAAAGCACTGTCGTAGCCGTAGTATGAGAGAGGAGTGCACTACAATGGACTTGATCCAGGAATACGCAAGTTCTGACGAGAATAAATTACCACCGGAGACCTATCTTTTTCCAGTAGGGACATATGCCCACGAACATTTTATGTTCAAGGAGGTTATCACTAAAACTGGAAACGAACCGTTTTTCGACTGCGATCACAATCTTCTGCAGGAACATACAAGACCACACTACAAGTGCAGAAGCCTACCTGTGCGTGCAGTTGTGGTACACAGGACCAGTCCGAGCGACCGGACAGATGCGAAAATCGCAGTAATGATGCCACTGGTGCATTTAACTCTAGGTACAGGGCGAGGTATACCAACTCAGCCTCACTCCCAATGGATTGAAAAAGACTGCGCACAGATAATACCAGATTAGCTTGATACCAAGCAGATGTAAATATGGCTCTTGCTGTAGTGTTAGCAGGAAATACTTTGTTCACAAAAATATTTAACACTCTGAGCCATAATGTTGAATGAAGTTGAGAAATCTTAAGAAGCCTTGTGAAGACAACATACCATGTAAAAGTTTAACAGTTTAAGGGTTCTGCCAGAATAGCCCAGAGGCACCAAGCAATTTTAGCACTAATCATGAATGATTATGGTCTTAAAGTCGCCTGCTGTAGCATGCTAGGGCTGATGGGGTTAACCTCATCACTGTCAGTGGGCGCATTCATTAATAATTATACATTATATATATTTTAAATAGTGCATATTTTTAAATAAAAGATAAAGAGTCCAAGGAACATGAACACAAAATGCTTGCACCAAAAGTCATAGATCCTCATGAACCCCCGCAACTGCAGGGGTTCATTAGGATCTATTCCTCTTGCAGTTGCACTGTTTTCACTTTTTCTTGGCAGTGAATAGGTTAATGATCAAAATGATTAATGATCATGGCGCTCTTCCATTAGCCCTGACAAATTACAGTCAGCTTCTCTTAAAAGTTGGTTGGTTGGTTGTACATTGCTTAACATCCCGACGGCAACAAGACTTTCTCAGGACGTGCCTGCACTGCTTGTGGAAAAAAAAAATAATAAACAGAATATTGAATATATGTTGCCAGCCGGTCTAATACGCTAAATAAACCTAAGACTATTTTGCAACACACATCCAATATCAAGAGCTACAGACAGCGCAGATAGTAGGGAGGGTTGAAAAAAAGGTAAATACAGGTGAATGGACCAAGGGTAGACAGAAACACATGCCCCAGAATAGAGGGGAAAACCCACCCTGTGGAGCTGACCAGGGTGACCCTGGGAACTAAAAAGTAGTTAACCCCACCCAAGTCCCTCAGGGCAGACCCGGGTGGAGGTTCGCTTAAAGCAAGGTTGCCAACGCAACAAAAATCGGATACAACAACACTTTTCCAAAGGTCCTCCCTGAGCACACTACTTTGCTTATAATAAACCGTGGATAGAACAACAAGAAAAATTTCTTATATATATCCGAACATTACTGTACAGCAACTGTTTCTCTCTGTCAGCAGGTGCTCACCATCCATTCCCACCAAGAGAAGATTTGAGGTAAGGGGTCCCCATTTGTTCTTCTGCTGCTGCTCTGATATCCAGGCCCAGTTGAAGGTGGTGAAGTCCCTGACGATGGGTGGCCCTACTGTATCATTCAATGACTGCTGTAAATACATCCTGTGGAGAACAGTTATCATCACATATCATTTCTATTACACCCATTAACTCATTCAGCCCGACAGCCATAGTTCCCAAATTTTGGAGGCGTGATCCTAATGACTATGCACCAGTTGCAGGAGATGGATCGACCATGATAATTCAAGGGCAGTGCCAGATTAGCTTGGCACCAACAGGTGCCAAGCTAACCTGGCACTACCCTTGAATTATCATGGTCGACCCATCTCCTGCTGTAGTGCATCAGGGCTAAATGGGTTAACTCCTTGCCCACCAAGTAAATCTTTTCTGTATCATGTACTCTGCCTCCAATTTTGTTAACACAATCAGCTCCAGGACCGAAATCCCAAAATGTTGAAGTTGCCCTCTGAAGGACTGTATTACAATTCTAGAGACAGATTGAGCATGACAGTTCATGGGTGGTGCCACTGCCAGAATAGCTTGGTGCCTATGGGCTCCAAGCAGGCTCAGATCAATCCATGTCTTGCTGTAATGTGTTGGGGCTGAATGGGTTAAGAATTATTTCTGGCTCTGGTGCGCATGCCAACTAATGGTTTGTAACTTTTCAACAATTACTTATTACAAGAAGATGATTAAATGACAATTAAAATCCTTTCTGCTGGAGATAGTACATGATAAATCTATAAGTTTGTCTCTGTAACACACGCAGACTTGCCCACAGTCACACGTACAGACTCTCACGCAACAGACGCATACACCGCCACTGACTCAGACGGGCGCATTCATGCGGTAAAACTCAACACATGGGCTCCCTTTCTAAAGTGACTTTTATACAATATAAAAGAAAAGAAACGCTTAAAAGACTATCAAACTATACAGACTTCTCTACTAACATCCGAACATCATACACACACAATTCACAATATCTCGCCAGGCTAGGTGTTAGTTCTCAGTCTCCAACCTGCCTGATGTTATTGCCTGGTTACGTTGGTCCTTCTCACGTCTAGGCGTGCAAGTCCGTTGTATGCTCTTTCCTGTCGTCCTGTCTGTAACACGGATGTCCTTGTACTCGCACCGTAGCGCAGTTCTCGCTGTGATCCGGGTATCTTGGTCCTGATCAGACTCTGAGCGAAGAGCTGGAGGGATGACCTCACGTTAGGTCCCACCTGTGACTGACGTCTCGGCGTCCGTCGTTCCACTCTTTACAAGCACTCTAAACACAACAACAAGGATCCAAACGTAACGCTTGCTAAACACACAACATATTGGATCAATGAGAAACGTCACGTAACCTGGCTGATACAAATAACTCACACGTTCATTCACACACACACATGTGCTTCATAAACTGTCTACTTCCGTAACACCCCCATATCTCTGTCACTATCTTGAAACAGACTATAGCCTAACACTCTTGCTATACACTACTCTATACACTGGAAAAGACTATGCTTAACCAACCACGTACTATCTTCATAGCGGCTTAGACATACACACCTCACATTCCTTTAGTTATCTATCGCGGTAAACAACTGTATACAAAAACACCGGTTACTTCACTGAATTCTAAACCAACATAACTAAACCAATTCCCGGTCAACACTATACAAGCAAATTACTCTTACCAGCGCATACTGTCTTTAACTAAGCAACTATCAATACTACATATATAGAAACATACCTGAAATCTAGGCTTCAGAGTCTTGGAATACGGGCTAAGGTATCTCGCATAACGTCTGTCCAGAATGACAGTCAAGCCCTGCACTACAGATCTAGACCTCTGACAGACACAGCTTTTGCCTAGAACTCACTATAACAGTACTCACCAAAACTCCGTACTAACCATTACTTACTTACTTACTTACGCCTGTCACCCCTACCTGGGTATAGGCCGTCGACGAGAGACCTCCAGCAACTCCTGTCCTGTGCTTCTCCTTCGATTCTAATCCAGGTGGTTCCCAGTCTCTTGATGTCTGCTTGGAGGTCTCGACGCCAGGAGTTTCTCGGCCTACCTCTTTTCCTCTTTCCCTGTGGGTTCCATGACAATGCCTGCCTAGTGATACTGGAAGCTGGCTTTCTCAGACTGTGACCGATCCATCCCCATCTTCTTCGCCCAATTTCATTCTCTGCTGTTATCTGCTCTGTTCTCTCCCAGAGTCTGACGTTGCTGATCTTCTCTGGCCAATGGATTTTCAAAATTCTTCTAAGGCAACTGTTCATGAAGGTCTGTACTCTGTTGACTGTGGTTTTTGTCAATCTCCAAGTCTCTGCTCCATATAAGAGAACTGCTTTTACATTGGAGTTGAAAATCCGGACTTTGGTGTGTTGTGACAGATCTCTGGAGCTCCACACTTTTTTCAACTGGAGAAAGGCTGCTCTGGCTTTACCGATTCGTGCTCTGATATCTGCATCAGTGCCGCCTTTTTTGTCTATGATGCTCCCAAGATAGGTGAAGGACTCCACCTCCTCCAACGGGGTGCCAGCAAGCAAGACTGGTTCTTCCCTGGTTGCGTTCAGCCTCATTGTCTTTGTTTTCTGTTTGTGAATGGTGAGGCCCACTTGGGACGAGATGTCAGCAAGCCTCGTGGTCTTGTCCTGTATTTGTTGATGAGTGTGGGACAGTAATGCCAAGTCGTCTGCAAAATCGAGGTCGTCAAGCTGTGTCCACAGTGTCCACTGTATTCCACTTCGTCTGTGCTCTGTGGTCATCTTCATGACCCAGTCTATGGCCAGTAGGAAGAAGAACGGAGACAGCAGACACCCCTGCCTGACACCAGTTCTGACCTGGAGCTCCCTGGTGAACTGCCCTTCGTGGATCACGCGACATGTCATGCCATCGTAGCTGCTCTTGATCAGGCGGACGAGCTTTGTGGGTACACCGTAGTGTCGTAGTAGTTTCCACAGAGTCTCTCGGTCCACACTGTCAAATGCTTTCTCATAATCCACAAAGTTGACGTACAGCGGGGAGCTCCACTCCAGAGACTGTTCCACGATGATGCGGAGAGTGGCGATCTGGTCTGTACATGATCGGTTCTTCCTGAATCCTGCTTGCTGGTCTCTCAGCTGGGGGTCAACGGAGCTCTTCGTTCTCTCCAGGATGATCCTGTTGAAGACCTTTCCTGGTACTGACAGCAAGGTGATTCCTCTGTAGTTGGAACACTTGATGAGGTCGCCTTTCTTGGGAAGCTTCCGTACTAACCATGCCTTACAGATTTCACGTGGAGCCTCATGCCACCCGGACTATCGGCACAAACAAACCGTTAACAAAAACCGTACCGTACTAACCCTAATGTATGAGCACTATGCACGAGCATAGAACTTCATCACAGTCTCTAAAGTTTTTATTGGTTTCTCACCAGTCAAATACTAAAGTGATGGTGTCACAGTGTAATGCACGTTATGGTTCATGAACTAAGCAAGTATGCTTCAATTGATGTTATATCCATTTTACACTTGGCCCTGCTGGTTTTAGTGAAGTACCTTTAGTAGTTCACTTTATAGCATGATGTATACACATTTCTGTACAGATCAGGTACACTTTTACTGTGTACCTCTTTTCCACTTTTTAGTAACTAACAGCGAAGAATAAGTCAACTACATATTCAGCACACAATTTATTGCTATTTTATGAATTGTACAAAACCTGAACAGTTACATAATACATATAATTTCCATCAAACTAAACTGACAATGAAAACAGCAATGGAAGTAACTTTTGCACTGTTTGGCCTTTAGTTGTCACATTTGCTACACCCATCAATCACATTTTCCCACAGTAATGCACAATATAATATAATACCATATTAAAGGGCCCTCTCGGGAAAAATCTCTATTCACCTATACAACATAATCATTAAACAAGAAAGGCACAGTCATTATTGCTCACATGTGTGACCAATAAGTGTGACCTTAACCTTTCCAGCAGGTCACTGAAATGCAAGTGTTCAATTGTCTAAACAATAGGGTTGGCTTGTGTACAAGCGAATATGTACGCATTTTTCACAAATTTGTAAACCCAAAGTGACCCTTGACCTTTGTGAGGGGTTGACTAAATTAGTATGTATAGAAAGGTTTTATCGTCAACTACCTTTACACCAAATTTGACTGAAAAGTTTGCAAAAGGTTGATAAAAACTACAATTTTCTCAAAAACTGGCATTTTTCAAACACTTGCCGACCTCCTGTGACCCTTGACCTTTCCAAGGGGTTATCCAAATTAGTATGCATAGAAAGGCCTTACCATCAAGTTTGGGTTTGAAGTTGAAAATAGTATTTGAGAGAAAAAAAATATTTTTGTTAAAATATGGCTATTTTGGACCATTTTCTGGACCCTTGTGACCCTGACCTTTGAGAGAGGTCACTGAAATTGGCAAGTATAGAAAGGTTTTGCCACAAAGAACCTTTGGGCCACGTTTGAAGACTGAGGCTTGAATAGTCTCAGAGAAAATGCCAATGTTAACATTTACCATGACAGATGCCAGATGGCCTATTG
This sequence comes from Semisulcospira habei, assembly GCA_036245525.1. Taxonomy (NCBI): domain Eukaryota; kingdom Metazoa; phylum Mollusca; class Gastropoda; family Semisulcospiridae; genus Semisulcospira; species Semisulcospira habei. The sequence continues at coordinate 22,155,421 of BTPG01000008.1, read as the reverse complement.
TACAGACTCACTTTTGCTATTACTAAACTGATCCTTTCCCCATGCTGTTGCAAACACTTAAGTTCACTTTCATAAATAAGTCAGGGATATGCATGCAGCCACAGGGATGGAACTTTTATTTAACTCACACGGCATCACCATCTGCATCCTCAAGTTGCTTTCTTAGTACCAAGTAGAGTAACTTGTGTGGCACTGACTGGACGACTCATCAGTTATACAAAATCTCAATCAACCCAGTCTTTTAAGCTTAAGTTGGTTTTATGGGACGGCAAACTTGCAAGCTTTACTCGAAAATGGATGGAAATGTGATTCAAGTTGTGAAGAAATGCAGACTACTTTTGCTAGCAATAGTCAATTGGATTCCAAGTTACAGTTTCAAAAAGCTTGTAGAGTTGCTTCCCATTATCGAGCAGACCTCAAATGTTTCATGTCAACAGACATTGATCTTGTGCAAGTTTGATGTGGTGTAGAAGAAATAAACAACAACAAAAGGAGTGTAATGAATGTTTGTAACAAGAACATGTAAAAAAGATCACGTAGGCCTTTAGAAACACACAAAAGGGTTTATTGCCTAGGGAAACCTATGGGTCATTCGCAGCTGAGCTCAAAACGGTATGCGTCATTTTTGTAAATAATGTGCCAATGGCAGAGGGCGCATTTGAAAAATGAACCCTGCTCTTTTACAGCATGTCCAAAGCATATTCTACCTTACCCACCACCACACCCCCATTTGTTTTTAAACAAATATTGCACACACCTCTTTAAAAGAAAGCAAATTTACAAATGTATAGTTAACCCATTAGCACCAATGCCATACAGCATGAGAGGGATTCAAGGGTAGTGCCATATTAGCTTGGCACCTTCAGGCATCAAGCTAATCTGGCACTACCCTTGAATTATCATGGTCAACCCATCTCCTGCAACAGGTACACAATCATTAGGCAATGCTTCCAAAATTTTTGAAATGTGGCCATGGGATTAAATAGGTTAAGAATTAAAACAATAAAAATCACAAATTGAAATAAATGTTGGTATTAAAGTAAATAAAAATATTATGAAACACTTCAAACAGCTCTCTCAATAATTCACTTGCAACTTACCAGCTATCTCCCTCTTTCCACTTGCTCACTTTACTCAAAAAATCTTGGAATGTCATATCATTGTGTACTGTCGGGGGCACAAAATTTGGCACCTTTGCAACTTTCTTGTCATGGTAATACAGGAATTTCTGAGTCTTTGATGAATACACAGTGTACAAGCCACTTCCAATGTTTTCTGCTAGATACTGAGGACTCCACTGTAGTCCAGCTGCCAGCAAGTTTGTGTCTGTCAAAATCACAGGCTCCTAGAAAGCAAAACAATAAAACTGAGATGAAAACTGATACTATGTGTGTGTGTGTGTGTGTGTGTGTGTGTGTGTGTGTGTGTGTGTGTGTGTGTATTGCGCGCGCGTTGTTCAGCTATATCAGCAGCCACAACCACTGCTATTGTTAAGTGTGATACATTTCACCTACGTGTTAAAGTGGGTGCACGCCTGTCTGACATAATAAAACTAAATAGGTTTTACTGTCACACTATTTAGATTATTGGATGTTCCTTTCTGTGGCAATGACGCTAACTGAGATAACGATTTTTTTTTTAGCACAACCTTCCCACAAATAGGTCAAACTGTGCAGTAAGATCTGCCTTCCGTCACGTACGCACACGATCCCGGCACAGGGAAGGAAAATTCAAACATTGTTGATGTTTTTTAATCAAAACAAAACAAATATGCTAATAAACGGCATTCACGCGAGAAAACGATGAAAACATCCTAAGCATCTTTACTTGCTTCTATGCTTTACACTCACAAGCAGAGAAAATGAGAGTAAACAAATGAACACGCTGAATCGTTACTGATTTCTCCCCGCCATTCTCAAAACAATGCACGCCAGTGTGCTTAAAATGTCACAAGTAAGCATTAATTAGTAATATACCTCATTCCTTATTAAACGCTCAGCTGCCGGATCGGTGCAACTCATTCGGGGTACGTCTTCCAGTGGAAAATGATACTTTTGTACTTTAGCAGCAACATCACTAAACACCGAGTTGTTGACAGCAGACGCCATTTTCAGCTGAATAGGGAGAGCACGTTATTTGCTACAAAATGCGCCCCTTGGTCGACGAATAGTAAAGAAGTCTTCATAAATACATTTATATGTTTGTTACGTTGCAACACTCTACAGTATATACCATTCATGAGCTTTATAATTCACTGAAAGGAATAAAATCATACCTGAAATGAACCCTCCCTGCAACAATCATCCCGGAAGTTTCTCGTTTCGTTTTCGCATGCCTGTGTCACGGTGTGTTTCGTCTGTTTATTGTGCCGGCAATAAATACAGCCATAATTATTTTTGAGCAAAGTACAACTCTGTGACTAAGTTACTGCCTTAGAAACAGTAAACTGACTTCATCCACTATCCGAATGTGACTATTCAGCCTAAAAAGATAGAGTTTACAGGGGCGGATCAGTTTACCTCGAGGGGGGGGGATGGGGGGGGGTTTCCAACTTTTTGTTTGGGACCTTTAACCTGACACAAAAGGTCTCTCCGACGATAAACCTTCTTCTGGTGGCCGAAAAATCAAACAACGGGTGTGTGTGTGTGTGGGGGGGGGGGTGGGGGTAGAGGGAGAAGGCGTGTGTGTGAAGACTCACCACTCGTGGGGGTGGGGGCGGGTTAGCGTGTGTGTGTGTATGGGAACTCGCCCAAAAATTTAATAGGGAGGAGGAAGGGGTGGTGGTTCCAAACACCCACTAAAAAAGACTTTGATATAGCATTTTACAGTTGTTTCTTTTTATTTTTTATTTTATTTATTTATTTATTTATTATTTATTTATTTATTTTACTTATTTATTTATTTATTTATTTGGTGGGGGGGGGGGGGGAGGGAACCCCTGGAAAACCCCAAACCACACACACACACTCCATCCAGATCCGCGCCTGGTTTACATTTTTCTAAAACTTACTCACTGAGGCTTTGTTTTGATACGACTGATCAGCCCAGCCTCACTGAGCAATTGAAACTGAACCCAACAGGACTACTACAGTAACAGCAACAATAATAATAATGTAGCATAGGAGGATTTGTGTTTTTTTTTTTTTTTTTTTTTCTCATTGGGCGGATGGGGAGGAGGGGGGGAGAGAGAGAGAGAGAGAGAGAGAGAGAGAGAGAGAGAGAGAGAGAGAGAGAGAGAGAGAGAGAGAGAGAGAGAGAGAGAGAGAGAGAGAGAGAGAGAAATGCATGGTTTTTTACTTTCCAGCCACTCTGGTCGTGTGGTGTGAGGGGGGAGGGGGCGGTCCAACTTCCTCCGAGAAATCAAACTTTGACAAAGGCACGGGAAAGGGGAAAAGGGTAGCGGGGGGGGGGGGGGGGGGGAGATTGGAGAGGCTGAGGGGGTGGGGTGCGGGAGGGACGGTACAGTCCAGCCTCCACTCTCACTGAGGAGGAGCCCGACAGGATCGAGGAGGCCGGAGGGCGAGGCGACAGTCGAAGATATCTCTCCCCCCCCCCCCCCCCAAAAAAAAAAAAAAAAAAAGTAATAATAATAATAATAAAAATAAAATAAAAAAATAAATAAATAAATAAAATAATAATTAAAAAATAAATAAATAAATAAAGTTAAAAAAATGAATAAATAAAAATAAAATAATAATAATAAATAATAAATAATATATATAATAAAATATATAATATATATATATAATAATATATATAATAAAATGAAAAAATAATTAAATAAATAAAAAATAATAAAAATATAGATAATAAAATAAATAATATATAGGAAAAGTAATAATACAATAAAAAAAAATAATAAATAATCAACATAAAAGTCAAACACTGCATATTTCTTCTCTCCCAAAAATATTGTGTGTGTGTGGGGGGGGGGGGGGGGGGAGAGATTCTGCTGGTGGTCGGTGGGGGGGGGGGGGGCAGGGCGGGTGATAGTGCCAATGAATCGCAGTTTGTTCATACTACGTCAAGAGAACCTGTTTGTGATTTAAAAAAAAAAAACAAAAACAAAAAAAACTGATAGTTCTGACTGGAAATATGACACATATCATGCACCCGTGTTTTCCGCACAGGACTCAATCATTCTACGTGCATCATGGATACTACATTTACGTGCATGTTTACCGCGGACCCAACGCTGCTCAACATCCTGCATCAAGACCTTCTATCACTTTTGCGGTCACAAACTGACTGGCGAAATTTAAGGAATCCATTTTTTTTAATCAAATGAGTTGCTGTGTGTATTTTGTTTAAACCAAAAAAAGGTGTGCAACTACGTACAGGCTAAATGTAAGTCTGTGGCACACCTAAGCTAACCTTTCGCGTCTGTGTGTCAATGTGTTCGCGTATTCGACCCTCTGCCCGCACTACTTTCCTCTAAGATTATTCCGCGACACGTTTGTCTGTAGATATAATAAAATAGAAAAGGCTTATACTGAGATCGATTTTAAACTTTTGAAAGTTGCTTGCCAAACACATATGCCAAGGTCGTAATTAAAGAGGTAGCGTTTGTGTTGCGTACGGAATAATCTGCGTACTACGTTTTACCTAAGCACTGTGTGACACTACACATCCGCGAACCATACACATCTCGGCGTATTTCGGATGATTTCGGACACGGTTCCGGTGAGTGACCGGTCTTGGGACGTCTGCGAGCAGTAACTGGGGCCATTTGGGCCTATAGATGGAAGCTTTCTTTTCCTGTTTTTCCACCATGCCTAGTCCGTGATTATATTCTTCGTGTGGACTGCAGGAGAGAAATGGATCGCGCCAGAGGGCGACTGTCACCTGAAGCTAACTAGCGGACCAGACCAAGCGTGAATAACGTAAAGGTGTGCGTGTAGCCGGACGTAAACAATCAAAAATGGCCTCAAAATGTCGCAAGTTTGTGCCGAACATGTTCAACAAGAGCAAATGCCAGGCCTGCTTCGGATCGAAGGAGGCTCACTCGGCAGCGGCTCTGGAAAATAACAAGGTAAGCATTAAAACAAAGCCTCCTTGATCTTACTGCGATGTACTTGAGACTACTTTTAAGACTAGTAGGAGCCAACTATTGTGCATGACGGACTTGTGTTCGGTGCTGTTCGACTTGCATACACAGGCAGCACACTTTTGAGGTTTGTTGTATAGAGAGATGTGCATTATCGTTAGTGTTTTAAATTATATTTTTTACACCACAAATGCCCTTCGTACGTATAGCCGCCGTAAGTATTTTTATATCAGCTTTTTTAATCCTCTTGTTTTTATCGTCCTCTTTGCAATGTAGGGTTGGGGGGCACTGTAAAGTCAGTGCATAAATCAGATCTGTTGCTCAAATACCTGTTGCATAAGGCAGAGTATCAGTAGGCCTATTTTTGTTTAAAAAAATTGATCGTTTACTTCATTGTCAAATTTTATGAGAGTTACAATTGAGCATTAATAACAAATTTAAGCTAGTAAAAAACATGCAGTCTTTGGGAGTAGGACTAGCTATGCATTCCATACTCAGAACTAATGCGTGTATTTTTTTATAAGTACACCTGATTCCGCTTATTAGAAAACGGTGCACTCTTGAACAATGATTTTTCTTTAAAGCGACCTACTCCAGGCAGGAAAGAGTAATAGATCGCAGTATCTCCTATATAAACGTTAGTATGTCTTACAATAATGCTTGACAAAGAGCTAATTTTTATTATGTGAAGTTTTAAAGTAATAGAATGAAAGACATTTCTGCTCTCTTTAGAAAGCAGAAGGATAGTGATTTTTTAAAAGTTCTGCTTCACACAAATACTGCAGACGTGCTAATTTTCAAGGTCTTCTATTACTTCTAAATATTTTTTAACTTTGTTCAAATAATCTTGTCCTCCACGGGAGTTTGGATCAGTCTTTCAGCGAGAAGAGAGTTGTGTCTTGTTTGTTAGGTGCACACAAATGTACGAGAGCTTTTGTTTTCCAGCCGCTGACATTGCTCAGGCAACAGCAGGGAGTGTTTGTTGGCATGTTTTTTCAGGGGCAAGGGCCACAAGGAGGATTGGGGAGGGGGGGGGGGGGGAGTAGAGCACTGAGATGGGGAGCTACATGGAGATACTTTGTTTGGAAAAAGGAAAGGATCATAGCAAAAGAAAGTCTTGAAAGAGCAGAATCAGCCACTCAGCATACTGTTGTAGATAATAAAGATCTCTTCTTCAAATAGTGTATCATCATCATCATGGATAGTTGAGCTTTTAAAGATACTATCCCGATTATTTAACACGTAGGCATCGGTAGCAGTGTTTGGTGTGACTATACCTGCAGGAATCATTGTGGCAAAAGCACTGCCAAAGGGTTAAGTTTAGGTGTTTCATGGATCACTATAAGTATAATAAAGCTTTTGTAGTGGATTCTTTATCATGTCAATCCCTACAAATTTTGTTTAATGCATACAGAAAACTTGTACAAGGATTTTGTATGTGTTTGTTATGATGGGCTACTGTAATGTTGCATAATATATACATCATGTTGATGTTTTCTTCCCAAGCTCGCAACATTTTTGTTTTTGTTTTCAGAAAGTCTTGAAAAGTTTTGGGGTTTTTTCACAGTTCAAATGCATAGCATGTGTGTTAGGCTCTTTCTTACAATAGAGGTTGTCACTGAGCAGCACTGTCTGACATAAATCTGCAACTCCAAACTCATTGGGACAGTTTAGAACTGTAGTAAAACTGTTGCCGCAAGGGTTTCATGTGAAAGGAAAACAGAAAATAGAGGTTGATAACCCTTTAAGTTAGATACATGGAACACAACGTTTTGGTTCAAAGATCCTTCTTCAGGGTGATATGGAAACAACATAAAAGTATTAAAACAACTTTGTTTCCATATCACCCAAAAGAAGGATCTTTGATCCGAAATGTCGTGTTCCATGTATGATCTAATTTAAAGGGTTTTCAATCTCTCTTTTCTGCTTTCCTTTCAGTATAGAATTGTATTTATTTTACCTGTTGTATTACAGTATATCATTATCACTTGATCAGTATGTATTTTGTAAATTGTAAAATTTTGCATTCCAAGTTCATCTTGTTTGGTGTAGATGAATTTGTGTCATTAGTTTATTAGTGCTAATGTTTAGCAAGAGTAATAAAATAGATTTTATCAAGAGTAATAACATGGTAATGATATTAACCCATTTTATCTAGCCTAATAGAATGGTGATATTAACCCTTTGCGTGTCGGTAGCAGTTGTAGTCACGATGATTCCTGTAGGAATCATTGCGACTAAAACAGCTACCGACACGCAAAGGGTTGATAGATCAAATTATTATTTTGAAAGAAAATTTCAACCTTACTCCATAAAGGTACAGACAAAGTTTCTGGGGGGTGTCACTATCAGTGATCTGCGAGAGGACTGGTCAATGATTGCGGTATGGTAATGGTGTGATAGTTTACAAGGGACCTCAGCAGGATGCTGACAGTGACACCATAACGGTACCATTGTCAGTTAAGTGGTGCATTGTACAATCTCACAACAGTTAGACCTCTGTAGGAGTCTCATTGTAAATTCAGCTTTAGCTTGCTCGTTGTTTCAGCCACTGGTAGATGTTCTGTAAAAAGTGTTTAAAACAGTACCGATGGCTGCATGCGCAAAAGGATTAAGTAGACAAAGTCTGTTTAGTGCAAACCATTTACGTCATACATATCAGACACCATGTATGCTTTTTTGGCCAGGACACTTCAGATTGCCTATTCAGCTTCATTTGGGTTAACTCATTCAGCCCGACACACCACAGCAAGACATGGATCGATCATGATAGTTCAAGGATGGTGCCAGAATAGCTTGGTGCCCATAGGCGCCAAGCTATTATGGCACCACCCTTGAACTATCGTGCTTGATCTGTCTCTAGATTTGTAATACAGTCGTTCAGAGGGCAAAATTTGGGGATTTTGATCCTCGGGTAAAATGTGTAGATGATAATGGTACTCATACTGTCATAGCCCTAGGAATGAATAAAATTGTGTAGTTTTGTCTGGAGTCATTTTGTATCTTGTTTTAAATTAAAATAATCATGGAGAGATTATTTACTTGTGATTGTGTGTTCAACATGAACTATGCCTATGGTCACATGAATTAGTAACTGGTAGTTGCCAGTGTAGGGTCACTAATAAAATCCCAGGCCTTCTTACCTTCCCCTGTCAGATATCAGCCCATGTCCTGTTGCATAAAAAACCTCAGTTATGTCTGTTGTTTTCAGCAAGAGGTGGTTTGTGTATTAGTTTCACTTAGAGATCTGTGCCTCTGTCAGTGTGTCTCATTTGCTTCAGAAAGGAATAGTGGTGGGGTTTTATTTTTTTGATCGGTCAGTAACAGTGGACATGGACAGGTTTTGCTGTGTCACTATTACTACTGTCAAGCCTTACATGGGGATGACAAGGGGACAAGAGAACAGACAGGCAATCGTACAATAACTCTGGCGACGTGAAACCGTTACCTGCCTCTGTCCGCTAGTCAGGCCGTTAGACACACGCCCTGATTATCTCCGCGGATCGAGGGGCCGGTAACCAGTGTGGGTTGGACACAGTCCAGATTCAAGCACAGAATCCTTTACATGACCATTGTTTGTAATGTTAATCTATGGCCGCACCGGCACAAATATTCTTTCAACTCTGTCAGAACCATTGAACCTTTTCACACTAAAATATAATGCTGTGGATTGACCATGATGGTTCAAGGGGGTGCCGGAGTAGGGGGGGGGGGGGGGCGGCTAATAAATCGTGATGGGTGATTGGCATTTTTCAGTTCTCGTGATCCAAGGTTAAAAAAAAAAAAAAGAGTTAATCATTAAACATGAAAGCCAGAAGATGATTTTCGTTAAACGTGAACAGTTTTTGCTAAACTGTCAAATCCCTTCCCCTCCCCGCAACTACAACCCACCACGCCCACTCCTGTCGTTTGATTTGCGGGGTTGAAGAATGTTTTGAAAGCTGCCTCCTTCCCCCCCCCCCCCCCCCCCCCCAAGTTAGAGTTCTCAGCCATTGAAAACAGTGCAATTAGTTATGAAAGCTCTTTGTTTATATTCTCTTTTGTTCGTGAAAGTAAATGTCAGTGCTATTCTTCAGATTATTGATAATTGCAGAATAAACATAGTGAATGGATCTGAGATGCCCCCTACCCGCCCCCAGTGATTTGTACACATGTATATTTTCCGTTGGTAGTACACTGCATAGTTGTTTCTTGCAAATTATATAGGAGCATTCACATGACACAACACACACCATCACTATTGTGTAGACATATTTTTGTTAATCCGACATTTTAAATGCAGTGAAGCGTTAACTTTTAAATGGACTTTTCTCAGTGGGTCTTCCAGATGTAAGAATAGAAGAAAAAAAAAATATGCCACGTTTTATTTAGATACATGGTGGGGGATTGTGCGGGGTTCGTCGGTTGATTCTATGCCCTTTTAGCCCCAACACCCTACAGCAGGAGATGGATCGGCCATGATAATTCAAGGGTAGTGCCAGATGAGCTTGGCGCTCATCTGGCACTACCCTTGAATTATCATGGTCGATCCATCTCATGCGACTATGTAGTCTTTAAGTGACACCTCCAAACTTTGGAAATGCGGCCGTGGGATTAAAGGGGTTGACTTCTAAAAGGTTCGTCTGTCAGTCGATTCTTGAACTCTTCTAAGTTGGCGTTTGTTGGCCGCTTCAGTGTTTGTAATTTCCACATAGCTGACATTGTGTACCGTAAATCATAGCTAATGTTCTGCGATAACATTGAATGTCAGTGGGCGCTCACATTCCTCAGGCCGAATTCCTCGCGCGTTTGAAATAAGCTGCTGCGATTGTTGCACCAAATCACACAACCTCTTTGATGTGGCCGTCGGCCCAAGTTTTGAAGGCTGTATTGATACTATTTCGTGGCAGCGTTGTTTCCGTCTGAATTGCCTTGACACGAAGTAGTCCTGGATGGCCCAGTCGCAGGGACCGTACTGATAAAAATCTGTGCCGCTTGCGGATGGAAGGATCTGGATGCCCGAATGTAAAATGTGTGCCTAGTGTTTATTTGATTTACCCCTTGTGCTCCATCAGACTATGATGTGACTTCTTTGTGAAGCACTTAGCTGTATGCCCGCTGCGAAAAGCGGTTCAGAACTGACGACAAGCGTGGAACGCATTTCCCATTCAGACATATATTCAGGTGTATCTACCAATAGTAAACCCCGATGACTTCTATTGTGGAACGAAGATGAAGTAAAATAATATAACAAGGCTGTTCTATGCTAGCAAGGGACATAGTTGCTGCGTACACAGGCGCCTATTACTATATTAGGGTCTGTTGCTTTTGCTAATGGTGTGGTCAGGGACTGCAGTGGCACGTTTCACGAGTTCCTTCCCCAACAATAATCACTTGACCTCTTTCCTGCCAATCTGTAGGCATCGCTTGTTGACTCAAGGGCCGATCAGTGCTGCGGGCTATTATTGTCAATAGAGGAATTTGTTTGATTGTGCTGTGTCCACATGACCTTTAACCGTGAACTGTCAGGGTTCGGACTTTGTTGTTTTTTTCTCCCGCGTAATAAGAGGTCCGTATTGAGTGGTATAATGTATGAGTTGATCAGTATAGTTTTGGTAGATTTACAAAGAAAAATATAAAATAGTGAAGTAGTATCCGCAATTCATAGTAGGAGTGTCGGCGTTTCTGCCTTTGCGTTGCTGTCACAGAGTAGTAAATATATATACGAGTTAACCCCAGTAAATATATATACGAGTTAACCCTTTTCATCCTGATACACTATTGCAAGAATTAAATTTTCACTATGATAGTTCAAGGGTGGTGCCATAATAGTTTGGCATCTGAGGAGCCACGCCATTCTGGCACCACCCTTGAAGTAAGGCGGTTGATCTCTCACCTAATCTGTAATGAAGCCTTCATAGGACAATAAACAACTTGAACGAAATTCAGCCTAAGGATGTAATGAGTTAAAGAACCTGTAGCCTAACTGGTATTTTGATAATTGAATATCCGACTGATTGTCTTTTTGAACATTCAGCTTCTGACTTTTCGAACGAGTTGCTAGTTTCTGCCTTCAGTGTTTTATTTACAGAGTGTGCGTCTTTCTCACCCTCCCCCCCCCCCCCCCCCCAATTAAACCGCCATCCAACGCCCTGCCTTTCCACTGTCCAACGTTATTTTCCCATTTCATCCACGATTCGGTGTTGCATTAGACTTTTAAAATATTTTGGTTTCTTTTTGTTGCAGGCTACAAGGAAAGTTTCCAAGTGCGGCTATCTGTTCGTGTCGCCAGATTTTGATTTCAGCAATCCACTTGACAGAACACGGGTAACTATTGCCTGTTTTGTGTTACGCGATATAACTATCCTCGGTGTACATGTTTTGTGGAACAGATTCTAGGGAAAGAAATGAGCGCAGTTAAAAAGTTGAAATTTTACGAAAAAGTAAATACTACAGCAACTACATGACACTATAATTAGTTTTCGTGCATTGACATGTTTCTGCCTACTTGTTTAAACTCTTACCGTGTGTTTTGTTTGTTTTTTCATTCGCCAAAAGGAAAAGAAGAACCTAATGGATGTGTTTGGAAGAGATAAAATAAAAGAGACTGATTGCAAACCACAGTGCTAAACAGTGCTTTCTTGACGAACAGTCGAGACGTTGTTTGGCTTGCGGGTATCACAAGCATAGTCATAGGCAGAATCCTCTTGGCCTCCGCATCAGTCTAGAAACACAGACGTAAATGGAGAAAGCTTTCCGTAAAGCGTCACAGATCCTGGTTACCCCTTACGGAGGTTAATGTGCGTTGCAGGGTGACATGGGCTTTTTGTTGACATGAGTAGAGACGCCATACACCAGCCCACCAGCTTGCAAGAGGCATAGATTCTCATGAACCCCTGCGGCCGCAGGGGCTCGAGAGAATCTATGTCTCTTGCTGTAAAAAAATAGGTTCATTAGCATCTTCAGTTTGCGGTGTTATACCTGGTTGCGCCTTCTGTCAGGCAAATAGGGGTGTAAAGACCAAAGTGGTGACCTTTCCTATGTTGATGCTTTTTGTGTGCCTTAAACTGGTCAGAGAAAGAGACCTTCGTAGGGGATCTGGTCGGTTAACCCCTTCAGTGCCACCAGGCACGAATTATATTTTGTTTAAAGCCGTGGCAAATTCAACATAACTAGCCCGATCCGTTCGAGAAACACAGATCGAGGCAAAGAGTACTGGGGCTCATGAGGTTTTTCATCTCGTGCAGGTAGCTGTGGCCAGCTGCATGAGTGAGCGTAGTCCTGCGGCAGCCACTAAGCAAGGTGCGCTATAGCGGAGAACCTTACTTAGTGGTTGGTGCAGGACTAAAATTACTCATGCAGCCGAACTATGGTGTTAACATTTGCCCGGCAAGGAAAGGGTTAAGGAATCTAGTAGGCTAACGTAACACAAAAATATCACGGCCGCATTGGTTTGCCTGTTTGGAGGGGGAAAATATGTGACTGACTTGCAAGTCAATTAGTATTTGTTGTGTCTGTTGTGAGTTAACGAAACGAAAGTTACCTGAACCATTTCATTGCCAATGACGTAGGATGTTTTGGAAATCATTGTAAACTTCAGCGTCAAAGATACTCGGTCGTCAAAGGAACAATGATACAAAATGCTTTCAGCAAGAGATATTGATCTTCATGAGCCCCTGTGACTGTGGGGGCTTATGAGGATCTATACCTCATGCCATTGGGTTTTGTTCAGTTTTCTTGGCAGTGAACAGGTTAAAAGGAAAGCCCCTAACTCACACAATTAACATGCAGAATGCAAGATTACTCACGAGCCCTTTCGGGGGCGCAAACATGCACATTTGCACTGTAAGCGCTCTGCCCACATGTAAAAAAACTAATTTTCGTACAGATGCACAGAAATACACATTGAAGCTACAGCTTTTTTGTTCCCCTACACCTCTTTGGCAATTCAGGAGAGTTCTTGCCATGTAAGACTTGTAAACTGTTGCTGTTTGGGTCCATAAAACATAATGGTGTCTGGGTGGGGGGGTGGGGGCGGTGTTCAGGTGTGCTTCATATTCTGATGTCTCAGATAGTTGAGATTGCAATTGCAATGTCCTGAGGCTTGAAATACAGTTTTACTTGCACTTTCTTTGTTGTTGTTTTCAGCGGTGGCAGAGGCGATTTTTTAGACTTTTTGATGATGGAGAGCTCACATACTCAGTTGATGAAGCGGTGAGTTTTATTTGGGATGCAAGAAGTCATACAGGTGTCCCTGGTACAGTTGAATGGTATTTAGTCCCATAAAATGAAAATGCTGATATTGTGGTACATTATATTACTTTGCTAGTAAATCAAACAACAATATTTTGTTTGAGTCATAGAGAGGTATGGTAAATGCATAGTACTAGTAGCATCTTAGTACTAGCTGATTTTACCTATTTTGTAGGAGTCGTGGAGATGTTTAGTACATAGTTGCTTCATAGTAGAATATTTTATTTATTTTTGCAGCCGGACACAGTTCCCCAAGGCTCAGTGGATATGAACAAATGCATGGACATTTTAGATGCAGAGGTTATCACTACACACTCAAACTCCATTGCAGTGGTTACACCAGACAAAACGGAATACTTCAAAGCAGATTCAAAGGAAGAAATACAGTGGTGAGTAGATACACGCTCTTGTCAGCAACATTGAGAGTTCGCTTGTCATTAACCCCTTCACTGCCCTTGTACGTACATTGTACGTCTGAAAATGAAATCTGTGTAAATGCAATGCTGAAGAGCTCCAGCTGCCCCATGTACAATGGATTCAAAGTTGTGTCAGCAAGAGACCTAGATCCTCATGAGCCCCCACAATTGTGGGGGTTCATGAGGATCTATACTTCTTGCAGTAGTGTGGTGTTCATTTTTTTATCAGCAGCGAAGGGGTTAAAGACCTTCATTTAGGTACTTACTTAACCACGCCTGTCACCCCTCCCAGGGTATAGGCGGTCGACTCCTGTCCTGTGCTTCTCCTTCGATTTTACTCCAGGTGGTTCCCAGTCTCTTGATGTCTGCTTGGAGGTTTCTCAGCCTGTCTCTTTTCCTCTTTCCCTGGGGGTTCCATGACAATGCCTGCCTAGTGATACTGGAAACTGGCTTTTTCAGACTGTGACCAATCCATCCCCATCTTCTTCACCCAATTTCATTCTCTGCTGTTATCTGCTCTGTTCTCTCCCAGAGTCTGACGTTGCTGATCTTCTCTGGCCAGTGGATTTTCAAGATTCTTCTAGGGCAACTGTTTATGAAGATCTGTACTCTGTTAAACTGTGGTTTTTGTCAACCTTCAAGTCTCTGCTCCATATAGGAGAACTGCTTTTACGTTTGAGTTGAAAATGCGGACTTTGGTGTGTTGTGACAGCTCTCTTGGACTCCACACTTTTTTCAACTGGAGAAAGGCTGCTCTGGCTTTACCGATTCGCTCTGACATCTGCATCAATGCCGCCTCCAAGCAAGACTGGTTCTTCCTGGTTGTGTTCAGCCTCATTGTCTTTTTCTGTTTGTGGATGTGAGGCCCACTTGGGACGAGATGTCAGCAATCCTCGTGGTCTTGTCCTGCATTTGTTGATGAGTGTGGGACAGTAAGGCCAAGTCGTCTGCAAAATCGAGGTCGTCAAGCTGTGTCCACTGTATTCCGCTTCTTCTCTGATCAGTGGTCCTCATCATGACCCAGTCTACGGCCAGTAGGAAGAGCTTCATTTAGGTGGCCACCTAAATAATGATATTTAATAAAAGGTCGCTCTTTTTGCCGTTTGAGACTTGTCGTTAGAGATAACTTTTTTCAGGTTCTGTTGTATTTCAGTTAATTTTGTTTGTTTTGGTTACATCTTGTTCACTTGTGCGTGTTTGTGTACACAGGATCGGTCTGGTCTTTTAAATATACATGTTCATGTCCTATCAGACGTGTTTTGAGTGTGGGAGATGTACAAGAGAGGGGGGGGGGGGGGGGGCGATTTTATCACAGCAGGTCATGGCCGGTGCGTCAAATCTAGCTCAGCCGCATCTAGCTGGGACTACCCCTAAACCCAGATCGCACTGACAAACCGACGCCTAAGAACAGCAAGGTGTTCTTTACCAGCGAAGCACATGGATCCTTATGAGCTCCTGCATTCGCAGAAGCTCATATGAATCCATGTGTCTGGCAGATTTATGGTGCTGGTCGTGGAACTGATATGCTATGGTTGCTGACAGAAGCAGTTCTAATCAAGTACCTAGCAGCTCATGTTGGGCTAACATGAACATTCAGCGAATAAATCCACCACGTGATTCCTGAACATCTGTAGGTATCAAATTGACAAGAAATATGTTGTCAGGCAGTCGTGCAATTATTGACAGCGGAGGTGGCATCACGAAGGCAGGATATGTATACATTCCCAACCCTTTCACGTTTCTATCATTTTTGGAGCCGAATTGCTCCTATTTTAGAAAGGGCTACTACGCGCTAATTAAATAACTAAATAAATCCGTGCATTAAGTAGGCGCTTTACCCAATTGAATATCGGCTCAAAGCGCCGCTGCGAACTGAACCCAACAAGCACGCTCACGTGAATCACGCGCATTCACTCACACTTTGTACATAAACACAGAACATTCACGTGGTGCTAAGGGCAAGCTCAAGCGAGCTACTGAAGTTGTTGGAAATTCAAATCGTTTTATATTTGAAATTTGGTAAGTGGGCTGAAATGATACCAAAGTCGTGGGGGAGGAAGAGCCAGCGTACCCGGAGAAAGAACAGGGAGTAGGAGATGACTGGACCATGACAGATCAAGGGCGGTGTCTGATAAACAGGCAGCACTGGGCACTGCCCATGTGCTGTCATTATCGTTACGTCTTCCTCAGTTTAATTAACCCATACCATACTGAGGCTAAAAGCTTCAAATTTGTACACTGCCATATGCAAGCTACACAGTTATAGTACTTGTAGATAAGGATATAGACAATGGCTTTAGTTGAAGGGTAGTGTCTGAATAGCTTTTCTGGCACTACCCTTGAACTATTTTAGTCAAACGTATTTCACACACTAGTGTATTCCGAATGATAAGGGTTAAATGAACACGAAGGTGAGGCTAGTTAGTCAACTACTCGTGCAAACCCGGACAGTTTCTTCAATCCTCGGTTTGATTCCATACCAAAAAAAAACAACAACTAGGTGTCCCAGGAACATGGATTCAAAGAGCTGGCAGCAAGAGGCATAGATCCTCATGAGCCCCCGCAACTGCGGGGGCTCATGAGGATCTATACCTCTTGCAGTTGGGTGGTGTTCACATTTTCTCGGCACTGACCGGGTTAAATGTTGCTTTGCACCTGTTCGCAGTCGATCTCATGTCTCGCGGGCATGTTTTAGTCAGGTTGTCAAGCTGATGTGCTTGATAGACCATCTCCTGGCTTTTTTTCCCCGTCAAGTACTTCCACACACACACACACACCGTCCACCACCACCACCACCCCCCCCCCCCCCCCCCCCGCCCCCCCCCCCCCTCCCCAGAGCGCCTATTACTTGAAGTACTAGCAAAAGGTCACTGGGCCGCCGCTGGCCCGCGCAGGCCAGCAGAGCCTGTCTTCGGCCCGATAACCTTTGCTTTCTGGTTGTAGGCAGATTCGTGTAGGTGGTACCCTAATGTGTCGGTGTGTTTGATAGGTAGAAAAACACATCTATAGCATACAAACGATCATCTTTTGTCAACACACAAAACAAATAACAGCATAGTCAAACCACATACAGTTCTCATTCCACTATCTCTCTCTCTCTCTCTCTCTACATGTGTATATCCTGCAACCACCAGTACATGATGCACACACATGCACGCACGCAAACATCTACAGCAAAGTTTCAGGTACGACTGAATAAGGAGTTGTTTGGGTTGTCCTTTAATTTCCTTTTTCATTGTTATGGGGTTGGGTGCAGACCACTTGATCCTTTGGCGATAGGCCTCGCCTTTCTTGAGCTACTTTCTGCAATCGTCACTGTATTAAATAGTTTGTGTGGTTATGTGAGTGAATGAGGTGGCGAGTGTGGGTGAATGTAATTTTTACAGTTGCAGACATGGCTCCAGTATGAGAAGGCGTGAGCCACACACATTGCAGATGATAAGATAGATCGTGATATTTCAAGGGTTGTGCCAGAACAGCTTGGTGCTTGAGTTGTCTCTAGAACTCTTAACCCATTAAGTCCTGAGGTTGAACATTTTCAAATTTGTGTGTTTTCATATGACGACTTCATTACAGATTCAGAGAGATCAATCATTTTAGTTCAAGGAGGGTGCCAGAATAGCTTGGCGCCTCTGGCAATACCCTTGAACTATCAGTGAAATTTATTTTCATGCAAGAGGGCCCCGTATTAGAATGAAAAGGGCTAAGAGGACAACGGTTACATTTGGGAATTTCGACCTTATGCCTCAGTGTGTTAACAATGGATGAAACGTGATCCAGCTCCCGCCACAGTCTCTACGAGTGGGAGTGCTATTGTACTTGATTGTCGGATGCATTATTATGATACACGATACTCATCCGACAGTCTTACGACCAGTTCTCCACACAATGGATTCCCATAAATCGGCGCCACGCAGGCTGCCACAACGTGAAGTGCACGAGCTTCAACTGAACAGCCGCCCTCGTTATTTCGAGTGAATTGCAGTCTCATTTTATCTTCAGTAAGCATAGATTCGCACAAGGGACACAACAGAGTCAATGCTTGTTGCTTGCAAGGAACAGCGTGATTTGCATCTAAGGTACAATGCAGAAGGCGAAGCTCGCTGGTGGACCTTGAAGAGATCTGTGTATTGATCAAGGGTTCATGTTTATGTTACCATCGATTTAGGTGGGTACGTCTTACAGTCAATCACTGACTTCTCAGTGCCATCTACTGCTCTACAAGCAGTGAGGCATAGATTCGTGGAGCCGCGTAGTAGGCCAAAAGGAACTCGTTTGAGCCTACCTTTTGCCGCTGCAGTTCTGTCTTTGTGCATCTTGGCGCCTCACGCGGAATAAGTCATGGATTATGTTTAATTGCCTCCTGCTCGAGGGCTGTTGACTTGGGACCATATGGTGCCGTGCTAGGGTCGGCTGGCTGTATGAGTGAGCGTAAATCCTGTGCAAGCCACAGTGCACGGTGTTCTACTGTAGAGGAGCACCTTGCGCAGGGTTGACGTTCTGTCATTTAGCTGACTCTAGGAGTCATTTGCATGAGTGAGTTTAAATCCTGCGCAAGCCACTAAGCAAGGTTCTCCGCTACATCAGAGCACCTTGTTCAGTGGCTTGCGCAGGATTTAAAGCTCTCTCATGCAGCTGAGGTTAGGACATTAGTGCACAGATTGAAATGTCATTGTCTAATTTGTCATAATACTTCTTCACTGTAGTAATGTATGTCAATGACAATATGCACTGTTCCTTATTGTGGCAGTCAGACCGGAGCCACTTGGGGAAGCAGACAATTCAATACAAGTGCATGTAGTATTGATTTCATATGTAGTCAGAACACTAAGCAAAGATGTCCGGCACCAGAAACAAAGTTTTTTTTTTTTTTTTTTTTTTTGTCTACCTTATTGAAAATAGACATTGAAATGGGGCTAGTCGGAGCACGTTCCAGAGAATGCACACGATGTGCTGGGCGGGCGGATCCAGCATTCTAGCAAAGACTGAAGTAACAAGATAAAAATGACGTCACGTCGGTTTAGCTACGCAAACCTTGCTAGAACATACATTTGCCGCCAAACCGCCGTGTGTGTGTGTGTGTGTGACAGCGACTAGAGCCCGCATTTGTGGATCGGACAAGCTTGACACTTTAAGATATGTTCACTGCGTGAATTCTCCCGAAGTATTTTTATTTTGTATTTTTTATTATTTTACAAGTTGACAAGAAAATGGCGGTTTCACAAAAAACGGTTGGTCCGCATTTGAGTCCGTAATTTTTGTTATTCTTAGTAGGTACTTTGCATACAGCTGGAATAAAGGGAGATGTTGAATGAGTCGTAATCCAGCGTTGTATCTCTTTAACGTTTTGAATAATAATTAATTCATTTTTGCAAGTTTTGGATCCACTAATATATACTCCCATCAAACAGTCAGCCATAAAAGCCATGAACACTGGCATTGAAAGGGTTCGGTCTCACAGAGTACGGCACTGACCTTTACAGCAGTAAATGCGTATTATGTCTTACACAGGCGAGCCAAGTGAGGTGTTACTCTGGCGGTCTGGGCCAATATCGCCGGCAGACCTGTGGAATAATTGATGGCCCGGTGCTGCGGCCAAGCGTGACGATTGCTTGGCAGTGTAGGGACCTTATGCAAGACAAGAGCTACTAAAGTCTCTAAACCAAGCCTAAATCACTCCGTAAGTAAGAGATTCTCGTGAGCCTTTGAGGTTTACAATAATCTATGTTCTTCCTGCCAGCACAGACCTGCTTTAAAGGAGAACGCATTAAGCGATTCATTCAACTACTTGGTTTAGGAAATGAACTGGATATCTTAGAGAATGCGAAATGACTTCTTGCTGGGTGAAGTTTCGGGTCTGTTTGTGATGGAAACGGGTTTTTGTTTATGGATGGGGGAAAAATAGAAACTGAAGGAACAATTGAGTGTTGGGTAACTTACAGTGCATTATTTGTATCCTGCCATTTCGCGGCATGCGGTAGCGGTGGCAGTGTTGCCTTGCAGGGAACTCACACTGTTTGTCAATTACATATTCGTAACATTTGCTCTTCAACTAGTTTACCCCGTGAGGTGTTTTGCCTTACAAGTGGAGACGGGTGCACGGTTTATTCGGGATGCTGAAGTTGTTTATCTCTGCCCTCTTATGTCACAATCTGACGACAAGCCTCCACAGGTGTATGTAAATGTGACGCAGATCTCAGCAAGAGACATGGATCTTCATGAGCCCCTGCGACAGCGGGGGATCATGAAGATCCATGCCTCTTGAAGATACCTTAAGGACTCCCTGGGGATTTTTCGGTAGGATAAGTGGTGGAAAGGTGAAAGCGTTAGGTAGAGAAAAAAAACCTTCCTGTGTCCACAAACCCTTGAATCATTGACACAAACAGAAAGCAGGTGCTAGGAATCACAGTCAGGTGCTCCGTCTGGGCGAGGAGGTAGAGGTCAGCGGGGGGTCTGGTACACGGGTCGAGCCCAGGGACCTGGGTCACAGGAAACGGTTACCTGTGTCAGATGTTCATCGTGGCCT
Organism: Semisulcospira habei; assembly: GCA_036245525.1. Classification (NCBI taxonomy): domain Eukaryota; kingdom Metazoa; phylum Mollusca; class Gastropoda; family Semisulcospiridae; genus Semisulcospira; species Semisulcospira habei. The sequence continues at coordinate 22,135,200 of BTPG01000008.1, read as the reverse complement.
TGTTCGCAACAAATCAAAACAGGCTGCGCAAATCGGAATATGTAAAACGCTTTAGGCGAGCATAGGCGCCAACAGAGGTGTATGTGGTTCCATGGGCGGATCAGTTACCTCCAAACCTGGCTTCCCAGTGGCGGAAAATCAAACGGGGGGGGGGGGGCACGTCTTCCACTTCTCACCACCCGCCAAAATATAGAAAAGGGGGGGGGGGGGGGGGGGGGTGGTCGTGATCAAACTCCCAAAACGGGACTATAGCATTTTCAAGAATGTTTGACAAGAATCACGCTAACAGACAGACACGTTTTGTTTGGTCTGTGGTCTATCCGTGTTGACTGCTTTTCATCCTTTTCACTACTGTTGAAAATTAAATTGACTATGATAGTGCAAAGGTGGTGCCAGAATAGCTTATCGGCGCCAAGCTATTCTGGCACCACCCTTGAACTGAAACGGTTGATCTATCTCCTGATCTGTAATGTAGCCTTCATAGGTCAGTAAGCATTTTTTTTAAATCATCCTCAGGATGTAATGGGAAACACAGGCTTAGTCCCCGCCGGTCTCATCCGCCTGAGTAGCCGCAAGCTAGTTCGTTCAAGCAAGAACCATGGATTTATTGAGACAGAAAATCAGTCCCTTCTAGCCAGATGCGTAGATTATCGTGAGTCCCAGCAGCCACCGGGACTAATGATAACCCATGTCTCTTGCTGATAGGGACTCGTGGAAATCCACGCCTCAGTCTTGATGCAGTGAACTCATGAAAATCAGTGCCTCTTGCTGAAAGAGACTGTCAAAAATCCAAGCCTCGGTCTTCTAGCCAGATTATCGTGAGTCGCGGCAGCCGCAGGGGCCGCTCATGATAATCCATGTCTCTTGCTGGAAGGGACTCATGAAAGTCTTTGCCTCAGTTTTGATGCAAGGGAGTCATGAAAATCCATGCCTCTTGCTGGAAGGGACTCATGAAAGTCTTTGCCTCAGTTTTGATGCAAGGGAGTCATGAAAATCCATGCCTCTTGCTGGAAGGGACTCATGAAAGTCTTTGCCTCAGTTTTGATGCAAGGGAGTCATGAAAATCCATGCCTCTTGCTGGAAGGGACTCATGAAAGTCTTTGCCTCAGTTTTGATGCAAGGGAGTCATGAAAATCCATGCCTCTTGCTGGAAGGGACTCATGAAAGTTTTTGCCTCAGTTTTGATGCAAGGGAGTCATGAAAATCCATGCCTCTTGCTGGAAGGGACTCATGAAAGTCTTTGCCTCAGTTTTGATGCAAGGGAGTCATGAAAATCCATGCCTCTTGCTGGAAGGGACTCATGAAAGTCTTTGCCTCAGTTTTGATGCAAGGGAGTCATGAAAATCCATGCCTCTTGCTGGAAGGGACTCATGAAAATCTTTGCCTCAGTTTTGATGCAAGGGAGTCATGAAAATCCATGCCTCTTGCTGGAAGGGACTCATGAAAATCTTTGCCTCAGTTTTGATGCAAGGGAGTCATGAAAATCCATGCCTCTTGCTGAAAGGGACTCTCATAAATCCTTGCTTGTTTCTGCAAGGGACTCATGAAAATCCATGCGTATTCAGCTGGAAGGCCGACTCATAAAAAATCCATGCCACAGTCTTGATGTAAGGGACTCGGGGAAAATCCACGCCTCCGTCGTGCTGCAAGAGAATCAGGAAAATCAGCGCCGCTCGGTAGATGAGGCTCATGAAAATCCATGCATGTTGCTGAACGAGACTCACGAAAATCTACTCCTCTTGTTAAAAGGGACTCTCCAAAATCCGCGCACCTTTCTGGAAGGGCGTGTTTCGCTTCCTCTCAGACGCCTCGTGCAGATGGATGGCTCTGCCTGAGTATTTAGTCTGACCCTAGTTTTTTTTTATGTCCCAGTCGTGCACCAGATTTACGGCAGGTGTACTGATTTCCTCTCTTCACCCTCCAGCGCTTCCAGACCATAGTCCGGGAATCGGCAGTCCTACGCTCAACCCCAAATAGCACCCTCATTTTGAGAATCAGCTGCAGCTGACCTTGGCCAGCAAGAGACTGCAGTGGCTTATGTGAATCTATGTCTCGCAAATGGGAGGGTTGGCCGGGGGGGGGGGGGGGGGGGGGGGAGGCGTGGGGAAGCGATATGGATCTGGGTGAGCGGGTAATGATATGGTCATAATATAAGTGTTCGGGACTTTGATATCCCCACGTGTTCTGCATTAACGTTCACGTGCCAGTTTTTAGACGTACCCTTTAGCCAGCGGTGCCAGTTCTCAGACGTACCGCGTAACTGCAGTCTCAGGAGTACGCGGCATGTGCATCAGATGCGATGCGTCATTAAGTTGCATGCTTAATCCCTTCAGCTTGCCTCTATCTGAAGGATCACAGACGTAAGTTTAGAGTACGACTGGGCACTGACATGCTATTGACTTTGACCTTTTGTGCATATGTCACATTTCTGCACTAGAAGATTTTAGTTATTGCTAGAGACTGGTTGCACCTTCTGGTACCTGTTCCTGACTTGTCTTCAGAGCCCGGAGGCCAGTTGCATGTGTGAGCTTAGTCCTGCTCCAGCCACTAAGCAATGTGCCCCGCAATAGCGTGGCACCTTGCTTAGTGGCTGGCGCAAGACTAAGATCACACATGCAACTGAGCCCAGGATCTCGGCAGCCAGTCTTACATGAAGTATGCGCCAGGGGCCAGTTGCATGAGCGAGTTTAGTCCTGCACCAGCCACTAAGCAAGGTGCGCCGCTGGCCCCAGGTGTTATTGCGTGCGTAATGGGCGTTATAAGAGGCATGGTGTGTTGTCCGTTCCGTACAGTTGTTTGACCGACATTTTCTTCACTACAGCCTCTACTCCTTATCCACGCTGACTTTATCTGCAAAGGGCATGGATTTTATGCCCCTTGCTGATAAAAAGCTGTACCATGATCCTCATAGCTCTACTCTCCGCCAGCGAGGAAGTCACCAGGGTTTTGTGACCTAGTGACATCAGTAGAAAATATCGGTTGGATCAGCGCAGTGAAACCCCAGTTAGAGCTTTACAAGCAGATCAGTATCAGACGACCGAACCGTGGCCTTGTTTCCCTGCCATTTTCCCATTGTGATACTGAGCAGGGAGCACAGGTGTAGAGCATCGCGCAGCCTGCCTACCTGGCTCTCGTCTGTTGGGTTTCTGTTGTACAGAGAAGTGACAGTGATGCTGGCTATTCGGAGAAGAATCCAACGGAGGAAGACACACGCTTTTCTAGGCGTGTTTCTTTCTCCGATGGGTGCATTTTACACGCTTGGCAGTCATCTTTTTGGTCTGAATGATGTCTATTCGGTTGAGTGATTTTACCTGGTGAATGAGTTTTGGAATGATGATGGCGGTTGTGTGTGTGAGATTGTTGTTGTTGTTGTTAACCCATTACTGAGGCTAAAAGCTTCAAATTCGTACACTGCCATGCAAGCTACATTATAGTACTTACAGATAAGGATATAGACCAATGGCTTTAGTTCAAGGGTAGTGCCAGAATAGCTTGGCGCCTCTAGGCGCCAAGCTATTCTGGCACTACCCTTGAACTATTTTAGTCAAACTTATTTCACACACTGGTGTATTCTGAATGATAAGGGTTAATTAAGAGAGAGAGAGGAGCAGGAGGGACAGACTGAGTTGCTGTCTTATAAGATTATTATTATAAGAGCCTTCCTTTGTTTTACCTGGCTCTGGTTGCCGTGAGGTGGCCTTAGTCGCTTGTTCGTCATTAAACCCAAATAACTAATGACCTTGCTCTGAGTGTGTATGTGTTATTTTTTCAAGAGAGACAGAAAGCATTCCCACCTAGGTGTTTTATAGTCCGAAATAGCTCAGGCGGTTAAGCGTCGGAGCAGGAGAGCGAAGGGAATGGCCGGGTCGTGGGTTCGAATCCCCATCCCGGCCCCGGTAGCTGGACTCGCAATCCAGGGGGAAAAGACGGATTTGTTCAATAGCATGTTCGTTGAAAGGTCCTGGTAAACCAAAATGGCACAGTTGGAGTGCGCCTGAGTTGATCAGTGTTCAGGTCGTACGCCATAGGCAATAGATTTCCCTGTCCCCCATAACCCGCCCGTCAGGGCAGTCCATTATCACTTCGGTGCCGTGGACCTTAAACTCGGAACTAATCAAATCTAGGTGTTTTGTTAGGCAATGACCATCAGGCTTCCTTACCTAGAACACATAAGTACAGGTCTAAACAGCGATGAGGTCCACCGTCTCATGTGGAGCACTACACAGCTGCAGGAACGTGATGCTGATGGCTGGCAGCAAGAGGCTTAGATTCTCATGAGCCCCTGCTTTAGCAGGGGCTCATGAGAATCTAAGCCTCTTGCAGGTGGTAGGCTATGACCGAGGTGCTGTACTGTCAGACGCCTTGGCCTTTTTTTCTTTTACCTGCCGCTGGGAGAGGCTTCCGTGTAATGAATCATGTCGATATGCTGAAGTAATCACAGGGCACGGCCGCCAACAGAGCAGACTGAGAACTGGTGAGTGTTCCCTTTCGACGGGAATCTTTAACAATCACGCTCATTTTAACCCTTTGGTTGTCAGTGGCGGTTTTCTACGCGGTGACGCCAGCAGGAATCTCGCTACAAACTACCGCTACCGACAGCCACTGGGTTGAAAGTATTTTTACACCCATTCCCCCACCTTCCGCGCGGGGGGGGGGGGGGGGGGGGGGGGGGGGGGGGTATTCAGGATGCAGTCCTGTCTCTATGTGTGACTGTTGGTCTGTGCGCTGGGATTTGTTGTCCAAGCAGTATCTTAGAAAATATTGGCACCGATATACATAACTAAAAGCTTTAGCTGATGATAATTTTCAAGTTAATCTACTGACAGCCGAGCTCCTCGGACGGCGGAAATATTATGTGCGCTGTTTTGTGATTTTGAACCTTAAGCGTGCAGCCGTAAGATCTAAGAGCACAGACTTTATAGACATTATAGGAATTTGGTCCTGTGTTTGTGTGTAATAAGAACGCGAGCCGAGTCAGTCTCAATGAAGGCGCCTGTCGTCTTTTTTATGATTTTGTTTACTGCCGGCTGAGCGATCTGCTCTGGAGGTAGCATCACAAATGTATGTACGTATCAGTCTTAAACCCCTTCGCTGTCAGTGATCGCGGATTTCGCGTGTAAAACATAAATGAAATGGAAACCAAAATGTGCATAAGGAATATATAAGACTAACAAGAGACATAAATCCTCATGAACCCCCGCGACTACGGGGGCTCATGAGGGTTTATGTCTCTTGCAGCGGCTTAGCGTTCGCCTTGCCCCGGTGCTGAACAGGGGCGTTTACATGATAAAAAATGGCGGAAGTCGAGCGTTTCCTGAAGTCTCCTTCAAAGATCGCCATCCATCAGTGTGCGACGTAGATCATCATACGCGTCTGCATCTCATTCGATTAAATTTTAAGATATTTATTTATATATTATCCGCATGCTGGCTCATTGCCGTCTTCTTGATAGGAAGAATCTGTGGGTCGGCGTGCCGTTTAGTTTACGCCAAGACGTTCAGTAGTACTAGTAGCGGGTAACATCCGTGCAGTTTCAAGGAATCGTTTAGTGTGACCTATGTTGAATGATATTCGTCGCCAGAGGTTTAACACATTCGAGGCGTGCCGCCTCCGGATACGCGGTATAAGCGATAAGAGATGACCAGTGTTATAGACTGAGTCACACTGGTTGTCTGGTAGCGAATCGAGGGAGGCAACCAGTGTGGGACGGAGCCTGAGGGACTGATGCGGCTGGCATCAGTGAGACTGCTGCGTAGGAACCGCCATTGCTGTCTGCACACGATCCGATCAGTTATTAGATTGTGCGCAATGATAAATAGACCCATTTATTATTAATATGATACTCTTGATGAGAGATGCTTCCGACAAGATGAAAAGAACCTCAGTCTATCACAAGCGTTCCACACCCATCCACTCGCAGCAATCTTAGCGGAGTGTCGTCATTTTGATTATACGGGATGTTCTGTCGACAAGCCAGTTTTGTATACAACAACCGTCTACCCATTTCGCATATGATTGCTTCAGTTAAAAAGTGCATCACGTATCACCCATAACTGTCGAGAAATTCAGTGAATACAACTACAACTGCAGGAGGTGTAGGTCATCATCAGCCAGCGCAGTTTCGGAGGTTTATGAAGTTCTATTCATCTTTCCGACACCACGTTGTATCCATGCCCCTAGTTACGCAGGGTTGAGGCTTTTTGACGTTGAATTTACTGTGATTTAAACTACACAGTCTGCGACCACTAGCAGTGAAAGGGTTGAGTTTGAATGGACAGTGTGGAAGCTTCATAGAATAAAGTCAGGGATAAACCATGGCCGAGTTACATTAACCCTTTTCATCCTGGTACACCCATTGCTTGAAATAAATTTGACTATGATAGTTCAAGGGTGGTGCCAGAATAGCTTGGCGCCTTAGGTGCCAAGCAATTCTGGCACCACCCTTGAACTAAAATGTTTAATGTCTCGTAATCTGTAAAGTAGCCTTCATAGGACAATAAGCCAATTTGTAAAAACTCAGCCGCAGGATGTAATGGGTTAAAATCAGTATGTGCTTTGTGTGAAGCTAAACAACCCCATGACCAACTTACTTGTACCGAGTTCCGTTTTAGTTCATCAGTCGACTTTTCGCTACATACTATAGGCGGCAACATGTACCTGTTGAAAGTAACGATTTAACAGCCGTTGTGGTTTTTGTGTACACATCGACTTTTTATGAGGGTTCCAGTAATGTTGTCAAAGCTCCCCAGGGCACGCTTGGTCACACTTGAAGAATGGGGGGCAGGGTAGTTATGGGGCGAGCAAAGACGGTCTTCCAGGCATGAGGCTCCGATTCTAACGAGCCCCACGGACCGCTGGGGCTCGTTAGAATCGGAGCCTCATGCTTGCAAGCGTTTGACGCATTTACGTCAGCGTTCTCAGGCGGATATGTCAACCTGTGACTTGAGAGGGGAGTTACACGTTAGACTTCGTTGCGAAGACCCGGCACTAGCGTTCCGACCCATTCAGGCGATTGTGCTGTTTAGGTGTTACGTCGAGCTCGTCTTGTTATTGTACGGGGTTTCGGGTCAAGAGCCAGGAGTGTGCTGTCTGTGATTTTGGACCTTACGACTGAAAGGCGTATGGTCCAAAATCAGATCAGCACACAGATTGTTGGTGGCTTTGTTCCGTTGAATTGCCGGGCAAACTTAGTCTCTCTCTCTCTCTCTCTCTCTCTCTCTCTCTCTCTCTCTCTCTCTCTCTCTCTCTCTCTCTCTCTCTCTCTCTCTCTCTCTCTCTCTCTCTCTCTCTCTCTCTCTCTCTCTCTCTCTCTCTCTCTCTCTCTCTCTCACTCACGACTAACTAGTAACAGTGATACGTCTGAATGAAATTCGTTTTTAAAACTGAGTATCAAATCCACATAAGGGGCTTACCAGGTAGAGTTGGTGGGTTCTACTTTAACGTCCCGACAGCAACAAGACTTTCTCAGGACGTGCCTGCTCTGCTTGGGAGGGGGGTGTATGTCGCCAGCCGGGCTAATACTGATGCTAAACAAATTTTATAGTATGGTTCAAACTCACTAAGAACAATATTTCGTTCAGTCGCTTCATAAAGTTTCGTGAAATACGGTCCAGTGTCAGCTATTGCAGCTTATTGGTAGTCGTTGATTATCCTGGCTTCAATCTCAGCAATATCGGGACGTCCCAATGCCTTAGCGCTCCTGATCTGCCCGCCTACAACAGTTGGCGACAGTTACGAAAGAAACAGGCGAGCCTTCGTTCTATTCACACTCAAGCGGCTTTTGAGCTGTGCGATCAACGTTAATCGTTTGAGAGGTCTAGTCACACAGTTTGTCAACAGGTTGTTGTGACCACGTTCCTGTGCCCACACCCTGAGCGGCGCATTATTTTTCACTTGCAGGACACGATGACTCAAATCTGCAATTGCGGGGGCTCATGAAGATCTATTCCTCTTGTTGTAACTGCACTGTGTTCATGGGACTGTGCTGGAGCTCTTTCGCGTTGAATTCACACAGATTTCAGACGTACAATGTACAATCAATGGCAGTGAGGGGCTAAGTTCGTTTCATTTGCGAGGGAGGAATAGGGTAGGAAGAAGTCATGACACTATTGAATTCCTACAGTTTGGGCCATGCGTATTGGCGGAGGTTATCGCACTAATCCGCAGTATCAGATACTCCTGTAACGAAACGTTCTGTTTTGCTGGCAATAATTAGTTTGGATCAAGCGATCCAGGTCTTTGTTCTTAATGCAATCTGTTCCATGGCGTGCTTGGATTGCAAAATGTTTCCGATACAATGGGTTATCAATTTTGTCAACGAAGACTTTTCTCCGCTTATTTTCATGATCTGTTTTAGTAAGAGTTAAGCCGAGGGTGTCTATTACCTGGTGTGTGTAACAAAAGTCTTTCACGTTGTACGACATTCAAACTTAATGTAGTCCCTTTTGCCCAAATTAATGATATTCGTATTGCGCACTTTCATATGCTGGCCTCTGCCGCACAAATGAGTTTAGTGCTGCGCAACCCACTAAGCAAGGTGCTCCGCTGTAGTGGAACACCTTAGTGGCTTGCACACACCTTAGTGGCTTGCACAGCACTAAGCTCATTTATGCAACTGAACCCAGGTTCTTTTAGCTTCCTTATTGGGGACCTGGGTTCCTCGGTGGTAGAGCATTCAGCTTTCGTCAAAATTTGTTCAGACCCTGTTCGGTGCCCTGTCCTTGAAATCACCTTCGTGGTGGACGAAAGACGTTAAGCCATAAACGTTTAACGTTTTTTAGCTGCCTTATTCATGCAGCTACAGGTACTGTTTGCAGTATCGGTGTCCGAATGCCCAGAGAGGTTATAATACAGTGAAGGAATTCAATTCAGGTGGTTTTTTACCCTTCTTACGACTTGTGTCGGCCAGGTCGGCATGCCACGAACTGAACTATTGAACTACAGGTATGGCACCTATCAAGAGCCATACATGTAGCACATGTTTATTTTGGTGCATGGCGTGACCTGAGTCCTTGGGCGAGCAAAATTTATGGGCAGTATAGGGAAATGTATTTAGAGTACTGTCACCGTTAATTTTACAACCAGTATAGCAACGCATGGGACCCGTGTTCACTAGATTACAAGGAACCCTCTGGGTTTATCCACCCTGACCCCTTGACCTGGTCACTGACGGCCTCACACTGTTTGTCTCCCTCCATTCACATGCGCTGTAGTGATCTAAGGAATCGATTGGGGGGGGGGGGGGGTGTCACAACCAGTGTGTGATAGTCTTTCTCATTTGCCACATTGGTTGTCTGCCTCGATTCGCTGCGCTAATCAGCGCAGCGAATCGAGGGAGACAACCAATGTGCAATACACATAGACTCTCATAAGCCGAACAAGACAATATTTGCATGGTACTGGTACTTAGTGGTAGTCAGCGATCGCACCAGTTTGCTTGTGTCTTGACGGACGAAGTCGTCGGGAAACCCATTCGAGATGCGCTGCATTCGGATACGCGGCTTAGTAGTCTCGAATGAGTTAACCACTTTGTGCATGGAAATACTGTCACTCAAACAAAGCAGAACCGGTGGCAACGTGCAGGAAATGGTTACGTTTGAACACGTCTGAGGCCATAGATTAACCCATTATGTCCTGCGGATGATTTCATCATTTTTTTTTTTTTTTTTTTTGGGGGGGGAGATCCTTTGAGGTCTGCTTCACAGTTTAGGAGACAGATCGACCATGATAGTTCAACGCTGGTGTCAGAATAGCTTGGCGCCTACTCCGACACCACCCTTGAGCTGTCATGATCGATCAGCAACCTATCGTAGCATGTCCGGGTTTTATGGCTTAATAATTATACTGAATGAAAAGAACCCTGGATATTCCAACCTGTTGACTAGAATACAAGGGACAGTCCTACTTGTGGGCTGAAGGATTTGGTGTGCGCTTAACCCTTTTAGCCCCAAGGTCCCATTTCTCAAATTTTGGAGGTGTTGCCAAACGACTATGTACCAGTTGCAGGAGATGGCTTGACTGTGATAATTCAAGGGTAGTGCCAGATTAGCTTGGCGTCTGAAGGCGCCAAGCTAATCTGGCACTACCCTTGAATTATCACGGTCAATCAATGTCACAGGACAGCACAAATTTCTCAACTCTTTCTGAAAGTACGTTCACCTTAGCTTCGAGGGGGAAATGGGACAGCTTCAAGGCACGCCGTTTTTAGCAGAGCCCGATAAGGTTTCAGTTAAACCCCCAAGGTTTTGTTTTTTAGTATGACGTTCTTTCTTTGAGTTTTTGTGGTTGTGTGTGTGTGTGTGTGGGCAGTGAAAGAGTAAGATCTTCTTAGTGCCACATTAAAGAAAATTATGTACACTTACTGCACTTGAAAAATGTTGTCCTAAATCGTAAACCTCTTTTTGCACGGCTTTATATAGTATGTACTCAAACCAAGGGGAATCACAGCGCTGGACAGACAAACAGTTAGATCCCCTGCCCCCGCCTATCAGGCACCCAATCGCCAGCCCACAGAGAAATAGGGGATCTAACTTGTCTGTCTGTCCAGCGCTGTGATTCCCCTTGGTTTGAGTACAATTCTGCCAGCGCTAGCCTCACCTATCTGGTTTGTGAGAGTTTATATAGTATGGCCCTGAGGACGAAATTTCCGAGGTCTACGTCACGGTTCTGGGGGCAGACCGATCTTGATAGTTCGAGGGTGGTGTCGGGATAGCTTGGCGCTTATAGGCGCCAAGCTATCCCGACACCACCCTTGAACTATCGTGGTCTATACACATCCTGTCGTATCTTGTCAGGGCTTTATGGGTTAACTCAATCTAGACTACATGCCTCATCCAGGCACGCGGCATATCCGAACGCAGCAGGTCTCGGATGTGTTAACATTTCGACCTAGAGGTAAGTCTCCCCCCTGCTGTGAGCCTGTCCTATAATCTAGGTTTTTAACTTTCTTATCTACACTTGACGTCCCCTCAGGAGGAAGTTAATTTGCATCAGAATGGCATAAGCTATCCATTTTGGGCAGCTCATTTGCATATCAGATTTTTGAGAGGGATTAAAAGGCTTCATTATTTAGCATACGCGTTTATCGGTGAATTCCACGACCCAACCGATCGAAGAGATATTACGTTACGAAAATAATTATATATATTGATACATTACGGTTTTGGTGTCAAGCTGTCGTGTGTGTGTGTGTGACCGCACATAGACATACACCCGCAAATCTTGCCAACAAAACCTTAATGTATCAATTTATAATTTGATATGATATCTTCATCGGAGGGGGTGTGTGTGACCGCTGACGCACGCACGCACGCACGCACACACACACACACACACACACACACGAAGGCCAAAAGGCCCTAGACTAGGGTGATCCCGGGGGAGGCGCTGTAAGAGTTCCCCACTATCCGCACCACCAACGCAACTCGTCCCCTGGGGCCCCCACCTTTTGAGTCAGGCAGCGACCCCTTGACCCCTCTGCTAAAGGTACAAGACTTCTGCAGAGGATTTTGCGATAGCAGTTTTCAGTTGTTCCCAGAGTGTTTCAGGGGAGGAGTCTGCTGGGTCAGCTGTGTCTGTGAGCCTGCGCTGTAAATCTGTCTGAAAGGCAGCTTTTACGTCGTCACGCTGAAGGCTGGCAACATCAAGCTTTTTCTTAGTAGCTCTGCTAAAGGTACAAAACTACTAACATACAAAGGTACAAAGAGAGAGAGAGAGAGAGAGCGAGAGAGAGAGACGTTGTCTACTACGAAGGTGATTTCAAAGACGGGGCACCGAAAAGAGGTCTGAACAAATTTTGAAGAGAGAGAGAGAGAGAGAGAATTGAAACTTTATTTTCTAAGGATGAAGACAGTAGGCACGCAGGCCTTTTTACACGTCTGTCCTTAATAACATTTTAAATAAATATAACAGCAGAAAAGATAACATGACAAATAAATAAAAATAAAAAGAAGACAGGATAATAATAATAATAATAATAATAAACGGAAATATTTCGCGCGCGCGCACACACACACACACACACACACACACACACACACACACGCACGCACACACGCACGCACGCACACACACACACACACACACACACACACACACACACACACACACACACACACACACACACACCGCTACTGTTTCTCTCCGTGTCTCTCTCTAAAGCGCGCACGCACGCACACACACACGCACACACACACACACTGAGGAAAAGCCACCAGCAAGAAATTGGAGAAGCAAACGTCAACACTGACAGCCTTTCTTCCAGCATGACGCAAGGTGACTGCCCAGTTCCGTAATAATGCGTCAAATGCCGCAAGTGCTTTGTCACCGTCACCTGTACCGTGATAAATTGCACTGTTTTTGCAGTCGTAAGCTTCTAAGTGCTACTTCTGACTGGGTAGTTCTTGAGAAAGAGCTAAAAGCGAGCTTGGCCGTCATGTGTCATAGTGTCTGTCAGATGACAGAATCTAAAGTAGTCCGTATCGTCTGTAAGAGTGTAAGAGTGTAAATTCGATAGTTCGAGGTTTGTGCGATTAGCTTAGCGCCTATAGCTCAAGAGTGGTGCCAAGCTATTCTGCACCACTCTTGAACTATCAGAGTCGATCCTTATCCTGTCGTAGTGTCAGGGTTAAATGTGTCTCAGCACTCACTTCGAGGTTGGTTGGTTAATTCGGGTTTAACGTCCACAGCACCGAGGTGATCATGGACGGCCCTGACGGGCGGGTTATGGGGAACAGGGAAATCTATTGCCTATGGAGTACGACCTGAACACTGATCAACTCAGGCGCACTCCAACTATGCCACTTTGATTTACCAGGACCTTTCAACGGACATGCTATTGAACAAATCCGTGTTTTTTTTCCCCCTGGATTGTGAGTCCAGCTACCGGGGCCGGGACGGGATTCGAACCCACGACCCGGCGATTCCCTTCGCTCTCCTGCTCCGACGTTTAACCGCCTGAGCTATTTTGGACTCTGTTCACTTCGAGTGGTAATGACGCAGTATTAACGTGAGCCGTGCTGACGCGTCATCATTTACCGACAGTATTTTCTGCAATAACGGATCGTCTGCACAACATTCCTAATGTTCATCTCCAGCGCCCTCTGGGGGGAATGAGATCTGTGGTAGATCAAGTAGCGTGACATGGTTTATATGACTGCCACTCAGAATTAAACCTTCATTTTGAACACCAAATTCCCACATACTGAAATGTTCTGTAGTACGTTTGGCCTACTTTCGCATTCCTTTACTGTTAAGGAATACATTTTCATGTTTAAAGTTTTTACCGTAGCCAGTCTTGCCAGTTATGCACTAAATTTAGTGTCGATGGTACTATAAAGCACAACCAGTTTCAGTGTAAAATACAATGGAAGCTTGTTTCAGAGCACTTGCTAAATTATTTTCGGACATAAATAATGTACAGAGTCGACGCATTGTCCGCTAGGGTACTGAACCCTGTACCGAAAGAGAATGACGTTTACAGCCTGTCCCGTCTGTCTGGAAGAGGCATAGAAACGAATTCTGCCAGCAAGAGACACTGATTCTCATGAGCTCATGCTGCTGCAGGAGCTCATGAGAATCAGTGTCTTGCATTTGTAGTTCGGTTTCATTTGTATCTTCAGACGTATACTTGTCTAGACAACTGTTCATACTATTCATCGCCTGTTCATCTTTCGCCGTTCGCATACATATTTTGAAGGTGTCAGTAAGAGTCTAAATTGTGATATCTTTGATTATGGTTATACGCTAGAGAAACTTTGGTCAGGGAACGGCGGCCCGTTTGTCACCTACAAGCAGCCGTTTGAAAATGCTTCTTCAGTCCTTTACCTGTCGGTAGCTCTTTTTGTCGCGATGATTCCTGAAGGAATCATCGCGACAAAAAAAAAAAAAAAAAAAAAAAAAAAAAACCGCTACCAAGAGCCAAAGTGTTAAAAGGTATACATCTAGTGCGTTCATATAAATAAATAAATAAATCAGCGCATTAAATAGGCGCTTTACCAAATTGAATAACGGCTCAAAGCGCCGCCGCGAACTGAACCCAGCAAGCACGCTCACGTGAATCACTCGCATTCATTCACACACTGTACATAAACACAGAACATTCACGTGGTGCTAAGGGCAAAGCGCAAGCGAGCTACTGAAGTTTTTGGAAATTCAAATCGTTTTATATTTGAAATTTGATAAGTGGGCTGAAATTGATACCGAAGTTGTTATATAATTATAATTGTTCCGCAGCTACTTCCGTGGAGACGATGCATGGTTTCTGCCGTGTTGATTTTCAGAATTCAAGCATATGGGTCAATGGCACTAAGCACTACACGAAGTTAGAGGCGACAGTCTGTCGCCTCTAACGTGCAGTGCTTAGGTTCGAGGAAACATCATGTATGTTATGCGTTCTCTTACTTACTTACGCCTGTCACCCCTACCCGGATATAGGCCGTCGACGAGAGACCTCCAGCAACTCCTGACCTGTGCTTCTCCTTCGATTCTACTCCAGGTGGTTCCCAGTCTCTTGATGTCTGCTTGGAGGTCTCGACGCCAGGAGTTTCTCGGCCTACCTCTTTTCCTCTTTCCCTGGGGTTCCATGACAATGCCTGCCTAGTGATACTGGAAGCTGGCTTTCTCAGACTGTGACCGATCCATCCCCATCTTCTTCGCCCAATTTCATTCTCTGCTGTTATCTGCTCTGTTCTCTCCCAGAGTCTGACGTTGCTGATCTTCTCTGGCCAGTGGATTTTCAAAATTTATGCGTTCTCGCGGGTCGTTAATTTTCCGGGGTACAGATCGCTTCGTGCATGGGGAAGCACTTTTGTGGCCGCAGCGAACAACAAACACTAGGATAATCTGGTTAACATGTCGGGTGATGCGTCAAGAAATTCTCCGGCCAGGTGAAGAAACTGAAACGTCTCGGATCTACTTCTTGTCAGTCTTGTGTCACTCTTGTTTTGGTGTTCGAGAGAGAGAGAGAGAGAGAGAGAGTTTATCGCGACCAAAGAGCCCTACGTTTGCCAGAACTGAAATGACAGGCTTTCATCGTGTGGCCTTATCGTAAATTTAGGTGTCTGGCTTGTCACCTGGGTGAGACTAAGCCTTTTTAAATAGTGCTTCATCAGCAGGACCCGTGTAAACAACCCAGCTTGACTGTCATTGTTTTAACTTTACCAGCCTAGTAGTACTGGCATGCATGCACCATGATTTCCCCCGCTTTAGCAGCACATAATTATGAAGTCAGCAGTAGTCATTGATCGCCAAATCTTCGCCAGAAACACATTTTCAGTGAAGCAATAAGACTGAAGAGAAATAGATTCTGGAGGTCTAAGTCACAGTTCTGGGGACAGATCGACTATGATAGTTCAAGGATAGTGTCGGGATAACTTGGCGCCTGTAGGCGCCAAGCTACCCGACACCATCCTTGAACTTTAGACCATGCATTATCGACTATCGACAATGAGAGGGCCCCGTCATCAGATGTACGTTTGTAAATCTTGTTGACAATATAAGAGCGTCGAAAGATGTTGCAGAACAAGAACAACCAAACAAGAAAACTACACTGGTTTACTAACTTTGGTTCACGAATCAAGTTGCAGGGTGACGCCACAGGTGGTCATTTACTCAGTCCCCCACCCGGGTCTGCCCTGGGGGACTTGGGTGGGGTTAACTACTTTTTAGTTCCCAGGATCATACTGGTCAGCCCCAAAGGGTGGGTTTTCTTCTCTATTCTGGGGCATGTGTTTCTGTCTACCCTTGGTCCATTCACCTGTATTTTCCTTTTTTAAACTCTCCCTACTGTCTGCACTGACTGTAGCTCTTGCTATTGGATGCGTGTTGCTAAATGTTCTTAGCTTTATTTGGGCCCCATGTCGTAGGTTTATTTAACGTATTGGACCGGCTGGCGACATACATTCAATATTCTGTTTAGTTGTTGTTGTTTTTTTTTTTCACAAGCAGTGCAGGCTCGTCCTGAGAATGTTTTGTTGCTGTCGGGACGTTCAGCAATGTACAATCATCATTTACTCAGTTACTGTCGCCGTGGGAAGTCATCCAGATTACGCCATGGCGTGTGTTCTTGTATTACCTTGAGGTCCACCCCGCCTCCATCACTTTCACAGAAAATAGTATTACATGCAGACTATATCCTTAATAACTGTTAAAGGCCCTAAGCGCTCCCAGAGCAGTCTCAACATTGCATAAAACTGTTTGACAAATCTCAGCACCTTTATAACATGTGTTATAATGCTTCCTAACGGAGTTATAACTGCGTAATTACATCACTTTGTGCCCGCTTTACCGATGAAGCCATAGGGGCCTGACGAGTGGTGCTTTGACTAAATGCAAATCCGCTGCGCCACCGCAGCGGATTTGCGTTTTGTCAAAGAACCACTCGCTCGTCAGGCTCCTATGGCTGAAGCGTATGCACCGCTCAACTCCACTAAGCGTCAGAACAGAGGTAAAAGCTGTTTATATCACAACTTCTGGGCCATGAGCAAAACAAAAAGTAGCAAGCGATCTAACATAACGGCCTTTGCGGGGTCATATCACAGTCAGGTGTCTTAATTAATCACGCATGAATTATTATATTTTGTGTAATGGTGTGCGTGCGATCTCATGTTTTTTTTTTTTGTTTTTTTTTTCAGTCTCTCTCCCCTCCCCTCCCCTTAGTCTCAGGCTATGTATCTAATGTATATAATTGTTGTTTGTTTGTATAAACAGATGTGAAAAATGACATAATTACTCTGTCAGTATCTTTACCGTTGTCAAATAAAGATTTATTGTCTGTGAGTCAAATATGCAGTTATGCCCAGAAATCAATGTAACAGGTTTGAATGGTCATCGCGGACGCATAGTTTAAGTATTTTACTCTTTTTCTAATGCTCAGGCGAGTTTGTAGCGGAAGTTCACACACACACACACACACACACACACACACATGTACATTTGTACCTTACTACGTAATGCAGTTGAGTGTTATACATTGACCTGAAGTAGGATAGGTTATTACAGCCGTGAGGAATGCGAGACAATTACTGGTCGTAAGGGTGTCCTTATCAAGGCCTTGTTAGCCCAGACCTGTCAGCGGAATTTGATACTCCCTGCGGGTGGATCAAGCAGGTGTCCTGCTTTGGTAGCCGCGTCTTGAGCACCGGCCTCGCACAACCCCGCAAGATTCCCTCAGAAAATTGTCAGCACAGATGTACGTTAATGGGTCCGATCCGTACCAGCAAGAGACAGATTGTCATGAGCCCCTGCCTGTGCAGGGGCTCATGATAGTCTAAGCCTCTTGCAGGTGGGAAGTTTTTAGTAAGAAAAAGTACAGTAATAGAAGACACCATTAAAATTCTCAGGTTGTCTAATCGCGTCAGCTTTTAGCTTCCCCCCCCCCTCCTCCCCTCCCACCCCCCCCCCCACCCCCCCCCCCCCCCCGCCCTTTAAGTTTTAGTGACGTAGAAGCTACCATTCACCCTTATATAGTGTGTAGGCTGTTTTCACACTGAAGAGATGATTCAGTGCCGGTTTGTGTGTGACTTAACTCAATCGAGATGTGCCGCCTACAGATACGCGGCGGTTTGCCGCGTATCCGTAGGCGGCACGTCTCGAACGAGTTAATTAATCTGTGCCCTATTGTGTTACGGGTTTAACACAAGTTAAAAGGATTTTCAAACTAAATCGCACAAAAAACGACTCATCGCCCTGATAAGGCAGCTCCCTATGTTTGTGTTCTTAGCAAGCATGCCCGTATTCATTACTGTGCAGTTGATCTGTCTACCCATTCAGCCCCTGATTTCTGCAAGAATCATAGTTTCTCATGATCCTTTGCAGCCGCAGGGGCTCGTGAGAACCTGTACCTCATCCTAATAAGGATCTTGGTAACCGTCATTCATTCACCCTTTCTGGCCCCTTTTTAAGTCCCTTCTATTTCTAGAAGGGACTTTTTATGACGGGTCGCAATGGGGCGAATTTATTGGCGTGTCCATGTCAGAGACGGGCAGGCCTAATCCTCTGACAACTGAAGTAAGTAAGATAAAAATTACGTTATGTCTAGTTACGCCAAACTCGCTGCTGAACGTACATTTGGCGCGAAGCGCTGTATGTGTGCGTATGTGTGTGCGTATGTATGTAAACACGAGAATCTCCGATATTGCTGTACACATAAGTTTGAAACTTGGCGAAATATTTTCTCTAAGGGGTGGCTAAGAGAGCCTCCGAGCATTTTGTAACGGGATATCTCCTTGAAGACAGTTTATAGAAAGTCGGTTGACCCAGAGTCCGTAATTTTTGTCATATTTACTTGAAATTTTGATATAGCTAGTTTGGATAAAGACATTGGATGAGTTCGTTAGCCAGCTTTGTTTCTTTCAATTTCTTCAGTTAAAATTAATTGTTTTCAGAAAAAAATAAAACAGTATAAAACCTTGACTTCTGAAGAAAGTCAGACAGTGGCGGTGACGTAAAAGAAGCAACTCTGTCACCAAGCAGACATTGACGCAATACTCTAAATATGACGTAATTCTCTCTCTCTCTCTCTCTCTCTCTCTCTCTCTCTCTCTCTCTCTCTCTCTCTCTCTCTCTCTCTCTCTCTCTCTCTCTCTCATACATATGCGCGCGTCTCCAAGAGGCATAGATCCGCATGCGCCCTCCAGGCGCATGAGCACCTGTGCCTCTTCGAGATGTTTGGAGCGCGCGCTCACGCCACACACACACACCACACACACACACACACACACACACACACACACACACACACACACATCGACGCGCTTTCAAAAGAGCATGCAGGTGTACTTAGTGTATTATGTAGCTAGATAAAGTCAACCTGATTTCATACAAATTATATAGCAAGACTGAAATCGTACTGTGAAATTCTATTTTTGTCAGCATTTTCTCAAGTCTTGAAGCGAAAGTGAAACTCATATGACGCTAAACATAAAATTATGTAAAAACCAAAAATACGTCATGATAAATGACGTTTGACAAACCAATGACGCGTATGCACTGCGCCCCTTTTAGAATTTACTGTGGCGCATTGGCAGATCGCTAGGCTTTTTTAAAAAGGAGATATTTCAACATCATAATTAGGTCGAAGACGAAAGGTAGAGACCCTTGACAGCGAGGGCAGCTCGCATATAGAAGGGACTTTGTGGGTTATGGTTCATCCCATCTTGTTTTTCTGCAAGAGGCATAGGTTGTCATGAACCTCCGCAACAGCCCGCAATGAACAGAAAGGACTGGTGACTGATGAGATTCCATGCCTCTTGCTAACCCTTTACATCCTGATATACTAGTGCATGAAATGCCTTTGTCCAGGATAGTTCAGGCGTAGTGCCAGAATAGCTTGGCGCCTCTAGGGGCCAAGCTATTCTGGCACTACCCTTGATTGTACATTGCTTAACGTCCCGACAGCAACAAGGCTTTCTCAGGACGTGCCTGCACTGCTTGTGAAAAAAAAAAACTAAACAGAACATTGAATGTACGTCGCCAGCCGGTCAAATACATTAAATAAACCTAACACATGGGGCCTAAATAAAGCTAAGACCATTTAGCAACACACATCCAATATCAAGAGCTACAGGCAGTGCAGACAGTAGGGAGAGTGTTAAAAAGGCAAATACAGGTGAATGGACAAAGGGTAGACAGAAACACATGCCCCAGAATAGAGAGAAAAACCCACCCTGTGGGGCTGACCCTTAAACTACCATTGACCTAAAATAGTTTATCTACTAATCGGCAGTGTAAGCCCTCATAGGACAAGACACACTATTACGAAAACTTAAGCCTACAGGGTGTAATTGGTTAACTGACGTCAGACCCAATGTTACTCTGACATAGACTCCTCGAGGGCAGACAGAAGAAATCAATGTAGGGTTTGGTTATCGTTTTCTTCTTCTATTCCTCCTCTTCCTCTTTTTTTCCAAGGCTGTGGCTGAGTAAGCGTGCCAGTATTCATTACGGTGCTGCGTAACTGCCCCTTTAGACAGCTTGCGCTTTGTGCATCTGACAGATTGAGCGTTTTGTTGCACGTGCTAACGCAATCATCTCCGGAAAGATCTGTCGGCAGCCACACTCGGCGCCCTGCCTTTTACACGATCCTCTTTCTCTGGCTACTGAGTGTTTTTCCGCAGCCAGACCCCTTTCTTCACAGCGGTTATCGCCCATCCATTTGCAAAAGGCATGGATTCTCATGAGCCCCTGCAGTCGCAGGGGCTCATTGAGAATCCATGCCTTTTGCTGCGAACGCTTCACGATCTGCTTCGTTCCACCGAAGACCGTTTCATAGACAAGATCTTTGCTCCATGTATGTATCCTTAGAACGTGCGGGATCATCTGCGAGAAACAGCCCACTCCGGCGCCAGCAGTAGGCAGAAGCCTTGGTGTTCTTCACCGTCTGTGGAGGACAGACGCTAACGGGGTTGACCCGGCAGCACCTTTCACGTTGAGAAAACAGAAGGCTGAGATGGCGGATCGGCCAACGGACAAATGATAATTGAAGCATTGCCATGAACTGTTGCATATTTGGCTGTCGGTAGCGCGCTATCTCGAGGCGATTCCCTGCTGGAATCACCTCGAGTAAAAGCGGTATCGACAGCCATGGGGTTAAAGTCGGATCCATCTCTTACCACTACTACGAGATAATCTTTATGAGACGCCGCTTCCCGGAGTTGCGAAAGTAATTATTAGTAGTCGTATTTCAGTTGAACCATGCAGCCCTGACGCACTGCAGTATTGTATGAATCGACCATAATAGTTCAAGGGTGGCGCCTCTTCGCAGCAAAACTATCCTTGCACCACCCTTGAACTATCATGGTCATTCCGTCGCCAGAACTGTAATGTAGACCTTTAGAGGGCATCTCTCAACTTTGGGAAGTGTGGTCTTAGGATTTGATGTGTTACCAGACGTACGGTTTTCCCATTAGGGACGGACTTTTTCTGTTTCCATACACATACTCGGTAGAATTAGTTAGTTATTAGAGTTAACGCCTAGCAGGCGCCGAAGGCTATCACACGGCGGGCATAGTCTGTAGAATTGTCAGAACAACTATCAGGCGGTGGGGTCAGCCAAAACAGGGATCTGTGCCTGGTACAGATGGAGGGATTTTTGCTGCAGGACTGAAACATATTTGACACATTTGTGGCATCCGTGATGCATGCACAACATCTGCAAAGAGGTGCGCAACAGCCAGATCATCTGCTCAGATTGGTTTTCCTTCTCGCAAAATGCTTCCCCGTCTTCACTGTACCGTTCTTCTTAGGGGGTAGGGGGGGGGGTGGAGGGGAGGGTAGGGAGGGATAGTTTCTGGTTTGTTCACCTGTCCCAGCCCTGCTTTGGGTGTGGTGTTTTATTACCTCAACAGTCGAGGTGTTTGCCGTTCGGGAGCTCTCTCGCCAAAACATAACTGCTGGTTTCCTTGGGCAGATGTGTCATGATACGCATTTGCCTCACGTAAATGACCCTCATGGGTATAACACGGTCTCTGAGTGAGCAACCCCTCGGCCCATGCAACAACCCAGTCGCGTCTGCAAGAGGCATAGATTCTCACGAGCCCCTGCTATCGCAGGGGCACGTGAGAATCTACGCCTCTTGCTGATACCTTTCACTTACATCTGTGCGTAGGCGAAGAAGTCTTCCGGGGTGGAAATAGTGTACAACCAAACGTACACTTTACCTATCAAGTCACCAATCATGTGTATATTTTACAAATTTCGTCAGGACCGATGCACACCAGCAAGGAAATAACAAATAATTTGGGCCGGGGAGAGAGAGAGATACCCCTAGTAACAAATCGTCTTCGGGCCCACGACGGCCGCAGTGGGCACGCGCACAGTCGTGCGCGGGCCCACTGCGGCCGTCGTGGGCTCGAGGACCTTTGCATACTGGGGAGAGAAAAATGGTTCAGACGGACTTGGACGGGGGGTTTTCTCCAGGTACTCCAGCGGTCCTTCCCTCAGCAGATTTAAAGGGGCACGACCGACCTTTTTTAATCCTTCAGTTCGCAAAAAGCTATTACTGGGCTTCAGTATACATACCCACTTAGACCCACTATTGTCCCACCAAATGCTTTCTTTCGTCCGTTCAAAGCGAAAGAGGCCACCGGAATCGTGCGGCTGGACCCGGTCAAAAGATTGCTTCCGATAGACTATCAGGTAGCTGACGTCATAACTATTCTATACGACCTTAGGTCATCTGCATAATTATAACCAATCATAGACAAGATGTTGGATGAACCAGCGAAGAAAAGAAGAAAGTATCAGTCGACTCGCGCCGGCCGACAATGACAGACTCGTAATTGAAGAGAAAGAGAGACAAGATACCCCTAAGTAGAATTGACATCGGACAAGGGAATATAGAGCTTGGCTTGACCGCCCATCCGGAATTTGTCGCTTTCTTGCTATGTGAAACAGTAAGTAATCCGGTTACGATCTTTGTCGATCTTCCTATCATAGTAGTTTCACGAGCGCTAGAGACTGAGAATTCGTGATCTTCAGTAGAATTTATCTCTTACTGATTTTGCAAGATTTTAAACCTGTTTTATCATGAAGTTACGAGCTAGTTCATCAGATTTGATGCTGCAAGGATCAGACAACTACGGCCTGTGTGTCAAAATTGCGGCACCGGCTGCCAACATCGATGGTCGTGACATTTTGTCTGCTGGTGCGGGCTCTCATTCACTCGATTCACAGAGGTAGTGTTTCTGCTGCGATGGTGCGTTTGTCGTTTCCAGAGATGCTTTCAGTTACGTAGACTTCGATGTGTGTGATGTGAAACTGCAATGCAGAAATTGGTATAATTGGGTGAAATACCACTGTTCTGTTTCAGTCGTGACGCTGGCTCAGTCGCCCGCTTGGCGTGGAGACCCGAGTCGAAGAACTTAAGCCACGCCCACAGCACGATTGCCCGTTACTCAGGGTAGCAGGTCAAGCGGAACCTGCATTGATTTTGACAGCAAAGCGAATGAGTGGAAAATTTATTTTACATTCTCGTGGAAAATTATGTCAAAGGGATGCCGGAGAACATCAGTACATGTCTACACTGTACATGTCGACAACGATGACCACCTCCGTCGTCTGCAGTATCGATTGATCGGGTTCCGGCTACCTTGTGACGTAGGCTAGTTAATATGCACAAATTCAAAACGAGGCCGATGCAGACAATAATTTGCACTCTCGGGTACAAAAACAACACACCCATCAAACCATGAATTTCGACATTTGGCATTGTATTTACATCATAAAGCTCTAAGTTAGTACACAAAGGACCCATACATAATACTGTCAGCAGTTGCCGGTATCTGTTGCAGACAGTTTTCCGACTGTGTTGAGATGATTAAATCTGGGGAGTAAAATATGTTTAAAGAAGAAAGGTAGTTAGGGTGGGTGGGGCATCACAGCGGCAGCGCTTCTTCTCCGGAGAAAGCAGCCCAAATTTCGCCTCATGGGACAATAAAGAATCCCCCCCCCCCCTCCCCCACCAACTGAAAACCCCCCAAAAACAAACAAACAAAAAATCAGTTGTTCGCAAAGCGTGTTTCTTTCTTGGCTAATTTCTTGCAGGTTGCACGTTTAGCAGTCACCTTCTGTGGTCAGGTTACATTACAGAGAGACACCCGTCTACAACGCCTTAGAGCGTGGGCCTTATTATGTGAATTGCCTTATGTGATTTCTTGTAAGTAAGGTGAAGTCAAGCAGCAAATTAAGGAATGTCGCATTTTGAGCAAATGCCATGTATCGAGTCATAGATACAACCGTTCCTCTGTCAACGGAAAGCGAGGGCTTGTTAATTATGGCTCGAGAGCAGTGCCTTATTAGCATGGCGCCTCTACAGACACCCAGCTAATCAGGCACTTGTCTTGAGCTATTGTGGTTGATCCGTCATCCGTACGATGAAAAACCCATCACTCGCACGATTCAAAAAGATGACTTTTGAAGTCGTTAACTCTTTCGAGGCGTTCCGCCTCCGGATACGCGGCTTATGCCGCGTTTTCGGAGGCGGCACGTCTCGAATGAGTTAATAGGGCTCGGGGAAGCTGACATCATCACGGCAGTCGCGGCGGCCATCTTGTGAGGATACGCGACTATGCGCTCATAGGGAAATTGCTCATTTTGTAATGTCAGTAAAGTCCTGATATGCTATAAGCAATAACAGCAAGTCTTGCCATCACTGTAGGAAACCGCTGTCCAGAATCTGTTTTTGTTTGTTTCCAAAGAGGAAGAAACATGAAGAAAAACGTGTTGAAACACTAGTTCGCTACTATCTCATGACTATGGTATCGTCATAAGATGGCGGCTGATGCGCCGACGCTGCTAGGCAACGCAGGGAACTTCCCGAACCCTATATAGATTAAATTATCCCCAACTTCCCATTATGCAAAGTCAATCACGAGTGCTTAGTCACACTTAGTCCCCACCCCAAGCTGACCGTCGTAATGTATTCCACTGTTTGTGGTACGCAAGTCATTGTCTAAAGCGTGCGCATGCGTGCGCGAGTTGTGAGTGCGCGCTTAGAGTTATAATTATTATAAGATAAGCGCATTATAAATGCCGTAATTATTATTATTATTATTTACTTAACCCGTTTATCCCCACAATCGCATTTCCCACATTTGGGAGGTGTTAATTAACGACAATGTACCACTTACAGGAGACGGAATGACCATGATAAATCAAGGTTAGTGCCAGATTAGCATGGCGCCTTCAGGCGCCAAGCTAATCGGCCACTAACCTTGAACTATCATGGTCACTACGGGGTCTAAATACTGGCTTAACAAATGGCTTAAATTGATAAAACGTGAGCTTTTTATTGGTCGAACTGAGCACAAGTAATTTATTTTGTGTAACAGGTCAGGCATAATTTGTTTATACTATGGCTTTTAAAAAGTGTTTTTACTAATAGAATCGACATTTTTTTTCCTTCAAAGACCAAAATGGTGTGGTGCCACATGCTCGCGAGTCGTTGCTGAAAGTTAGGCTCCGCCACAGTACAGACTTGTTAGTTTTACGTGGCATTGCAGCAATATACGGTCACAGCAAAACCCGACAGAAATAGGAACAGCCTCTATCACTAGGTGTGAACTGAGACAGTCATGTAACACGTTATGAAAATGCTAGAGAGTTCTGTAGAAGAAGCAAACGATCCTTTAGTGCTGGTGTCGTCTTGCGTCACGCAGGTGTAATGAAGAAGAAAAGTCTAACACCTTTCGGCAACGTTAGAACCGAGGACAAGTTAGAATTTCATCGGCAGCATTTGTCGGATAAAGATTGCCACGCGAAGTAAGGGGGTGGGGGGTGGGGGGGGGGGGTCGCAGTAAGCAATGGTCCTCGGGCCCACGACATCCGCAGCGGGCCCGCTGCGGCCGTCGAGGGCCCGTAGACGTTTTGCTACGGGGGGAGGGGGGGGGGGGTGCGTCATGCGTCATGTCATGATAGGTTCATCGTGTGTCGGTCATGATCGGTTCTTTTTGTGGTTCGTTATGCATGGCACTCACGGACATTAGTGAGTGCAGTCATCCATTCAGACCCCCGCTACGTGGTGGTGGTAGGGACGCCGTGTACAAATGGGCTATTGCAGGAAGGGTTGGCAGAAAGGATTCCCTGAAAGCATGTCATTATGGTCTCTCAGCCAGAGCCTTCTATCTGCAGGAGGCGTAGCTTTACTGGTTAACATTTTAACGCCATGGGCGCATTTCCCGAATTTATGAAGTGTTACTTAACGACTATGTACACATGACTTGCAAGAGGTGGATTGACCATGATAGTTCAAGGGTAGTGCCAGATTTGGTTGGCGCCTGAAGGCGCGAAGCTAATCTGGCACTACCCTTGAATTATCATAGTCAATCTCCTGCAGTGTAGGGTGTTGGCGCTAAAAGGGTTAATTAGAGTCATTCAGGTCGGTTCTTTTCCATACTGCAAGAGGCGTAGGTTCTCATGAACCCCAGCAGCGGCAGGGACTGCTAATGAGAATTTATGCCTCTTGCTGGTACGATAGTATATTATATTGAGCAACATTTTGCTTGATATAGTGCCGATAACAGGCAAATGTGATTACGAGACATGTGATTATCGGCACTATATTAAGCAAAATTTTGCTGAATATAATTTATGTACCCAGTCCAAAACAAAACTATGCCTCGCGTCATTCATTTTGCTGTTGTTGCGGTGTTCAGACAAAACACATGAATGGCAGATGACTGCATATCACTGTCGGCGCGTAGATTTCGTATGACTATGAAGACATCAGTGCATTGTATAACCGTGCATGTTCCTGAGTAAATTCTACTTGTAACTAGATCACGCATAATTGCGGAAAATGCAGCATGTTTGTTTATTTAGTTCTTTTTTCGGGTTGTCGATCTCGCCAGCTGACTTCTCGTCAACTTCATATCAGTCCAGCACTGATTCGCAGGTTTCCTGGTGTCATTTCTCCATTCGTGTGTGCATATAAGATATAAATTTTGAGCGTTCATAAACACTAAGAAGTATTTCATTACTAATACACACAAGGAGCTTGTTAATGTTGCACTGTAAGCATATTTCTCGTTTCCGTTTTGAAAATGCAAGCATCATCAAGATCATCGTGTTGGCGCGCAAGGATTTTTGGGAAGGAAAGTATCTCAAGCAAATTCATGAATATTAATTTGCCTGTTATACAGTATGTCAATACATGTGTCAAAGAAGAGAAACTTTATGGTGATATGGTACATATGGTGATGTTATCAAAGGACTCTTTTAATGCCCACCATTAGGCACTATTAGTACGAGGTGGTCGCCGTACGGCACGGATGGCTGGCTCAGTTCACTGGCGACCACATGACGGTAACGCAGAAATAAAGAGGTCTCAGTGTTGAAATTTCTGCAACAGACCCTAGACACCTCCCCACCCCCACCCCCAACCCCCTCCACCACCCCATCTTCTTACGCCCCCCCCCCCCCCTCCCGCATTGACTGAGATGGCCTTAGTTACCTGCTCATCGTTAAACCCTAATTACTAACTCCTTACGCCCCCACCACATACACACGTGCGCACGGAGACACCAACCAGTTTCAACTCTTTTCTTCCTGGTGCTTCCATTGCTTGAAATAAATTTCACTAGGAAAGTTGAAGGGTGGTGCCAGAATAGCTTGGTGCCTCTGGCACCTCCCTTAAACTAAAATGCATGATCAATCTCCTAATCTGTAATGTAGCCTTCATAGGACAATAAGCATTTTTTTAGGTTAAATCAGCCTCGGGATAAAATAGGTTAAACGAGAGATGTGTATAATGTGTAAATGAGTCACTTGACTTCTACAGATGTCGCTCAGTTTTACAATAATTTATTTGTGCCAAGTCTCCACTAAGAGTGTGCAGGCCTCTCTCTCTCTCTCTCTCTCTCTCTCTCTCTCTCTCTCTCTCTCTCTCTCTCTCTTTAAACTAAACTATTTAAACTATTTGTTGTGAGACCCACAGAAAGCATTAGTACAGATGACATATTCAAGTTGCTAGCTGTCTTACCTCTTCACAAACCTTTTATCTATAATAAACTGGTATTCATGCGCAAAATCACCCTCTCGGAATCTCATACTTATCTCACAAATTTATTACCCCACCCGGGTCTGCCCTGGGGGACTTGGGTGGGGTTAACTACTTTTTAGTTCCCAGGGTCACCCTGGTCAGCCCCACTGGGTGGGTTTTCCTCTCTATTCTGGGGCATGAGTTTCTGTCTACCCTTTGTCCATTCACCTTTATTTGCCTTTTTAAAACTCTCCCTACTGTCTGCACTGCCTGTAGCTCTTGATATTGGATGTGTGTTGCTGAATGGTCTTAGCTTTATTTAGGCCCCATGTGTTAGGTTTATTTAATGTATTGGACCGGCTGACGACATACATTCAATGTTGTGTTTTTTTTTTTTTTTTTCACAAGCAGTGCAGGCACATCCTGAGAAAGTCTTGTTGCT
The DNA here is from genome assembly GCA_036245525.1 of Semisulcospira habei. NCBI lineage: Eukaryota > Metazoa > Mollusca > Gastropoda > Semisulcospiridae > Semisulcospira > Semisulcospira habei. Next base: position 22,107,283 of record BTPG01000008.1, on the reverse strand, counting down.
GTCGGGACGTTAAGCAAATCAAGCAATCAATCACAAATTTATTCCGTTTTGCCGATAGGTCCAGCCGAACACTAGGAAACCATTTGCTAGTCAGTACTAATGCCCCGCTTGGATATTTACAAATCATCTTTGTCCTATTCTGGGTCCAAATTATTAGAGCAACACCATCGGTTAGAACATTTAAAACCCAGCTGCTGCAGTATCTCAGGAATACTTGAAATGCTGTTACAAGTAAACCCCGTGACTATGGCTTTTCATTTCTCACGTGACAATGGCTTTTTGTTTCTGAAGTTGGTGTAGTAAAACCTTCAATACGAACATAGCGTAGACTTGTTGAAGCTATTTTTGTAAGCGCCTATTTTTCCCCCACAGCAATATCAGTGTATTCTCTTTTTACCTTTTTTTTTTTTTTACCATGTAATTTCCTGTAAATGCCCGATGCACATATATGCATACGTGCAAACATTGATTCTTGTTTACACATTTTTCTTGTAAATGTATTATTACTTTGTACTTTTCCCCACCCAGGTCTGCCCTTTAGACTTGGATGGGATTAACTACTTTTTTTCATATTTTTTCTCCAGGCATTGTGTGTGTGTGCGTTTGTGTGAGTGAGTGCGTGCGTGCGTGCGTGCGTGCGTGTGTGTGTGTGTGCAAGGACATGATTGAAAACAGGTCTATGTACCTAATCATTTATCCTTGAGAAATAAAGTTTCATTTCATTTAATTTCTCTCAAAAATGGATATCATTTAGAAATTGTTTACGGGGTTATGTGCTAGTAATAATGTCCTTTGTGCTTCTTTTATGTGACATCATTAAATGTAATTTCCCAGCCTTATAAAGGAGTGATAGTTCGGCGCTGCGCCAGCGAGGACACATCCTTCTTATAGTCACGCCAAAAAGTATAGAGGCTACTTTTGGTCACGCAGCCATAACGTCTTCTGCCAGCGAAACTAGTTGTTTCAGTTAGACGAATTTGAATTCAGAATCAAAACATGAACTATGTAGTAGTAAAACGTCATCGGGCCTAGGACCGTTGCTTAAGGGAAATTATCAGGTGCATGGGTCTTCATTCGCCTCCTTTCAGTCAGCTTCAAGAGGCATGGGTTCTCATGCGCCTCGGCGTCTGCAGTGGCTCATGAAAATAGATTGGATTTGTTCATACGTCGGTGTGTATTCACACGTGACTGCTTCAGGTCATGTTACATATTCAAATTTGGCAGTTGAGGCAGTAAGAGGACCGGTGTTTTTAAAAATAATTTTTGCCTTGTTTGAAAATTTGTAGCAGGGCTGAATGTTGGAATTTGCTGGAAATGTCTGGTTAGATGAGAGGATACATGTTTGGTGCTTTGATTCATACCATCCTGAGCTTATCCAGTGGACAGTTGTGGGCCTATGTTGAGTTGCCGTTGATGTAGTGATTTGAGGGGCACGCTGATTTCAGCTGTGCTTGGGTGTGGGGTTGGTAAGGAATCAGGTTCATAGCCAAGAAATGAGACTGTCAATGTGCTGTTTTTTTGTGTGTGTTATTTTGTGCATGGCAAATGTGCAGCTGGTGGGCGGTAGTGTTATTTAGGGTATTGAAATATTAGGGGCTGCCTGGGACTGACTATGGCTAAGAGACTGGACAGTACGGAAACAGCACTGTGTTCCATGGCCTGTCAGGGCACCAAATGCCATATGTGACATAGATCAGAAGCTCGTTTGATGTAACCGTATCATTGAGTTTGGACTTTTACAGTTGGAAAACTGAGAAAGTCATGAAAAATTTCAATTTTGCCCAAAAATCGCTGCAATTGCAGTTTTATAGGCATTTTTGCATGTTTTGCGTCGCAACACCCTGTTTACCTGCACTGTGAGCTATCGTTAGTGTGTTTGTCAATTTATTTTTTGTCTTACAGGTAGTCATGAGTCTGACCTTTGACCTTGACCTTGAAAGGGGTGGGGTTTGGGGCGATCAGTTTGATAAATGCGTTTAAAAAAATGCACTCTTTGAGTTATTGAAGTTGGGGGGGGGGGGGGGGGGGGGGCTTAAGGTCAAAGGTTAAGATCAAAACTACAATGAAACAGTGTCAGCATGTTCATTTCATAAGACAGCTAACCTTGGAGTGAAATAATCCGCCAAAATAGTGTGACATGCAGAAGTGTTATTTTGCACGATCCAGCTACACTGGCTGCGTCTGAGGTGTCATTCTGCTGTAATTGTCATTAAGGATGTCTCTGGTGTCTATTCTGAGCCAAACACAAGCACTTATGTGCAAAAATATGGAAAAAAAAACTTTCATGTGCCTGTGTCTTAAATACAACATTCCTGAAGATCAGATATATTACTTGATGTACATGCCAATTTTGGAGGCATTCTGACCATATCTAGTCTGTTTTTCATGGCATCAGGTATGCATGATCCAACACATCAACAGCTTAGTGAACGCCACAACAACACGCTTCACATAATGGGCCATAACATAAAGATGCAGCAACATTCAATGGTGTCACTTTGGGTTTGACTTCGCTAGTGTCTAAGGGTTGCACTGATGGCAGATTGAATAGTGTTTAGGTGGGAGAGTTTCTCTTACAGGTTATGTTACATATTCAAATTTGGCAGTTGAGGCAGTAAGAGGACCGGTGTTTTTAAAAATGATTTTTGCCTTGTTTGAAAATTTGTAGCAGGGCTGAATGTTGGAATTTGCTGGAAATGTCTGGTTAGATGAGAGGAGATATGTTTGGTGCTTTGATTCATACCATCTTGAGCTTATCCAGTGGACAGTTGTGGGCCTATGTTGAGTTGCCGTTGATGTAGTGATTTGAGGGGCACGCTGATTTCAGCTGTGCTTGGGTGTGGGGTTGGTAAGGAATCAGGTTCATAGCCAAGAAATGAGACTGTCAATGTGCTGTTTTTTGTGTGTTATTTTGTGCATGGCAAATGTGCAGCTGGTGGGCGGTAGTGTTTTTTAGGGTATTGAAATATTAGGGGATATCTGGGCCGGACTGACTATGGCTAAGAGACTGGACAGTACGGAAACGGCACTGTGTTCCGTGGCCTGTCAGGTTATACGTACGATGCCTTTTGCTTTTAACCCCTTCCCTGTCAATGTACGTACATTGTTGTTTCTGTAGTCTTTGCTCACTCAGCGACCACCGTCCAAGAAGCATGGACACAAATCGGACTCAGCAAGCTCAAGAGGCATGGATCCTCATGAGCGGCTCGTGAGGATCTGTGTCACTGCGGTTGGATCGTGTGCACGTTTTCACGGCAGTGAAAGGGTCAAAAGAGCAGTTACACACCTGACGTGAACTTTTGACATGACATGAAGAAATGCAGCTGATAGCAGCTGTTGTGCAAGCCGCCGATTTGGGCATTATTACAAGTGATATGATCATGATGATAACATGACCAACCACTATGCAGTAGTTTAACAGTGGATTGCGTACTATATACTTTTTAAGCGACAAGAAATCTCTTATTTCGAAGGCGTCCTACTAGCACATCGGCTGTTGCGTTGCACGAATAATATGGTGATTACATGAACCACACTGGTTGTCTCCCGCGATGCGCTACCGCTGATCAGCGGTAGCGAATTTCAGGAGACAACCAGTGTCTACATGAATCTGACTAACAGGCCTTTAGTCTCATATGGGCGGGGGATTGAGCGTTACGATGTGTGTCACTCGATTTGAATTCAAACGCAGCTGGCGCGGCACGACTGATATCGATTGGTTGCCTTTGCTTGGTGCAAAAAAAAAGATTTTTTAAAAACCACATTCAGCCCTGACACCACAGCAGGACATGGATCGAGCATGATGGTTCAAGGGTGGTGCCAGAAAAGCGTGGCGCCGCCCGGCCTATGTAGTTCAAGGGTGGTTCCAGCGGTTTGGCGCCCATAGGCGCCAAGCCGTATTCTGGCACCACCCTTGAACTATCATGCTCGATCCCTCTCTAGAATTGAAATACAGTCCTTCACAGGGCAACTTCTAAATTTGGGGATTTCGGTCCTGGGATAGAATGTGTTAAACTGTTGGCGTGCCGACTGAAAAAAATGGCTTAACCCATTACATTCTGAGGGAGATTTATTTTCCAGATTTGTGAGTTGTCCTATGAAGGCTATGTTTACAGTTCCGACGACAGACTGACCATGGGCGCCAAGCTGTCTTGGCACCACTCTTGAACTGTCATGGTCCAATTTCATCACACGTTAGAGCATATCAGGCCTTAAAGGGTTAATTTGACTGACAGCGTGACAGCAGCTGCGGTTTTTTGCAGTTTACCTGGCAGTGCAGAGTAATTCACGTTAGCGCTGTGTTGGGCATCGACATCACCTGCCTTGCAGTCATAATTGAATTTTAACGCTTTTACTGCCGGGTTAATTATAAACAACACCCAACTGCAAGAGGCGAAGAACTCTACGAGTCCCCTGCAGAGGAGGGGAGGTGGTCATGATACTCTTTGTCTCTTGCTCCGTTTATGTCCGTGTTCCTTTTATAATTTGAATTTCTCAGGGTTTCGTGAAAGACTTTATTTGTGACCACGGGAAATGACTGGAGGGGTTAACCCTTTGCATCCTGATACTCTACAGCTTGAAATCAATTTGACTATGATTGCTCTAGGATGGTGCCAGAATAGCTAGGCGCCTGGGGCGCCAAGCTATTCTGGCACCACCCTTGAACTAAAAAAAAAATGTTGATCTCCTATTCATTAATGTGGCCTAATTAATAGGATAATACGCACATATACCCAAAAAATCAGCCTTAGGGTGTAATGGGGTTAAAGTGCGGGATGTGTGTGTGTGTTCATGAGTGTCTCCCCTATGCGTGTGTGTGCGTCCGTTCATTTGAAGAGAAGGCGAGGGTGTGTATGCAGAATGACGCGTGGTTGTTGACAAAAAAAAAAAACCAAAAAAAAAAAAACTACGTGCCCACACACAGCACAGGTAATAGGCCAGCCGCTGTGCAGACATTATTTCAGTAATTGAAACGCGTGAAATTTGCACAGTGGTGTTTGGAGATGCAAGGACTTGTGTGTGTAGGCCTACTTTTATCGATCACGATTCTGACACCAAAACAACGTCAAAACGTGTAACCCGTCAGCTGTCGGTGGCGCTTTGTGTTGCGATGATTTCTGCATTAATCATCGCGTCAAAAAAGAGCTACTGACAACCAGAGGTTTCACTCATTGGCTGTCGGTTGCTCTTTTTGTCGAGGAGATTCCATCAGGAAGCACCCCGACAACTAGCTCAACAGCAGTCAAAGGGCTCATGGGGGGGGGCCGAGGGTTGCATTGGTAAACAAATATTTGTATTTAAAAATGTCCAATCAACGAGGAAGTGGGTAGCAGAATCGGGCAAGCTATGAAGACCTATTAGCCATTGTGAAAAAACGCAAACTGGAAGTGGTATGGGCATGTCACGCGTTCAGCAGGGCTTGCCAAAACAATCATGCAAGGCACGGTGCAAGGATAACGAAGGAGAGGAAGACAGAGAAAAACATGGGAGGACAATATCTCAGAGTGGACAGGACTGAAGCTGGGCGATACGCTAAGAATGGCAGAGAGGAATGGAGCTGGTTGCCAAGTCAGCAGTGTTGCCCCAACGGTCGGCAAGACTACGGGAGATAGATAGATAGATAGATAGATAGATAGATAGATAGATAGATAGATAGATAGATAGATAGATAGATAGATAGATGATAGATAGATAGATAGATAGATAGATAGATAGATAGATAGATAGATAGATGGGTGGGTGGGTGGATAGGTAGGTAGGTAGGTAGGTAGGTAGGTAGATAGATAGATAGATAGATAGATAGATAGATAGATACTTACGTACTTAAACGCCTAGGTCAGTTTGACTTGTCGCGAGAATGGGAGAAGGTGAACCCGAACTATTGAAGCGTACTTCGGTGGTGTAGTCAACCAGCCACGCTCTACCCCACCCAACCCTTCATACACACCCCCCACCCCCAACCTCTCTATTTCTAGTGGGTGCCGCACGTCGGACAAGTTTTCCGTCTGTTTTCTCACTCGTGTATCACCCTCACGTTTTCCGCTCCCACACATATAAACTTACCTTTTGCTTGGGTCTTTCAAAGCAAAATAGATTCACCTCCAAAGCCAAGACCCGCTTGTCTTTGAGCCGTTTGCGTGCGGGTCTGTGATTCTGAACCAAACGGCCTGCAGCTGTAAGGTCCAAAATCACAGACCAGCCGACGTTGGCGACTTTCTCACAATTTCTGTCACGGTACCTTTCCTTCTCCATCTCTGACGCTTTGTATGCGGTCACATGTTTGGTTAGGAGACTGCCTAATTCATCGTGCAGACATCAAAGTGTCATGAAAACAGGACTTCAGCCAGCTCTTTCCATGTGCAAGAGGCGTAGGTTCTCTTGCTGACAGGAATCGGCCTGTTGCATCTGATAAAACGAAGAAAGGCGTCGGGTTTAAAAATTCAACGTCTCAAGACTTGGGAAAAGTAACCACTTGTAACCATACAAGCTGGATGTGTAATGCAAACCTTATTATTTGCCTTGGATCGGGGAGCTACTGTTGATGCCCAAAGTTGGTTCGTTCATCCTACAATGTTTTTGTTGTTGTCCTGTCCCTTGTGCAATGGGGTTCTTTTCATAAGACTTGACGGGGAAAAAAAGGGAGCTGAGAGAGAGGGTTGGAGAGGTGATGACACTACTTGTCACACTTCTTACACGAAATATTCGCCCTTGTGCGAATAATTGTTTGCTTTTGATGATTTAACCTATTACATCCTGAGGCTATTTTTTATTTGCTTTTTTGTCTAATCAAGGCTACACTACAGATTAGGAGATAGATCAATCAGTTTAGTTCAACTTGAACTATCAGTCAAATTTATTTCTTGCACTAGTGTATGAGGGGTTAAAGTCGCTCTCTCTCTCTCTCTCTCTCTCTCTCTCTGTTCACACCAGTGTACATGGCAAATAAAGGAGGTCCATAGAGGATTGAGTTTAATGCTATATTTTTTTTTTTAATCTCAGTTTTCCTTTTTTTTAAAAACAGATTTTAACCTTTTTGTCTTGTCATCTTATGTTATGCCTTTTTTTAAAGCAGACTTTCAAATCGGTTTTATCTTACTGTAGATATATGGATATGTGAAAAATGAATTTAGTTTTGGGCGTGCCAATGCAGGTGCGTGGCAAAAGAAATTATCATTTGAGATATTCTGTATAATGTGCAGAAGGCTAACTTCATTTGCATAACTGTATGTGACATGTTTTGAACATTAACTTCATTTGCCAATTTTTCATTTGTGGCATGTTTGATTGAATTAACTCATACAAGGCGGCCACATAAATAGCTGTGGTGTTGTATAGCATTGCTGCTGGCAACACTATTTGAAACCTCCACAGCTATTGATGCAGGTTGTCTTAAATGAGTTAATGCTAACACAACACCTTAACCCCTGGTGCATGCAGCCACCAGTACTGTAAACAGTTCGCTTGGCTGCATTAACAAGGGGTTAATATTGAGTTTGCTTCTGGTTGCAGTATGCCTGCCATCATTACATTCTGTGTCTGTTTTTCTGTTACAGGTGGCATGATGTTCTTGTTGAATTTCCCAATGCTAACAAGTCCATCAAACCACGACGGAAACCCAATTTCATCAGTAACAAAGAAAACGTGCAGGTGAGAAAACATTGACCCAAAAACTTATCTTCATCACTTTCGTCTTTTCAAATACACTTAAAATAATGTTTGGAAAAAGCATTTCTGCTATTTCAGTGTGTTTGAAAGGCTAAACCGGTGATGATGTGTTTTTCTTATTATTTCATTTCTGACGAGTTATCATTTTTATCAAATTATTTTTTCTTTTTGAAATTGCATGTTTTACTCTCTTGCTTATGTTTTAATGTAAGCATGAATCTTCTGGATGGTCAGTGTCCAAGAGAAAGAATTATAATTATGCCATAAAAGTTCTCATTTGTGCAGAAAGTGACATAACGCAAGACAGTAACAACTAATCCTTGAAGACAGCATTTTGACTCTTTGACAGTGTGCTTCCACTTTTCATGGATAGTGTGTGTGTGTGTGAGAGAGAGAGAGTGAGAGGAAAGGAGAGAGAGTGTAGACTAGTACTGCATTTAGATACTTAGCCTCCCCACAGCAGGAGATGGATTGACCATGATAATTCAAGGGTAGTGCCAGAATAGCTTGGCGCCTTCAGGTACCAAGCTAATCTGTCACTACCCTTGAATTATCATGGTCAACCCATCCCCCTGCAACTGCTACATAGTCGTTAGGTAACACCTCTTAAATTTGGAAATGTGGGGGTTAAATGGGTTGGTGGTGATGCGTTGTGTTTAACTCATTCTACCCCAGTCACACCACAGCAAGATGTGGATCGATCATGATAGCTAAATAAGCTATTCTGACATCACCCTTGAACTATCATGGTCGATCCGTGTCCTGCACTGCATTGTAGTATAAAGAGGATAACGGCAAAATTTGGGGATTTCGGTCTTGGGGTACAAAGAGTTAAGTCAGGAGAGGTTGCTTCCCTTGGACTGCTTTCCCTCGAGTTCTCTTTTTTGCTTACCGCTGTTTTGGTCGTAGTATGATATCATCACACCAGACGCACGCGCGTAAGGTTCTTTTAAAGAAACTTCACTCAGCTGCAACCCGTCACACATGGCTTAAGGATGTAGACCACACTGAAGTAACAGTTCCAACAATATTTTATTGCGGCGATGAGATCAGTCTCCACACAATGCATTCACAAATTTTGGGAAATCCCGGCGGTATAATGACGTCACACAAAAGTACGCCAGACAGTTCACGACCTTGCCCGCCTTCTCTGGAAATTACACGAGTTTTCATAATACATACTGGCTGCTAACTTCACGCGCACAGAAAACAATGGTGATTACTCGAACGGTTTCTAGACTTTTCGGGATTCAACTCCATGTATCAAAAGACAATCAATTCCGCTGTCTGTGCGAACGATAACGAATCTTACTAAAAAGGTACCTGATTCAGACGTAATCATGATAGCTCAAATAAATATCGGATCGTTTCCATCGACGAATGCATGCATGCTCTCACAGAACAACACAACGACAATCGTAACAACCGCCATCGTCATTTTAGCGGCGCAGTCAGGCCTGCTATTGCCGCCACCTTTATGTGGTGGTCAACTGACTGTAACAGCCACCCAAGATACCTTCCCATCATTTTTACTGACTGATGACCCTTTTGAAGAGGTCAATCACATGTCCACAGTGGCACCGTCAGTTCTGTCTCTTAACCCCTTCCCAGCCAAGAAAAATTAAACTGCAAGAGGCATAGATCCTCATGTTCCCCTGCGGGGGAGGGGGAGGGGCGCATGAGGATCTTTGCCTCTTGCTGAAACCACTTTGTATCAGTGTTCCTTCGACAGCTAGGGATCTTTGATGATTAGCTTGTATGATATGAAAGAAGGAAAAAAAAAATCCACTGGCAGGTAGGGGTTAAGTGACTGTTTTGTTTGGTTTGACTGAAGTTGGCCTCACCAAAACAGTTTCATTTTCTGCAAAGTACAGCTGCACATAATTTGTGACCCTCTCTCACAAAATCAGTCTTAACTCGTATTTCGGATGTTTTGACATATATACATTTCTGAAAACTACAATGTTTGCTGATTACTGTGATATATGACTGTATGCCGGCTGTGGTGCATAAATTGTAGAAGTTGTTGGTGTTTAAAGTTGTTAAAGCCTCCGGTGGCCATTTTTTGAGAAAACAGCCTGGGAAGTTTCTGTGTGCAGCATAATTGGGGCCAAGGGCAGACTTTCAAAATCATTTAAAAACTATTTAATGGCATTTTTCATGATAAAGATTTTAACCATACGATTCTTTGGTGTATGTAGAATACATTTCTGCAAAAAAGTGAAAATGACCCAAATTGACCCCCACCACATATTACTGCGTGTAGTGCTGATCGGCTCCCTGCGAGTTAAGACTGGTTTCGTGGGAGAGGGTCACATTTATCTTCTTTATGAGAATACTTGGTTTTTGTGGGTTTGTTTAAAAATGGGATAAATATTGGCTTTGTGTACAGTATTTGCACTGCGTCTCTCACTGAATGCTATTAATAGTATTATGTCATTTCTTACATCTTTCAAGTCAGTTCAGAGTGATATTACTTCAGCTTTATTTGTTTTTATGCTTTAATTGCCCTCTTGTAATGAGAAAGGGACAAATACAGTTATTGTATAATTATGCACCAGTGATTGCTTCCAAAAACCCAATACATGTACTTAATACACTCACACTACTGCACACATATTTGTGCTCAAATGTTTGTGAATATACACATACAACCACACACATGACAGATAATATAGATGTGTGCTGGTCTGTGATTTTAGACCTTACAGAGTAAGGCCATAAGGTCCAAAATCACAGATCTGGACACACATTACGCACAAATACTGTTATGAGGCGCTTTTTCTTTGATCATATTTCAACAATTTATGTTATTTGTAACGATCCTGCACCCTTTCCTTGTCTTTCTAAACACCACTTTTATCCATTTTCTTCCCCCTGTTGGTGATGAACTCTCTATCGGAAGTACTGGTTCATTTTAACCCCGTCACTGTCAGTGGATGCAGGTTATGCTTCTGAAATCTGGCCCTTTTAGCCTGGAGATTCTGCAAAGCAGGAGATAGATTGATCATGAGAATTCAAGGGTAGTGCCAGATGAGCTTGGCACCTGAAGGCGCCAAGCTCATCTGACACTATCTTTGAAATATCATGATCAATCCATCTCCTACAACTGGTACATAGTCATTAGGCAACACATCCAAAATTTGAGAAATGGGACCTTGGGGCTAAAAGGGTTAAGTCAACACCAAAGAGCCATTGCCATCCAAGGAACATAAAACAAAGTGGTGCCAGCATGAGACATATATACTCATGAGTCCCTGCAATTGTGGTGGCTCGTGTGGATGAATGTCTCTTGCAGTTGGATTGGGTTCACATTTTTCTTGGCATCGAAGGGGTTGAGGACTAGTTGACTTGGTTGGTTTCAGCCCCCTCAGGATGAAGGGTCCAACAAGGATGTTGTCCAAAGCCGGTTTGAGGTTGAAAAGGTGCGGCAGAAGCCCCAAGCGGACCAGACAGCCTATGCCACGTTCAGAGGGGTGCGCAGCCTCAAACACAAGTATGACAAGAATTACCAGGAGGGCATGCGAAAGAGTTCATCGCTGCATGATCTGTCCTCGGAAGACAAGACTGCTATGGCCAAGGCCCTGGTGTCCACCCGTTTCCTCAGCTGCTCTGGTGACCAACTGGACGTGCTCAGCAGTGGGGCGAGCGGGGTGAGCAAGACAGGAGGGAGGTTCTCCGCCAACCCCTACTTCACCATCCCACGCACCTCGTGGCCATCCCGAGTCCACCCCACAGGCCCCCTGCTAACAGCGCCAGCTGCCCACCCCTCCCTCTTTAACTCCTCCAGTTCCATCTCCTCCACCTCCTCCACAAATTCAGCAACGCGGCGAGGATCGATTGATGACCGACCCCAAGCAGGACCCAAGACTTCTGCTAGTAAAGACCGAGTGCGCCATGGCCGGGAGCGATCGGCCAGTCTGAAGGATTTCTCCACGCAGCTGACTCTACCGCGAGAGACGGGCAGTCTGGAGAGCATGGAGCGCAGAACGCAGTCTGTGGCAGGGGTGGGACTTCGCGCTGACGCTGATGATCTCTCACAAAGCATGAGTGCTGATGAGACCGACAGCAATGAAACAGATGAACTCAAGGTGAGGCATACTACTTTACCCTTTGTGTGTCGGTAGCAGTTTTAGTCTTGATGATTCCTACAGGAATCATCATGACTAAAACCGCTACCAACAGAGAAAGGGTTAACTTACGTGTGGATGTGGTCACTGGTGCTGTTTGCAGTACCAGTGGCTGCATCCACAAGGGATTTTATTATTAAAAAAGGTTAATTATTTTAACCTCCTTGTGCACACAGCCACTAGTATTGTTGCCAATACCGGTTACTGCATGTGCACCATGTTTTGTTGTTTGTTTTTTACTCTGTCATCGTGTTACGAGAATAATGTTGTATTTATATTACATTTATTTGGAGCCCTGTAAACAGGAAAAAAAAAACAAACAGCCGGGATAAATAGACATTTAGCATTCTGTCCACTTGTAATGAAAAGTAATATTGAAAATTTTACGGTCAAGTCCATACAAACGAACAAGAGTATTTGCACTTTAGTGAAATGTCTGACTTTGTTAGTCTGTAAGGCTTTGGCTGTCGGTAGCCCTTTTTTGTCCTGATGATTCCTGCAGGAATCATCATGACAAAAAGCGTTATTGACTGCCAGAGAGGTAGGTAATAGTCTATGTGGACCCGGTTGGGATACAACCTTGAGAAGTATTTATGTACAAAGTAATTACACTTTCATTTCTTGGTCCTCTAAATCTTGTCATCTCCCGCCGACCCAGGTATTTGTACCACATTCCTCTCGCAGTCCCTCGGTAACCACCTTCCTTCTGTTAGACCTACATGATAAAATTTCAAGACTGTTCTCCGTCCTATTTCATTTGCTGCGTCTTATGTTCGCTGAGCAGTGTGCGAGTCCTGGGGCCAGTTGCATGAGTGAGCTTAGTCCTGCGCCAGCTACTAAGCAACTGAAGTGCGCAACTGACCCCTCGTGTAACAGTGTGGCCAGAACGCATTATAACCTCCGCTCAGTTAGCATCACAGACGTAAATGAGACCAGTAGAGACTAGCACAGGTACGTCCCTTCAAGCCCTTTGCAAGGGGTTGGGGTGAGTGAGTGATGGAGATCGCGCAGGGGAAAAGTAATTGCAGAGGGACTGCGATACCTCTTGTGTAAACATTTACTGCTTCAGTGACTGAGTGTTTATGATGAGGTGTTTGTAATTGTAGACTACCACCATATTACAGCTTTGTCACAGAAAGGTACCTAGTCCAGGATAGGTGGCGGCGTATAGAGGTGTACACACAGAACAGTGACCATTGTTAATGTTTGTGGAAGATTTCTTCTGCAGAAAAATGTAGAGGTTTGCTAAAGTGTTTTCCTAGAGGAAACGAGAGGGTTGTTGTGTTTAGTATGACTTGATATTTCGTTAGTTTGTGTTGATGTCGAACATACCAAGGGCAGTGGATTGATCAGTTAAAGGAAGAAAATGGAAGACTTACAGGTATAAGTTTCTTGAATCTAAAGTATTTACCACTGGCCTCAGTTGCATGAGTGAGCTTACTCCTGTGCAAGACACTGAGCTATTTACCCTTTTCATTTTCATGCACCATCCTTGAACTAAAACGGTTGATCTTTCTCCTAATATGTACAGTAGCCTTCACAGGACAACAAGCAAATTTTTATTAAAAAATTCAGCCTCATGTTGTAAAGGGTTGAACAAAGAACCTTGCTTAGTGGCTGATGCAGGATGTAACTCATTCTACCCCATCACCGAAATCCTTAAATTTTGCCCTTGTCCTCTGAAGACTGCATTGCAGTGCAGGACACAGATCGACCATGATAGTTCAAGGGTGATGCCAGAATAGCTTGGCGCCCATACCTTATCTTCCTGTGGTGTGTCTGGGGTAGAATGAGTTAAGCTCACTCATTCAGCTGACCCCAGGTGCTTCGACTGTATGATGTAGAGTAGCGTCACACTGGTTACCTCCCTGGATCAGTTACGTATAGGGAAGTTCCAGTGTGGAGTAGCTTTTGTCAGACTCTTGCGAATAAACAACAGAGTGGGTTCCATGGTATTCACAAACGAGGGTTTTTAATGACACTTGTCATATTTCAAATGATTGGAACAAAAAAATTGATTTCTCTATTGTCGATACATCTATATCTAGCCACAAAGTAGTTCCCTTCAGTGTTGGTATTTTCAGCAGATATTAACCCATTACATCCTGAGGCTGATTTAAAAAAAAAAAATGCTTATTGTCCTATGAAGTCTACACTACAGATTAGGAGATAGATCAAGCATTTTAGTTCAAGGGTGGTGCCAGAATAGCTTGGCACCTGAGGCGCCAAGCTATTCTGGCACCACCCTTGAACTATCACAGATTTTATTTCGAGCATCAGGATGAAAAGGGTTAATCCCCTTTGTGCATGCAGTCATTGGTGCTGTAAGCAGCGCGGGTGCCTGCATGCCCACGGGGCCCCAGGGTAGTATACAAAATATTAATGCAATAAATCATTCCACTATAGTACACCTGCCTTTCCACAACCACATTCTAATACCTCACCTCCCTGACCCCCCACTTCCTGTGTATCATATTATGTTTGTCTGCTTCTTATTTTTGCTTGATGGGCAACATCAAATTTCAGTGCATGATTGAAAAAATATGATTTTTTAACTTACAGCACTGTTATGATTTTGTTTTGGAAATTATATGCTTGATTGCTATTTCGGTTGCTTATGATTTGTAAGGTTATTTCATATTTAGGGCATGTTTTGGGGTGAATTTTGTAATGTTTAATTTGGATGGTTTGAATTGAGTAGAATTGTGTTAATGTTCAACATCACCTAATTATCTACCACTGTGTCTATTGTTTGACATTACATAACAAGTAGTAAATAGACATTCATGGTGTTGTTGCTGTTGCATTTATTTGCAATTGTTTTATTTCATAAATGTTCATACAATGAATGACAGAATAAGGAAAGCAGTAGACACCAATTTGATGTAAGTCAGCAGAGTAGCTTCTAGTTCTAGTGGCTGTTCAGTTTTACCTTTACACTAGGATTGTAAGCTACATTGTAGTTAAATGACTACAATGTATTAATAAAAATGATGTCCAATGTATGTGTGAGAGTGGCACCACTAAAGCCTGGTGCCTACTGTATTGTGTAGATGGCACGGAGCTCAGAATTAAGCGCTACTAGTAGAGCCACCCACCCCCACCCCGCTCCACCAGGCACAGAGGCATCACCAACCAAATATGAGGCAAGTATTGGTAGTCATCATCTTCGTTAAAGGGGGCAACTGATAAGCTAACAACATGCACCCATAAGACAGATTAGTACACTTACCCCTTAGACACCCTTCGGACATGATAGGTCAAGTGTATTGCCAGATGAGCTTGGCGCTTTGCCAGGTGCCAGGCTCATCTGACACTACACTTGAACTATCGTGGTTGCCTTTTTATCTGCCAAACTCATCTAGCAATGCTATTGAGCTGTCTTTGCATCTTCAAGTTAATCTGAGGGAATTGTTGTGGCGGATCAGCAGTTGGTATGAAAGCTTTGTACACTGGTCCCAAACTTGCAAAAGTCATCACATGGTGTAAATGAGTTAGTATATGCAGCAACTTGTATAAAACGGATCTTTGGTAGATCTTTCCATCAACGGATGGCTTGATTTTAGGCTGGCTTGATATTAGGCTACAAAGACCTTCTCATAGTGACGTCTGGAGTTGTCAGGACATTGTGCCATTAACATAAAATGACAAGCCGTTTTGAATAGACACTGAATAGACCACTCAACACATATACTTCTGTATACAATTGCTTGTTAGATCCTTGAGAGATTTCAAGCTAGACAAACACGACCCTTGGGCTGTCAATGTGGCTGTAACTCATAAAAAACAAAACAAAAAAAAAAAGCTGGAAGCCTTTCAAGATACACATATCTTATATCACTCAGTCAGTTGCCTCCTTTAAAGAAGCCCCACCCGGGTCTGCCCTGGGGGACTTGGGTGGGGTTAGGTACTTTTTAGTTCCCAGGGTCACCCTGGTCAGCCCCACAGGGTGAGTTTTTCTCTCTATTCTGGGGCATGTGTTTCTGTCTACCCGAGGTCCATTCACCTGTATTTGCCTTTTTAAAACTCTCCCTACTGTCTGCACTGCCTGTAGCTCTTGATATTGGATGTGTGTTGCTAAATGGTCTTAGCTTTATTTAGGCCCCATGTGTTAGGTTTATTTAATGTATTGGACCGGCTGGCGACATACATTCAATGTTCTGTTTAGTTTTTTTTTTCACAAGCAGTGCAGGCACGTCCTGAGAAAGCCTTGCTGCTGTCGGGACGTTAAGCAATGTACAATCAATCAATCAATCAATCCTTTAAAGAAATGAAACAGATTTCTTAATTTTTCTTTTGCAGAAAAAGGTAATCAGTTTTGCAAACGTAAGAGTAAGGACTTGGAGGTAGTTGTCATACTGAACTGTTTAAGTTTATTATTTTTCTCTTTGTATCTCTTTAAGGAGTTCTTCCTTTTTATATCATTTTTTGGGCAATTGGAATACATTAGTGTGCAGCATTTTACGTGTCAGTCTTTGTTTACACTGGAACCTTTTGTTTGACTTTTTGTCACAAGTACTACCATGAACTATTTTTGATGTAAGAAATTTTATATTTTCAAGTAGTGTATATATCTTGATTTTCAAGTATACTGTTACGGTGAAAGCTTGTATTGAATATGTTGTCTAACGCATGGGGCTTTTTAATTTCCATTTACAGTTTATATTTCTAGGTTCATCGTTTCTTAACATTTATTCATTCAGCATTCAGTTGTGTTTGTTTTTTTCTTGCATGGACATTGTGCTTCCTGTGGTGTAACAATACCCCCCCCCCCCCCACTCCCTCCCTCACCCTCTCTCCCTTCCCCTCCCGTTCACATGCCCAGCTACTGCATTCCTTTCACTTCCAGAGCCAAATGGATTACGTTGCACTGCTGAAGAGATATATACTCTTTGACTGCTGTGCATTATATATAATTTGTGGGCGATGGATCGACCACAATAGCTGAAGGGTAGTGGCTGAGGCGTCAAGGTGATCAGCCGCTACACTTTAAGCTGTCACGGTCATTGGCTTCATGTTTCCAGTTTTATCAGTCAGCCACTGCCGTTGAGCTGTCAGGTCTGGCATGCCAAATTCCTCTAAGCCCGCCACCTTTTTCTGACAGTGAAGATGTACATGTATTCATACCGTTACTTATTTACGGCTCACGCTGACTGGAGGGCGTGCCACACTTACCACACTGGTTGTCTCCCACGATTCGCTGCCGCTGATCAGCGGTATCGAATCGAGGGAAGCAACCAGTGTGCGATACATGCATTACCGCCTGTTGGTCCGACGCTGTTGTAGGGTCTCTGGTCCATCTCCCTCATTTGGCGGTGGAAGTGAAGGTGAGGACAGTATTTCCCTGTGCAAACGCTGAGGCCTGCTGTAACCCCCAAGCCAGCGTGTCAGCATGTCCCTGCACTCTCTGTACATTTGAACAAACCCCATCAACACTGCTTTCCCGTCCTTCCATTTAAACAAAGAGAAGTCACGAATCCAACTTACCGATGGTACAGTTTGACTGCTGCAAATCGGCTACTTTTATTAAGTGTAGGCTTTGACACAGGTCTGAAGGGAACTCTTTAAACTTTTTCTATTTTAGTTCCCAAATAAATTTCAGATTAAGTTGTATCGGCCCTGAGTCTGCTTTTTACTAGCAGATCTGGGATGCAAATATGAAATTTGATTTACGTGGGGCAGAAGACACTTTACCTCTTACCTTTTAAAAGCTTGCTACCGCTCCATCTAAATAAAACTTGATGAGGATCGGAAATCAGTGGACTGTATGATTTGAAATCACATCATGAACTTGCCTTCTGCTCTCAGAAGCACTTTCTTATCAACTGTGTACCAGTTGCAGGAGGTGGATTGACCATGACAATTCAAGGGTAGTGCCAGATTAGATTGGCGCCTGAAGGCGCCAAGCTAATCTGGCACTACCCTTGAATTATCATGGTCAGTCAATCCCTGCTGTAGGGTGTTGGGGCTAAGAGGGTTAATCAGGATGATTCCGGCAGGAATGAGTGACAAAATGCGCTACCAAACAGCCAGAGGGTTGAAAAGAGCTTCCCTGTTTTTCTGTTGTAAGCAAAAAAGTACAGAAAGCTGAAACTCGTGTGATGTAACAGACCGTTCTGAGCGCTTCATGGCTGGTTACAAATTTTAACGCCGAACATTGTAGGACAATGATGATGCAAATTCCAAAAACGTAGGAACCTTTTCTATGACCTGTTTAGCTGCAGAGGGTGTAATGAGAATTTGTTATGCAGAATTATATTCCCTAATCCTGGTATCTATGTACGTGTAATGTAAACTATATGAAAACTTACGATTAGATTGCTTTTGAAGTCATATTCTAATTTTGGGAATCTTTGGTGTTTTCCTGTTGGTAATACTCTTTGTTTTAAAATCAGAAGTAGGTCAAAATTGCATGTTAAATGATGAAAACAGTGGATTTAGCCCCAACGCCCTACAGCATGCGATGGATCGACCATGATAATTCAAGGGTAGTGCCAGATTAGCTTATAATCTGGCACTGCCCTTGAATTATCATGGTCGATCCATCTCCTGCAGTTGGTGCATAGTCATTAGATGACGCCTTGAAAATTTAAGGAACTTAGGAAATGTGGCCATGGGGTTAAATGGGTTAAAGACCCGACAAACTTGGGATATCGACAAACTTGCGATATCGTATGTTTGTCCGGGCTTTTAGTCCACAGTTCGCGCCGACATGTGCAAGTTTGGCCTACACTTGATTGCCCAACGTCGTCTATCTGTGTACACATTATTTTGCGTCAACTGTGTTTTTCGTCAAAATGATGCTTATTGTGCATTTTATCAGGACCTGGTCTACATGAAGAAGGGCTGGCTGATCAAGCAAGGACCGTCAGAACGGGTAAGTTTGTCGTTCGTCAGCAGGGCCACCTGCAATAGATGGACTGAGCGTGAAATCTCTAGGGTAGTGCTTGAATAGCCTGGCGCCTGTAGGCGCCAAGCTAATCAAGCACTACCCTTGAGAATTCACACTCAGTCCGTCTCCAAAGTCTGTTACATGAGACGACTTTAGCAGATGATTGAGAAATATAAAACGTTTCTATTTTCGAAGGGTCCCCCATAGTAAATGCTTGTTTTTCAGTGTGCCTTTACCGCATGATAGCTACTGATGATACCATTCAGCAGAAAAGACGTGTAGTTGAGTGTCTTTTCCATGGAACGGTATCGAAAGTAGCAGTCAAAGGGTTAAAAATGCTTCCCCCTCCTGCTATGTTTCAATGGTATAGGCCTGTACAGTTTATCTTTCAAAGGGCAAGAAGTCCAGACCAATATGTAAAGGTGACTGACTGCCAAGCGTGTAAAATACAGAGAAGAACCCAACGGAGAAAGAAACACGCTTAGAAAAGACAGTTGTAACTGTCTGTTCTAAGCGTGTTTCTTTCTTCACTGGGTCCTTCTCTTTCAAAGGGTAGTTTTCTTGTGGAGTTGTAATATCTTTTATCAGGCTGTGACTTCTGTAAATTTAGAGGAGGTGTAGGAAAGTTCTGGTGCTTTTGTACGTGTTGAGTTCCATTGCTAAGTGGCTTTCGTTTTAGGATTGCCTGCAGTGATCTGATCCTACAAGCTCTGAGTGCAAAAGACTGAGATAAGAGAATACATAGCAAGCAAACAAGCTGGTGTGTGAATGAAAATGGCTGTTGCATCTTGAAGAAGTTGCAGTGATCCAATCCTACTAGCTTTGAAGGCGAAAGACTGGGATAAGAGAATAGCTGGTGAACAAACAAGCTGCTGTGTAAACGAAAATTGCTGTTGCGTCAAGAAGAAGTTCTTCCGATCTTGTAGTTTGATACTTGAGAAAGGTGGCCTGTGGATGTCTGGCTCTTTCTCCAGAAAATGCTGCCTGTCTTGGTCAAGCTAACGGTGAGGCTTCATTTGCAACGAACGACTCCCATCAGCGAACGCGAGCAAAGACACGGTGCATAACCAATACCATAAGCCTAGACAACACTCCAAACATCGCCAAGAAGCATAGATCCTCATGAGCCATCCTTAGACAACACTCCGGACATCTCCAAGAGGCATAATCCTCTTGGAGGTGTTTGGAGTGTTGTCTATGCTTATGGCACAAGCTGGTTCTAGACAACTCCAGACATCTCCAAGAGGCATAGATCTTCATGCACCCTCCGGGCTCAGGAGGATCTATGCCTCTTGGGGATGTTTGTAGTGTTGTCTATGCTTATAACACAAGCTGGCTCTCACAGTCAACCGCGATTTCCGTCTCGTTCATTGTAGGTAGTCGTTCGTTTCAAACGGAACCTCATTTATCCCTCTTGTCCAGTTTGTTGACCAGAGTCGGTCATGCGATCTGGCCTTAATAACAATTAGTCCAGCCAGCTCAAGTGTAGGTGGGGGGGGGGGGGGGGGGGGGGGCGAAAAATATCAGTCTGCGTAGCGTGTCGGCAAGACCGCGACAGTAATGAACAGCGAGCAGAAGGCGAGAGCTAGTCGGGACACGGTGGGTAACCGAGCATACCATGCATACTGCGTAACGTAACAACATAGAGATAACTCTGCGGGGCTCGTGAGGATCTACACCTCTTGCAGTTTATTGGACGCTTTGCTTGCGTACAAGGGTGCTCCACTGCCGTGAGTAAAGGCTTACACATAGATACAGGGGCTTCCCATGTCCTTGCCCACCTCTTCCCATGTCCTTGCCCACCTCTATGAACTCCTCCCCTCTGGCCGCAGACTCCGCACGCACAAAGCTAGAACACTTAGACTACAGCACAGTTTCATCCCCAAATCCATCACTCTAAGCAATCTGTAGGTACATCCACGCATACCCAAACCTAACTCCTCCCCCTATCCCCCTTTACCTGTGCAATCAGTAGGAATGGAGCTTGTTGATTTTAGAGAAGTGATTATATTGTGTTTTATTTGGTGGTGAACATGGACATACTGGGATTGTTGTTACTGAGTGTTTACCCACTAATTATTTTACTACGGTAGACTTTAATTATGCAGCTTGTGTAATAATGTGTAATAATGTACTGAGACGTTTGTATAATAAGTAGTGAGGGTTAGGACTAGGTTGAAACACGCGTATTATGTATGCATATGTAGAGGTGGGTGTGAATGTATAAGTGCCGCTCAGTTCAGTCCATAAAAGATGTTTGTGTGAGATGTGTAAGAGTTATGTGTAAAGATTTTGTAGTGTTTACTTTATATCCATTTGGAATTTGTAGCTGTGCAAGTGCAGGGAGAAAATGTTCATAATTATGCTATAATGTTTTTATGTCTTGTTTGTACTATTTGTTATAAATGTACCACAACCGAATTTCTCTTTTCGAGATAATAAAGTACTCTTATTCTTATTCCTTTGTACTGAGGGATCAAGGCGCACAATGCGCCTCCTGTTAGGTGCTGAGTTTGCTGCCCATTTAAGGAGTTCAGCTCACCCGCTACTTGAGGGGTTTCTTCTTTTAACCTTTATCATTCAGAATACCAGTGTCTGAAATAAGTTTGACTAAAGTAGTTCAAGGGTAGTGCCAGAATAGCTTGGCGCCTCTAGGCGCCAAGCTATTCTGGCACCACTCTTGAACTAAAGCCACTCGTCTATATCTTTATCTGTACGTACTGCAATGTAGCTTGCATATGGCAGTGTACAGATTTGAAGCTTGTGGCCTCAGTATGATATGGGTTAAATGGGTTGAGCGGAGCGTTAGTAAAAGCGCTCGGTACTTGAAAAGCGCTCGGTTAAGGCCTGCAGTGAGATCCACTCATCTGCAAGAGGCACGGATCCATATGAGTCCCCCTGCAATGTGCGGGGTTGGCTCATGAGGGTCTGAGTCTCTTGCGGCCGGATCTTGTTTTTGTCTGACGGTCACAGACCCAGAACTGTCCAAAACGCAAGAGGCACCGTTCTCGTCAGACACAGCAGACGCAGGGGTCAGTTCTGGAAAACCTACACCTAGTTTTTGACGGAGGTCGGCTGCAGATGTAAAAAAAAAAATAATAATAAGATAAATGGTGTATGACTTCGAACTTAGCGGCCGTCATCAACCTAGGTAATGTCCATGTTCGCTGATCAACACGCAAATTGACGGTTACGTTAACTCTTTTAATCCCATGGCCGCCTCAACTTTCCAAACTTTTGCAGGCGTTGTCTAACGACTGTGTACCAGTTTTAGGAGATGGATTGATCATGATAATTCAAGGGTAGTGCCAAATGAGCTTGGCGCCTGAAGGCAAAGGCACCAAGCTCATCTGGCACTACTCTTGAATTATCATAATCAATCCATCTCCTGCATGCCGCTGCAGGGTCCCGGGGCTAAATGGGTTGAAAACGACGAACAGTACCCAAGTGCAAGAGGTATAGATCCACGTGAGCCCCCTGCAGTTGCAGGGACTCATGTGGATCTATATACCTCTTGCTGACCACATTTTTGTATCCATGTTCCATAGCATGTCCGTTGAAAGGTCCTGGTAAATCAAAGTGGCACAGTTGCAGTGCGCCTGAATTGATCAGTGTTCAGGTCGTACTCCATAGGCAATAGCGTCCATTATCACTTCGGTGCCGTGGACGTTAAACCCCGAACTAACCATCCACCCTTGGTCCTCTGTCGTAATGGGCCGTGGAGCGTTCAGTCTGCGATGCAGTTGGCGGCCAGTGCTCCTTGGTCCCGTGTGCCTAATGTAGGCAGTAAAATGGTCTTGCCTTGGGAAAACAGGAGACAGATCAGAAGGATCAATATCATATTAAAAGGTCTGCGAAGGCCGTGTGCGCCGGTCTGTCATTTTGGGCCGGAAGCTGACGCAAAATCGCAGGCCAGCGCGCAAATTCAATTGTTTGCTCTTGGCTTGGGCGATAGGGAATTGGCGAAAAGGTGGGGAGGGGGTACATACGGTGCTTTGTTGTTCCAGATGCCAGGTGGAAAAGGGGTAGCGATTGTTTCTTGGTTCCTGCCACTAGGGTAGTTTGAGCTTCCTCGCCGGATTCCGGGATCTGTACTGAGCGGGTTGAAAGCCGTATCTAGCGACATTAACACTTTGAGCCCAGTGGTCAAAATTCCATTTTTTTTAAAAAATCGTTGCCTTTATTAGGCTTTGCTAAGTACTACATCACAGGTCAGGAAATAGACCGACCCTAGTAGTTCAAGGGTGGTGCCAGAAAATCGTCGCCTTTTGAGGCTTTGCTAACAACTACACCACTGGTCAGGAGACAGACCGGCTCTGATAATTTAAAGGCGCCAAGCTATTCTGGCACCACCCTTGAACTATCAGGGTAGATCCATGTCTCGGTTCACTGTGTCAGGGTTGAATGGGTTAACAATGCTAGTTCACTAGATGCGCCAAGCTTATCTGACACTACCCTTGAATTAACATGGTCAGTCCATTGCCTGCTGTAGGGCGTCGGGGCTGAATGGGTTGTCGGTGTTGATACGATCCCAGCCCGCGAGGTGCGTAGATTCTCCATGAGAATCTGTGCCTCTTGCAGTAGCAGGAACTCTTGAGCATCCACGCCCCTTGCAGACGGACGTGTGGCTGAAGGACTGGACACTTCTGTTTTCTCTGATCTTTCACAGCGGTTGTGTTCCTGGGCTAAGCTCAGCCAGGATCACCCAGCAGGAGTTGAGGGTTGCATGTGTGGCCCTTTGTGCTTACCCAACCGTCCATGTATCTGGCCTCACTCCGACTTTGGAGGATTTATCTCTTTTTTCGGAGAATGAAAGTGCACGGTAATTGTGTTGAGAGCTTAGCTTGGCAGAAGGTAATCACCACGTGACAGTGCTGTAACAACAGAGTTTACTGTGCCTGCAGTGCCTTGGCTGAATTTAAATGACGTCTTGTTGCCCGAGGCAGGGGTGCGTGTGTCAGTGTGTGTCTTGATGCAATCATGTCGCAGGACGCCCGCACAAATTGTTCTGTATTTCTGCCTCTGGGAGTGCTCATGAATTACATTGAAAATGGGGTAAGCTAGTGTTTGAATTTTTTTATATTAACCCAACAGCTGTCGTAGTTGTTTTTGTCATGATGATTCCGGCAGGAATCGTGACAAAAACCTCTACCCACAGCCAGAGGGTTACAAAGAGGCGCATGTGACGGTCGCTTTAGTGTGCATAAATTAACCCCTTGTGTGTGTGTATATCCACTGGTACTGTTTACCATACAGCCTGCGCGTGCAAGGAGGGTTAACCCATTTAGTGCCAGTGGGCGCCTATTTTGTTCTGGAATATTTGTTAAATCAACGAACAAAGGCCGCAACTGTCACAAGAAACATGGATACAAGTTGTCTTAGCAAGAAACATAGATCCTGGGGATTCAGCGCGATATAAATGCTCTTTATTATTATTATTAGATCCTTTTGAGCTCCCCCACCGTGAGATGGCCTTGGTCGCCTGCTCGGCACTAAACCCAAATAACTAATTTTTTAGATCCCGCAACCGCGAGGGCCCATGAGGATCCATGTGTCTTGCAGTTGGATCGTGGTCACTTTTTCTCGGCAGTGAAGGTTTTAAAGCAGTATACATCATACGTGTAACGGGAACGTGTGTTTCATTCACTTTGACTTTGGCGTAAAAAATGTGTCACTGGGTTAGAGTGTAGGGATATGGTCATTCGTGTGGCAATAGTCGTCAATCAGGAAACATGATGCGTCCTTGTTATAGGGCTAGGAAAGTTCCCCGTGTTGTCTAGGAGCATCGGCCCGTCAGCCACCATCTTAAGAGGATAGGATAGCTTCAGATAGTAGGGAAGTAGTGTTTCAACATGTTTTTTTTCATGTTTCTGCCTCTTTGGAAACAAACAAGAACAGATTCTGGTTAGCGGTTTCCTACGGTGATGGCAAGACTTGCAGTTATTGCCTATAGCACATCAGGACTTTCCTGACAATGTCCTGACAGCAATTTCCCTATGAGCGCCTTAGTCCCGTATCCTCACAAGATGGCCACCACGAATAGCATGATGATGACGTCAGCTTCCCGAGCCCTATACCTCAGCCCCCACCCCACAAATGAAGTGACTACTTAAGAAGACTCACTCATTTTTCAGCTGTGACGTGTCTAGAATACAACTGAGTATGTAGCGTCTATTTTTAACACATAATTGTTGTTTTAACCCTGATACACTATTGCTTGAACAAAAATTGACTGTGAGATAGTTCAAGGGTGGTGCCAGAATGTCTTCGTGCCTGAAACGCCAAGCTATTCTGGCACCACCCTTGAACTAAAAATCTTTGATCCGTCTCCTAATCTGTACTGTAGCCTTCATAGGACAATAAGCGATTTTTTATTTTAAAAAATGGTCTCAGGATGTAATGGGTTAAACTGCCAGACACCGAATTTTCTGTTGCTGCTCACAAAGAATTTGTTGCTGATGCCTGACCACAGATAAGATTTTAGACCTACGGAACTATCATTACTCGTGTCGCAGGATTGAAAACGTCAGGTATTGTGTCTAGATTGTGCCAGGCATTTGTGTGCCCACTGTCAATACCAACTTTATCAAAACTGTGTCCGATTATCTAGTCAGCTCCTTCCATCTGCAAGATGCATAGATTCTCATGAGCCCCTGCGTCCGCAGGGGCTTACCGCTTATGAGAATCTTGCCTCTTGCTTGTATCATTTACTATCAAGCGGGCCTCCTCACTCCCTTCCATCCATAGGCAACATGTCTGCGTTGATTTGCAAGGCTTGCAATGTCTACCACCAGAGTATCCTTTGCCGGCGTGAGTCCTGAAGCATTCACGTCGGCAAGGGGTACTCTGGCAGGAGGGCAAGATACTCAAGCTTTAATAAAATTTAAGAGGTGCGCAAATGTTGTCCAGCAGGAGTTCCCCCCTCGGTTGTTGCCCAGCTGTGTGTATTTCTCAGCGGTGTCATGTGAGGAAGTGTCACATTTGACAAAGTTATGGTCTTCCGACAACAGCATAACAGGTGTTACAGCATAACAGGTGTTAGAATTTGGAGACGACCCCCCTGTGTGTTGATATAAGTTTATTGATATTTTATTTTTATTTTCCAATCCTCACCTCTCCATCTCCCCTAAAAAAAAAAAACTAAAACCCCCCCAAAAAAACCTACAACTGCGACAACAAAACTTTAAACAAATGTTTAACCCCTTCACTGCCAGTGGACGTAGTGTGCGTTTTTGAAGTTAAGGTAAATTCAGCGTCAAAGATCCCCAGTTCTAAAAAGGAATATACAGTAAACTCCAAATGTATATAACAAATTGCCAGGGGACCCAGTTTTTCTTGTCATTATCACTGATGTTTGTTATAAGCGAAGTAATTTATGTTGAAAAACTGCTGTTGTGATCCTTGAAAAGGTGTTGCTATGTCCGACTTTTGTTACATCCAACCTTGTTAAAAGCAGAGCAGACTGTATATGGAAACAAAGTTAGGTCAGCAAGAGGCATAGATCCACATGAGCCCTCACAGCAGCAGGGGCTCATGTGGATCTATGCCTCTTGCAGATGAGAATCTGTGCCTCTTGCATTTGTTTACCGGTATTGCCTGTTGCCTCCTGGCAGTCAAGGTGTTGCAGTCATTCACAGCTACCAGATTACAGTGGAAGATACACAGACCATGATGGTTTATAAATAGCAACAGATTAGCCTAGTGCCTTGGAGTTGTCGAGCTAATCAGGCACTTTCCTTTCTTATCCTACCCCACCCGGGTCTGCCCTGGGGGACTTGGGTGGGGTTAGGTTATTTTTTAGTTCCCAGGGTCACCCTGGTCATCCCCACAGGGTGGGTTTTTCTCTCTATTCTGGGGCATGTGTTTCCGTCTACCCTTTGTCCATTCGCCTGTATTTGCCTTTTTAAAACTCTCCCTTCTGTCTGCCCTGCCTGTAGCTCTTGATATTGGATGTGTGTTGCTAAATGGTCTTAGCTTTATTTAGGCCCCATGTGTTAGGTTTATTTAAACGTATTTGACCGGCTGGCGACATACATTCAATGTTCTTTTTTTTTTTTCTTTTTTTTTTTCACAAGCAGTGCAGGCACGTCCTGAGAAAGCCTTGTTGCTGTCGGGACGTTAAGCAATGTACAATCAATCAATCAATCCTTTCTTATCCTGGCCTCAGCTGCATGAGTGAGCTTAGTCCTGCACAAGCCACTAAGCAAGGTGCTCCGCTATAGCGGAGCACCTTGATTAGTGGCTTGTGCAGGAGATAAGCTCACTCATGCAACTGGCCTCCAGTCCTTCCATATCCTGCATTTGGTTCGTATCCATGAAAGAAAACTTCCCAGATTAAAGAAACTGTGTTCTAGACATGAAAGCAGACATGCTGTGTTTCAGAGGGAAAAAAAAAGAACGAAAGGAAAAAATTGCTCATACATCAGATCCAGGGATGCTGTACCTGTATGTTTCTTTGTGAACAGTAAATTGTTTTGAATTTGGGGGACATGCATATTATTTTTCTTTTCTCTTTGAGCCCCCACCCGGGTCTGCCCTGGGGGACTTGGGTGGGGTTAACTACTTTTTAGTTCCCAGGGTCACCCTGGTCAGCCCCACAGGGTGGGTTTTTATCTCTATTCTGGGGCATGTGTTTCTGTCTACCCTTGGTCCATTCACCTGTATTTGCCTTTTTAAAACTCTCCCTACTGTCTGCACTGCCTGTAGCTCTTGATATTGGATGTGTGTTGCTAAATGGTCTTAGGTTTATTTAGGCCCCGTGTCTTAGGTTTATTTAACGTATTGGACCGGCTGGCGACGTACATTCAATGTTCTGTTTAGTTTTTTTTTCACAAGCAGTGCAGGCACGTCCTGAGAAAGCCTTGTTGCTGTCGGGACGTTAAGCAATGTACAATCATACAATCAATCTTTTCTCTTTGTGAATAGGAGTCGAGGAAGCACTGGTTTGTCCTGGCTGGTAACTCACTGCGCTACTACAAGGATGCCAAAGCCGAGGAGAACAACAGCCTGGATGGTCGCATTGACCTCTCCACTTGTTACGAGGTCTCTGAGATCACCACGCTGCGCAACTATGGATTCAAGATCAAGGTTAGTGTGTTATTGATGAAATGGGTCGTGGGTAAGGGTTATTTTATGGGAAAGCAACAGAGAAGTTGATGTTACTTTTGTGCTCTCCTCTTCTTAACCTATTCACTGCCAAGAAAAATGTGAACATGATCCAGCCTCGAGAGACATACATCTGCATGAACCCCTGCAGATGTAAGGGCTCCTGAGTATATTAGCCTCTTGCTGACACCACTGTGTCCCTGTTCCTTGAACAGCTGGTACTATTTAACAGTGGTTTCAGAAATAAAATTTGTGTTCACTGGCAGTGAAGGATGTAACTTACATCCTGAGGAGGAAATTATCATGTTAGACATCCTTTCAGGTCTGTGTCACAATGTTGGAGACAGACCAACCATCATAGTTCAAGGGTGGTGTCAGAATAGCTTGGCGCCTATAGGCGCCAAGCTATTCTGACACCACCCTTGAACTGTCATGGTCAATCCACATCCTGTCATAGCGTGTCAGGGCTTTAGGGGTTAAAGTACATGCACAGAAAAATTGGCATTTCTTTCTTTCTTCACAGACGCGGAATGGTGAGTACATACTGGCCGCCATGACATCTGGCATTCGCAACAACTGGATGAAGGCTGTGCGCCTGTGTATGGACCTGCACAGTGCAGCTCCCAAACTGGGGCTGACCACGTCTCTGACAGGCAAGGCTCTGGCGGGACTGACAGCACGCACCATGGACGATTTTGATGTGGGTGGCATCACCATCGGCATTGGAGCATCTGCCACTGCCCCATCAACTGCCGTTGTCACTGGTGCTAAAGGGGAGACGGCCTTCCAGCTGGTGGGTCGACGCGATCCCAACAAGAAGGAGTCGGGCCGCAACGTTCGGCGTCATCATTCTGATGTGAACCCAGGTAACGTGGGCAAGATGTTCAGCGTGAAGGAGTTCACAGCCAACCTGGAGCCCATGGACCCTCTCTCTTCCTCCAGCACCTCCTCAGGCACGGAGGTTGGCTGGACTTCGTCAGCCAGTGATGTCCAGCCGACCTCTACTCCTGTCCTCAGCGACGCGGACTCAGAAAAGGTGGATGCCTCGCCTCGTGCGTCTAAAATCCCCCGACACCACAGTCCTTCGTCAGACTCCTTGTTATGGTCAGACCTAGGTGGGGTGCCAATGAAGCGCTATGTGGAGGGGAGTGACAGCAATGTAGTGGCGCCGGTCACACAGGCGACTGAGAGTCGGCGCAGCAAGCGCAACATCACCAGTGAGAGCACCAAGGAGGAGGAGAAGCGGGAGATGATGCGGCGAGCTAAGTCACCCAGCGCCCGCATCAAAGAGAAATCGCGGGGGGCCAAGACACCACGCCTGCACTCCCCTCCTCCTGAGGATGACGGCTACGAACACCAGCGGTCATCAGGTACCGGCCGCAGCGACGACACGTCACAGATCCTATCTGACACAGAAGATGACATGGACATGACCATCAGCTCAGAGGTATAATGATTTCTTTCTTTCGTTCATTCTTTCTTTCTTTTAATCTTTCTTTCATTCTGTTGTGAAAATTCATGGATTCATTATCCGTCCACCCACCCAACTGGGCATCCAACCACCCATGCATTCATTTTTGTCGTGAAGAGTTCATCTATACAAATGTGCAATTGAGCAGCCGGATTTGTCACATTCTAGAACGCAAAGACTATGCTTCTTCCTTCACAGGAGCACTATCACGAGGATGGGGGGCAGGATGCTACAGATGGTGCCCACTCAGACTCCATTGGTGATGGCATGCTGGTCGAGATACTGGAATCTGAGGTATTATCCCATTACATCTTAAGTCTGATTTTTAAAATGTGCTTATTGTCTTATAAAGGCTACTTTACAGGAGAGAGGAGAGATTAGCCATTTTAGTTTAAGGGTGGTGCCAGAATAGCTTGGTGCCAGAGGCACCAATCTATTCTGGCACCACCCTTGAACTATCCTAGTCAAATTTATTTCACATATTCCTAGACATGAATACAATTTGTATACAATTTGACGTGCGCAGATAGGTATTTAACCCCTTACATCCTCAGGCTGATTTGTAAAATGTGCATATTGTCCTATAAAGGCTACATTACAGATTACAAGAGAGATTGACCATTATTTTTAGTTCAAGGGTGGTGCCAGAATAGCGTGGCGCCTCAGGTGCCACGCTATTCTGACACCAACCTTGAACTATCCTAGTCAACTTTATTTCACATATTCCTAGACATGCATACAACTTGTATACAATTTAAAGTGTGCAGTTAGTTTAAATGGGTTAAATACCGATTAGATCCTGAGGCTGATTTCGTCAGATGTGCTTATTGTCCTATGAAGGCTACATGACAAATTATAATAGAGATCAACCATTTTAGTCCAAGGGTAAAACCAGAATAGCTTGGCGCCTCAGGTGCCAAGCTATTCTGGCACCACCCTTGATCTATCATAGTCAAATTTACTTCAAGCAAAAGTGCATCAGGATGAAAATGGTTAAAGCCACAGTCAGCATCACGCGAGCCCAGCTCAGCATTTGAATCTCAGCTGGGAGAGTGAAGATCAACCAGCGCTGCGTGTTTACCTGACGATGGACTGTCATAATGTTGCAGCTTTAACTGCTTCAGTGCCGAAGGAAACTGAACAGAATCCAGCTGCAAGACACAGATCCACTGCAGGGGCTCACAAGGATTTATGTCTCTTGCTAACACCATTTTGTATCTATGTTCGTTGGACAGCTGAGGCTCTTTAGCATTGAATTAACCCTTTTCATCCTGATATGCTGTTGCTTGAAATAAGTTTGACTGTGATCTGAATTTTCAGCAACTACACAAGATTGATTACCACATGAGCCTGAAAACCTTCAGCTGTTCATGTGGTTAATGTGCTTCTTGCAGTTGGGTCTTATTGCCTTTTCCAAGTTCAAGGGTTAACTCATTCGCGGCTAGCCACATCCGGATAAGCGGCATAAGCCGCGCATCCGGATGCGACTGGCCGCAAATGAGTTAACCCTTTGCTGTCAGTTGCACTTTTTGTCACGATTATTGTGTTAACAACAGCCTAATGTTCAGACACATCTGAACTGTAAATTAGATTTGGGCTCAGTTATACCACCTGTACATTTATAATACCAACCTTTACCACCCCTCACTTGCATATGAAATTTTGTAGAGTTGCTCACACTCACAGCTAGACTAACACATCTAGACTGTTTTGATTGTCATGATGGTGTGTGGATAACCTTTTGACTGTCAGTAACGGGGTTTTTTTCTCAAGGGAAAAAAGCGATACCGACAGCCAAAGGGTTTATAACTTCAGCTAAGTGGGTGACATCCTGCACAGTATATATATTCACTGTATATCCCATATTACTCTCCTCAACTGTCCAGTATCCCAGAGCTTGCTACCTGTGTTTCTTGCTGATTGTTGCGGCCCGTCAGTCCCTGAAACATCTGCCCTGGATGTGGGTGTGGGTATGCAAACTGCAGGCATAAGTAAATACATATAAGTCAGGTGAATTTTGGCTGATAGATAAACTGATATGTGTCATTCCTCCCACAAAACAGTACCCAAACTGATATGTGTGTCATTCCTCCCACAAAACTGTACGCAGGATGGACAATTTAACATGTTCTGCCCCAGGACCGTAATCCCAAAATGTTATAGTTGCCTTCTGAGGGACTGTATTACAATTCTAGAGACAAATCAAGCCTGATAGTTCAAGGGTGTTGCCAGAATAACTTGGCGCCTATGGGCGTCAAGCTAATCTGGCATTATGGTATGGTATGGTATGGTATGGTATGGTGTCTCCACGACGCACATAACCATCTAATTAAAGATGCTCAAGGCGCCGTAGGGATGGAAGCTGAAACTTTGAAAGCCTGCTGCTACTAAGCGCTACTTTATGTGCAAACCTCAACCCTACTATTAACTTCGGTGCATGTGATATATTTCTGTTTCCATTTCACCGGCCCTACCGGGCCTTCTCTTTTCAAATAGTGGTGATGGGATTTTTAACGTGCACACTTGATGATCATGCGTGCTGTACACATGAAGGTGAGACAGGCAACTGTAAGCCGAGTCTGTACGTAAATTTGACTTGATGGGAATGAGGAAAAATCCACATCCCATTCCTGTCCACCAGGGGATTCGTACCCGGGATCTTACGACTGCCAGCGCAGTGTCTTATCCACTAAGCTACGTCCCCATGTCTGATGTAGTAACATGAATTATCATGGTCGATCCATCCCCTGCTGTAGGGCGTTGGGACTAAATGCAGGTAATGTAATGCTGGGTGTGTATGGAGAATAGTAGAAGGCTTGATGGAATTCTTCTTACTTTTATTTTCAGATGTAAACAGACTTTTGAATGTTCAGCCTCTGTCTCAGCAGAATGATGCATGTTTGACCCATTTAGCCCCAACGCCCTACAGCAGGAGATGGGTCGACCATGATGATTCAAGGGTAGTGCCAGATGAGCTTGGCACCTGAAAGGCGCCAAGCTCATCTGGCACTACCCTTGCATTGTCATGGTTGATCCATCTCCTGCAGCTAGTACAAAGTTGTTAGGCAACACCTCCAAAATTTAGAAAATGTGCAGCTGTGGTTAAATGGGTTAACATAAACTATCTAAAAGACGTTACATGATGATCATGTGGAACATTTATGTCACGTGACACTTCAGAGTTCTTTTGTATTCTTACGGCACTTGTCACCAGAACGACACAAAAGAACCCCACTAAAAATTATGTGGAAATGGAACATCTCAAAATGTATTGTACCAAAAAAGAGAACTTGCAGAATAACCTGTATAAAATGCTGTCAGAGTGTAAAACAGGAAAACCAGAGAGTAAAGGGAATGCACAATGACAATCGCATAAAAACTTCTAAAACATACATGGGAAGTGCAAGGGCAGCATGCATATAAAATGATATTGGAATAAATAAGGTATTAACAACTTTTGGGAGAACTTTTTGGTCACACCTTCCCTGAAATTGTATCCAGGATAGATGTGGGCAATTCAGGAGACCCTGTGCTAGCCTTGTCCATGCCTGCTGTGTGTAGGTGGAGTCCCTTAAGGAGCGGCTGGACCAGACACAGAACCAGCTGGTCAAAATGCATGAGACAAACATTGATCTCAAGTCTCGCCTGCAGAAAGAATCTTCACACGCACAGGTTTGTCTCTGCACGTGTCTGTCCCCAGATCCTGTCACTAACCCTCCGCCTCTGTTAATCACAGCTTGAGTCAGTTGTCTTTTAAACCTTTGCGTATCGGTAGTGGCTTATGTCATGATTATTCCTACAGGAATCATCGCAACAAACCACTACTGACATGCAGAGGGTTAAACACCTGCTGCTCCATGCATATGATTCATAGGGAGATGGATTGATAGTGACTGCTCAAGGTTACTGCCTGATCAGCTTGGCACCTTCAGGTGCCAAGCTGATCAGGCACAACCATTGACCTGTCAGGGTCGATCCCTCCTTTCCAGTTTGTACTTGGAGTGCTTTTCATCTGAACCCTCCTTCACTGTGCTTTCTCTATGCAGTAACAAAAACACCTTACAAAATGTTATCATTTAAAATTAGGTATTCTGTGGGTTTTTTTTGGTTTGTTTTGTTTTGTTGCAACATCCACATCTACATTGTTACTGTATCATCATCACCATCACCATCATATCCTTGTTGTCAGTGTGTAGTGCATGTAAGTATTACACGGAATTACTTTTCTCAGGGCCTTGACAGCAGTTTCAGCAATGCCAGATGGAGCCAGCAGCCTGGTCAGCAAATCGATCCCACTCAGGTATCTACTTTTTAACCTTTTTTTTTTAATTAAAAAGAAATTCAATTAAAAAAAATTAGTATTTAAATTGTCACAAAAGTGTTTGCATACATGTGTGAAAAAAATAAAGTACCGGTAACAGGGATGTCACTGGAGCTGGACACCTATAGGACAAATGTCCTGGAGGGTGGCAGAGGGATAGGACATTTGTCCTGAATTGGAACAAAACAATAGGACATTTCGCGCGTGACAAAACTGATAGTAAAACAGAAACCACATAAACACAGGCTGAGTGAGATATTTATTGACTGTTGACGAAAAGGACATAAACGTAAAAAGGCAAAGAAAAGTGAACAAGTTATTATGTCATTCAGATAATACTGTCATCGCAGATTCGCATGAAAAACATATCAGGGCCTTGTAACAGAGGTAGCAAATTCTTCATGCTCAGGCTCACAACTCACAAACTAAACTGTCATTTTGGCACTTCAAGGAATTCACAGTGCAAGGAAATGTACTGACTAGAATAGCATTATAAAAATATTAGACCATGTACTGACTAAACGGAAATGTAATGATTAGTAAGCCTAAGGCTATAACAAAAGGAGATGAGCTTTCTGTAAGAAACTGTATAAGAAAAAAAAATCATTCCAGTTACTATTTTTTTTGTTTACTTGTTCATGTTGTCATTAACCCATTCGCTACCAGAAACCTGCTGTGGCCCATGCTTCCAGCATGGGCCACAGCAGGTTTCTGGTAGCAAATGGGTTAAAGATTTAAATTCTTACACTTTTGTGGCTAATAGACATGATGAACAAATGTAGAAAACTAATGCAGAAAATACTTTAAAAAGGCCTTGTCAATAGGCTACATTTGTTAGATTTATCTGAAACTTCACTACATGTAGTAGGCTGCTACACTGACTTGAAAATCAAAATGACACCCTCAGACTCAGTGGAACTGATATGAGCTGATCACTCAGCAGAAGTGGATGGTTTTTCTGAGTCCTGTTGAACAGTGGTACCCCTCCTAGCTGAAAATAGCTGAACTTTAGGGGCAGCCAATCAGAAGGCGATGTTTACGGAATCACACTCTACACGACCCTCGCTTGAGCAGTCTCGCTTTCGCTAAAAATAGCTGAACTTTAGGGTCAGCCAATCAGAGGGCGTTGCCGGGAATAACACACTACACGTCACTCGCTCGCGCAGTGTAAAGCCGACTACCGCAAAGCGCCAGCCTACTCGGAAAGAAATGTCGCTAGCGGTGTCCGCGATCAACGGAAAAACAATCGGACACATGTCCTCTTTTTGAAACAAACAATCGGACATTTGTCCTGCTGATCTTTCTGTTCATCGGACATTAGGCCAAGTCAATCGGACTATGTCCGGTGTCCGACAGCCAGTGACATCCCTGCGGTAAGCACCCTTCCCCCCCCCCCACTCCCCCTCCTTCCCCAGGAAAAAAACTATGAAAAGAAAACACACACACACACACACACACACACACACACACACACACACAAACAAACAATTGTGAGGAGTTAGTTCTGTATGGTGCATTTAAAGACATTGATTGACACACGGGCATGAACATTAGAAGAAAGATATCTGGCTTTGTTTATTTCCTCTCCCTCGTCGTATGCACCATACTAGATGTACTGTTGCCCTACATTGTCTGTATATCTGTCAGGCATTTTGCTTCACGAAACTATAGAACCATTATATTAACCTTTTGGCTGTTGGTAATGCTTTCTGTCAAGGCGATTCTTGCAGAATAGCTTTGACAAAAGCACTACCGACAGCCATGTGGCCACCGGCAGTACCTGCGTTCACAAGGGAGTTAATAATTCTTCCTCTATTTTTCCCTCTCTCCCTCTCAGGTTCGGACATTGACCCGTTTAATTCCAATCCTGCATTTACCAAATTTTATGTACTGGTTGCAGGAGATGATGGATGATGATCGACCATGATAATTCGTAGGTAGTGCCAGATTAGCTTAGCGCCATCAGGCGCCAAGCTAATCTGGCACTACCCTTGAATTATGGTCGATTTCTGTAGTGTGTTGGGGCTAGATGGGTTAAAGCATGCACAAGGGGTTAACCCTTTTAGCCCCAAGGTCCCATTTCTCATATTTTGGAGGTGTTGCCTAACAACTACGTACCAGTTGCAGGAGATGGCTTGACCATGATAATTCAATGGTAGTGCCAGATTAGCTTGGCACCTGAAGGCGCCAAGCTAATCTGGCACTACCCTTCATTTATCATGGTCAAGCCATCTCCTGCTGTAGGAATCCGGGGCTGAAAGGGTTAATTGTGTTTGTCACTTTTCCCCAGGTTCAGACGTTGAAGCGGCAGCTGAAGGATGCCAAGGACATGGTGCAGAAGCACCGCATGGAGATTGAGTCCCTCAAGTCGAAGCTGGACATGTCCGTGTCCAAATTGACTGGCACCGAGAAGGCGCTTTCTGAGGCGCTGCGTGAGTACAAGCAGGAGAAGGACAAGTTCCTCAAGCTGTCGTCCGAGTGGAACCGTCGCATCCGC
Source organism: Semisulcospira habei (assembly GCA_036245525.1). Classification (NCBI taxonomy): domain Eukaryota; kingdom Metazoa; phylum Mollusca; class Gastropoda; family Semisulcospiridae; genus Semisulcospira; species Semisulcospira habei. The sequence goes on along the minus strand of BTPG01000008.1, from coordinate 22,071,202 downwards.
ACTCTGGAGGGGCAGGTCCGTGTCGTTGGGGACCTTTGTTTGTGTTGATCATACAGATTATGCTGGTTTGCTTCTATTTTCTTTGCGTTCGCTGCAGACTAGTCTTTGTGATGTCTGTGTCTGTCTTTGCAGGAAAAAAAAACTGGATGGATAAAAGCCCTGTGCCAGAGTAGAAATTGATGTCACGTGTTTAGAAGTTTGGTTATTTGCCACTTATTGCAGTTCAATTCTCTGCACATGTTTTGTTAAGATTGACCATGACAGTTTTAAAGTAGTGTTGGATTAGCTTTGCACTTTCTTGGCATCAAGTAAATCTGGCACTGCCTTTTTAAAATATGGATAACAGTCAGCTAGTCAGGCACTCACTTTTGGATATCAAAGTGAAACCATCTTTTCTAAGGCCGGTCGAGTAGTAATTAACCCTTTTCCTGTCAGTGATTTTTGGTGGTGATTCTTGTGGGAATCACCTTGGCAAAAACTGCTGACAGCCAAAAGGTTAACTGATTCAACCCTGACACACCACAACAAGACATGCATCGAGCATGATAGTTCAAGGGTGGTGCCAGAATAGCTTGGCGCCCATAGGCACCAAGCTATTCTGGCACCACCCTTGAACTATCATGCTCGGTCTGTCTCTAGAATTGTAATACAGTCCTTTAGAGGGCAACTTCAAAATTGGGGATTTCACTCCTGGGGTAGAGTGTGTTAAAGATGAGTCCCAATGTGAATTCTGCTGAGCTCTTTGTTACAACATGGAAGTTGTATGCACACAAAAAACACGCACACGTAACACACACATACAGATTAGTTTCCAGGGTGCTTGGACAACAGAATTTGTTCAAGGGATGATGTGATATTCAGACATAAAAAACAAAACTTCTGAGCATAATTTTTCATCTCAGAGTGTAGTGTACCCACATTTGTACATACCCAGTATGCAAAGACCATAGGCGAGAAGTCGGCCACAGTGGGCCCGCACACCACAGTGTGTGGGCCCACCGCGGCCGACTTCAGTCCGATGGCCTCCTCCATACTGGGTATGTACAAATGTGTGTACACTACACTCTGAGATGAAAAATTATTCTGAGAAGTTTTGTTTTTTATGTCAGAATATCACATCATCCCTTGAACAAATTCTGTCATCTAAGCACCCTGGAAACTGATCTGTATGTGTGTTGTTACGTGTGTCTTTGTGAGTGTGTGGATTTTGTCTCCTCATGTCTGCAAAGCAGTACATGTGTCTATGCACAAGGGTCTCACTGCTTTTCCTGCCTTTACATGAGCAGGTGAAAGACAGCACCCACAAGCTTGAACGTACGCGAGAGTCCATGTTGGCCAAGGAACGGGAGTCACGGAGGCTGGAGACTGAAGTCAAGCAACACCAGCAAAAGACACGAGAGCAAGAACGTGAAATCCTGAAGCTGAAGGCAGTCGAGCATGAATACAACCAGATCAAGGTAAACTAAATGGCTATATGGACCATTCCATCAATTTTTTTTAAACACCTTCCGTGCTTAACCTTTGCATGTCGGAATCATTGCGACAAAAACTGCCACCAACACGCACAGAGTTAAGCACAGAAGGAGTAAAAAAATTGGTGACACACAAATGGTTAGGAATCAATGACACAGCTAATGATAAACCAGTGATATGGCATGCCAAAACATAGATGCCTTCCACGGTTATTAGTCAGGCCAATGACAGAAGTTAGTTCTGCTGGGACCTGGGGATGTCCAAGTATACATTTGTAGCTAACCCATTGTCAAATGCAGATCATGAATTTTTGGTCTGAATTTCTTTCATAGGAGAGGTTGGACAATAAGGAGCGTGAGCTGCAGAGTGCCCATGCAGAACTGCGAGAAAAGGACATGCACCAGGATAAGCTGAAGGCTGACTTTGAACAGCAGATGTCACAGATGGAGCGTGAGTTTGCTCGTGAGCGTGATGACCTGGAGAATCATCTTGAGGAATTCAAAGAACAGCTGCGAAGCTCCCAGGAACGCCAGTCAACCATGCAGGTAGGTCTTAGTTGAGCGATTCCAGCCCAGATAGACTATAGCAAGAAAAGTGTTGAACGTGAATGTCTTTTGTAATGTTCTGTATTAACACAGGGTGAAATTCCTAAATTTGGGGGTTGTCCTCAGGAGTTAGATCAACCATGATATTTCATGGGAGGTGCCACATTAGCTTGACCCAAGGGGTGCTCAGCTATACTGACGCAATTCTTAGAACTACCTTAGTCAATCCACCTTTTGATGTACTGAGGTGATCAAACATTGTGTGTCTGTGTTTGTGCAGGACAACATCACAACCAACATGGCAGACCTGCTGGGTGAGAAGGATGACATCATCGCACAGCTTGAGGAGAAGGTCATCGAGCATGACCACAAAATGGTGGACATGCAGGAGGAGCTGCAGGCGGAGATGAGTGAGAACTCGGAGCTTATCCACAACCTGGAGGTGCTGCAGGAGGAGAAGCTGGCCCTGCAGGACCAGATGGCGGCCATGGAGAAACATGTGGTCTCCCTCAGAGAGAAGGTGGCTGGCTTTGAGAAGGACAACACTGTCATCAGGCAGCAGCTGGAGAAGCTGAAGCAGGAAAACACCCAGTTGTCTGCCCACCTCAGCCAGACTCCAGCCTTGGCCACAGGCAGTGACACAGAGAAGGAAGAGCTTCAGAAGACCATCAAGGACCTGAACAAGCAAGTGCAGGGGCTGCAGCTTAAGCTAATGGAGAAATTTGAGGACTTTGACCACACCAAGGTTGGGAGCTCTGACCACAACAGTGACCTCCTGCAGAGCATTCTCATCTTTGATTCGGAGCTGAAAGAAGTGAACACACTGCTTATACAGCTCCATGATCGCTTCACTGCCTACCTGGGGACAGTGTCAGGAGCAGGCAAGGAAGAAGCCAACAGTTTAGCTGAGATGGTGGATGAGATCGGTCACCGCTGTCTGATGCTGCAGGAGACACTACAGGAGGGCTCCCACAGCATGATACCTGATGATAATGGCTCAGATTATCAGCACGAGATATTGGTGGGTCCCACATCCAGCAGCCAGGTCATCCTGGAGGAATACAGGGGTCTGAAGGGCAAGTTTGAGCGTGTGGTGGCTGAGCTGAAAAAGCTGAAGAAGGAGGTGAATGAGGTGTACAGCTCCTACGATGAACTGGAACGCAAAGACAAGCAGATGGAGCAGCAGATGGTGCAAATGGAGGGATCGTATCGCACACAGGTAGAACACCAAGGAGCAGTTGTGATTTTATTAACACCCCCTTGTGTTTATAGACACCAGTACTACAAACAGTACTGGTGGCTGCATGCACAAGGGGGTTAATCATTGATGCGAGTTTCATCTTTTAACTCATACAACCCCAAGGCCGTATTTCCCAAATTTTGGAGGTGTCATCTAATGACTATGCACAGTTGCAGGAGATGGCTCGACCATGATAGATAATTCAAGGGTAGTGCCAGATTAGCTTGGCGCCTTTTGGTGCCAAGATAATCTGGCACTACCCAAGAAACCCTGAGTTGCTTCCACTGCCTCCCTATCCGGTCACGTGCCTGGCAGTATCCCGCCAGTCTTTATGCTTAGCTCACCATGAACGGTTGTGTTCAGCCTTCGTCTCTTCAGCTGTGTATGGTTGGATTACCGGTTGACTTGGCGTTATGCTTGGTGTTGTGTTTGCTTTGGATTACCATTGGTGTGGATTACCTTGGTGGTCGGTCACTGGTGGGGTTACCTGGTAGCTTGTGGTTGATGACAAGGTAAGGCCTCGGTTAATGCCTCTCGACCGGCAACTTTTCCTGGGCGGCGGCGGCATTGGCGGGAGACTCGGTTAGCGGCCGGTTGTGGGCATGTGTCCTCTACCAAGAGGTCCCGCGCTCCTGCGGTGGCATATGTATGCTTTCTGTTGCAGTGCGCAGGTGAAGTCCTGCACCAGGGTGGACATTTCCAATAACCCAGTGACTCCCATGATGTGGCCTACCATGTTTGGGTGGCCCCTCTGGGGGCGCTACATGGGTCGAGGAGCAGTGGTCGCAGCTGGGCGCCTTCTACACTAGAGATAGGCCGACCCGCTCCAAGGAACCACCCACCCCACCCGAGGCCCCGCAGCTCCAGGACCGCATAGGCGCACCATCCCGGATACCGTGGGATTGTCAACGCATTGGGCCCTGCTCCCCCCCCCGGTCCCCGGACCGGGCCTCTTTGCTCGGAGAGAGAGAAGCCTATCAGCTGCCGACGGGACGTGCTTTCCCGTCTGGTCCAGGCCTCAGGAGCCCTGACCCGCCACTCTGAGAGTGTTCCGTTCAACCGTTGACGGGACGTGCTTCCCTGTCAGGACCAGGCATCAAGTGCCCTGACCCACCGCTCAGTGAGTGAGAGCCTCTTCAGCAGCTGACGGGACGTGCTTTCCTGTCCACTCTGGGAGAGTACAGCCGGTCAGCAGCCGACGGGTGGGTCAGATGGTTGTTGTGATACGTTTAGTGTGGTAGTGTAGCGTCTGTGCTTGTCGCTCTTGCTTTCAGCTCCCACCGCTGGCTAGCAGTTCTGCGAAAAGGGGAGCAGAGCATGTCAGTCTCTCCCTGCCAGTACATAGCCCATAGCTGCCAACCCTCCCGATTTTATCGGGAATTTCCCGATTTTTTTTCAAGTCCCGATTTTCCGGTTTTTTGTACATTTTTCCCAATTTTCAGATTTTCAAGTTTTGTTTGAAAATTCGAGGCATTTTGGCGTACCGCTCCCAGTCAAGCGCCTGTAGTTGAGAGCCTGCCGCTATACTGTACCGCTAAGCTTTCGGGGACCCACAGCCAGTCTTGATTACGCATGCGCAGCAAATTTGCATCCATTCTGTGTTTGTTCCGGTTCCTTCGAAATTGCCCTGGTCTGGAGCACATGCTTAGCGATTTTCACAAGTGTTATTTTCGATTTTCAACAAAATGATGCCTCCAAAGAAGCAGAAGTGGTTGGTAAAGTTCCATCCAGACTACAAGTGTTCCTTGCATCATCGACGAATCGAGAAAGGGCGAACACTTTGCCATTTGTAAAATGTGCCGGGCGGACATAAACATCGCTGCACAGTAAACCTAGGCGGGCTGACGTGCACTGCGTACCCCTTTGATTTTTCGGCACCTGGAAGCAAGGGCTAGCGTCGTGTAGGCCGCAGCTCAGGATTTTCGTTGCCTCAAGGTTGGCAGCTATGCATAGCCTCTCCAACAACAAACCTCATGCAGTGCCTCCTTGTGGCGACTCATGGTAACTGAGCACCTTACGGACTCGGGCTGAACTACAGAGGACTCGGAGGAGGTCTGGCCCCCAGACATGCGGCATGCCGGCCCATCGATGTATGGACAAGCCCTGATGTCCATGAACCAGATCCCCAGCTATGGGTAAATAGCCCCACTGCCTTGTGGGTGCCTTGGGATAGGCAAAGGCTAGGGGAGTAAACCCTATACAAATCCGGGCAGGGATGCTCGATAGCCTTGGTTGGCAGATCTCCTTCGAGAAGGAAAACTCCGAGGAAAAACCTGAGTAGATCAGACTCATATGCTTGGTCGGCAACCCATCTAGGAGAAAGACATTGCAAAACCAAACCATCCTGTGCCAGTGACCTCCAGCTTCTACCTACGGGACCTGTCCGGCCAGCGTGGCAACCTGGCTCTAGTGGGGGACATCTCGGCGGCGCAGCACTCCCTCCCAGAGCCACAGGCGCCGTAGGTTACGCCTAGCTGAATTCATCGGGAGTGGGTGCATGAGGAGGCCTCGGTAACTTAACACATGGGGGATGCGATTTTCCTTGCGAAATTAGCGCTTGGAGATTGCGTAACGGGCGGCACCCTCCTCCTATTCACTATTCTTCCTATTAGTAATGCCATCGGTAAGAGTTTTGAGAAAACAAATGTATTTTTCTCTAAAATGTATTTTTGCGAAAAATACTTACCGACAACATTACTTGGAGGACCCTCCCTCCTGCCCCGCGTGCCACTCGTGCGGTAAGGCAAAGACTGGCGGGATACTGCCAGGCACATGACCAGATAGGGGGGCAGGGGAGGCCACTCAGGGTTTCTTGGTAACGACTCCCTGTACACGACGGATGCTTAGGCTGAAATTGGTAAGCTAAGTGTACCTTCCTATTAATGCCATCTGTAAGTTTGTCTTTTTTAAATACATTTTAGAGAAAAATACATTTTTCTTCAGGCACTGTACTAATGTTAACCAACTTACCCTTTGGCTGTTGGTAGCACGTTTTGTTGCAATGATTTATGTGGAAATCATCACACTACCGACAGTCAAAGGTTAACCCATTTAGCCCTGACACACTGCAATAAGATACAGATTGACCATGATTGTTTGAAGAGTGGTGGAGGGGGGGGGGGTAGCACAACACTAGAACTATCATGGTTGATATGTCTCCTGCAATACTCCTGTTTTCTTCGGATGACAATTGTCAATTTCAACATCAGTGGTCACTGTGAAAAATACCGTTGTTACAAACAGGTTGTCTCTATGTTTTCAGGTTGAGAAGCTAGTGCAGAGAGTAGAACAGCTGTCCACTCAGTTAGCTACGTCACACAGTACAGCTGCCCTGCAGGCACGACTGGAGGAGCAGCCAGTCCACACACCAGATGTCAGCAGAGAGATTGAACAACAGCTGACTCAGCTTGACTCCAAGATCAACATAATGGAGAAAGCGTTAGCGGACGCTGGAACAAGCACCAACCCTAAAGCAGATACTCCCACATCACGGCTATCACTGTCGCCCCAGGACAGTCAGGCCATTGTAGGTCGTCTAAAGGAGATGAGGCAGCAGCTGGAAAGCACCAACAGTGAACTAAAGGACATCATTGGGGAACTGCCCAAGTCGGCAACCAGTCCTGGCTCATCACACCAGCAGGCTCTGGTGTCGCGCATTGAGGGCTGTGGGCAGAAGCTGGACAAACTGACCAACATAATTCAGGAGGATGAGGGTGGTGGTGGTGGTGGCAGTCACGGGGGTAACCCAGGAACAAGATGTGATGGCCCCGGAGGATGTCCAGACTCTAATGAGGGTTCGGCCTCCAGCATGGCCAAGTGTATGAGAGAGATCAAAGAGCGAATTCAGGAGATTGGTGAACTGCTGGACTGTGTGGAGGATGCTGAGGACAGTGATGATGAGGAGGGTGAGGCATATTCCATCGATGATGTTCGTGAGCGCTTGGCTAGTTTGTGTGAGTACGTGAAGCAGCACTCTCAGTTCACAGATTATGACTGGCGCTTGACTCAGTTACTCATGGTTCAGAAGCTGGCCCTGACCAGGGACAGAGCAGAATCTGTGGATGGTGCTGGTGATGGCAGTGTCAAACTGCAGGACTATGTAGACCGTCTTTCTCTGGAGTCTCTGATTCTGGTGGAGATGGCTCACTTACTGGAGAACAAAGAGTCATCAGAGGAGGACAAGGATCCTGTAGTGCATGAGCTAAGTGTTTTGAACTCTAAAGTGCTGTCTCTGCAGCAAAAGCTGGACCGAGAGCTGCGGACACTGTGTGTAGATGGGTCAGATCCTGATGTGTTGCGTGTGCAAGCCGAGTTGGTTGCAGAGAAGATTCTGTTGGAAGGACAGCTGTGTTCTGGTGCCTTCAGTCAAAGTGCACACCTGAGTGATTCCGAAGTGAGGGACGATGAAGAGAAGAAAGTGCAACCCAAACTGTTGGCCCTGGAGGCCATCATGCGATCTCAACTGGACTCCTATATTGGCAAAAACTTGGACAAAACATGTGATGAAATTTGGTCCTCCGCAAGTCATCTGACAACTCGGGCATTAGTGCAGGGGCAGGTGACCTTCGCTCTTAGCAATCTGAAGAAACAGCTGGCCAGCAGTCCTCACATCATACAGTCAGTCAGCGGTGTCAGAGACTTTTCTTTTGAGTGTTTGAAGCAGCGACACAAACACGTATTGGAAGTGGCTGAGGTGTACCAGGAAAAAATGATACAGGCTCTCGCCATTATCATTTCCAAGGAGAGTGAAGAAATGACAATTGTGGAGGGACCAGAGAATGTTCTAGATGCTGTGTGTTCAGAAGTGTCCACCATCATGGAAAAGCACATTCAGCGTTATAAGGAAAAGGTGCGTACTGCCAAAGACACGCAGTCTGCCCACCGGTGGGACATGATGGTGAACCAGTTGCGTACAGACCGTGAGGTGGTGCTTACAGGAATTAGACTGCAACATGAAGCCTATGCCAGTGACCCAGACAGTGTGGATGGGGTGGAGGTGCCTTTTCAGTCTCTGGACAGCTCCATCAACAACTTTGGTGAGATCGCCTCACTGCGCTCCATTCTCTGCGCACAGCTCAATTTCGTCACTGAGCTGCTACGCATGGGTGACACCCACTTGCTGGTGGAGATGTCTGGAGATGATGCGGTGGAAGGTGGGGAAGAGGATGCAGACCACAAGGCGCTGCAGAAGGGACTCAGCTCCTTTGTCCACAGTCTGACTGAGGCCCTGCAAGCTGAGGCCAAGTCAAAACAGGCCCAGGCAGCTTCTCTTCTCTCAGGTGAGAAAGGCATACACTGTTCATTTGGGGGTGAATTACCCGAGTGAGCTTAGTCTTGCGCCAGCCACTAATCAAGGTGCTCCTTGCTTAGTAGCTGGCGCTGGACTATGCACACACTTGCAACTGATGCTATTAACAGTGGCAGACACGATGAATTACCAGTGAGCTTAGTCCTGCGCCAACCACTAACTTGAAGCAAAGCGCTCCACTATAGCGGAGCCCCTTGCTTAGTGGCTGGCGCTGGACTAAGCTCACTCGTACAACTGCCACTATTACCCCTTTTAGCCCCAAGGTCCCATTTCTCCATGTTGCCTAATGACCGATGGCCATATTTCTCCAATTTGGGAGGTGTTGCCTAATGACCGATGGCCATATTTCTCCAATTTGGGAGGTGTTGCCTAATGACCGATGGCCATATTTCTCCAATTTGGGAGGTGTTGCCTAATGACCGATGGCCATATTTCCCCAATTTGGGAGGTGTTGCCTAATGACCGATGGCCATATTTCTCCAATTTGGGAGGTGTTGCCTAATGACCGATGGCCATATTTCCCCAATTTGGGAGGTGTTGCCTAATGACCGATGGCCATATTTCTCCAATTTGGGAGGTGTTGCCTAATGACCGATGGCCATATTTCCCCAATTTGGGAGGTGTCATCTAAGGTCTATGCACCAGTTGCAGGAGATGGATTGACCATGATAATTCAAGGGTAGTGCCAGATTAGCTTGGCGCCAACAGGTGCCAAGCTAATCTGGCACTATTGAATTATCATGGTCAATCCATCTCCTGCTGCAGGGGCTAAAAGGGTTAACAGTGGCAGACATGTATGTTATTGAAGCTGAAGGGGCTTCGAACGGTGCAAGCTTTGCATTGGGATAGATGGCTTCATTTACCTCCCCACTGCTATTTGACTGATTTATGTTTATCAGTTCTCTGATTGTCACTTCAGACTCGCCAGAGATCAGTCCAAAGTTTTCCTACACGTTATCTCTCTCCAAGAGGCATAGCTTTACATGTACCACGGCAGCTTCAGGGTCTCATGAGAATTTATATCTCCTGCCAGCCGAGTTGCAGCAGTTACATATATATATAGCTTTAACCCTTTGGCTGTCAGTAGTGCTTTTTTTGCCAGAATGATTTTTGTAGGAATCATCGCGGCAAAAAGAGCTGCTAACAGCCAAAGAGTTAACAAGAGGCTGCCTTGTCATCAGTCTGCAAGAGGCATTAGATTTTTGTATGTACGCGTTTTGCTGCACAGGCTCCTAAAAACACATTCCTTTCGTCAGCAGAATTTGGCCTCAGTTACACACATCCTAAACCAGAGGCAGCCATTTTTTTCTCTTTGACTGTATTTCTCCTTTCACCCGTTTAACCCTGTGGCCACATTTCACAAGTTTTGATAGATCAAGGGTAGTGCCAGATTAATCTGGCACTACCTTTGAATTATCATGGTCAATCCATCTCCTGCTGTAGTGCATCAGGGCTGAATGGGTTCATAATAACAAGGGAATAATAATAACAATATATTATAAATGTTATTATTTTATTTTCATTATAACCCCAACAATATTATTATTAATATTGTAATTTTCCGTTACAGACTCGGACGAGACAACCGATGTCACCTCACTGTGCAGCCTCACACAGCCACAAAGCCTGACGTCTTACAGTGAGGTCCTTGTGAGGGAGTCTGTATTTGCCGCTCAGACCACCTTCATGATGTACAAGCTCAAACTGCTTCATGAGCAGGAGATGGATGCGCTTAAGGCGGCCCGGCCGGCACGGGCGCGACCCCAGGTGTCGTCGGAGGGGAGTCAGGATGGGGAGAACGACCTGTATGCCCTGCTTGTGCCCATGGAGGAGGTGCTGGACACCAAGTACGATGATGAGATGGAGACACTCAGGGTCATTGCTTCACAGGTGCGTAACATTTTCAGTGTAAGTCCCATGGGTGGGACTTTTCTGGCTACAGCCGGAATTCCAGATTCCCCAAAATTGCCCGTTTATTTTTTTTAATTTTTTTTTCCTTTTACTTAGGGCCTTCTACTGCCCCCAGACCCCTGCTTTAGGATTCAACTTTTTTTTCTGTCCCACCCATGTAGTCCTGTCATAAGGAGTGAAATTTGTTTGCTTTATTCCTTTGCGTGCCGGTAGCAGTTTTAGTCACGATGATTCCGACAGGAATCATTGCGACTAAAACTGCAGCCAACACGCAAAGGGATCTGATCTGAACGAATCTGAGTTTGTCTGTTCTTGTTTACTCTTGCCTTGCCTTGTCTCATCATGTCCTGTGGTGCTCTGTCAGGTAGTAAAATCTTTGCCTAGAATCATCGCACATCTAAACTGTCATACTTATTGTTCTCATTTTGTGTCAAATCTTTGTATATTCACCGAACGTAATACACTTATATAAGTTCTCTACAGCAAGCAATGCCAAGCATGCTATAGCAAACTTATGATACACAAATTCCATCTTTTGTGAAAAGCACTAATGTTCATCATTCTGTAAATTACCCTGTGATAGACTTGTGATTGGCTAGATTGACTGCAGTCAGGTCAGTACACATATTTAACCCTCTTGTGAGTGCAGCCACCAGTGTTGCCTTACAATACCAGTGACTGCATACACAAAGGGTTAAGGTGATGGTAAATGTGACAGCAAAGAAGATGACAGTAATTGTGATGATGGCAATTCTCATCAGGTGAGTAAGCTGCAGGGTGCGCTGGGCAGCAACGACTGGGGTCAGATCACTGAGCACATCCAGCAACTGGAGCAGAAAGTGCAGGCGGAGCTGGGCCTGGCCCAGCAGAGACATGAGGTGCACCTGGATCTCTTCAAGCAGGAGGAAAACAAGGTAGGACATTTCTTCCTCATGCAGCACGTTTTGTTCCTAAGATGTTTTTAATGTTAACCCTTCTGCCTGTCGGTAGCGGTTTTTGTCACGAATCCGCTACCGACACGCAAATGGTGAAGCACATCTTTTGCAACCATAAAGTAGATTCAAAGACAGGACACCAAAAAGTTGTTATCCCACCTGGGTTTGATCTCACGACCTTTCCCGGTGACAGTCCATCAGCAAACAAGGGGATGAAGGTCAAAGATCCTGGCAATATTGATAACAATTATTTCGCTCAAGTTTGTTTTAAGTTGGTATTTCTGTATGTGAAGGACTGGGATTTTGTTTTCTCCATGAAATGCACAAACGCCCACAGGGACAGTCAGTGTGAGAGAGACATGTGTGGCAGTATGGGTGTGCTGATCCACGATTTTGGTCAAAGCATGCAAACAGCGTGCAGTGTGGTTTTACATTTATGTATTGGCCTGTTGTCCACCACATAAATTTGGACCAACTTGCATGCTGTTTGCACACAAATTTGAAACCCAACGTGCATGCGGTTGACATCTTTCCCAGGTGGAGCATGCGTGGGAGGAGATTCAGCAGGAACGGGAACATTTCGAGGAGCGCTGCACAGCACTAGAGACAGAGCTTCGCTCCATGAGCTCCCAGCATGACGACGAAGTGGAACGCATGCGACAGGACGTTCTGACCGCCGTCAGCGCTATCCGAGCCAGCGAGGAAGAGTCCGAGACACAGCTGAGCGACAAGGTACAGGTGCTGACCAAGCAGATGCTGCTCCTGAAGGAGAAGTTCAAGGTAGGCGTCAGTTAACCCTTTTCATCCTGATACACCCTTTGCGTGAATAAATTTGACAGATAGTTCAAGGGTGGTTCCAGAATAGCTTGACGTCTAAGGCGCCAAGCTATTCTGGCACCACCCTTGAACTAAAACAGTTGATCTATCTCCTGATCTGTAATGTAAAATGGACCCAAGAACCTTTACTCACTGGGCTGTAGCTAATGGCTGTCTGCAGTTACCTGCAGCCAGCCTCTGAACTCGTGCATCCAGCATTATGTAGGCCTTGAAACTGTGCATTCTGTTATTGACTCGGAAATTGATCATTTAACGCAGTTATCTGATGACATCTTTGGAAGTGTGCATTATGTTATTTATTGCCAAGGATGTAATATACTGATGAGCAAAAGAAAGGCAACATTTTTTAAAATGTTGCGTTTCTTTTGCTCATCAGTATAATCTCCTCAGTGGTGCCTGGGCAAGGTGAAGAGGGAGCGGACGTAAGAGTATTGCTTATAATCAATCGTGTTTATGTGCACAGCGGTTCCTGAGCAAGATGAAGGGGGAGCTGTCCAGTGCTGATGAGCATATGCTCACTCAGCTTGTGTCCAAAGAACTCAAGGACATTGATGAGACCCCCGAGCTGGTGAGTACACTGACATACAGGTCAGCCTCGTTACCTGGGAGCCGTAACGTCCAATAGTGTTGCTAGTGTTAGCATTAATGGGGTGCTGAGTGTGTGTAGGCTTGTAAAGAAAAAACACCCAATAGCAGAAAATCTTCTGGCTGACGCCAGCGCGCGGGACAGTTAAGGCTGACGTTGTGGCCAGGAGACTTTTTGCTCATAGGGTATTTACTTCAGAACCACAGGCCTGACCATGCTAAATTGGACTCTGTGGCATAATGCTGAAGCTGACCTGTATGTGTGCTAGTCTCTGATTTGTACAATACAACCGCTAGAGTGCCAGCCAGCGATGTTAGACTTTGTGTCCTCTAGTGTGCCGGTTTTTGGTTTGGTACCCAAATGGCCTTGGTAAGGTCCAAAATCACAGGTTTTTAGCAGTTCATCAGTTAAAAAGTGTGGCATTGGTATTTCAGCATCTTATGTGTCATAAACTCCTTGTCCATGCCCTTGTCCATGTTTAACCCATTTAGCCCTGAGACCCTGCAGCAGGAGATGGATTGATCGTGATAATTCAATGGCAGTGCCAGATGCGCTTGGCGCCAAGGCGCCAAGCTCATCTGGCACTACCCTTAATTATCATGATCAATCCATCTCCTACAAATGGTACATAGTCGTTGGACAACGCCTCCAAAAGTTTGGAAATGCAGCCATGGAGTTAGAGGGTTAACTTTGCATTCTCTGAGCCAACAACAGCTGTTGCAGGTAGATCACACGTTTGAACAGGGACATTTACTTTACGATATTTGCATTTCTGCTTAGATGTTATTTTATAATTGCTCATGCTGTCAAATGGAACGCTAATGTCTCCATTATTGTTTGTGTCGATTTTCAGTCTGAAGACGAGGAGTTGCCCCCCTTGCCCAGCAGACCTCCACCAGATCTCACGCATGGCGAAGACAAAGGCAACCTCCATGTGGAAGATGTATGAATAGCATCAGACACATTTTCTGTTAAGAAGTACCCAACGGAGAAAGAAACACGCTTGGAAAAGACAGTTACAACACAATTTATTAATATTTTTCAAAATAGACAAACAAACAAATAGAGAGATCAGTCGCTACTTATCTTCATTTATCACAGAAGGAATGTGGCAACTATTTTGAAAAAGGGTATTTACCCAAAATATGAATAAATTGTGTTGTAACTGTCTTTTCTAAGCGTGTTTCCTTCTCCGTTGGGTACTTCTTTGCACTTTACACACTTGGCAGTCATCTTTTTCGTCTGGATTACATTTTCTGTTAGCTTTTCATGCTCAGAGCAGTGGCCAGTAGCACAAATTAAATAGCCGATAAATGAACTAAATAGCTAACATGCTGACCCAAAGCCTCCAGGAAATTCGCCCTCTCAGTGCCAGTGTCCTGATACGCGTGAGATAAATTTGACCATGATAGTTCAAGGGTGGTGCCAGGACAGCTTGGCACCCATGGGTGCCAAGCTGTCCTGGCATCACCCTTGAACTACCATAGTCTGTCGCCAGAACCGTAAACCAACCTTCATGGGACAGCACACAAATCTGAAAAAAAGAGGATCTAATGTGTTAATTCAACTCAAAAGGGCTCGGCAAATCAAGGGAACACAAAAAGGCTCAGTAAATCCTGGGAACACTGATGCAAAGTGGCGTAACTGCAAGAGGCAAAGAGCCTCTTGCTGTTACGCCACCATTAACATTTTGCCATTTTATTGTGACAGTTTGGGATTAGTTTTGTGCTAGTCTGTAAACTTTGGACCTTTCGGTCTGCAGCCTTTTGGTCCAAAATCACAGAGCAGCACACAGTCGTTGCATTGGTGATCCAGTATTTTTTTCCCCCTCCCCACATCATGTTTTCTTTCGTTTTCAGGAGCTGGAACTACTGAAGAAGGAGAAGGACGAGGCTTTAGCAGAGGAGACTCGCAACACAAAGGCTGGTTAGTAGAAATATCATTCCCTTTTTTGGCCATATCAGTAACTTAACCCTTATCATTCGGAATACACCAGTGCCTGAAATAAGTGACTAAAATAGTTCAAAGGTAGTGCCAGAATAGCATTGCAAGCTATTCTGGCACCACCCTTGAACTAAAGCCATTGGTCTATATCCTTATCTGTAATTATTATAATGTAGTTTGCATATGGCAGTGTACAAATTTGAAGCTTTTAGCCTCAGTATGATATGAGTTGAGAAGATATGCTTGCGCTTCTTTTGGGGTGGAGGAGGATGGGGTGGGGCTTGCCTGACATATTGGGGGAGGAGGGAGGGAGGGATAGACTTCGAAATTGACGAAAATAAAATATAAAAACCTATGATTCTGCACAGGGTTTTTTCTCAATAACAATGAAAAATTATTCAGTTCAAAAATATTTAGGGACCATGGGATAAACTCTGCACACACACACACCCATCCCCACACCACACATACACACACTCAAACCCCACCCTCAAATACCATCTCTCTGTCTCTCTCTAACCCCCCCCCCCCCCCCCCCCCACCTTCCTATGGCACTGATATCAGGAGTTGACCATGTACGTGTATTACTTGATCAGTGTTTACTTTGGAACCTCTGAAGGCCTCAATTGAAATAGGTACTACAGTCGGCAGTCATGGTCATCTCAATTCCATCAGTGTGTTCCTGCTTGACCTGGCTTCTTTCGATTGTTTTTTTTCATTTAGTATATGATGTTTTTTTTAAACCATGTTGCCACTATGTCATAGACATTGCATTTGTGTGCTGGTCTTTGATTGGGACCTTACAGCTCTAGGCTCTAAGATCCAAAATCACAGACCAGCGCACATACATGGTTTGCCAGTGACTTAGGAAGTAAGTGTATAAACTATTGTTTTAACCCGCTTGTGCTTGCAGTCACTGGTACTGTAAAGAGTAATCGTGGCTGCACACATAATGGGGTTAATAATCCATTAGTCCCAACACACTACAGCAGATGGATCAAGCATCATAATTCAAGGGTAGTGACAGATTAGCTTCGCGCCCGATGGTGGATGCTACTCTGGCATTACCCTTGAATTATGGTCAGTCCATCTCCTGCAACTGGTAGTCGACACCACCAAAATTTGGAAAAATGGCCATGGAGTTAACCCTTATCATTTGGAATACACCAGTGTGTGAAATAAGTTTGACTAAAATAGTTCAAGGGTGGTGCCAGAATAGCTTGGTGCCTCTAGGCGCCAAGCTATTCTGGCACCACCCTTGAACTAATGCCATTGGTCTGTATCCTTATCTGTAAGTACTATAATGTAGCTTACATATGGCAGTGTACAAATTTGAAGCTATTAGCCTCAGTATATGGGTTAGATGGGTTTAGTATGATTTTTCTAACTAGGAATGTATTACTGTGCATTTCAGCACTAGACGCCATGCGCAAGGCATATGAGGAGGAGCTGCAGCAAGAGAGAGACAAGTATCGCGAGGTGCTGACCACCATGTACAACGAGGACTTTGTCAATGAGATCCGACGCAGACACCAGTCAGTCAGCTTTCTCTCTCAGCGTCGTGTGTGTGCGCACGCGCGCACTTGCATGCGTGTTCTAGGTGTAGTGTTATACTGTGGCAGACCTGTAGTTGATATGCCTGGGTACAGTTTGCAGACAGAAAGATAAGTCTATAAGTTTAAAAAAAACCGCATATGCAAATGTCCACCTTTTAAAAATCAATTCCTGTCTTACGCTTACACAAAAACAGAAATTTCATGTTTACATTGCAATAGAACTGAAGGCATAAAGATGATTTGGGGAATAAAAAATAAATTGTGCATTTGATTCCCAACCTTCCTGTCTGTATTTTCACATTTGCCAACTTTCACACATGCATGCATCAGCCCTGTAGGCTGATTCAGCTGTTTGAAAATCCTAGAAGCTGAATTCCAGCCTTTTGGTTCAGACAGGACAGCTGCAACCAGCCTATTGTGTCTGCAGGGGCTCATGAGAGTTTATGTCTCTTGCTGGCTATGAATTACGGGGCACAGTTTGTCCATAGATAGTTTTCAGTCTTTTGCAAGAGGCATAAATTCTCATGAGCCCCTGCGAGTGCAGGGGCTCATGAGAATTTATGCCTCTTGCAGATTAGGGTTAGTTTTGTCCATGGATAGTTTTCAGTCTTTTCAGTTTTGTGTGCTGTCACCCGTATGTATGTTTTGTGACGTGTGTTTAGGAGTGAGCTGGAAAAGAGTCAAGAAGAGCTGAAACAGGTCAAGATGCACTACCTGAGCAAGTGCGAGGACTACAAGCTGCTGGAGGTCAAGATGGGACAGACCAAGCAGGACTATGAGAGCCACATTAACCAGCTCATTATGAGGTCAGAGTCATTTATACTTTGACTGCCTCATACACACCCCTCTGCTATTTGGCACATGAATCTTGAGAGTAGGGAAAGCAAAAGGCATTGATGATCATTTCTCATTAGATGCTCATTAGATTGTAAATTCCACCCTTTGGGTGTCAGTAGCGGCTTTAGTCGCGATGAATCCTGTCGGAATCATCACAACTAAAACCGCTACCGACACCCAAAGGGTAAAAAAAAAAAAAAAGGGTGCAGCTGCACACATACTCAGATATTCAGCAGAATAGTGGGTCAAAATATAAATCATTTGACACAATGTGTGCTGACGTACACTTGAATATGTGTATTCTCTCTAAATACCGACAAGTTACCTCTGATGTGATATAAATTCTTACCCAATCAGAGAACCTGATTCAGACTGATGGGACCAGGACAGTCACAGTTCCAAACCAGTCCAGAAAAGTTTCAAGTTGTGTGTGAAATATCTCAGTCTGTTTTCAGCAGTTTGCTGCATGTGGCAGCTCTTGATGAATGTGCTGCATTTTTGTTGCTGTTAACCCATTTAATCCCAATGCCCTACAGCAGGCAATGGATTGACCATGACAATTCAAGGGTAGTGCCAGATTAGCTTGGTGCCATCAGGCACCAAGCTAATCTGGCACTGCCCTTGAATTATCCCGGTTGATCCATTACCTGCAACTGGTACATAGTCATAGCCTTCACACCACGTGAATGTCTTGTGTTTGTCTTGTACTGCATTGTCTTCAGAGCAAATGCGTGTGTTTCACGCGAGTCTGCATTTTGGGTTCAGTTTGCAGCACTGTGAGCCGATTAAAAAAATGGGGTAAAGCGCCAAGATAATAACCGATATTAATATTATTATTGTTAGGTAACACCTCCAAAATTTGGGAAATGCGTCCATTGGCTTAAATGGGTTAATAAGTGTGCCGCAGTTGCTCATAATGAATGTCACTGCGTACTGTGTGTCATCAGCAATGACCACTTGGACGACATGGTGAACCAGGAGATTGAGAGACTGAAGGACTTCATCAAGAACCGGCCCGCCAACCTCACCACGGGTAGCGCCACCATTGAGGAGGAGCTCTACGACGCGCAGGTCAGACAGCTGCTTGTTACATGTGCTATTTGTTTCCTCAAAAACATTACCGATGTCATTACTACAATGGAACAACCTATAGCTAGCGTAATTTTAGCCCAAAAACTTACGATGTGTACCTTTAGGGCCAGGGGAGGCCACCAGGGGTGCCGTGACCTGGTACCCGGGTAGCCTCCCTTCCCACCCGTTACGGGTAACAGCCCGAGCAGCCACGCCACACCAGTTCTTTCCTTTAGCTTGCAGCGTATAGACGTGTTTGCTTAGCCCTCTGCTGTGCGGCTGTGTATGGTTCAGGCTGTACTTGAATATCTTCGTCTATGGAATTCGTTCCCGGCCTGTGCTTTCGCCTTGCCTTGGAACTTTCTGGTCTTGTGTGTACCGACGGCTGTGTATGGTTCAAGAGTACTTGGACTTTCGACAGTGAGCTTCGTTCCCGGCCTGTGCTTCACCTTGCCTTGGAACTTTCTGGCCTTGTGTGTACTGTCGGCTGTGTATGGTTCAAGAGTACTTGGACTTTCGACAGTGAGCTTCGTTCCCGGCCTGTGCTTTGCCTTGCCTGGGAGCTTTCTGGCCTTGTGTGTACCGACGGCTGTGTATGGTTCAAGAGAGTTGGACTTTCGACAGTGAACTTCGTTCCTGGCCGGTGCTCGCCTTGCCTTGGAACTTCTGGCCTTGTGTGTGCCGACGGCTGTGTATGGTTCAGAGTACTGGGACTTTCGTCAGTGGACCTTCTGTCCGTGTTGTAGCGTAGGGTCGTGTTCTTAGACCTCTACTGTGCTACCTACGGCTGTGTTGGTTCTTGGAGCCCTTGGACTTCGTTAGCGTGGCTTCGTTCCCGGCCTGTGCGTCGCCTTCTGTGACTTTAGAAGTGAGTGTCACGGGTGCTTCTTGCGTCGCTGCCGGAAGATAGGTCCCTGGGCCGTGGGGCCGGTCTTCATCCCTCGTGGGAGCGCTGTCCTGCACCGGTTCCGGCTTGAGAGATTACGTCAGCTTCGCCGGTCAAGTTCGCCGGTTGGACGGCCGGGACCTTCGTCGCGGACCCAGCCTTCCTCTTCCTGGATGCTTTTGGGCCTCTGCCGCGTGGGCGCTTCTTCTTCTTCTTCTTCAACTACAGGTGCTACCTTCCCCTGTCCCTTGCGAGATGTCCAGGTAAGGTCTCGATGTTTGCCAGCGCCGCGCCTCTGGCGGGGTGCGCTGGCATCCTTTGCTGTATCGTTGCTTGTTTTTAGGAAAGCGATATTTCTCAGGATAGTGGGGAAGGGTGGAATGGTGTGCGGTTTTTTAGGGACCGCTGTGTGATGGCCTTAGTCGCCTGCTCGGCGTTAAACCCCGATAACTAACTAGCTAGTTTCGGGGAACGTGGCCTTCTACTAGGACCAGTCGCTTCGTTGTTTCACTCTATGTTGCAGTGCTCAAGCCCGCATCTGCACACCATGTGGCGACTTGCAGTGGCCGAGTTACAAGCATGCGATCTACCTCCCCGGTGCTGGCTACGCTTCGGGACCCTCCCGTGATGTCTGCGCTCTGGGTAGAGGACCTTGGGACACCCAGCTGTGGAGCCTACGGAGCATGCTTCGGCCCCGGATTCAGCAGGAACACACTTCGCTGCCGGTGGGGGACGGCATACAAGGCTCCCCCCTTGCGCACCCACTCTCTCGAGTCAGGTCCGCAGCGAGTCCGCTCGCCCCGCTCTGCGGAAAACAAACCCCAACACTCCACATTGGGGGACGCCTTGATCCCCCCTTGCGCACCAGCTCGCTTGAGCCAGGTCCGCAGCGAGTCCGCTCGCCCCGCTCTGCGGAAAACAAACCCCTACACTCTACATTGGGGGACGCCTTGCTCCCCCCTTGCGCACCAGCTCGCTCGAGCCAGGTCCGCAGCGAGCTAGCTCGCCCCACCTTGCGGAACCCAAGCCTCACAAGTCCTCCGGCAGAACTGAACGCCTCTTCTCTCCGACACCGGAAGAAGATAGATAAGAGACAAGAGAAACCTCGGCTTCTGTGTACGACCCTCGACATGCAACTACGGGTTCATGACCGCCTGGACTCAGCTCCTCGCCCCTCGCCTGCGTACGCCCCCTCGGACTTCGGCGTCCTACACCGGACCCGCAGCCCGGCGTCTTCGGTTCTCGCCTCCCCTTCGCTTGCCGCTTCAGCTTCGCGGATGTCTCACCCTCCTCGTCGGTCTTCCCCTCGGTCTTACAAGTCGCCGCCCCTTCCGGTCAATGTCCTCCTGGGTCATCCGTGCTGCTCGCCCTCCGGCCTCGTCTTTCCCCCTCTCCTTCCCTGGCACCCTTTCTCCACCCTCCCCGCTCCCCTCCCCGTTCGCGCCGTCGGACACGTGCTCCACCCTCCTTCGTACGGACGCTCAACTCGTCGGTCTGCCGCTCGCCCGGGTCTCGCTCCGTCTGACGCCGGCTTCCAGCTCCTGGTGCGTCGGCCTCCTGCTTCGCCCGTCGATGTGGATAGCAGCCTTCGGCGGATTCCGACTCGGCTCCCTCCTTCCGTTCAACATCCGCGCGCTCTCTTCTATGCCCTTGACCCTGCGTCCAAGACGCCCAGGACGGAGACCCTTCCCTCGCTCGACGCGCCGCGCCTCTACTGTCTCGCGTCTTCCTCGAGCCCGGACGCCTTTCTCATCGCCCACTTGGACATTGCTCTCCCCCCTAGAGGTTTCGTCCCTGCCACGCCCCGAGGTTCAAGGGTTTGTGTCACCGTCTCCGCCCCTGCAGCAGGATTCAGGCTCCGACGCGGGTTCTTCGTCACCGTCTTTCGCTGGCCGGTGGATTGGACATCGCCTTTCAGCGCAGCTGGATGCCGGACATGCACAGGCCTTGCTTCTGCCCTCTCCGCAGTGGATCCTGCCACTCAGCAGCAGCTGGTGGACTTCGCGCCTCGCGCCGTTGCTTCCTCCCTGTCGGATTCAGACGGTGTTCCCCTCCGCGGCGCTCTCGCCTGTGCTGGACCCCTCGACTTGGCCAAGCAAGCGCTCGTCTACCTGGAGCTGGCTCTTCTCCTTCTCGCCGCTGTTAGGGGATTTGTGGATTATGAGAAAGCATTTGACAGCGTGGACCGAGAGACTCTGTGGAAACTCCTACGACACTACGGTGTACCCACAAAGCTCGTCCGCCTGATCAAGAGCAGCTATGATGGCATGACATGTCGCGTGATCCACGAAGGGCAGTTCACCAGAGAGCTCCAGGTCAGAACTGGTGTCAGGCAGGGGTGTCTGCTGTCTCCGTTCCTCTTCCTACTGGCCATAGACTGGGTCATGAAGATGACCACAGAGCACAGACGAAGTGGAATACAGTGGACACTGTGGACACAGCTTGACGACCTCGATTTTGCAGACGACTTGGCATTACTGTCCCACACTCATCAACAAATGCAGGACAAGACCACGAGGCTTGCTGACATCTCGTCCCAAGTGGGCCTCACCATTCACAAACAGAAAACAAAGACAATGAGGCTGAACGCAACCAGGGAAGAACCAGTCTTGCTTGCTGGCACCCCGTTGGAAGAGGTGGAGTCCTTCACCTATCTCGGGAGCATCATAGACAAAAAAGGCGGCACTGATGCAGATGTCAGAGCACGAATCGGTAAAGCCAGAGCAGCCTTTCTCCAGTTGAAAAAAGTATGGAGTTCCAGAGAGCTGTCACAACACACCAAAGTCCGGATTTTCAACTCCAATGTAAAAGCAGTTCTCCTATATGGAGCAGAGACATGGAGATTGACAAAAACCACAGTCAACAGAGTACAGACCTTCATGAACAGTTGCCTTAGAAGAATTTTGAAAATCCACTGGCCAGAGAAGATCAGCAACGTCAGACTCTGGGAGAGAACAGAGCAGATAACAGCAGAGAATGAAATTGGGCGAAGAAGATGGGGATGGATCGGTCACAGTCTGAGAAAGCCAGCTTCCAGTATCACTAGGCAGGCATTGTCATGGAACCCCCAGGGAAAGAGGAAAAGAGGTAGGCCGAGAAACTCCTGGCGTCGAGACCTCCAAGCAGACGTCAAGAGACTGGGAACCACCTGGAGTAGAATCGAAGGAGAAGCACAGGACAGGAGTTGCTGGAGGTCTCTCGTCGACGGCCTATACCCGGGTAGGGGTTACAGGCGTAAGTAAGTAAGTTCCTTAGCTAAATCACTTGGTGCTCATTTAGCGGGGGGCTCATGAGGATCTGTTCCTCGTGCTGGACTATCCTACTTTTGTATTCCACGGCTGAAAAAGATCATTTAGTTTTCAATCTATGATATTCTGTTTGATTTGTGTCCATATTTAGATCATGACTCGCGTGAAGGATGCTGAGCTGCAGAAGTTGAGGTCTCAGGTGAAGAACTTGGAGAACAGCCTTCACCGCACCACGGAGGTGAGGACAGACTTGAACCTTGGCTGTCAGGAGAACTTTTTTGTTGTGGTGAATCACCCCACCAAAGAGTACTACCTACAGTCAAAGGGGTTAAACATCACTCTTCCTTCAGCCGCAGGAGTGACATTTAGCTGAGTTACCCTGTTAGATTAGCTGGTAGATCGTACTACAATACTGAGTAGATGTTTTGAGCGACCATCCTTACAAGAGATCACCTGTCATTAACCCATTTAGCCCCAGGACCCTGCAGCAGGAGATGGATTGATCTTGATAATTCAAGGGTCGTGCCAGATGAGCTTGGCGCCTTCAGACGCCAAGCTCATCTGGTACGACCCTTGAATTATCATGATCAATCCACCTCGTGCAACTGGTACATAGTCGCTCAGTGACACTCCCAAAATTTGGGAAAAGCGCCCGTAGGGCTAAAAAGGCTTAAAAGCCATCATTTAGGGGTATACATACCAAGGGGAATTACTCAGTGTTGGACAAACAGTTAGATCCCCTGCCCCCTCCTATCAGGCACCCAATCGCCAGCCCATGGAAAAATACGCAGGTATTGAACCAGACAATCATCTACACCCCTAAAAGGATGCATCAGGTCTAGCCTATAACCCATGTCTTTTTCTGGAACTTAGGAAGTAGGCAAGAAACACACACATACACAAACAAGAAGGTGCACTACGACTAGCCACCTATCTGGTTTGTGAGCATCATTTAGGGGGCTTTAGCTAGGTGAATGATGGTCTTTAGTGACGAGTGACGCTTTTTGCTTCGGACTTCTCTTGAAGGAGCACCTGTCTTTTAACCCTTTTCATCCTGATACCCATTGGTTGAAATAAATTTGGCCGATAGTTCTGAGGCACCAAGCTATTCTGGCAGCACCCTTAAATGAAATCATTTCAATCTGTCTCCTAATCTGTAATGTGGTCTTCATAGGACAATAAGCAAACTTTACAAAATCAACCTCAGGATGCAATGGGTTAAAACAGTACACATACCAAGGGGAATTACTCGGCGCTGGACATACAAATGGTTAGATCCCCCGCCCCCTCCTAAGGGATGTATATGATCATCTTGTTATTTGCCTGCATACTTTCCTGTGGACTGGTGTCTTGCCTGATAGGAGGGAGCAGTGGATCTAACCATTTGTATGTCCAGTGCTGAGTAATTCCCCTTGGTATGTGTACAATTCTATCAGCGCTAGCCTCATCTAGCTGGTTTGTGTCTTTTAGAAGACCTTTTTTTTTTTTTTTGGGGGGGGGGGGGGTGGTGGCGGCAAAAAAAGGTGGTTGTTCAAAATAGGTCCTACTGTATTGTTAAAAAGTGCAGAAGTAGGCGACAGAGGTCATCCTTTCAAATTAAACAGTTGAACTGCAGCAGGTGAAAGGGTAAATTTCCAGGGCTGGCTTTTGACAGCTAAAATTTGCCCAGTATAACATGTCAGTCTTGTCTTGCCCAATGTGCCAGTTTAAATTAACTCATTCAACTCCGACACGCCACGGCAAGACATGGCTCAAGCATGATAGTTCAAGGGTTGTGCCAGAATAGCTTGGCGCCCATAGGCGCCAAGCTATTCTGGCACAACCCTTGAACTATTACGCTCGATCTGTTTCCAGAAGTGCAATACAGTCTTCAGGGGGCAACTTCAAAATTTGCAGATTTCGGTCCTGGAGCAGAATGTGTTGATGCCTGTTGCGCTTCAGGGCTGAATGATTTTCTGGTGTTGCAGGAGCACCGGCAGACCATGACGCAGTACCTGCAGGCCCTGAAAGAGAATCAGGAGCAGAGGAAGGAATACCAGGCAGAAACTAACTCTCTGCGAGAACAGCTGGACAAAGCGCTCAGCGAGTCCGGCCTCAGGAGACCCATCAGAAGAAGTGAGCAGATTTTGTTTTTCAGCTTAATTCTTTCACCGCCAAATTTATTTTTAAAAAACGCTTGTTCCCAGCGCAATATTTTTTCCCAGCTGTGTGAACTGCTGGATGGTGGGTCTCTTTGACCCATATTCAGAATACACCAGTGTGTGAAAATAAGTGTGACTAAAATAGTTCAAGGGTAGTTTCAGAATAGCTTGGCGCTTCTAGGCGCCAAGCTATTCTGTCACCACCCTTGAACTAAAGCCATTGGTCCTTATCTTTAAGTACTATAATGTAGCTTGCATATGGCAGTGTACAAATTTAAAGCTTTTAGCCTCAGTAATTGGGTTAATTGCTTGTATCTCAGATACTATTCCAGATTGATCTCAAGTTATAGTGCTTCATGACTCAATGGACACCAAAATGTTCTCTCTTTCTTTCTCTCTGTCTTTCTATCTGTCTCTCTCAAAAAATAAAAATTTTCATCATCTGTTGTTTTTTTTGTTTTTTTGGTCTTGTTTTCTTGGGCATCTGCTCTGGATATCAGCGATGAATGTTTGAGTCGGCTTTTGGAAGAAAAAGATGGCAGTGACAGGTTGCTAGATGTTTTGATAGATTACTTTCTTGTGTAGTAAACTAGAGTAGATTGTCAGATGTTGTATGTATTCACCTGTGTAAATGTTGTCTTTGTATAAATTGTGATACTGTGAATATTGTAAGTGTATGTAGTGTACAACTATGTAGTGCACATTATGGCCGTCTGTGGAACTGACAAGTAAACATTTCAATCAATATTACATTTGCTGTGTTGAAAAGAAGTAAATTCTAGGACTGGATTTTCTTCACCTGAATACAGTACATTTCCTTATGTAGATAAGGTCTTGTGAGACACAAAAACTATGTGCCTAGTAGTAGATGGATTCTGTAACCTGCTAGTGTGTAGTAGCCAGGATGTCCCTAGTTAAGTAAGAGACACACATCTCTTTTTTCAGTTAATCATAGATAACCCTTTTCTTCCTTATACACTACTGCTTGAAATTAATTTGGCTAGATAGTTCAAGGGTGGTGCCAGAATACCTGAGGGGCCTATCTATTCTGGCACCACCCTGGAACTAAAATGGTTGATCTATCTCCTAATCTGTAATGTAGCCTTCTTAGGGCAGTAAGTAGATTTTTTAAAAATCAGCCTCAGGATGTACCGGTAATGGGTTAAAAAAAATAGTACAGTTGTAAATTTGCATCAACAAAATGCCAAGGGATCCACGTTTATTATTATTATGTTCACAGAGTTTTACAAGCGAGGTAATTGACATAAGCGTGGTGGAGAGATCTGGAAAAGTGTATCCGACTTTCGCTTTGACTGTACATGGTGCCATTGAATACACAAGTTAACTCATTTGAGATGTGCCACCTCCGGATACGCGGCTTATGCCGCGTATCCGGAGGCGGCATGTCTCAAAAGAGTTAATACCTGTAATCAGCCACCTGAGGTAGTTCTTAGTCTGCTGGAAGAATACAGTTGCCACTCACTGTATGTATAACAACTCATTTAGCCCCATGGCAGTCGCTAGTGCTTTTTGTCTAGGTGATTCCTGCAGGAATCACAGTGACAAAATGTGCTATCAACACTCAAAGTGTTATCTTGTGTGATATCTGAAGGCATATTGTTGTTATGTTTCAGGTACACCTGGGGTAATTTTGTGATTGATTAATTTTTTTAATTTTTTATTGAACTTCGCAGTTCTGATTTATTTCATATTTTACTTTAAAGAAGTACCCAACGGAGAAAGAAACACGCTTAAAAAAGACGGGTACAACACAATTTATTAATATTTCGGGTAAATACCCTTTGTTGAAATAGACGAACAAACAGAGAGATTAGCTGCTACTTATCTTCATTCGCAGAAGGAACGTGGCCATGCGAAGAAAGATAAGTAGCGGCTAATCTCTCTGTTTATTTGTCTATTTTGACAAAGGGTATTTATCCGAAATATTAATAAATTGTGTTGTACCCATCTTTTCTAAGCGTGTTTCTTTCTCCGTTGGGTACTTCTTTGCATTTTACATGCTTGGCAGTCACCTTTTTGGTCTGGATTGCATATTTTACTTTGCGGTTCCTTTTGTTCAAGTTTGTTCTTGTACAGGTTTGTTGTACAGTATTGACCGTCATATTATTTTGCTGTGCTTACAACTGGCTTCTGTTGTTGCATGATCAGCATCAAAATGTGACAGCAGTTATAGAACCATCAAAAAAAGAAACACAAATTAGAGAACAGATGCAAACTAATTTACTAACCCTGTGGCTGTGTGTACCATTTTTGGTCAAGATGTTTCTTTCAGGAATCATCTTGCCAAGCTTTACTGACGGTCAAAGGACTAATATTATCTTTGGTCTTTGTGATTGTTTTGTGCATGAGTTAGCTTCATGTTTGCATGGTGTTGTTTGTGTAGCGCCATCGTTTCACCAACGAGCACGCAGCCCCAGCCCCCAGTCCTCCGTTCCACAGCGACGAGACTCGGCCTCCTCCTCAACCGATCATGTCAGCCGAGACTCCAACCGGCGCAGGCGTATAGAGCCCAAAGGTTAGCCGGGTGAACACTTAGCCCCTATCTGCATGCAGCCACCATTACTGGGCCGCTGAATGCTCAGTGGGGTTGAAAATAAAAGGAACATATTATTGAACTCACAGACAGAAAAGAAAAACAGTTAACCCATTTATTCCCGACACCCTACAGCAGGTGATTGATTGACCATGATAATTCAAGGGTTGGGCCAGATTCGCTTGGTGCCTTCAGGCGCCAAGTGAATCTGGCACAACCCTTGAATTATGGTCAATCCATCTCACGCAACTGGTACGTAGTCATTAGATAGCACTTCCAAAATTTGGGAAATGCAGCCGTGGGGTTAAATAGGTTAATCTAAATTGTAGGCAGAAATAATCAAGCGTCATTCAATGGACTGCATCAATTATTAGCCACATTGCTCAAGTTAAAAAATGGTTTATTTATGTATTTTTCCATTTACTGTGGGCAACACTGAGAAAGAGAGGTGGTTCTCATTGTTATACTTTACGTTTGTTGTTTTGAATTGTTTTGAAACACAAAAAGATCAGCTTAACACATTCAGAACTGACACTCTACAGCAAGCGATGTATCGACCATGCTAGTTGAAGGGTGGTGCCGGAACAGCTTGGCGCTTTTAGGCACCAACCTGTTCTGGCACCAACCTTGAACTAGCATGCCCCACCCGGGTCTGCCCTGGGGGACTTGGGTGGGGTTAGGTATTTTTTAGTTCCCAGGGTCACCCTGGTCAGCCCCACAGGGTGGGTTTTTCTCTCTATTCTGGGGCATGTGTTTCTGTCTACCCTTTGTCCATTCACCTGTATTTGCCTTTTTAAAACTCTCCCTACTGTCTGCACTGCCTGTAGCTCTTGATATTGGATGTGTGTTGCTAAATGGTCTTAGCTTTATTTAGGCCCCATGTGTTAGGTTTATTTAATGTATTTGACCGGCTGGCAACATACATTCAATGTTCTGTTTATTTTTTTTTTTTCACAAGCAGTGCAGGCACGTCCTGAGAAAGCCTTGTTGCTGTCGGGACGTTAAGCAATGTACAATTGAACTAGCATGGTCGATCTGGCTTTGAAATTACTTTGTGGTCTTTAAAGGACAAACAACCAACTTAAGGAATTTCGGACCTTAGTGCGGAATGTGTTAACAGTTTGGTACAAACTTCCCCGAGTCTTTAATAATACAACTGCTCATGAATGGCTTTCTTTGGTTTTGGCATCCTGCAAGATCCAAATAGTTCATCACATTTATTGCATATTATGCAGCTTCAAGTGGGTTTTTTTGGGCGCTCATGTGTTTATAAAATGAATTTTATAAGTGTATTTATTTACTTTTGTTGAAAATGTATATATATCACTGTTTATTTCATTTGTGAAAGGTTGGGTTGAATATTGTGAGACCTATGAAAATGTGTGTGAATAACTATTAAATGAGAATGTTATTTGTTCTATTGTTAAATGTGCAGCAGAGACACTCACATACCAGTTAGATGTTTAGAAAGATGTGTTATGTAGATTTTATTGTCATCAGTAACAGGGGCATTATGTGTGTATTGTGCATGCACACATGAACGCACACACACATAAACTCGCGATATATTTGTGTGCAAGTACACACTCATGTGACAGAGTTCACGTGTTTAGGTCTAGTCTTATCTTATAAATGGTAATCTAGTTTGATGTAGATCATGCATAGCTGCCAACTTTGGAGAAATAAAAATCCTGACTGGCCGGGTCCAGGGCCGCCTAGGCCCGGCAGGTGCAGGGCAGCGCCCCGCTGGGGGTGCAGGGGGCTACGCCCCCGCTCGTAAACGAAAATCAGCATTTTGATGGCAGTTTGGAGGCCTCTCCTTGAAGCAAAATTCAAAATAATAACCAGTTTGTATCCTTTAGTTTGAAGTTATTTACATTCACATCAGCACAAAAAATCATGGCTGAACAAATAAATCAATGGAAACGAAAATCAGCATTTTGAAGGCAGTTTGGAGGCCTCTCCTTGAAGCAAAATCAAAATAATGACCAGTTTGTATCCTACAGTTTGAAGTTTATTTACATTCACATCAGCACAAAAAGCATAGCTGAACAAATTAAATCAAGGACAATGGAAACGAAAATCAGCATTTGAAGGCAGTTTGGAGGCCTCTCTTTGAAACAAAATTCAAAGTTTATCTACTCTTTTGATGGTGGGCAAGGGTTTGCAGCAGCCTTCAGGGACTGAGATGTTGCTGATTTTGCCTTCAACAGCAAGTCCTCTCTCTCTCTCTCGTCTCTTTCGGTTTGTGTTCCACACTTTCATAATTATTTCACAAGATGCTCTTACTTTTTCATGTATTCCTTCGTTTATTCAATTCATCATTCAGTCTGACCGCCAGACAGTCTTTATTTTTTCTTCATTATACTTCGCTACTTATACTTATACTTGGTGTTTCTTACGTTTTTCGTGCAGACTGATGTCTTTTTGGCCGCCGTGACCGATGTTTATGTCCGCCCGGCACATTTTACAAAAGGCAAAGTGTTCCCCCTTTCTCGATTCGTCGATGTAAGGAAAGGAACGCTTGTAGTCTGGATGGAACTTCACCAAACACTTCTGCTTCTTAGGAGGCATGATTTTGGTGAAAATCGAAAATACTCTGTGACCAGTTGCGAAGATCGTTGAGCATGTGCTCGAGGGCAAATTCGAAGGAACCGGAACAAACAGAATGGACGGAATTTGCCGCGCATGCGTAATCAAGACTGGCTGTGGGTCCCCGAAAGCTTAGCGGTACAGTATAGCGGTAGGCTCTCAACTACAGGCGCTTGACCCCGCGCGGTACGCCAAAATGCCTCGAATTTTAAAACAAAGCTTGAAAATATGAAAATCGGGAGAAATGTACAAAAAACCGGAGAATCGGGAATTGAAAAAAAATCGGGAAATTCCCGATAAAATCGGGAGGGTTGGCAGCTATGGATCATGTGTTTAGGTCTAGTTTCATTTTGTTAGTGGTAATCTAGTTTGATGCAGTTCAGTAACTCAGAATAACTGGTCTTGATCCTTGCATAGTAGTTTCAAACATACATATTTAGGTAATGCCTTGAGAGATGGCTGTTTAACATGCCAGTATTTCATCCTTTTCATCCTGATACACTACTGCTTGCAATTAATTTGACTATAATAGTTCAAGGGTGGTGGCAGGATAGCTTGGCGCCTTATCCTACCACCACCCTTGAACTAAAATGGTTGATCTATCTCCGAATCTATATTGTAGCCTTCATAGAACAATAAACAGATTTTAAAAAAATCAGCTTCATGATTTAATGGGTTAAGTCTACAGGCTGATAATGGCTTAACTCTTAAACTCCCAGAACTAAATGACTTCCATTCTGTTGAATGGAAGTCATTTAGTTCTGGGAGTTTGAGTTAAGTTGGCGCAAGCACAGATGTTTCAGCCAACTCAGGCTGACGTTGGCTCGAGTGCCTGGTGACATTGGCTCAAGTGCCTGGTACCTTTACTCCCGGGAACAGTGTTCCCCATAACGCACAACTGAGGGTCTGTTGCCCACAAATTTCAATTCTGACAAACAATTCTGAAACGTGCATCAGTCTGATGCATCAATATTTTTTTTAGCAAGTCAGAACATTTGCTTTGACTTCCAGTTTCAGCCAGGGTTTTTTCCTCCAAGAGTCATGGTGACCCTCACTTAAAAATGTTACAGGGAACACTACTGTTATGACATACTCTTTTCGTGTTTGCTCAAGGATACCTGTATTCTGTACCTTTTCTTGCTGATTTATGACAAAAATATGTCTACTTATTTTTGCAGACTTGCGTCGCTCTAAGAGCAGTCCTTCCCTCCCCTATGTGTTTGATGCGAAAGGCAACGCCGCACCTCTGAAAACCAGTGGCAAGGCAGGGCGTCAGTCACATTCTCCAAAAGTCTGATTTGCACCCGTCGGAAGAGCAGGACTCCTGCAGGCTCCAGTATATGCTGGTTTGTGTTTGGATCATACGGCTGTATGCCATATGGTCCAGAATCACAGACTGGTGCATTCATTGTATATATAATCTTTCTTTAACCCTTTTAGCCCCACTGACACATTTCTCAAATTTTGGAGGTGTACCGGTTGCAGGAGATGGTACCAAGCTCATCTGGCATTACCCTTGAATGATCATGATCAATATCTCCTGCAGTAGGGTGTTGGGGCTAATTGGGTTAACGGCAAGTGTTATATGGAAGAACAAAGGATTTGAACATTTTACCTTTTACACACCATACGCTGAGGAACAAGATTTGTGATATTCAGTGTTGTCTCTCCCGCTGTTATAATGCCCCTGACAAGCTTTTAATTTGTTGAAGAACAGTTTGTTGGAAACTTTCTTGTCTTAGCTATTGACCACAGAATGTGATCACATGCTAGAAAACAAATTTGTCACTGTGTGTTATCTCGTTCTCTCAAGAAAAGAGACTTACTACAATCAACAAAGGCGCTATTTCTTCTTGGCAACAGCACTTTTTGTTTTTTCAAAATACATTACCGATGGCATTACTATCTGGAATACACTCTATTGCCTATAGATTTCAGCAAAAGTTGTGTGTAGCACACAACTGGGGAGGAGACACCAGGGATCCAAGCACTAGGACCCCGGGTGGCCTCCCCTTACTACCCTATCCCGGCGAGCACAGGGCGACCTCGTCAGTTTCACTCATAGCTCGACCGGGGACGGTCGAGTTTTTGCCTTTCTCCGTTCAACGGGTTTTTTCGTCTTCAGTGGTTTTTGACTGTGGGCTTGAATTGGAGTCTTCGATTCAGCCCTGGACTCACTACATTCGTGGCTTTTCCTTTTGACAATTGGACTCTTTGTGAACTGTGCGCCGACCGGTTTTTACCGGCTCTGACTTTGTGAGTTCACCCTTGGCTTGGCCTTGGGGTTCGATGACGCACGTGACTTGTGCCCTGCTGTTTTGTGCACGGTTGACTTTCTTCGCCGGCGTAGTTGGCTTAGGGCCTTATGGCTTCTTCTGTGTCGAAGACTTGCCGCCTTTGCGGGGACTTACAGTGGCAGGACGATGCACACGACTCTTGCTTGCCGTGTTCGGGCTGTTCTTCGGACGGAACGTGTGACGTTTGCGCCGCTTGGACGGAAGACCGGTGGTCGCGCATGTGGGACTTCTACAGGCGTCACCGGGCCCCTCGCCCGCTTCTGTCTCCCCGGGATCCTCCACGGGTGGACGTACTTCCCTCGGCGCTTCGGGCTCCTCTCCGCTCCGTCGTTCGGGCTGTCCGGCCCACAGGTAAGTCCCCTTCTTGTACCGTTACCTCGCAGGTTCTCCCTCCCCTCTCCGAGTCTTCGGAGCAGGGTAGGTGAGTTTCGGAGTCACGCTCCCCACGCTCTGCTTCGTTAGCGCGTGGCTTGAGCCCCATATTGTTTCCCACCCCCCGCTCTGCTTCGGGCGAGCGGTCTGGGAGAGATGAGCGTTCGTCGGCCACCCCCGGCTCTAGGTCTCCGGAGCGGGGGCGGGTGACTGAACGCAAGCATAAGAAAGAGAGTAAACGTGATAAGAAAAGCTCTCGCTCACGCACCGAGGCTTCGGAACATGACTCGAGACCGTTAGTAATGCTGCCTCCCCGCTCTGTATTTTCCGAACGGGCACGGCATGCTTCGCTTTCTTCCCCCCCCGCTCGCCCCCCACGCTCCGAGGCGTCGGAGCGGGGGTTGCGTGCACATAAATTGTCCCCGCTTCGCTTCGCCTGAGCGGGCTTGGCGTGACCTTAGACTGTCCCCCCCCCCCCCCCCCCCCCCCCCCCCCCCCGTCTCGTATCGACCAGACGGGCCCGGTGTGACTTGGACCCTCGCCCCCCTCGCTCCGAGGCTTCGGAGCTGGGGCAGCGGGCTCATAAATCGTCCCCTCCCCGCTCCGCCTTTCCTGAGCGGGCTTGGCGTGACCCTAGACTGTCCCCCCCCCCCCCCCCCCCCTCCCGCCTCGTATCGACCAGGCGGGCCCGGTGTGACATCATCGCGCGTCCTCCACGGTCCGAAGCATCGGACGGGGGGCCGCGTGCCCGGTATTCGTCCCCTCCCCGCTCCGCCTTTCCTGAGCGGGCTAGGAGAGACACTTTGCGGTCCCCCCCCCCCCCGCACCGGTTCTCCCGGGCGGGCCAGGGGTGACCAGGCCACTTCCTCGGTTTTCCGATTGCGGGTTTGTCACTCACGTCGGCTTCAGCGTGCGGATCCCGACTTCGAGGTGGACCGTCGCTTTGCCACGGTCCCTCCGTCGCCGCGGCGCCCCTCTTTGCGTGCGTCGCGGGCGGCTGCGTCTACCTCGCGCGCGGCGGTGCGGCGCTCTCGTAGCCGCTCGCCCCTTTCGTCTTTGCCGCGAGAAGATCTGTTTTTGGAACCGGACGTCCTCAGCCTTCATCCGACGGACTCGGCCTCGGCGATCTTCTTGCAGGACTCGGCGGCTGGTTCTCCTTCCCGCCTTTCCGCTGTCTCGTCGGCCTCCGCCTCGTCAGACGTTGCCGGCCCTTCGCTTGGATCACAGACGGTCCACGCTCTGGGTGAGGCTTCCAGGCTTATCGCCAAGTACCTACCGCCCGACTTCTGTCCGCCTTCGCCTCCTCCGAAGAGACAGGCTTCGGCCATGGTCGACGCGCAGAGGCAAGTCAAGCGCCGCAAGTCCCTCCCGCAGCCAGCCGGCTTCCGGGACCTCACCGATGCTTTCTCCGCCCAGCTGCGAAACGACGCTTTCGGCGACACGGGATACTTTACCGCCGCTCGATGGCCGGTGGGAATCAACTTAAGCTTCCGTCAGGCCTGGTACGCTGGACACTCCCAAGCCTTCGCCATACCTCTTCCAGCGGTGGATGCGGCGGCCTTAGTACAGGCGGGCGGCCGCAGACTCGTCCAGAACTCGTGGCCTCGGCCTCTCGACAGGATCGCCTCCTTAGCGCGGAACTCGCTGGCGTGCTCAGGTTTTTTGGAACTGGCTACCCAGGCAGCCCTGCAGTGCCTACAGGATACGTGGGACCTGGAGGTTCAGTCCCCGCTTCATGACGTGCAGTCCATCCTGATAGCGGCCAACCGGGCCGCCTATCATTCTTCCGCCAACGCCATGGCAGCAGCTGCCAATTGCGACCTCTGGAGGAGGGATACCCTTTTGCGCCTCTGCTCGGACCTTCCCTTGTCAGTGAAGACCCAGCTCCGTCAAGCCCCCTTAGGTGGTCCTCAGCTGTTCGGCGACACTTGGCACACCGTTAAGGAATCTTCCAAGGACTTGTGGCCCAAGCCTGCATCTAACCCAGCCTCGACCCGCTTTCGCGCCCCCCGCCCGGCCGGGGGTCGTGCCCGGCGGTCTTTCAGGCCCTCCGTTCCTACAGTCGGATCTTCACGGGGTCGGGCCCGTCCTTTCCAGGCTACTCAGGCCGGCCCCGCCCCTCGCCCTGCTTGGCCCCGCGGTGCCCGTAGATCGGGCCGCGGTCGGGCTCATTGACTCGCCCCCGCCTCCGCCCCCGCCCTCAGTACTCGGGTCTCCTGTCGGCGGGCGGCTGTCGCTCTTCAGCGATCTTTGGAGATCGCTGTTCCCGGACGACCCCTGGATTCCTTCCACCGTTACCGCAGGCCTGCAGCTTTCGTTCCTGTCGCCTCCGCCTCTTCGCAGCTCACCCATGTGGACCCAGGAACCGCTCGACGGCACACAGGCGGACGCTCTGCGAGGGGAAGTGGCGGCCCTCCTCACCAAAGCGGCGACAGAGGTGGTGTCGTGGCAGGACTCTCCGGCGTTCTACAGCCGACTCTTTCTAGTCCCCAAACCAGGCGGCAAGTGGCGTCCAGTTAACGACTTATCAGCGCTAAACTTATCAGCGCTAAACAAGTTCAATTTGGCCCCTCGCTTCAGGATGGACACGGCCAGGACACTCCGTGCGGCCGTCCGGCCGATGGACTTTGCGATCAGCCTCGATCTGTCAGACGCCTATCTGCACGTCCCGATTCATCCGTCGTCTCGCCGGTACCTTCGGTTTGCCTTTGGGGGGATCGTCTACCAGTTCTGCGCCCTTCCTTTCGGCCTCAACATCAGTCCGTGGGTATTTACAAGACTGCTCGACGCCGTGATAGCCTACTTCCGTCAGCACTCCTTGAGCCCGGCCTCCAATTACTTGGACGACCTTCTACTGCGCAACTTGGTTTTCGCAGCCCTCCAGACGGACAGGGATGCCCTGCTTTCCCTTCTGCGTCGTCTCGGTTTTCTACTCAATTTGGGGAAATCCGATCTTTCTCCCTCTCGACGGTTTCTACATCTGGGGATGGAATTCCTGACCGACCTCAACCTTGTCCGCCTGCCTCTGGCCAGGCGACAGAAGATCGTCGACTT
Source organism: Semisulcospira habei (assembly GCA_036245525.1). Taxonomy (NCBI): domain Eukaryota; kingdom Metazoa; phylum Mollusca; class Gastropoda; family Semisulcospiridae; genus Semisulcospira; species Semisulcospira habei. The sequence goes on along the minus strand of BTPG01000008.1, from coordinate 22,035,815 downwards.
AGCGACTTCGATGGGGATGGGATCCTCTTTCACCGCCAGGGTCTGGCTTCAACTCCTGGGCCTCCTCAGTGCGGCTGCGGACCTGCTTCCCTTGGGCAGACTTTATGCTCGGCCTCTCCAGCTACATCTCCTTCTTCACTGGCGACCCTCCTCGGGCGCTCTGTCGGATCTAGTACCAGTCACGCCTCTGGCTCGTCCTCACCTCGAGAGGTGGGCGGACCTCGCTTGGCTGGCTTCGGGGGTGCCCCTACACTCCCCGCCGCCTCGGTGGTCTCTCTGTACAGATGCGAGCCAGGCCGGCTGGGGCGCGCACCTGTTAACGGATTTTCTCTCGGCCTCGGGCGTTTGGCCTCGGGAGCTGTTAGGGAATCACATCAACTGGCTGGAGCTGAAGGCAGTTGGGTTGGCACTCGACGTTTGGCAGGAGACCTTGGCCAATCAGGAAGTCCTCGTGCTCTCCAACAACTCGACGGTGGTGGCTTACATACAGAATCAGGGGGGCACTCACTCGCCCTCCCTTTGCATTCTTCTGTACCACCTTCTCCTCTGGTGCAGGGATCGAGGCATTACCCTACGAGCCCGCCACATCCCTGGCCACCTCAACGTGATTGCGGTCGCCCTGTCTCGTCGCGGACAGTTGCTCCACATGGAGTGGTCCCTACGCCCGGATATTTTTCGCCTGATCTGCTCTCACTGGGAAACGCCGCTAGTGGATCTGTTTGCCACCAGATGGAACAACCAGCTCCCGGTCTACGTCTCTCCAGTCCCGGATCCACTCGCTTGGGCAGTGGACGCGCTCGCCATTCCTTGGGACGGCCTGATTGCTTACGCCCACCCCCCGTCAGTCCTCGTTCCGAAGGTACTGCGGAAGCTTCTGGGATGCTCGGCGGTCCTCCTGCTGGTGACCCCCTTCAACTGGACCAAGAGCTGGACCACGGACCTCCTCGCGCTTGCGACGGACCCTCCCCTGGAGCTTCCTACCCCTCCCACGATGCTCAAGCAGCCCCGTCAGCAGCTTTTCCATCCGTGCCCGGAACGCCTCCGCCTACACGCTTGGAACTTGTCCGGCAAGCCCTCGCCGCTAGAGGTTTCTCGGATGCTGCAGTGGCGGCAATTGCAGCAGCCCGCAGACTCTCTACAAGGAAGGTGTACGAAGGCAAGTGGAGGGTCTTTCAGACCTGGTGCACCTCCCATGGGCTCCCTCCCACTAACCTAGCCTCCCACCAACTGGCGGAGTTCTTCCTGTGGCTCTTCGACGACCAGGGCTTAGCCCCGGTCACCATCAAGAGCTACCACGCTATGATCGCGGACACCTACCGTCACCTGTGTCTTCTGAACCCAGGCGCCTGCAAGGATCTGTCGGATCTACTGGCTCACTTTGAACTCCGACGTCCGGTTTCACGTTCCCTAGTACCCCGGTGGGATCTTGCCTGGGTACTGACGTGGTTGAATACGGACCGGTTTGAGCCCCTCCCCTTGGCTCGGTTCTCAGACTTGACCCGGAAAACCTGTTTCCTTCTGGCTCTCGCTACAGCGTCCCGAGTCAGCAAGCTTCACGCGCTCTCGATGCTCCCAGCCTGTTTGCAGTTTCGTTCCGACGGCTCTGCGCAGCTGCTCCCCGATCCGTCCTTCCTGGCCAAGAACCGCCGCCCTGCGGCGGCTCCTCAGGTGCTAACTATACGGCCCCTCCGTGGAGCGGACCTCTCCCCTGGATCGCGGCAACAGGACCCAGTGCGGGCGCTAAAGATTTACCTGCGCCGCTCTAAGCCGCAGCGCCGGGGGGCGCTCGCGCCTCTTCTTACCTTTGTCCGCGGGCAGACACGACATCTCGGCCCAGACCGTGTCATCCTGGCTGCGGTGGGTGATTAGGTCAGCCTACCAGGACCTCTCCCCATGCGGCGCTGAGCTTTTACAAATCCGGGCGCATGAAGTGAGAGCAGTAGCCACCAGTCTAGCCCTGGACCGCAACTGCTCGGTCAAAGATATTGTGACAGCGGGTGGCTGGCGCTCAGACTCCACTTTCGCACGCTTCTACCTTAGAGACCTATCCGGCCAACGTGACTCCCTGGCACGAGTGGGCGACATCTCCGCGGCCCAGCACTCCCTCCGAGCGCCGCTGGCGTCTTAGGTACGTCATAGCTGAAATCGTCGGGAGTTCTCTATCGATGGGGCCGGCGGAGTGGTTGGGTTATTGTTAGATACGGCACCCTCCGCCTGTTCGCCATTCTTCCAGATAGTAATGCCATCGGTAATGTATTTTGAAAAAACAAATGAATTTTTTTTCTAAAATGTATTTTTTTGAAAAATACTTACCGATGGCATTACTCGGATGGCCCTCCCACCTGCCCCGCTTGCCTCTTGTGGCTAAGTGTGAAACTGATGAGGTCGCCCTGTGCTCGCCGGGATAGGGTAGTAAGGGGAGGCCACCCGGGGTCCTAGTGCTTGGATCCCCGGTGTCTCCTCCCCAGTTGTGTGCTACACACAACTTTTGCTGAAATCTATAGGCAATAGAGTGTATTCCAGATAGTAATGCCATCGGTAAGTATTTTTCAAAAAAATACATTTTAGAAAAAAAATTCATTTTTCTGGAGAAATGCTGTGCTTCTTGTTTTCATCCCTACGTCAAACGACCAATCTCTTTAGCACAAATCGCACCACGTGACCTCACTACAAAAACCCTTGTAGCGACTATTAGCAGACTTTTTGTAGCCCTCTTTCTGATGCATCTATGATGCCAGTTTTGTTCAACAAAAGATCACCAAAACGTAGAAAGTTACTTAGTGTTATTCAAACCAACAGGCACACTACTGGAGAGAGCAATGTCATGAAAGATTTTAAATTACATCACAAGTGTATTATGTATAAATGTATATTCTTTTGACATCAGTCACATCTGGTGTGATCCAGGTCGGAAGATTTCTTCTTGATTTCTTTAACGAAAATATAACAGAAATGAAAACAAATACATTATTGGTAGCAGGGGTTTGCTGCACAGACCCTTGTAGGCCTGAGGGAGGTCAAACCCCTGCTACCATTAATTTACATTGTACGAGTCCAGATGTACATTGCATCTGGATGTACACCTGTGTGATAATCTGTTCCATCCATAAAGTGAGGTTGTGCTGACTGGTGTTCTATCAGTCAAAATTAACGCATTCGCAGCCAGTTTTATGCGGATGCGCGGTTTATTCCGCGCATCTGGATGCAGCTGGCCGCGAATGAGTTAACCCCTTTCACAGCTGAGAAAAAGTAAACACGATCCAGCTGCAAGAGACAGATCCTCATGAGCCCTGCAGTTCCAGGGGCTCTTGAAGATTTATGTCTCGCTGAGATACGTTTGTACCCACTTTGCTTGGAAGGTTGTGGCTTTTGGTCATTTAACTAATATGATTTTAAACGTGAAGTGTGTCCCTTTGCAGTGAAGGAGTTATTTGATTGTGATGGTTTGTAGGTAGGGGGTGGCAGATCTCAGTTGCGTTGTGGAGAGGGGTGGGGCAAGATGTTAGGAATTGGGCTGCTTAAAGAATATGTATAACAAAAGAAAGAAACACACTTTAAAATTAGCATGTTTCTTTCATCTCAGTTAGTTAATTAGATTTTCCAAGCTTTAGTCTTCCTTTTGGTGTACTTTTGGTATTGGATCGATTGCTTTTGGCTTTTCATCTTTCCACTTGTTTTGCTGAACTAGTTATTTATGTATAGACCTGCAACTTCCTGTATTCACCTTCTGAATCTGTGCTAACAAACCAACACATTTGACATTTACACGAGAGCAGAAACATTTGAAAACATGGTGTGCACAAGTTTGTTACATTCCTAATTTTATATTACAAATCTGTTCTTCTGTTTCACATGCATGTGGTTTTCAATGGAGATAATTAGGTTTTAGCTGGAACGATATTTAGGATGAAACTTGGTTACATTTGCAGTGTGATTTTACTCTTTTTTTTCCATATCACGCATTTGTACCCGTTTCCAGCATATTTCTCAGGAAAGTGCAAAACAATCTTTTCTTTTCATCATTAGAGGGTCCCTACCAGAAGACCTAACAAGTAACTCCTCAGTTTGAGAACAGATTATGAAATAAAAGTAACTGAACTTGGATTGTGGTATGCAAAAGTGATTCATTGTAGATCAACCAGTGTTTTACAAATAATTAGCAAACAAAATGTACACTGCAGATTTACTGGTACAGCTCTGACCCGACATCGTGAATCGTTACATCACGAACCCGGATATATAGGGGGGGGGGGGGGGGTGCGGGGGGGTACCTTGGATCCCGAAGAAAATCAGACCGACAACAGACGGCAGCAATAATTTGTCACCGGACTTGGCTGTATCCCACTCCACGGGGTGCTGCACACACGCCTGACGCGACACCTGGGAGGGTGTCCAGACACTGAACACCCACAAACCTCCAGATGAAGAACGCATACATACATGTATGTACACAAAGAGGGTAGGAGACAGAGTCCGTGTATAAGGAGGGTCTAGACTTCTAGCACATGGCAGATGTCTCCCCACTTGACTGGCTGCTGGGCGCGTGGGAGCAGCTTCACACAGATTACATGACCTCTTCCTAGATATGACCACACACATAAATGTGTTAATAGGAAAAACTGATTCAATGCGCATCAAGGTCTATGCTTTTCACAGGTATCAAGTTTTGCCACGCTCGGCGGCTATCTGGAGGGTGCAAACACTGAAGCTGAACCCTCGTTCACCTCCTCTAACAAAGAACACAGACAATGATGGGAAGACCTTAGGCACAGCTGCGAGGGATAATGAATGTCTATGCTTGCTGCAGAGTTAGGTGGTCCGCTGTTGAAGTTAAAGATAGGTGTGCTACCCTACTGCTGGCACTCACCGGTCAACATAATCAGATTTTCTCAGTGCGTGATGACTTCAAACAAAACACACTAGCGCAGTGATCGGCCTATTCTTTGAAGAATAAAGGCTACCTAACTTGCCTCGGAAATTGTCTATTGATGTGTGTGAATGACATAAATGAGAACAGAAGTTGTCCTTTTGTGCGTGTGTGAAATCACTTGCCTTCTGAATTGTCTTTTCCTCCTCTTGGCCGCAGCTTTGAACGAAAGAACACACAGGTGATAGGTAATGCCTATGCACACGCCCAGATTCTCATCCTATACCTACCCCCCCCCCCCCCCCCCCCCCCCCCCATTTAGCCCGATATCTCGCAGATGGATATATCGCGGTCCCATTTTGTGGACCCCAACAACCGTGATGTCGGGTCACAGCTGTACCACATCAAAAGTCATTGAAAAATGAATGTTGTTTTCTCTTTAGTTTTGCAGCGCCTACCTGAAGCACTTCCATTTGTCTCTTCTTTTTTTTTTTTTTTTTTTTGGCATATTCCACATGTAACCCATTCCTCAAAAATTCAGCATTTCCTCTGAACATGTCTCTTGTGTGGACAAAGTGCTTGCTATGTGAATCAAATTCATGATGTCCATGACCTGTGCAATGCGCCTGTGTGTGGAATTTTTGTTTCTCTGTTTTTGCAGTTAAGGAAAAATCAGAATCAAGATTGTTTTTTTTTTTTTTTTTTTTTGGGGGGGGGGGGGGGGGGGGGGAGGGGATGGGGGGCTTTGTGCATGTCTGATTTTAAAGCCCAGATGTAGGATAGGATGCCCCTTGTGCCAGCGTGGGCAGTATGGTTGAGGGATAGGGGTAAAATGAGACAACTCGGCGAATTCCTGATGTAGGAATGATGTTTATCGAAATAGCATGAACTATTTTAAAGTTCATTTTCATGTTGTGGTATTTTATTCTTGCCTGTTTTATCTTTTTTAATACAATGTTTTAACTCGGAATGGCTGTAGAAAATGACATGCTAACATTCTGCACAAAATGCTGTCCTCTCGTCAGCTTTCTTCTATGTGGTTTGTACAAGGCAATAATTTAATAAGCTCATGAAAATCTCAACAGAAACAATGTTTAGCTTCTCTCATATTTTTTACTTACCTCAGTTGTACAGATTTTTGCTTTTGTTTCCTTTACAGAAGGCTCAGTGACGCAAACTTTTTTTGCGGTTGTGGTTTGTGTATTTCGAGTTGTGCGTACCAACAGCATTTTGTTTACATTGGTCTAGATCTCACTGTTTAGTTTCCATTCCAGGGCTTTCTGCACTTTCATTTTCAAAGTGCGACGTGCTATTTAGACAGGAATTATGAAATTAGGAGCATATGCATGCCTTTGTGCAAGTAACATGGCCGTTTTTTAAATGTTAACTTCCTACCAATTCCTTTCTACACTGATTCAACCTGTATATATTTAAAATAATTTAAAAGAAAAACAGACGTAGATCAAATACCAACCGCCTCAGACTTGTTGCTTGCTGTGTTCTATGCAGATAAGTATTCTTTCATTACCAATATTGGTAGACAAAGAACACTTTCTTGCCATATCCCAACACTGTACCATTTAGGGCACTTATTAACCCAATGGTCGCATTTCCCCAGTTTTGGAGGCGTCTCCTAATGGCTAGTGCCAGTTGCTGGAGACTGATCAACCATGATAATACAAGGGTAGTGCCAATTAGTTTGGCACTATGAAAAGCCAAGCCAATCTGGCACTACCTTTGAATTACTGTGGTTGATCAATCTCCTGCTGTAGTGCATAGGGGCTAAATGGGTTATGTTGTTTTGGTCTCGTTTGCTTATAGGGCAAAGTTACATGGCTTTGTGCTTCTGACCTTGCGGCAAAATTGCATCTTGAAGCAGGTTCATAAGGAACCGTTGTAAAATGTTTGCATTGCTGACTCTTTTTTTAAAACATGTATTATAATTATGCAGATATGTGGTGTTGTGGTTGCATTCATGGGAGGAATTAAGTATTGTATGTTGTAATCACACTTGTCTCATTGTCCTTACAACTTGTGTGCATTATTACCCTCTTAACATATGCCTAATTATTCACACTGCTGCTGTTGTACAGTTCTTATCCCCCTTTTGTATGCAGCCACCACTACTGTTTACAGTGCCAGTGGCTGCATATACTAGGCAGTTCACCCTTTGGATTGGCTATCAGTAGTAGATTTTATTGCAATGATTCCTGCATTGTGACAAAAACCGCTGCCGACAGCCAGAGGGTTTAAACATTATTTTGACAGTTGTTAATTTTCACAGACGATATGCTAAGTGGATTGGTTGCCAAGTAAATGCAATACTAAAATTTGTCATACATATCTCATTAACATCATTATCAAGGAGTAAATATTTTAACAGAAGTCGTTTTCTCAATTCTGAATGTATGCATGTGTATGAACAAATCTCAGTCAAATGTGCCGTCATAAGACTAAGCCAGAAGGTCCAAAATTACAGACAAGCACCTTAGACCTGCTAGATAATAGAAAATGAAAATAACTAATCACACATGCACATTTACACACAAAATCCAAAATATATAGTTTTTTTTTTACTTTCATGTTGGGTTTGGAATATGTTAAAAATTCCAGTTTCCTGCAATGGAACAATTTTAAATTCAACATCAAATTTTAATTTTAGCTGAGTGTTCACAAAACATCAAACCAGCTTTGTGCCTATTCCAGGTTGATTTTATCTTGTAAAGATCTTTTGGGGTTATCGAATGGAACAGATCCAGAAATGCATGCTAAACTTTGAAACCAGCCATTTTCTTTGTCATTTACAAAGATGAGAGTTGATACATTAAGTAATATGAACACAAGGTTTTCACTTCATCACACAAAACCTATTCACACTTGTATAGATACCATATTATCAGAACGGTTTAACACATTTTACCCCAGGACCAAAATGCCCACATTTTGAAGTTGCCCTCTGAAGGACTATTACAATTCTAGAGACGGATCGAGCATGATAGTTCAAGTGTGGTGCCAGAATAGCTTGGCACCTATGGGCGCCAAGTTATTCTGGCACCACCCTTGAACTATCATGCTCAATTCATGTCTTGCTGTGGGGTGTCAGGGTTGAACGAGTTAATAAAACAAATGCACATATACACAGAGTTGCACAACTGCCACTAATAAAACGCATACACATACACAGTTGCACAATCACCGCACCTGTATACACTCCATGACATTTTCTCAAACTCTTCAAGAGTAAGCTGTACCTTTCGTAAAATTGTGTACACGCAGTCTCGGCAAATAAAACATTAAAACGGTCACTAGCCATGAACCACATCATCTAAGCTTCCCTGCGTCAGCCACCAATGAATGCGTACTGTATGTGTGTGCTGGTCTGTGATATAGGACCTTAGGACGTACAGCCGTAAGGTCCCAACCCCCAGACAAGCATGTGAAGATGAGTGATTACTGGTGATTCATTTGCCCATCCCTGGTGGCATCATTCCCATGCCTGGCAAGAGATTGCCGCCACCACCAGTGCCAGACACTGCAGCATTAGGACCCAACAGGATCTGAAAACAGACAATCAACATATAATTATTATCAACACATAAGGACCGTAGGTACCAGGTATTATCAACACATAATAATAATAATGGCTACTTATATAGCACTTATCCCAAAATAAGCTCTAAGCGCTTTACAAATAAAGAGCGGGAGTGGAGGGGGTCATAAAGCCAGAGAAACAAAGGATTCTGCAATACACACGCATACACACAGACAAACAGGAGGTGAGTTGTGCTCACGATCGACGTCACACAGTTGAAGAGCGGCTCCGCACATTTTTAGCATTTTGCAACATAATTACTTAATGAGTGACTTTAGAACAACGACAGGGTGATTCAGCTCATCATGCCGATCAGTTCGGTAGCTTTTTGTGCCATTTGCGGTACCTTTTACTGGACTTTTCAAAACTTCATGGCTCGCAAAGCACAGAGGAAGGCAGCCCTACGTTACCGCACTGTCAGTGTCAGCGGACCGGTGGCAGTCATTCTCGTGTTTTTGGTCGGCTTTCTGCTCCGGTGTGGCGATGTCGAAGCGAACCCAGGCCCACCGAAACGACAGACTCTTTTGACATGCCAGGGGAACCAAGACAACCAGTCGCCCGGGGGTGAGGCAAACGCAGTGTCTGAGCCGACCATTGCTGATGTGTTTAAAATGTTGAATGTGATGGACAAAAAGATGGACAGTATGAAAGCTACAATGCAGGTGCAAATGGACAAAATTCAGAGTGACTTTACTGCGGTGATGAAAGAAAACAAAGAGTTGAAGGAGAAAGTTACGCAGCTGGAGGATAAGCTGGATGATTTGGAGGGGCGGAGCAGACGCAAGAATCTGATCTTTCACGGAATCCCCCACCCCCAGGGGCGCTCAGAGACTTGGGCGGACTGTGAGAAAGCTGTCAAGTCAATGTTGAAGGACGAGATGGGCATAGAGGAGGAGATCGAGGTGGAGCGTGCCCATCGTCTGAAGGGGGGCAAGGCGCCCCACCCCATCATCGTGTGCTTCAACAAGTACAAAGACAAGGAGCGGATCCTGTTTGAGCGAAGAACGCTGAAGGAGAACAAGTCCCGGGTCTACATCTCTGAGGACTTCACCCCTCGGGTGAGGGACGTGCGCCGCAAGCTGCTACCCTTCCTCAAGGAGGCCAAGCAGGCGGGGAAGAAGGCCTTCCTCCGCTTCGACTCCCTCGTTGTTGAGGGAAAGACCCACGCATACGACGCTGCTACCCAGAGGCCAGTGGAGCGCAGGGGGCAGAAATGAGGGGCAGGCCGGCATGTTGACCCAGCAACCAGGAGAAGACAGCCCGTCCCTCATTCAGACCCACAGGACCCCCACCATGTGTCTTCAAAGGACGACTTACCTGCACACACATGCGCTCAAGTGCCCATACTCAAACCCACACCCACACACTGTGATGATGAAAGTGGTAGTGATGAAAGTGGTAGCTCTGTTTCGCATCATGGCATGGAATATCCAAGGTCTTGTAAATAAGCTGAAAAGTGTTTCTTTTAGGCAGTTCTGTGAAAAGTGTCAAATTTTTGCATTTTCAGAGATCTGGTCGTGTAAGCAAAATGTTATAGAGGATACCTTTCCAGAGTATCAGGTGTTTTTTTCACCACGTACACAAAAGTTAAAAGGGGGCGTGGCCGTGTGTGTACATAAATCTATAGCCTGTCATGTGTTGCGTTTAATGCAGGCAGCTGAGGATATTGTGTTTCTAAAGATCGGTAAGTCTGTTTTGAATTCTGCATCTGATGTTCTGGCAGCATTTGTGTATGTGGCTCCAGAGCGTTCTGTTGTATATGGTGAAGATAACGTTGATGGTTTTGAAGTGTTAGAAAACTACATGTCTCAAGTGTTACGTGCTCACCCTGAGCTGCCTTGGCTATTATGTGGCGATTTTAACGCCCGCACTGCCGGTCTGTCTGATACTGATTTTATTGATGACAATACACACGTGCAGCCTTTACTGGAATTAACAGATCTGCTAGAGGATGTACCACAAAGCCCACGGAGGTCAAAAGATATTGGCATAAACAGTTTTGGTCGGAAACTGATAGAACTATGTCAAGAGTACTGTTTGTTTATTGTCAATGGCAGAACGAAAGGTGACAGTGAGGGAGAAATTACGTGCGTGGCCAACAGAGGCAAAAGTGTGGTGGACTACTGTATTTGCTCTAAATCTGTGTTTGACCTAGTGACCGATATGTTTGTTGCAGACAGGTGTGAGTCAGACCATTTCCCCATTGTAACCACGTTTACTTCTATTCAGTCTGTTTATTCATGTGATGATGATGATTTAAATAATGATATAATACTAGAGGAAGGGGTTAAATTTGTTTGAAAAGAAAACTACGCTGAATCCTTTTGTGCATACATTGAAGATAATCAGGAGACTCAGTTTCAACACTTTTTGTCAGCGCTTGACTCGAGTGTAGAAGAAGGGTCGGCCTGTTTTGTAGCATTCATTCAGAAGGCAGCTGTCAAAATGAGGTCAGGTAAGAAGGTAGGTGAATCCCGTGCACAGCCGCCGTGGTGGGACTCGGACTGCGAGTTAGCAAAACAAAACAAGTACATACAGTTGAAGCAGTTCAGACACACAAACACACATGACGACTTAGGGAAGTATCTTGACATGAAGAAAGAATTTAAGAAGTTGTGTAAAACAAAACAAGTAGAGTACAACGCACGGGTTTTGAATGAGCTCAACGATGCATGTAATGATGCAAACTCAAGAACATTTTGGCAAAAAATAAAGTCTCTGACTGGCGTTAAAAAGTTGTGTTCTGATGTCATTTCACCACACGTGTGGTATGATTATTTTCGTAATTTGCTAAATGTGGATCAGAATGTTGATGATTCAGGTTTCAGCAGACAGGCCGAGGGTGTTTTGAATGACCATATATCTGATGATTGTGATGGTTGTCATAATGCAAAATTTGACGAGGAAATCACACAGGATGAAATTCGCAGTGCTATTAATAGCATGAAGAAGGGGAAAGCATCAGGCCCTGATGGCTTGCCCACTGACCTTTTTCATCATGCAGGTGAGATCCTTGTGAAATTTCTGCATCCTTTGTTCAATCGTGTGTTTCAAAGTGCGGAATACCCTGAAAGCTGGACCATGGCTGTGATATTTCCACTACACAAAAAGGGTAACCCTAGAAATGTTGACAACTACAGAGGAATTTCTCTTCTGAACGTTATCAGTAAGTTGTACAGTTTTGTCATTAACAACAGGTTGGTGCGTTTTTGTGAAGAGAATGATTGTATTCCTGAGGCTCAAGCTGGCTTCCGTAAAGGGTACAGTACTATAGACAACATTTTTTGCTTACAGGCACTAGTGCAAAAGTATCTTAGCAAGCAGGGTGGCCGTTTTTACACCATGTACGTAGATTTTTCTAAAGCTTACGACAGTGTGCACAGGACAAAACTGTTGTATCTCTTGTTACGTAAAGGAGTTCATGGAAAGTTGCTTCAGACACTTGAGAGTATGTACAAACATGTAAAAGCTGCTGTAAGGGTTGGAACCAAAGTTACCGACTACTTTGATTGCATGTCAGGGGTGCGACAAGGTTGTGTGTTGAGCCCACTGCTGTTTTCTATCTTTCTTTCAGAATTTGAGACAGAAATATCATCGTGCGGTGCAGAGATATAAAGATGGAGAATACAACAGATTTTTTGACGACGTCAATTTTTCATTGTTTTTGATCACAAATCGCTCATCTAATGACACACCCCGTTTTTTTAGGTTTCTCCTTATTTTTTTCAGTAAAATAAAGGTTTCCAAAATCAATGTCATTCATGACTAAAGCAAAATTAACACCTGAGTTAATTAATCTATTGGTTATGTAAGTGTGTTCATTTTGCAATGCGTAGTTTATTCGGATTACTTAGCCAATTACGAGTATTTCCGATAGAGGATCGGAGGCGCCGTCACACACGCGCGCACTTATGCCAGTAAAAAATTAGTGGTAAACACACTAACTAAATCTATTTTCTCAATCAAATAAGAGCAATCAAATCTGCCTACTAAATAGCCTTTGTTTATACACCTGCTTTGTCAATTTCACGCACGCACAAGCAAAAACAGCACAGACAACACAGGGAGGTAACTTTTGGTTATAAGCAAAAACGACATACATAGTTACTTCCCTTAGACGACGCGTAGCAACGGTCACGTGTTATTTTATAAACACCAAGCCGGTCGCGTTCTTTCGTTAAGCGGCATTGTAAGAGACAGACGTGTTTTGAGGACTGACTTGATTCTCAGAGGTGATATTCAGTGATCGCTAAATCTTGTGAATATATACGACGGTAAGATCGATAGTTTGTCTCTTTGTCACATTTAGAAACAGGAAAAGTCCCCGCGGTTAGTTTGCATTGCGCTGTCTTACTGTTCAATAGTTAACCAGACCGGTCTAGTTTTATTTACCCAGGCTACACTCACTAACATTCGCTCATTTCAGAAAATGAATTGGAATCCGGAAGAGGCGTCAATCTTGCGATCACATGGTGAATACCATGAAAAAATGAGTGCTTTCATTCTTTCCGTTCTGACCAAAGCTCCGGAATTTTGGTTAGAAAAACCGGAAAAACCACTAGGAAATTTGGCTGATGTAATTAAAGGCGGTTCAAAGAAACAAAAGGATAGTAATCCAAAAGAACTGGATTTATTCTTTAAAAAAAAACCTTTCTGATGGCAAACCGCCGGTTGGGTGTATTAGAGTTGACGAGTGTGATTTGACTGCACTTTCTTTAGATACATTAAAAAAACATTTAGAGGACGGCTACAAATTGCTTCAGAGTGGCAAACAAAAAAACATTTCAGTCTCTATTCAATATGGAGAATGGCTCATTGAAGGAGCCAAAATCCATAAAAGACAAAAGATTCGGAAAGAAACTACTTTGACCTGGAAACATTGGCAAAAAGCACACGTTAGAATTTCAGAGTCTTATTCTCGCAAGTTGCGTGATATAGCAGGACTGTTACGCAGATATCCTAAATTTCATTTTCTTGAACTGTCTTTTTCAAAGGTGTTTAGTTTACAAAAACAAATTAAAGAAATGTTGGAAGAACCTGAAATAGCAAATTTTTGGAAAGAAACTACACCCAACGCAGGTCCGTCACAGTAAATGTTTTATGTTTGTTTGTACAAAGTCTGTGGTGCGACTTAACGGGCCCATTTGTATTACAACTGGGACATTTTAACACTTTTTGTTTTGATAACTGTCTGTAAGTCTGAGTGTGACTATCACCAAAAAGACTGCAAAGAGAAAAACGAAAATGAGTGACTGTAAGTCTGAATGCGACTATCGCCAAAAAGACTGTAAAGAGAAAAACGAAAATGAGCGACTGTAAGTCCGAGGGTGAGCTATCACCGAGCAGGCCACAAAGAGAAAAACAAAAATGAGTGGCTGTGAGTCTGAGTGTGAGCTATCACCGGGCAGGTCAAAAATGAAAAATGAGTGACTGTGAGTCTGAGTATAAGAAATCATCGGGGTCAGGTCACGCACATGAAAATGAGGTGGCTATAAGTCTAAGTGTTTTTAAAAAAATTAGACAGGTTAAAAATGAGTGACCAGGTCGCACTACAGACTCATGTTTGTTTTGTTTGTATTGTCTTGTCCTAAATGTTGTGAGCCAAGTGTGAGGCGTTCCCGTCGCGGCTCATGTAAGTAGCTTGCTTTTGCGAGTGAAACTGAGATCACACAGGTATTAGCAACAGACTGTCGGCTACAGAACAGCTGCTAACACCGTCAATAGGGCGCTTCAAATTTGCTGAGTATCAGTAAGTGTACTCAAAATGAGACAAAACACAGTTAAACGACTTTTACCGGCAACCGAGTGTTCTTGAATTACAGGTGTTGAAAATAAAAAACATAAGATTGAGCCTTTGAACAGAGTCATTGCTATCACTTTCTTGCCGTGGATAACTAAGAAATTTGAAGACAGAACACAGAGTTAAATGACTGTTTAAGGGTCTTAATAACAGTGTAAATAAATGACGTAGTACGATAGAAACGGCGCTCATGCCATGAGCACCGTTTCTATCGTACTACGTCATAGGGTCTTAGTAACAGTGTAAATAAATGACGTAGTACGATAGAAACGGCGCTCATGCCATGAGCACCGTTTCTATTGTACTACGTCATAGGGTCTTAGTAACAGTGTAAATAAATGACGTAGTACGATAGAAACGGCGCTCATGCCATGAGCACCGTTTCTATCGTACTACGTCATAGGGTCTTAGTAACAGTGTAAATAAATGACGTAGTACGATAGAAACGGCGCTCATGCCATGAGCACCGTTTCTATCGTACTACGTCATAGGGTCTTAGTAACAGTGTAAATAAATGACGTAGTACGATAGAACACGACGTCGAATAGGATCTTAGTAACGAGTCTAAGTGCACAGTGCCAATTTGTGTACACAGTTGTTGTGTATCGCGTGACATACGACTAAAGCCTGGTGGTGTTCTGTGGACGGACTGGAGTCTTCAATATTCATGCATGCTGAATAAAGATTTTGTGTCTGTCTGTCTGTGAGTGAGTGTGCGTGTGTAAGTGTGTGTGTATGTATGTGTGTATGTGCGTGTGAGTGTGTATGCGTGTGCGTTTGTGCCGGTGAGTGCATGTATGTATGTATGCGTGTGAGTGTTTGTGTGCGTGCGTGTGTGTGTGTGTTTGTGTGAGTGTGTATATGCGTGCGTGTCTGTATGTGTGAGTGTGTATATGCGTGCGTGTCTGTATGTGTGTGCGTATGTATGTATGCGTGTGAGTGTGTGCGTATGTGTTTGTGTGTGCGTATGTATGTATGCGTGTGAGTGCGTGTGAGTGCGTACGTGTATGTGTGTGTGTGCCTGTGTGAGTGCATGTGTGCGTGTATGTATGTATGTGTGTTTGCGTGCGTGTGTGCATGTGTTTATATGTGTATGTGCGTCCGTGTTTGCGTGCGTGTGTGTTTGTTTGTGCGCGTGTATATATATGTGTGTTAGAGATATAAAATATAAGATTCCAAAAACATTTTCTTTTCATTGCCTCTGTGCCAATACCCCCCCCCCAAAACAGTTATTTAAATAATAACCACACACACACACACACAAAAAAAAAAACATTGCTATATGCACTTGATAACAAATTATTTAAGTTACCTGCAGATACTTGTTAACAAATTTTCCAAAGTCACTTATAACTGACAGATAACTTTACAGGTAACCTTTTAAGAACCTATAATTAGTTATTAAGTGACTTAGTCAAGAACTTATAAGAACTTAAACTAACAAAATGTAAGTTCTTGACTCAAGTCACAACTTAAGTCACAACTTACTCGGACAGATTTGTCAAGATACAAGGACAATGAAAAAACTTTTTTTAGTAATAGTCAGGTGGTGCTGGTGGTGCTGATGGGGTTAAATAGTTAGGTGGCATGTCATTTTTCTGTGAAGTGTATGTCATTAATAAACGATTACCAAATCTGATTTTTATTTGTTTAAAAGATTGTGTAGTTTTTCTGTGGTTTCCTGAACACCGATCTGTTTCCCCATCTCTAAAAAACTAGCCTTCAGTTCTTCAACATTCACAGGAGATTGACTACGCGTTTTATTTTGTATTTCAGACTTCTGTTTCTTGTAATTATTTAAATCATCCTGGACTCTCTTAAATTCCTCGTCATCAATAAAATTATCGTTCAATGCCTTACTGATAATAAGTTTCATACTGCTCAGCTTTGCACCAGCAAGTGTACTCAATGCTTCATGTTTCTGTAATTTCGTGTGAAACCTCTTGTTCAAGGCCTCCAAACCAAAGCAAGCCAGGCATGTAGCAACGCTAACACCCTCAACTGCTATTCCAGCCAAACTTCCAATTCCCGTGGCAAACAGAACAATACCCCCTACAGAACATGAAGCTGAAACTGCACCAATAGCCATAGAAGTGTTTTGAACAGAATTAAATACTGACTTATACCTCCTTTTGCACCGTGAATATTTCGCCTCCTCACTCTCCAAATATTTCAAAGCTTCTGTAATATTATTTAATCTGAATGCATCTGCCTGTAATGTTTTATCTGATGCAATTGGCACAGCTGTTACCTGTGGATCAGGCGCAAGTGTTGTTTTAGTCATCACATTTGTTTCAGTCGGCTCAAGCGTCGGTAGTTGCGGATAGAAGTTTACCATTTTTTTTTATTCACAAATATTTTTTTTTATTTAATCAGCAATTACATTTTGCAACTCTTCAAAAGTATACAATTTGCTGGCATAATAAAATGCAACAAGATCAATGTGTTCAAGGTTTATGTAAGTTAGACGAACAAAAGTTGTTTTGTCGACCACCACCTTGACAGCGGGAATACTGCTTGAAACATTAATAACATCATTATTTTTTGTAATAGCAATAAAGACCTTTGATGATTCTGTCACTGTTTCATCCCATGTAAGTTTAATCCCCTGCGCAATATTTGCCTCTTTCGCAGAAGCTACAGATTTCATGATAATTTCAAATACTATTGTCGCTTCTCTAGCCATGACTAAGCTTGCTGGCATAAACACAACAGAAGTATCTGATCTACCCTTTCTAGTTGTAAGAAGATACCGCCGTCTCTCATAATTTTCAACTTTCAGTTTTTCTCTGCTATTGTTGTCTGGGGCAAAGCTTGGAACAAGGCTTACAATAAGCGGCCCCGAGTTAACAACCTTCCTAAACACTAAGGCGCCTTCATCATCAGTGTATACATAAGGACTAATAAATTCAATCTTTATGTCCCAGTCAATTGTTGGAGGTGGTGCAGGCACAGGTGAAACAACCCACTTACTACCCACATGTATTAAGTTGTAGGGCGCATTATTTACAGGTGGAGTAGGTACAGTAACATCACGAAGCTGACCAAGTTTAGGAATCTGTCTTTCACCGTCTTTCATGTCGACAATTACTTTCCTCTTGTACATGCCATTTGAATCAAGTTCAAAACCATATATTTCTCCAATTTCCCCTTCCTTCTCAAAATCCTGTACGTCTGCCAAATCTTTCAACTCTGTAACCGGACACGCAACTGGTATGATTCTCGGCTTTGGACCACCACTCATTTTTTATAAACAAAAATAAAATTATTTAATTTCCAACACTACACTAAAATCATGCATAACAACTGGTTTGTCATCTTGATTAGTTACAGATATACTCAGTGACTCAAAGAAACTAGAACCTAATTTCTTAAACTGTAAATTAGGAAATCTAACAACTACACTTTCACAATAAGGAGCAGTTCCAGCTGGCACACATCTCAACAAAGTAGAAGGCTTTCCATTGTGTACATTTTCAGTAGTGTTTAGTTCTTTCAAATAAACATTAAATACTGTGTGTACTGCCAAATAAACAGGGCGTTTTCCAGTTATTTTTATTTTTTTTGTCTTCATTGTTATAATACCAAACTCAAATTCATCAATATCATCTGATCTATACCAATCTTCATCAATAGAAAATCCAAGTAAATATGCAAATTTATCTGATTGATTGATTGATTGTACATTGCTTAACGTCCCGACAGCAACAAGGCTTTCTCAGGACGTGCCTGCACTGCTTGTGAAAAAAAACCTAAACAGAACATTGAATGTATGTCACCAGCCAGTCAAATACGTTAAATAAACCTAACACATGGGCCTAAATAAAGCCAAGACCATTTAGCAACACACATCCAATATCAAGAGCTACAGGCAGTGCAGACAGTAGGGAGAGTTTTAAAAAGGCAAATACAGGTGAATGGACAAAGGGTAGACAGAAACACATGCCCCAGAATAGAGAGGAAAACCCACCCTGTGGGGCTGACCAGGGTGACCCTGGGAACTAAAAAGTAGTTAACCCCACCCAAGTCCCCCAGGGCAGACCCGGGTGGGGTGCAAATTTATCTGAGATCCTTAACCAATTTTGTGTCGGAAATTCTAATGTAACAAGTAGGTTAGCTGGATTTAAAGTTGCTTTAATTTTAAAATTACTTTGAAACCATTCAGCTATAGTACAAAAGTCATAATACCCAGGTGGTATAGCTTCAGTCTTACTTACTTACTTACTTACGCCTGTCACCCCTACCCGGGTATAGGCCGTCGACGAGAGACCTCCAGCAACTCCTGTCCTGTGCTTCTCCTTCGATTCTACTCCAGGTGGTTCCCAGTCTCTTGATGTCTGCTTGGAGGTCTCGACGCCAGGAGTTTCTCGGCCTACCTCTTTTCCTCTTTCCCTGGGGGTTCCATGACAATGCCTGCCTAGTGATACTGGAAGCTGGCTTTCTCAGACTGTGACCGATCCATCCCCATCTTCTTCGCCCAATTTCATTCTCTGCTGTTATCTGCTCTGTTCTCTCCCAGAGTCTGACGTTGCTGATCTTCTCTGGCCAGTGGATTTTCAAAATTCTTCTAAGGCAACTGTTCATGAAGGTCTGTACTCTGTTGACTGTGGTTTTTGTCAATCTCCATGTCTCTGCTCCATATAGGAGAACTGCTTTTACATTGGAGTTGAAAATCCGGACTTTGGTGTGTTGTGACAGCTCTCTGGAACTCCACACTTTTTTCAACTGGAGAAAGGCTGCTCTGGCTTTACCGATTCGTGCTCTGACATCTGCATCAGTGCCGCCTTTTTTGTCTATGATGCTCCCGAGATAGGTGAAGGACTCCACCTCCTCCAACGGGGTGCCAGCAAGCAAGACTGGTTCTTCCCTGGTTGCGTTCAGCCTCATTGTCTTTGTTTTCTGTTTGTGAATGGTGAGGCCCACTTGGGACGAGATGTCAGCAAGCCTCGTGGTCTTGTCCTGCATTTGTTGATGAGTGTGGGACAGTAATGCCAGGTCGTCTGCAAAATCGAGGTCGTCAAGCTGTGTCCACAGTGTCCACTGTATTCCACTTCGTCTGTGCTCTGTGGTCATCTTCATGACCCAGTCTATGGCCAGTAGGAAGAGGAATGGAGACAGCAGACACCCCTGCCTGACACCAGTTCTGACCTGGAGCTCTCTGGTGAACTGCCCTTCGTGGATCACGCGACATGTCATGCCATCATAGCTGCTCTTGATCAGGCGGACGAGCTTTGTGGGTACACCGTAGTGTCGTAGGAGTTTCCACAGAGTCTCTCGGTCCACGCTGTCAAATGCTTTCTCATAATCCACAAAGTTGACGTACAGCGGGGAGCTCCACTCCAGAGACTGTTCCACGATGATGCGGAGAGTGGCGATCTGGTCTGTACATGATCGGTTCTTCCTGAATCCTGCTTGCTGGTCTCTCAGCTGGGGGTCAACGGAGCTCTTCATTCTCTCTAGGATGATCCTGTTGAAGACCTTTCCTGGTACTGACAGCAAGGTGATTCCTCTGTAGTTGGAACACTTGCTGAGGTCGCCTTTCTTGGGAAGCTTGATTAGGTACCCCTCCTTCCAGTCAGCTGGCATCGCCTCCTCTTCCCAGATCTTTCCAAACAGTGGGTACAGCATCTCAACTGTTGTCTCTAGGTCTGCTTTCAGAGACTCCGCTGGGATGCCATCTGGCCCTGCTGCTTTGCCATTCTTCAAAAATGCCACTGCTTTTCTGATTTCTTCCCGGCTGGGTCTGTCACAGCTGATGGGTAGGTCGGTCTCTGCCGGCTGGATGTCGGGGGGGTCGGGTGGGCTAGGTCTGTTCAGTAACTCTTCAAAATACTCGGCCCATCTGTCGAGTTGGTCTGCTCTGTCTGCAATAGGCTTGCCTTCTTTGTCTTTTACTGGTCTTTCTGTATGGCCATACTTACCCGACAATCTTCTGGTAATGTCGTAGAGCTGTTTCATGTTGCCGCTGCCTGCTGCCTTTTCTGCTTCTGCTGCCAGGCTGTCTGTGTAGGCCCTCTTGTCTGCCCTGATACTCCTCTTCACCTCGCGGTTGGCTTCCGAGTATTCCCCCTGTGCCCTTACTTTGGCTGCTCTCGTGCGACTGTTGTTGACCGCTGCTTTCTTCTGCTTCCTCGCTTCTATCTTCTTCAAGGTCTGTGCCGACAGCCAGTCCTTGTGATGGTGTTTCCTGAACCCTACAGTGTCTTTGCAGGTTGAGTTCAGCGCCTCTCTAACTGCCTTCCACTGCTGCTCTGTGGCGACCGCCTCCTCTTCATTTACTAGCTCCTGTAGCGCTTGAAACCGGTTGGACAGCACCAGTTTGAACTCTTCTCTAACTCCAGTTTCTCTCAGGAGGCCTACATTATAGCGCTGTCTTCTTGTTGTCTCTGTGTGGCTTTTCTTTAGCTTGAGCTTCATTCTTAAGGTAAGCAGATGGTGGTCTGAGGCGACATCTGCTCCCCTCCTCACTCGAACATCTTGAAGGGATCTTCTAAATTTCTTGCTAATGCAGATATTATGGTCTATTTGGTTCTCTGTTGTATGGTCCGGTGAGACCCAAGTTGCTTTGTGTATTCTTCTGTGTGGGAAGATGCTGCCTCCAATGACAAGTCGGTTTAGAGCACAAAAGTCTACAAACCTCTCCCCGTTCTCACTCATTTCCGAGCCTAGTCCCTGTCTCCCCATCACCTCTTCGAATCCGGTGTTGTCCTCCCCTATTTTGGCATTAAAATCGCCCATGACGATGGTGATGTCTCGCTCCGCACATTTGTCCACGGCACTCTGGAGTCGGTCGTAGAACTCTTGTTTCTCTTCCTCGTCACTGTCATTGGTGGGCGCATAACACTGGATGACGTTCAGCTTGAGCTTTTTCTTGGTTCTAAAGGCTGCTGTTATAATTCTTGGCCCAAGAGGTTCCCAGCCCATCAGCGCTCTCTGTGCCACTGGTGACAGCATGAGTGCTACTCCTTCTGTATGGGGGGCATTCTCCTCTTCATGACCTGAATACAGAACCATCTCCCCACTTAACAGCCTTTTCTGGCCAGACTGCGTCCATCTGGTTTCACTGATGCCTAGCAGGGAAAGGTTGTACTTTTGCATTTCCGCTGCTATCTGGGCGGCCTTGCCGCTCTGGTACATGGTCTTGACGTTCCATGTGCCCATGGTTGTATCCCTGGATAGAGAGAGGCGGCTCGGTCCTGTGGCTTCCGAAGACTTCCGGCTTTCACCACAGGACGTCATAAGTCTTCTAGTAGAAGAACCTTCCTCCTCCAGGAAAGGAATTACTGTTAGTCTTTTCGTCGGCGTTTTTGTAGCTATTTCCTTTTTTGCAGGGTGGGGAAGCTACCCCCACGCCCAACCTCCTTACTAGGAGGACCAGGGGTTTTCTGTCGGGGTCACCTTCCCTTAGACCTTGTTGGTTCACGGCACCTTATTTCATTCGGTGCACCCCTCTCACGAGGGACCCCCTATCCACCACCCAGGGGACGCGCCTCAACGCCGTATGGTCCCAGCGCGAGGATAGCTTCAGTCTTACCATCAAAAATTACTTTATTATATATATCATCTGTTACATTAAACCATTTTACTGTATAGAACATTTCATGGATAGCTGCAGCCTTGCTACCATCCCGATTATCAATCCCATTAGTTAACCGCACTGGTTTGCTTGTGTCAAGATTTGTTAAGGTAATAAACATTTTTATTATCTCATATAAAAAAGGATGGAATTTAAATCACCAACCATCACCACTACAAACGCATTTCAATTTAATGTGGATGCCAAATATAATGTTGCACCTACTTATGAACAGATTGATTGATTGTACATTGCTTAACGTCCCGACAGCAACAAGGCTTTCTCAGGACGTGCCTGCACTGCTTGTGAAAAAAAAACTAAACAGAAAATTGAATGTATGTCGCCAGCCGGTCAAATACATTAAATAAACCTACAACATGGGGCATAAATAAAGCTAAGACCATTTAGCAACACACATCCAATATCAAGAGCTACAGGCAGTGCAGACAGTAGGGAGAGTTTTAAAAAGGCAAATACAGGTGAATGGACAAAGGGTAGACAGATACTTATGAACAGAAAATAATTCAACTAAACCAGCTCGACATAGCTGTGTCTGAACAAGATCTATTCCAAGTCAAAGTACCGAATCCGTTTGACCATTACCTAAACCCTCCAATAACAGATGACTCTACTGCAAGAAAGTGGTCTTCAAGTCCACTACAGATGTTTCAAAACCAACTCAACTTTGCAATACTATGTTCAACTACAGGCTGTGGTGTTTCATTTACAGACCACTTGAATCACTCAAACAAACTGATTAAGTCTGTCTACCGTTTCCATGTTTATTACCAGCTTAGACGTATTCTGTCAGAACTTCATACACCACTGCCCACTGAATCCAGTTTCAACAGGTATAACAACCCCATGGATATGAAAGCATTTGAACGCATCTGTAATGAGTTTAACATTAACCCTGGCACTAAGTATGACTTTATACAAAAACTTGATGATCACAATGGTATGGGTACATTGTATTACGCTATGAGTCACAGACAATACCCTCAAGATTACTACCCTGGGTACACTTCATTCTCATCAAAATCTGAAGTCTGGTTAGGATCAATAGAGCAGAAGCAGACTAATGCGTGGACCACATTTATTTTAGACAGAAGTGACGGGTTTACTCAAGCAGGAGTCGAGCGCGTAAATGAGTCAATCAGAACATATGTCTGGTGTTTACTAGGAGCACAATCACTAACAAAATCAAACATTTTGAATGGAAGTGGTAAATTTGAAGCACAAAAACAGTTTCTTGCAAATCTTGAAGATTCAATTAATTCAACAGTTGATCTCCCATCTAGCATACAACGCTACCAAGACGTACTCAGATATGCCAGATCAAAAGTTGACTTTGTAGTTGGCATTGGGTTATACATGTTACCATCTGACCTTCAACTCCAAATGGGTACAATAACAAATTATAATAATGAAATCATTGTTGCAGGTCGTGATCAAAAACTCGGTCTTAATCAATCTGTAAACTTGGGGGCCACAACCACACATGTACAGTCATTAAAATCATTACAGACGGTAACACCCCCGGCCCCGGCCCCAACACCGGCACTCATACAAGCGGTAACCCCTACACCAACCCCGGACACACATGAGTCAGAAAGAACTGCATTGGTAATAGGCCTCACTGGATTAGGAGTATTACTTCTTTATCTGTTTCATTAAATAACCCACCATCAACCCTCCTACTGTCACCAAAAATACCCACACATGTTCTGCCATAAACCCTACTGCCTTCGCTGCAGTACTAATCAGCCAACTGACAACAGTGCCAATTATGCCAGGCAAAGCATCTATTGCTTTCAGAGCCAATTTCTTAAGCAGGTCTGAAATGTGAGACAGTTGTTTCTTTACCCATGACTGTAAATCTTTTGGATCTGAGGGGGCCGGGGTTGGTGGGCCTGGGGTTGGTGGTGCACCCCCACTAACCCCAGCACCGGAGACAGCCAGCACTACAGTACTGATAATAAACCCAAGAGCAGTAATTAAACTAGCAATTGTGATACCCTGCTCTCTGAAAAGTGTTTTAAGTCTTTCAGCCAGAGTTGTGTCTTCGTGAAGTATTTTCTGAATAGTTTCTCTAATTCTGTTAACTTGGGTTTTAAGTTTTTCCCTCCCAATACTAATCACTTCTAACCGTCCTGATCTTTCAATCTGCAAATCATTTAATCTGTGTTGTATTCTTTCTTTCATTTCTGTGTCAAGATTCCCATTGTCTGCTGTAGCCAGTTTCTCTTTTTCACGTTCTATGTGTTTATCAAGCTCACCTAGTTTGGCAAGATTATTAACCATCTCACCTCTTATTGTCTGCAGTGATTTATCCAAACCCATAATCTCCCGCATTGACAAAGGTGGATCATCTATTGTTTTCATAGCGTCATTTAATTGCCCTTCAGTAAATGAAGTTTCTTGTATCACTGTGTTTGCTATTTCTGGTAGGCTTGTTACTGGTGCCATTTCAATCTCTTGCCCTGTTGGCAACTTTGTTTGCGTGTCATGAAGCGCACTAACAAGTCTTGGGGGAACAGGAGACCCACCAATACCAAGTTGACGCAAGGCACCAACACCACCTTCATTTTTTATTGTACTTAAAGCCCTAAACCTACTAGGGTCTTTTTTGTTAGTCAATAGTACTTTTCCTTTGTCAACAGTATTTAAATATAAATGACCCTTGCCATCAAGTTCAAACTGATTAGGATCTACGTTGTCTGGGCGGCCACCAACATGATCATAAAATGAGTTCACTTTGGTTTCTAAAAGTTCGTGACGTAAACTGTAAATATTTCTTGTACCAGTCATATCTGCCATATCTGTCATATCTGTTGTATTACCAAAATCATACGTGTCATCCATTTCAAAATCTTCATGATTAAATCCTCCTGCTGCCATTGTTTTATTAATTTATTATTTTTTATTGTGTATAATAAAAATGACACAGTCTTATGGATCAAAGTTAGACCCATACAGAAAACTACGTGAGCCTCTGGGTGTTAAGGCAGTTAGACAATCAATTGTTATCACAAACAATCCTAGTACCATAGACCAGAACCAAACACTTACAGTCAAGTTTCCAAACCTAGGCCCCAGTGACGTTATTGTTCCTGATTGATTGATTGTACATTGCTTAACGTCCCGACAGCAACAAGGCTTTCTCAGGACGTGCCTGCACTGCTTGTGAAAAAAAAAAATAAACAGAACATTGAATGTATGTCGCCAGCCGGTCAAATACATTAAATAAACCTAACACATGGGGCCTAAATAAAGCTAAGACCATTTAGCAACACACATCCAATATCAAGAGCTACAGGCAGTGCAGACAGTAGGGAGAGTTTTCAAAAGGCAAATACAGGTGAATGGACAAAGGGTAGACAGAAACACATGCCCCAGAAAAGAGAGAAAAACCCACCCTGTGGGGCTGACCAGGGTGACCCTGGGAACTAAAAAATACCTAACCCCACCCAAGTCCCCCAGGGCAGACCCGGGTGGGGTGTTATTGTTCCTGGCACTGCACGCCTTGCATTTAATATTGAACTATCATCAGACGCAGATGTGAACAGAACACTAGTTGACAATCTTGGCAGAGCAATTGTTAGAACTATTAAAGTAAAACTTGAAGGACAGGAAGTGTTTAGTCTTGACGACGCAGATGTGTTCTACTGTTACAAAGATCTTTGGCTCACAAGAGAAGAACGAGAAGACCGTATTTATCAAGGCATACAGCCAGATAATGTTGGTAAACTTCGAATCAATGCCGGAGACAAAACAACTACTGGGGTACCAAAGGATGTTATTATAGCAGAAACATATGGAACCAGGTTTTACATTCCACTTGAGTTTGAAATCCTCACAGCTCATTTGCCTTATTATCAAGGAGCACTGAATGACCGTCTAAGTTTTGAACTAACTTTCAATGACTACTCCAAAGTCATTAAATCATCTGCCACAGATGCAACATATAAGATCTCTAACATATCCTTGGAATATGAAATTGTCACACACACTGAATTAGCCAGACTTATTCAAAATCAGTATCAGTCAAGACTTCCAATTTATTATGACCGTGTGATTAGGCATAGTTTAATACCCAAAGACAAAAGCGACCCAATGTGGAACATAAACTTGAACACGCCTGCCAGGTCACTGAAAGGTATTCTTATGTTGTTTGTTGAACCGGTGAGTCCATACAAAAGAGATTCAGAAAAATTCTACAATCCTAAGATTACACATTTGTCCTGTACAATCGAAGGCCGCCCTAATCAAGTGTACGCTTCAGGAATGTTACCTTATCAACACTATGACGAAACCACAAAGTATTTTGCGGGTGGAAGGATTAGAGATAAACCTGCAAACATTGCGTGCAAAGATCTACATCTGTATGACGTTAGGATTGGACAATACCTTACAAACAAGTATGCACTTTGGTTAGATCTTCGTAGTACAGATGACGACTACCTTCATGGGTCAGGACGAACTGTCGAGAACGGTAGTGACGGAATAACAATTCAGATACAAAAGAAGGTTGAAACTGCTGCAGCCATTAACATATATTTGTATCTAATTTATGATGCACAACTCAATATACAAGACAGTAGACTAAGTGGACACACATATTAAAATTATATTGTGTATTAAAATGAACCTGAGCTTAATGACACTCGACCCACACTGTGGATTGTTTTGTGGTGCCACAGGGTGTGGTAAAACTGAATTTGTACTTAACCTATTACAAACAAGATACATACACCACTTTGAAAACATTGTCATATTTTGTCCTACGATCAAACACAACAAAGCTTATCACAACCGTTTATTCATTTGGACTGACAACAACATATATTTAGTTGACCCTGAGAAGAAACTGAATGACTACCTACAATATTTTTACAAGCAATTTGAAGGACAGCCAACATTGTTTATTGTTGATGACTGTTCTGCAGAAAAAGACATTGTCAAAAAGAGAAACACTCTATCAGAACTTGCTTTCAGTGGCAGACATGCAAATGTAAGTGTATGGATTTTCACTCAGAAATATAATGCTGTACTGAAAGATTTTTGAGAGCAGTTAAAGTTTATCTGTTTGTTTTACTGTAAGGATCGTGACAGCTTTGAAGACTGTCTCAGAGAAAATGATGTCATACCAAATAAGCATGAACGTGATGATGTACAAAATAAACTGAAATCAACTAAGCATCTAAAGCTCATTTTAAAGACAGATCAGCCCACAGGGTATGGGTTAGTAAATTGATGTAAATTAATTTATACATTTGTTTGTCCAATAAAAATGACAGACGGACAAATCATACAAGTGCTTGATCTCACACACCTTTTCAAAGATGTTATGCACTTTACTGACTTAATATCACCCAAACAGACTTACATAAGCCTTTCAGCACCATCAGAAATATATGTTACATACAGTGTGACTTTGGATTATGTCGATGAGCATCCAAATGTGGAGCACATGACAGTTGATTTAAAGACACCTACTTTTAAAGTTGATGATACCAACTATGGTTGGTTAGGGGAAATTTGTTATAGCATATTTAAACAACTACGCAAACTAAATGTTTATATTGACAGTGTTACAGTTAATAAAGTGGTATTACACAGGGTGAGCAAGCGGTAATATTTTTTATTTATTATTTTGTCGGACAAATAAAAATGACGGACAATGCTCAAAGCCCTGGCCCATCTGGTTTAAGAAACGTGTTTCACACAACAAACTTACCTATATCCAATACTAATAATGTTTATGAATCAATAGAAAACTCTTTTTCTGTCATACAGCAAAATCATATCACAGGCAGTGTTAAGATTCAGATTGTTGCGAAAATCGAATTCACTAGGGTGGACGGTGAAGTGATTGTATCGTATATATCAACAAGACAACACACAGTTAACACAAGAAGAGAACCGGAGGTAGAGAACGTGTTTAGAGACAGACTATTACCAGACTTTCTCCAGGCGATTGACAGTGCAAAAATGAAGGGGTCTGGTTGGCACGAAGGACATGTACATGAACTGCAATTAAAGCAGTCTAGGTATCATCCTATATTAGGTAAAGCATGGATACCACTGCCAACAGAGGTTGCAAACAAAAAGGCTGTAGTCAATATTCAGAACAATGACAACTATTGTTTCATGTGGTGTGTGCTTGCTAAACTACACTTTATAAAATCAAAACCTGAACGTGCATCTAACTACACTAAATTTGTAAATGAACTCAACTTCAGTGGCATTGAGTTCCCTGTTAAAATAGAAGACATAGACTTGTTTGAAAAACTAAATCCTGGTATATCTGTAAATGTGTATGTGTGGGATAATGAGTCTGTTGACAAGTTACAACCAATTAGAGTATCACCAATTGCCCCAACCTATGGAAAGTCAGAAGATAGGCATGTTGACATGTTACTAATAAGCTCTGGTGATAACTTCCACTACACAATTATCAGGAGTTTGATTGATTGATTGTACATTGCTTAACGTCCCGACAGCAACAAGGCTTTCTCAGGACGTGCCTGCACTGCTTGTGAAAAAAATAAATAAACAGAACATTGAATGTATGTCGCCAGCCGGTCAAACACGTTAAATAAACCTAACACATGGGGCCTAAATAAAGCTAAGACCATTTAGCAACACACATCCAATGTCAAGAGCTACAGGCAGTGCAGACAGTAGGGAGAGTTTTAAAAAGGCAAATACAGGTGAATGGACAAAGGGTAGACAGAAACACATGCCCCAGAATAGAGAGAAAAACCCACCCTGTGGGGCTGACCAGGGTGACCCTGGGAACTAAAAAATACCTAACCCCACCCAAGTCCCCCAGGGCAGACCCGGGTGGGGGAATTATCAGGAGTATGTCACGACTAATTCATAATCATGTATCAAAACATAATGGTAAACAGGAAGTGTGTAAGAGATGTTTACAAAGATTCTCCTCTATTGCAGTGGCACATAAACACATTCTACATTGTAGGTCAGCTGATGACATACAAACTGTACTTAAGTATCCAGAGCCTGGTAGTCAAGTGTATTTTAAAAACTATGGGAATCAACAAAAGCTGCCGTTTGTAGTGTATGCAGATTTTGAATCACTGGTTGTTCCGTATGAAGGTCATGTTCCAGAGTCATTACCAAAGACTATAAAGTTGAGTGACCAAGTGGTGTGTTCTTTTGGATACATTCTTGTTAGGTCAGACGGTTTGCATTCAGAGCCTGTTATCTACAGGGGTGAAAATGCAGCATGTCTGTTTTTAACAGAAATGAGACATTTGTATAGTCAGGTAGTACAATATCTCACAACATGTCAGATGCCTTTGGTGATGACAGAAGAAGACAAACTAAAATTTGATACAGCTGAGACGTGTTGGATTGATTGATTGATTGTACATTGCTTAACGTCCCGACAGCAACAAGGCTTTCTCAGGACGTGCCTGCACTGCTTGTGAAAAAAAAAAACAAAAAAAAAAAAACAAAAAAAACAGAACATTGAATGTATGTCGCCAGCCGGTCAAATACGTTAAATAAACCGAAAACATGGGGCTAAATAAAGCTAAGACCATTTAGCAACACATATCCAATATCAAGAGCTACAGGCAGTGCAGACAGTAGGGAAAGTTTTTAAAAGGCAAATACAGGTGAATGGGCAAAGGGTAGACAGAAACACATGCCCCAGAATAGAGAGAAAAACCCACCCTGTGGGGCTGACCAGGGTGACCCTGGGAACTAAAAAATACCTAACCCCACCCAAGTCCCCCAGGGCAGACCCGGGTGGGGGACGTGTTGGATTTGTGAACAGCCTTTAAGTGGTGATAAAGTTCGTGACCATGATCACATAACTGGGCGTTACAGGGGTGCTGCACATGGTGATTGTAACTTGAAATTAAAAATAGATCCCAAAACATACAAGTTACCAATCTTTTTTCACAATCTCAAAGGGTATGATTCACACATTATCATGCAGGCTGTGGATGAGTCGTACAAAAACATAAGTTGTATTGCCCAGACAACTGAGAAATACTTAACTTTTAGGTTAGATAAATTAGCATTTTATGACTCCATGCAACATTTGTCTTTAGGATTGGCTAGTCTGGCAGAAGGACTGACTGAGTATCCAATAACGAGTAAATATTTTGAGCCAGACTTGAGTAAGAAACTGAGGGTGAGCATGTCACGTAAGCGTGAGTAGACTTGTGTGTCCACTGGCGGCTTTCCGTATGAGTACATTGATCACTGGGTTGTGTTTGAAGAAACAAGACTGCCACCAAAAGAGAAATTTTATTCTACACTAACTGGAAAAGGTATTTCTGACTCTGAATATCAACACGCACTTGATGCATGGGGGAAGTTAGGGTGTCAGACTATTGGTGACTACCACGATCAGTACTTAAAGGCAGATGTTTGTTTGCTAGCAGACGTATTTGAAAGTTATACCCGCTGAAAAGGGTTTGTTGCACTCAACCTACAGACTGAAAAGGGTTTGTTGCACTACAGACTTGACCCAGCCTGTTACATCACTAGTCCTGGCATGACATGGGATGCATTTTTGAAATCCAGTAAGATATTTATAGACCTGTTGTCTGATCGTACGATGGGTGAAATGGTGGAACGCGGATTGAGGGGAGGGATTAGTATTGCAGCAAATAACTACGCCAGAGCCAACAATAAATATCTGGACGCCCATGGTGACCTTGGCCGGGGGTTTGACCCCTCAAACCCTGGGTCAAGGTCATTCATTACGTACCTTGACGCTAATAACCTTTACGGATTCGCGATGTGTGAGTTATTGCCCTTGAAAAACTTTTGTCTGTATGATTTGTCACAGTATGACATAACAGACATAACAAAATATATTATTAATCTTGACCGAAACGACGCGAAGGGTTGGATCTTTGAAGTAGACCTGGAGTACCCACACCATCTACATGATTACCACAATGATTATCCATTAGCAGTTGAGAAAATGAGTATGACAGGGAAAAAAGAAGACACTAAGCTTGTGCCAAATCTAAATGACAAATTCAATTACGTTTGTCACTACCGCTTGCTACAGTTTTACATCAGACACGGGTTAGTACTAAAGAAAGTTCACAGAGGAATTCAATTTGATCAGAGTGCTTTCATGAAAGATTATATAATGAAGAACACAACCCTTCGTGCCAGAGACGGCAACACTGCATTTGACAAAGACTTCTTTAAGCTTATGAACAATGCCTGTTTTGGCAAGACAATGGAAAATCCTCATCACCGCAAAGATGTGAGACTAGTCACAACTGAATCGGGTGCAATTAAACTTACAGGTAAGCCGCAGTACACAGGGTATAAAGAATTTCATTCATCATTGTATGCCGTGTCACTCAAAAAAAAGATTGTTAAACTGGACAAGCCAGTATTCATTGGTATGGCAATTCTGGAGTTGTCAAAACTGTTGATGCTTGAATTTTATTATGATTACTTCAAACCAAAATATCCTGAGTGTCGATTGTTATACACTGACACTGACTCTATGATAATAGACGTGCCTACTGAAGACTTTTACGAAGACATGAAAACAGAGTTACACATGTATGACACGTCTGACTACCCTAAAGATCACCCGCTGTTTAGCACACAAAACAAGAAAGTGCCTGGTAAGTTTAAGGATGAACTGAATGGTGTGCCTATAGTTGAGTATGTTGGACTGAGATCCAAAATGTATTCTATACTGCACCAGAAAGGTAGTCAGTCAAAAGCCAAAGGAATAAAAAAAACAGCGATAAAAAATAAAGACATTCGTCATGAACATTACAAGCAAGTGTTAGATGGTGCATTAATGCCTGATTATCCAAACAAGTCACTGAGATCAAACAAACACAATCTTGAAATAATTCAAACACACAAAAAGTCACTTGCAGTTGGGGACACAAAACGAGTGTTTCATAGTAAAGAGAAAGCTTATGCACCAGGTCATTACAGACTCAAGTTATCTGAAGATATTTGTGATGAACTGGTTGATGAATTAATTGACGACTTAGTTACTGAAATGAGTAACGGTGTCTGGGGGAATAATCTGTAATTCTTCTCTGACAAATGCCCTCTGGGGTGCAGGGTCATACAGGTAATATATTGTTGCGTCTGGACCGGGAATTATTTTTTTTATATTGTGTACAGACGTTGACCAGATGGGGTCTGTTGCCCTGCGTCTGTCGTCGTTCTCAGCCTCCCCTGGCTGATATAAATATCTCACCTGTTTAGTAAATAAACTTGTGTCTGGAGGTGGGGTTGGTCCTGTTTTTGGCTCTGTAATTGTTTTCAATTTAATAGCATCAACAGGCTTAGGGTGTCCTTCGTTATTCATTGCTTTTATCACATGTGGTAATCTCTTTACCCACTCCGTGTTACGGGTGTCATGCATGAGTTCCTTAGAATACTGGTAACTGAAAAGTCTTTCTGATAACTGTTTGTTAAAGTTTTCAACAATTGCCTGCGATCTGTGCACGCCTGGAATACCACGTCTGACCAGTACGCCATGCTTCGCAAATAACTGATTAACAGCACCTTTGAATTCTGATCCATCATCAACCTGCACTAGTCTGGGGTATCTTAAAGGGCCTCGACCATATATTTTTGTTAATGCTGTAGCAACTGTACTGGCTGTTTTGTCAGATATGGGTTCAGCGTCTTTGTACCTTGAAGCAATGTCTACAACAGTTAATGCATATTTGTATCGTTTCTTTCTTATTGTGTCATGGGGTAAGAACAGGAGGTCCATTTGGTGTGTGTCATTAGGTGTTGTGTTCTCAAAATGGGGCCTCGTTATCTTTCTTGGAGCAGGAAGATATATCTGCCAAATTGCTTGTCTCTGTAACCATTGTTTGACCTGATTGAGTGTTATATCTCCGCCCACAGCGGCATGTAATTTCTGAATAGCTGTTTGCCCTTTCCAATAACCTGATGGTGAGTAATATATTTTCGATAGTTTATTTTCGGCTGCCATTTTTTCTAGCAATGAAAACTCCAGTAAAATAAACAAATGTCATTCCCACTAAAACAAAGATTATCTCTCCATTTCTTTGTTGTGTGCTTGGTTTGTAATAGTCACTTAGTTTCGGTTTCGGGATAGACATGTCTTCACCTGTGACAAGATAGTATTCCCTGATTGCTTCGTCTGTATTTGAAAACGTATGTTGTGCGTGGCCTTCAAGCCTGAGTTTTTCATTGATGAAATCAAGTTTTTCAATTCTATTCTTCTCATAATCCTGTTGGGCTTGAGCAAGTTTTTCAGATGCTTCATTGTGACGTTTCATTTCTTCCGCTGATTCCTCTCTACCCATTTTAGAAAAGAGATAATTAGAGCCACTGAAAGCCAATGCATTAACAACTGCCCCACCAATCATAATAGCTATCGTCGCCATATTATTTTTATTTACATAGAAACATTTTCGGGAATAATTCCTTGTTTAACAAGAAGGTCTTTCGTGGCGATTGATGCTGTTACAACTACAATTAGCTTAGCGCTGTCTTCGAAATCGAGTCTACTGAGGTCTGCTGATTTCATTTTGAGTAGATTTTTTCCCAGCATAGAAAACGCTACTGCTAATGCACTGATTACTGCAGAGTGATACACAAGATTCATTAAATTCTTTGAGTCATTCATTTCTTAGGCAAGAAAAAATTAAAATAAATAAATTTATTTACTGCATAAAAAATGGGTCAACGGCTTTGGGTGTTACTGGTAATGTGGCGACTTCTGGTTTTGTTTTTGGAGTGTCTGATTTTTTGGTCACTGTACGAGTCTGTGGTTTGTATTTTTTGTATAATTGATACCCTACGTAACCAAATCCGACAACAAATCCGACAATTATATATTTTGTTGATTGAGGTTCGGGGTCAGGGTTAGACTGGGTTGTTTGTCTCTCACTTTGATGTGGGTGTCCTGTCGGTGTTGGTCTTGATGGTAGTGAAGGTGTTGATGCCTGGTCAGTCACATGAGACTTTTCTGTTTGTGTTTGAAGCTGTAATTTTTTTTGCCTGTTCCATTCGGCTAATCTTTTTCCTGCATCAACGCGGCCTGGACTTTTAGCCTTAGTCACAGTTTGAACCTGTGTCAAAACAGGGTCCGGGTTCAGTTGTGTAGTCATCTTGTTCTCGTCCATTTGATCCTTCTTTTTCTTTCTCTAGAAAATTTATTTTTGAAAAATCAATATGACTCCCGGTAACAAGAAGGGCTACGACAGGAGCAAGGTAATTTCCGAACTTGTAAAACATGACACATGCTAATTTGCCAATTGAACTTGAAACAATAGGATTGCTTTCAAGGTCGTGTGAAAGACTGTCACTATCCACAGGTAGAAAGTGACTCACTGCTTTTGTGTATAGGCATACAAGAGATCGACTCAAATCATGAGTCATTAGTGAGGCAATGTGGTTTTCATATTTTGAATGAAGTTTTAATAGTTCGTCAGCGGTGAGAGATTCAATATCCTCTGTCATGTATTGTTTTCCGAGATAAGCCTTTGACTTGCCTGAGACAATCACAGACAAAAGACGCTGTTTCTTAGAGTCTAAATCTTTGTTTTCTACAGCGTTGATATCATTTAGAAGAAGTAATTCGTCTTGATTCATTTTATAATAAAAAATATTAATTTTAAATGACATTGATTTTGGAAACCTTTATTTTACTGAAAAAAATAAGGAGAAACCTAAAAAAACGGGGTGTGTCATTAGATGAGCGATTTGTGATCAAAAACAATGAAAAATTGACGTCGTCAAAAAATCTGTTGTATTCTCCATCTTTATATCTCTGGTGCACGTGGCATTGATATTTTTGCAGACCCACTGGGTATTTTCCTTCTTATGTATGCTGATGATATAGCCATTGTCTCTGACTCTGTAGCAGATCTCCAAAAGAAAATTAATTGTTTAGAAAAATACTGTAAAAAATGGGGTCTCACTGTGAACATGGACAAGACAAAAGTGGTGGTCTTCAAAAATGGAGGTTTTGTGAAAAATTGTGAAAAATGGTTTTATGCTGACAAGCAGATTCAAGTCGAGTCCAGTTATACTTACCTTGGTGTGATATTTTCCTCTACTCTGAACTGGGCTAGATGTGTAGAAAACTTAGCTGGAAAAGCCAGGAGAGCAGTTGCAGGTATCAAAAGACTATACTTTAAATTACAAAACTTGCCAGCTGACACTGTTTTTCACATTTTTGATGTCAAGATTAAACCCATTGTGCTATACGGGTCAGAGGTTTGGGGTTTCCAGAGACATGATGTAATTGAGCAGGTTCATATAAAGGTTTGTAAAATGGTCCTTGGTGTTGGAAGAGATGTAAAAAACAATATTGCGCTGGGTGAGTGTGGAAGATTCCCTATGTATATTGATGCCTATGTTCGAATGGTGAAGTACTGGTGCAGACTTCTTACCATGTCAGAAAACAGATACCCAAGACAGTGTTACATGATGTTATGTATGCATGATGCTTCAGGTAGATCGAACTGGGCTTTGCAAATAAAGACTCTATTGTGTATGCACGGGTTTGGGTTTGTATGGGAAATGCAGTCAGTTGGAAACACTCCTCTGTTCATTCAGATATTCAAAGATCGGCTGATGGATTGTTTCCGACAGGACTGGCATGCATCCCTTTCCTCAAACACAGAATATTGCCATTACCACCCAGAAATACTTAGAGCCAGTTACATAGGGCAGCTGAACTCTTGTGAACTCAGGCGGGCAATATGTTTACTTAGATGTAACCGTTTACCTTTAAACGGAGTATCCAGATTTGGAAAACCCATCACTAATCCAGAATGTAATTCATGTGATTGGCATAAGGCTGAAGATTTGTGTCATTTTTTGTTCGAGTGTCCAAAATATTCCCCTTTACATAAAAAGTACATTCCACTGCTTTACTACAGATTCCCATCCGATCTTAAAGTTCAGCTGCTGTGTGGAAACCTACATGATAAACTGGTTTTTAAAGTTGCTATGTATATTTCAGGTTGCCTTAAATTAAGGAATTAGAGGGATTTGCTTTTAACTTTTCTTGTTTTTTTGTTTTGTTTTTTTTTGTTTATTTATGTGCGCTGATGTAATGCTATATGAGTGTGTTTTACAACCACCTTCCTGTATTTTCTGGTTACTTACTTACTTACGCCTGTCACCCCTACCCGGGTATAGGCCGTCGATGAGAGACCTCCAGCAACTCCTGTCCCGTGCCTCTCCCTCGATTCCACTCCAGGTGGTTCCCAGTCTCTTGATGTCTGCCTGGAGGTCTCGACGCCAGGAGTTTCTCGGCCTACCTCTTTTCCTCTTTCCCTGGGGGTTCCATGACAATGCCTGCCTAGTGATACTGGAAGCTGGCTTTCTCAGACTGTGACCGATCCATCCCCATCTTCTTCGCCCAATTTCATTCTCTGCTGTTATCTGCTCTGTTCTCTCCCAGAGTCTGACGTTGCTGATCTTCTCTGGCCAGTGGATTTTCAAAATTCTTCTAAGGCAACTGTTCATGAAGGTCTGTACTCTGTTGACTGTGGTTTTTGTCAATCTCCATGTCTCTGCTCCATATAGGAGAACTGCTTTTACATTGGAGTTGAAAATCCGGACTTTGGTGTGTTGTGACAGCTCTCTGGAACTCCATACTTTTTTCAACTGGAGAAAGGCTGCTCTGGCTTTACCGATTCGTGCTCTGACATCTGCATCAGTGCCGCCTTTTTTGTCTATGATGCTCCCGAGATAGGTGAAGGACTCCACCTCCTCCAACGGGGTGCCAGCAAGCAAGACTGGTTCTTCCCTGGTTGCGTTCAGCCTCATTGTCTTTGTTTTCTGTTTGTGAATGGTGAGGCCCACTTGGGACGAGATGTCAGCAAGCCTCGTGGTCTTGTCCTGCATTTGTTGATGAGTGTGGGACAGTAATGCCAAGTCGTCTGCAAAATCGAGGTCGTCAAGCTGTGTCCACAGTGTCCACTGTATTCCACTTCGTCTGTGCTCTGTGGTCATCTTCATGACCCAGTCTATGGCCAGTAGGAAGAGGAACGGAGACAGCAGACACCCCTGCCTGACACCAGTTCTGACCTGGAGCTCTCTGGTGAACTGCCCTTCGTGGATCACGCAACATGTCATGCCATCATAGCTGCTCTTGATCAGGCGGACGAGCTTTGTGGGTACACCGTAGTGTCGTAGGAGTTTCCACAGAGTCTCTCGGTCCACGCTGTCAAATGCTTTCTCATAATCCACAAAGTTGACGTACAGCGGGGAGCTCCACTCCAGAGACTGTTCCACGATGATGCGGAGAGTGGCGATCTGGTCTGTACATGATCGGTTCTTCCTGAATCCTGCTTGCTGGTCTCTCAGCTGGGGGTCAACGGAGCTCTTCATTCTTTCTAGGATGATCCTGTTGAAGACCTTTCCTGGTACTGACAGCAAGGTGATTCCTCTGTAGTTGGAACACTTGCTGAGGTCGCCTTTCTTGGGAAGCTTGATTAGGTACCCCTCCTTCCAGT
The DNA here is from genome assembly GCA_036245525.1 of Semisulcospira habei. Taxonomy (NCBI): domain Eukaryota; kingdom Metazoa; phylum Mollusca; class Gastropoda; family Semisulcospiridae; genus Semisulcospira; species Semisulcospira habei. Next base: position 21,998,486 of record BTPG01000008.1, on the reverse strand, counting down.
CAGCCGGCATCACCTCCTCTTCCCAGATCTTTCCAAACAGTGGGTACAGCATCTCAACTGTTGTCTCTAGGTCTGCTTTCAGAGACTCCGCTGGGATGCCATCTGGCCCTGCTGCTTTGCCATTCTTCAAAAATGCCACTGCTTTTCTGATCTCTTCCCGGCTGGGTCTGTCACAGCTGATGGGTAGGTCGGTCTCTGCCGGCTGGATGTCGGGGGGGTCGGGTGGGCTAGGTCTGTTCAGTAACTCTTCAAAATACTCGGCCCATCTGTCGAGTTGGTCTGCTCTGTCTGCAATAGGCTTGCCTTCTTTGTCTTTTACTGGTCTTTCTGTATGGCCATACTTACCCGACAATCTTCTGGTAATGTCGTAGAGCTGTTTCATGTTGCCGCTGCCTGCTGCCTTTTCTGCCTCTGCTGCCAGGCTTTCTGTGTAGGCCCTCTTGTCTGCCCTGATACTCCTCTTCACCTCGCGGTTGGCTTCCGAGTATTCCCCCTGTGCCCTTACTTTGGCTGCTCTCGTGCGACTGTTGTTGACCGCTGCTTTCTTCTGCTTCCTCGCTTCTATCTTCTTCAAGGTCTGTGCCGACAGCCAGTCCTTGTGGTGGTGTTTCCTGAACCCTACAGTGTCTTTGCAGGTTGAGTTCAGCGCCTCTCTAACTGCCTTCCACTGCTGCTCTGTGGTGACCGCCTCCTCTTCATTTACTAGCTCCTGTAGCGCTTGAAACCGGTTGGACAGCACCAGTTTGAACTCTTCTCCAACTCCAGTTTCTCTCAGGAGGCCTACATTATAGCGCTGTCTTCTTGTTGTCTCTGTGCGGCTTTTCTTTAGCTTGAGCTTCATTCTTAAGGTAAGCAGATGGTGGTCGGAGGCGACATCTGCTCCCCTCCTCACTCGAACATCTTGAAGGGATCTTCTGAATTTCTTGCTAATGCAGATATGGTCTATTTGGTTCTCTGTTGTATGGTCAGGTGAGACCCAAGTTGCTTTGTGTATTTTTCTGTGTGGGAAGATGCTGCCTCCAATGACAAGTCGGTTTAGAGCACAAAAGTCTACAAACCACTCCCCGTTCTCACTCATCTCCGAGCCTAGTCCCTGTCTCCCCATCACCTCTTCGTATCCGGTGTTGTCCTCCCCTATTTTGGCATTAAAATCGCCCATGACGATGGTGATGTCTCGCTCCGCACATTTGTCCACGGCACTCTGGAGTCGGTCGTAGAACTCTTGTTTCTCTTCCTCGTCACTGTCATTGGTGGGCGCATAACACTGGATGACGTTCAGCTTGAGCTTTTTCTTGGTTCTAAAGGCTGCTGTTATAATTCTTGGCCCAAGAGGTTCCCAGCCCATCAGCGCTCTCTGTGCCACTGGTGACAGCATGAGTGCTACTCCTTCTGTATGGGGGGCATTCTCCTCTTCATGACCTGAATACAGAATCATCTCCCCACTTAACAGCCTTTTCTGGCCAGACTGCGTCCATCTGGCTTCACTGATGCCTAGCAGGGAAAGGTTGTACTTTTGCATTTCCGCTGCTATCTGGGCGGCCTTGCCGCTCTGGTACATGGTCTTGACGTTCCATGTGCCCATGGTTGTATCCCTGGATAGAGAGAGGCGGCTCGGTCCTGTGGCTTCCGAAGACTTCCGGCTTTCACCACAGGACGTCATAAGTCTTCTAGTAGAAGAACCTTCCTCCTCCAGGAAAGGAATTACTGTTAGTCTTTTCGTCGGCGTTTTTGTAGCTATTTCCTTTTTTGCAGGGTGGGGAAGCTAACCCCACGCCCAACCCCCTTACTAGGAGGACCAGGGGTTTTCTGTCGGGGTCACCTTCCCTTAGACCATGTTGGTTCACGGCACCTTATTTCATTCGGTGCACCCCTCTCACGAGGGACCCCCTATCCACCACCCAGGGGACGCGCCTCAACGCCGTATGGTCCCAGCGCGAGGATTTTCTGGTTGTAAATTGTATTTTGTGTTCATATGGGCCAGATGGCCTGCAAAAACTGAAATAAATTTATTATTATTATTATTATTATTATTTTTTATTATTATTATTATTATTATTATTATTATTACACAGACAAACACGTGGGTACATAATCATGAAGAACTGAGTTACATTGAGGTCTCGAACAGGTGGGTCTTAAGGGCAGATTTAAATACATAGGTACTAGCAAAGACGATATCTTGCACAATCTGTTGTAGGTCTATTATTAACCCATTTAGCCCCAATGCCATACAGCAAGAAATTAATTTTCCATAATTCAAGGGTAGTGCCAGATTAGCTTGGCGCCTTCAGGCGCCAAGCTAATCTGGCACTACCCTTGAATTATGGTGAAACCATCTCCTGCAACAGGTACATAGTGGTTAAGTAACATTTCCAAAATTTGGGAAAGGCAGCCATGGGGCTAAATGGGTTAAAGTATCATGAGCTTTCAACCACATCTGGGAGTCTTGTGGGATCTGGTACCGCAGTTTCTGCGAGAAATCTTGTCTTGAGAATATCCAATAGCAGAATCAAGAAACAACATGTTTCCAACAGTAACACGTATGTAAACTTGTACATGTACTTAGTCCTGGCGTCTGCCAGGGGCACTGACTTTCGTAAGCCTTTAACCAAAAAAACGGCTACCTGAAAAAAGTTAAACAGTAAGCAACTATCGCAAACAACAGACCATTGGTTAAAGCAATACCTATAAGAATCTACAACTGACATTGACATGACGACTTTTTGCCCCTGTACTTGCAGTTGCACTTGTAAATTCAGAATCACACCAACGCAAATACATTTGATATCGGACTGGCTTTCTTCAATGTTTAATACTTCAATATACTGCTGCCGACCTATACTTGCAGACTGAAGTGAGAGGAGTATAATAGGGTACTGCCACCTAACAAAGCAACTGAGTCTACATGGGACTACCCATTTAACCCTTATCATTCTGATAACACCCATTGCTTGAAATAAATTTGATTGATACTGATAGTTCAAGGGTGGTGCCAGAATAGCTTGGTGCCAGAGGCACCAAGCTATTCTGGCACCACCCTTGAACTAAAACAGTCGATCTATCCTCTAATCTGTAATACAGCCTTCATAGGACAATAAGCAAATTTTACATAATCAGCCTCAGGATGTAACAGGTTAAACTTTAAAAGTTAAAGTCTATTACTTACAATACAATACGCTTCCTGCATATCTGTCTTCTTCCCTTGCCTCACACAATCCTAGTAGAAGTCTACGCTCAAGCTCACAAAAACTGCTTGTTCAGCCCAGAGTCAGCCTAAAAACTGCTGGTGCCCGTTCTTTCAGTTATCAGGCCCCTCACGTCTGGAACTCACTTCCACTGCATGTCCGTCTTTCCCCTACCCTGTTGACCTTCAAAACAAATTTGAAGACCCATCTTTTCCAGGTAGCATATCAAGATTAGCTTAGTCTGGATGTGCTGCCTGGAAATGTTGGTTGTTTCCCCATGTTGATAGGCTGTGTGTGTGTGTGTGTGTGTGTGTGTGTGTGTTGCGTGTTAGGAATGCGCCTACATGGTGCGAGCAGATGTTTATTTAAAGAGTGAGTGCGTTCTAATTTTTCCCCTTTTTAATATTTTTTTGTGTGCTGTAAAGCGCTCCGAGCTTGCTGTTCATGGGGAAGGGCGCTATATAAAAACTATGTATTATTATTATTATTATTACTTGTAAATCTGAAGATAAATTTCAGCACCATTTGCCTTGATGACATACCTAGTTAACCATAATGTCAAAGACAGGCAGACCTAATCCTCTGACAACTGAAGTAACAAGATAAAAATTACGTCATGTCTAGTTACGCCAACCTCGCTGCTGAAAGTACATTTGGCGTGAAGTGCTGTATGTGTGTGCGTATGTATGTAAACACGAGAATCTCCGATATTGCTGTATGCACAAGCTTGAAACTTGGTGAAATATTTTCTCTAAGGGGTGGCTAAGCTAAGAGAGCCCCTGAGCATTTTGTAACGGGATGTCTCCTTGGAGACATAAAAGACAGTTTATAGAAAGTCGGTTGACCCAGATTATAGTCCGTAATTTTGGTCATATTTACTTAAAATTTTGGATATATATCTAGTTTGGAGAAAAACATTGGATGAGTTCGTTAGCCAGCTTTGTATCTTTTCAACTTCTTCAGTAAAACTTAATTCTTTTCAGAAAAAAAAAACAGTATGAAACCTTGACTTTGAAAAAAAGTCAGACAGTGGCAGTAACGTAAAAGAAGTAACTCCGTCACCACGCAGACACTGCCGCAATACTCTAAATATGACATAATTCTCTCTCTAGCACGCTCTCTCTCTCTCACACACACATGCACGCATCTCCAAGCATCTCCTCTTGGAGATGTTTGGAGCATGTGCTCACACACGCACACAGACACACACACATCGACGCGCTTTCAGAAGAGCATGCAGGTGTACTTAGTGTATGTTATTAGCTAGATAAAGTCAACCTGATTTCATACAAATTATATTGCAAGACTGAAATCGTACTGCGAAATTCTAGTTTTGTCACCATTTTCTCAAGTCTTGAAGCGAAAGTGAAACTCATATCACACTAAATATAAAATTACATAAAAACCAAAAATACATCATGATAAATGACGTTTCACGCGTATGCACTGCGCCCCTTTTAGAATTCACTGTGGTGCATTGGCAGATCTGCTAGGCTTTTTCAAAAGGAGATATTTCAACATTAGAAATAGGTCAAAGATGAAAGGTAGAGACCCTTGACAGCGAGGGCAGCCTGCATAGAAGGGACTTTGTGGGCTATGGTTCATCCCCATCTTGTTTAGCTGTTGCTCTTATCGAATGCATTGCATTAATAGAATGCAGCAGTCATTGTCAAAGTGCTCAATATTAATTTGACATGTGCTGAACTGGACTCTCCTGTCTAAATAAACCACAGCTAGACCTGCATGCTGTATTTCATCACTATCCGTTGTAGAAATGTTTTTTTCTGAACAGTAACACTTACTGTGGTAGTGGGCTTTCAAGGTTTGTGTCTAATAAGCTTCAAACTATTCTAAAGATAAACTCAGACAATACTTTCATCTCCGGCTACTTGTATTGTCAACAGTACTGCTGGCTAAGTGTGAGAGGGACTTAATTATCTGAGACAACTAATCTTCCCTTCTAAAATCATTCCTCTTAAACTTAAAGTGTCAGGGTTGTAAATGACGGAGCTAACCTGTCTCTGCTGCTGAAGCTGCTGCTCCTGCTGCTGGGCACGCTCTGACTCAAAGACAACTGGCAAGACCATGATAGTTGCCGATGAAGCGGCGATCCAGAGTGCGCTACGGCTGAAGCTATAGCCAACTTTCACTGCCTTCAGGGACATTGTGCTAAATTTACTGAACAACTTCTGGACATTGTCTGGAAACATCTCCGTCAGTCCCCAAAGCCTCTCGGACATAGTCTCCTCGATGTCCTGAAATCAAACAAGCATAACGTTAACGGCAATGAACTAAATTCACAGACTGAAATACAGCAAACAGCAACTTAGTCTCTGTGCATCAGATTCAGACATGCGAGTGATGTAATGATGGAGTTTTGGCTTTGTGCGAACTTCACACCTTCTAAACTATGAGCACTAGCCGCCGTAGGTAGACAGAATTAAGGCATCACATTCTGTGTATAGAAAACTATATTCTTACTTCTTCGTCGTCATCGCTAACGCCACCAGGACGAGTAGTAGACAGCTCAAGCACGCCGTCGCTAGCCATTTTCGTTGGGGTCACGCTGCCACAAAGCGGCCTTAAAGGCGCATCTGTTTCTCGTCGGATTGGGATTTTTATTTCATGATAAATAGTCGTTATCTAGTAATAAATAAATTGAGATTAATAAGATCTAGTATAATTTGTGATCTCATACAAGTGAGTAGCATATATTATCAATGTTTATACGTATTTTTATTATTGTATTTATGTGAAATATCAGCTTAATGGCTACTCCCTAAGATCGTTGCAAGGTCGCCGGATCAAGCACAAACATTTGAAAATAAGCGTCGATAATAATGTTTGAATGAATATTTACTCAGTTAATGACACAATCGTTTGTCAGTTTGTGGATACTACATTCAAAACGTAGTCGGTGAATTATTTGCCAGTGGTTGTCGTAAATTTAGGGGGAGGTCATTCTCTCTTCACCTTGCCTTGACCTTGGGGTCAATCAATGCCACGGAAAACAGTGGAGTATCCATATGGCCCGATCTCAACAGGCAGTGATCAAATGAGAAGAGACTTTTTCCTCGTACAGTAACGATCTTGAAGCGCAAACATGTCTGAGGAGGGCTCAGACCAAGTGGCTGAAGGATCGGGTGAAGTGGCTGACAGTTCGGCAATTGAGAGCCAAGCGTCAGGTATTTCGAGTCAGTCATCTCCACTCGTTCCAAACAAACGCGATAGGATCGGAAGATGGTACTTTGGAGGGTTGGCCAGCGCAGGCGCTGCATGCTGCACACACCCGTTGGACCTTCTGAAGGTTTTATTTCTCATTGCTTTGCATCTGATGTGTTGTATTATGTAAAATGCATTATGATGTTCTCTCGTAGGGCTAGTTTAGACTGGCACGGACCAGATAGTAATAAGCTTAGATCAAGAATACGCGGGTGTCCGACTCTTTTTCCGAGTCCGACATTTGCTCGAATGGACACGTGAAAACACACTTCCTTGGATGGACTCTAACTTGACTGACAGATGCTTGAATGACAAATATCGAGTGCGTTTTAGCTTAACCCATTTAGCCCCAACACATTACAGCAGGAGATGGATCGACCATGATAATTCAAGGGTTGTGCCAGATTAGCTTGGCGCCTGATGAGCCAAGCTAATCAGGCACTGCCCATGAATTGTCATGGTCAATCCATCTCCTGCAATTGATACATAGTCGCTACATGGCACATCCAAAATGTGAGAAATGCGGCTGTGGGCTGAATGGGTTTAAAAATGAGCTATACCACATGAGGGATGCAAATAGGCGTCGGGTCTTATCTGCCTAGGAAGTGTATGTGTATTTTGTGTGGGTATTGTGTATTCATTTGACAAAACTGTGCAAGAGACATATAGATTATCAGGAGCCCACACGGCTTAAAAGTACCTGCCTCAAGTGATAAGCGTTGGACTCTGGTTTGAAACTAATGAAAGGTCATGGGTTAGTTGAGGTGAAAATTTGTTCAAACTCTTTTCAGTGCCCTGTCTTTGAAATCACCATTGTCATTGACAAAGATCTTATTCTTAAGCCTTAAATGTGTAATGTTTTATGAGGACCTGCACCCTCAGTCGTTGCCAGTAACTTTTTATTCTTTTCCTGTCTCCACTGTGCATTTCAGTCTTTAACCCTTTGGCTGTTGGTAGCGCTTTTGTCAGAATGATTCCTGCAGGAATCATGGTGACAAAGTGCATCACTGACAGCCAAATGTTTGATATGAGAAGACTCATTGTTCTATCACCAACAGTTGGCGAGCAGCTAGAGAGAACTTGTCGGAATGTGTACAGTCAGCTTATAACTGAATCAGTGAGGTGTGCCCGTTCACCGTGTTTATTACCAGTATTTGCTTAGTATTTAGCATGAAAATTATATTTTAGAGTTTACTCTGTATGTGTATGAGAGAGAGAGCTTTTAATGATTGTTATTAATCAAGTTTATTACCAGATTATCTTCGTTTACCTCGCCAGAAGAACTCGTTCATATTGTGATGGTTGCTGTGGTAACAGTTTTATGTGTTGTGTTTTCTTCCTTATGTATGCTGTTATTATTAGTTTGTGTGATAATTGGTGAGATATTATTTTAGTCTTAGTAACTGACATCAAGACACATTCCAATGTTTTTATTGTTTTTTTACATGGAAACATATATAGCAATAAACTATCTTATCTCTTAATTCATTTTGCCTTGCCACTGCGGCGGGAGATGCAAGAACTTTCTAAAATAGAGATATCACCAGATTAGTTTGTCACTAGGGACCTTGTCGGGCTAATTTAGCACTACCTTGACTGTTAATATTGTCAGTTCCCAGTAAGAAAAAGACCCTTGGGCTGACAGCCACAGTGGGCCTACACACAGCCTTATGTGGGCCCACTGCAGCTGACATCAGCCTGAGGACCTTTTCTTACTGGTCTATGAAGCTGGTGTAGCAGTCATTGTAGGACTTCATTATGTCATTATATTAAAGCCAGTCATAGGTTTGAAAGTGTCAGTTTATCTGCGTAGAATGACAGCCAAGATGTGGGTTGGCCTTGATTGTTCAGGGGATGTGCCAGGCATCATGTTAATCTGGCACTATCTTTAAACTATTATGGCCAAACCATCTTCCATATCTGGTACACGATCTCTATAGATGCCTCCCAAAGTTGCAGCAGTCATTATCAGGTTTCAAAGTGTTTATACTTCTTAAAATTTATTTATTATTACTTGAACATAATCCATCTGCCTCAGTTGGTACATATACAGAGTCACACATCATACAATTGCAGGTTGTTATTACACTCAAAACTTGTTTTAATACTATTTTTGGCTAAACATTTGCAATCAAAGGTCCACCTACAGACCCAGCAGAAAGAGAAGATCAGCCTGTTACAGATGGGGGCTCGTGTCGTGAAGAACGATGGCGTTCGAGGGCTGTACAACGGAATTTCTGCTTCCATCCTCCGACAGGTAGGTTTGGTCAACTGCTGCACTTCTTTTACATTTGTATAGGTTTTATATAACACCCTCATGTATTCATCATGCTATGAAAATACGCATTGGCCCCAGGACATTTTGCTTAACCCATTTAGCCCCGAGTCCCTACAGCAGGAGATTGATTGACCATGATAATTTAAGGGTAGTGCTACATTAGCTTGGCGCCTTCAGGCACCAAGCTAATTCTGGCACTACCCTTGAATTATCATGGTCAACCCACCTGCTGCAACTGGTACAAAATTTGGGAAAAGCACCCATGTGGTTAAAAGGGTTAGTTGGCATACCCCATGGGGACCACAACCACAGCACATTATATTCAAAACCACAGTATACTGGAGCATGTATACTGAGGCCCACCTGCAATTGCATGTTCTGTGAGAGGAGGAGGGTCAACGTTTTGTTTGGGGCCTTGGGGGAGGGGAGGGGAGGGGGTCTACAGGCGCGTCAGGTGTGTGTGTGAGAACCTCTTGTACCTTTTCACCACCCGTGGAAATATGGGGGAGGGGGGGGGGGGGGGTGGCGTCCAAACTTCCAAAATGAAACTTTGTTTGATTTTTATATAACATTTTTAAGAATCTTGGCCTGGGGGGTGGGGGGGGGGGGGGGGGTGGCGGCGTCCAAACTTCCAAAATGAAACTTTGTTTGATTTTGATATAACATTTTTAAGAATCTTGGCCTGGGGGGGGGGGGGGGGGGGGGGGGGGGGGGGGGGTGGTGTGACGGCGTCCAAACTTCCAAAATGAAACTTTGTTTGATTTTGATATAACATTTTTAAGAATCTTGGCCTGGGGGGGGGGGGGGGGGGGTGGCGGCGTCAAAACTTCCAAAATGAAACTGTTTGATTTTGATATAACATTTTTATGAATCTTGGCCTGGGGGGGGGGGGGGGGGGGGGGGGGGGTTGGCGGCGTCCAAACTTCCAAAATAAAACTTTGTTTGATTTTGATATAAACATTTTTATGAATCTTGGCCTGGGGGGGAGGGGGGGGGGGGTGGCGTCCAAACTTCCAAAATGAAACTTTGTTTGATTTTGATATAACATTTTTAAGAATCTTGGCCTTGGGGGGGGGGGGGGGGGGGGGGGGGTGTCTGCAGCCACTGGTACAGGTGGCTTCATGCTCAGTGGGGTTAAAGTATTAATAGACATACAAATTTACCTGTACGTCCTGACGCAGTTTTGTTTTGTCAGCTGACCTATTCCATGACACGCTTTGCCATGTATGAGACTGGAAAGAAATACCTCACAGCAGAAGGAAAACAGATGCCATTCTACCAGAAAGTGCTGCTGGCAGGTGTGGCAGGGGCCTCAGGAGGTCTGGTGGGCACACCTGCAGACCTGGTCAACGTCAGGTAAAAATACAGTCAAATATGTGTAAGACTATCACCCAAAGCACTATCAACAAGATGGAGATTTCATCCCAAAGTCTACTGTATTGTTTGGAGCTCAGATGCGTTTAAATCTTTTAGGAACATTCAGAGTTGTTCATATTTTTAGGCTTATAATGCTGATCCATTTCCCTCCTCTCTAAGCCAACCTCTGATCAACACAAACCTCGGCGCACACAAATAAAGATGGACACACAGCGCTTCTCGCCATTAGTACACTCTGCGGGCTGCTCTAGCGACAGGAATCCATCTCCTTCTACTCTAAACCAGCCTCTGATCCACACACACTGGCACACATAAATAGAGACGGATACACAGCAATTCCCGCCTTTTGTAAGCTCTGTGGTCTGGCTCAGCATAGCTATTCTGAGGAAGAATAATAGCACGAGCAGCGAAATGACATCACTTCAAGCTTCACGTCATGGCATCATTAGCCCCACGACGCCATGTTCATAGTGGTGACTTGATATTATACGTCATCATCGCAGTACTAACATTTGACATATCAGAGGATCAACTTTGCAATTTTCAATGCTGATTTTCATGCCTAGAGCTTACAGGTCACAATTTGACCTAATCCTACCCCAGGACCGGGACAAATAGCAGGCTTATGCAAACACTGTTTATGAAAAATCATGCAGGTATTAATGAGAAGATATCTTTATTTCCTCAAAATACATTACCGATGACATGACTAATAGGAAGTGTCTACTTACTAACCCAATTTTAGCCTAGGAACTTCTTGTGTTACCACACAACCCGGGAGGCACTCGGGGAACCCCCAGAGGGGCCGAGAGTTGTCTCCCGTTACTGCCCATCCGGTTCCTAGTCACGAGGTGACCAACCAGCCATGCTACTTAGCTCACGCCATGCAGACGTGCTTCTGCTAGCCTACGGACTTTGACTATTGCTTGGGCGACCGGTTGCTTCGAGCTCCGGTCTCGGTCTTCTCAGTTAGACTCCTGCTTGTGCCGACCCTGCCTGTGCCCTGTGTGGGTCTGCTTCGATCACTGAGCTTTCGCCTGCCTCTCTCTCCGGCACTGTGAGTGGCTTGGACCTCTTGGTGCTGACTTGCTGGGACGCCGCCCACCTTCGCGCGCTGTCGGTGATATGGTTTCTCCTTCCCCGTCCCCGCTCCTGTTGAGAGGTAAGGTAGCGGTGTGTTAGTCCTCGGCCGGCTCCCGGGTTGGGCTTCGGTTCGAGCGGAAGTGCATCATTCTTCATCTTCGCTGTTTCTTTCGCGCCAAACGCTCGGCTTAGCTTGGCGGGGCCCCACGTGTCCAGGCCCCCTCACCTTTCAGGCGGATGGGTGGGGCAGGATTTGGCACTTACCTGCTTACTTGTACCTGGTTGTTCCTTGTGGTACTCTTATGCGTCGAGGGCTCGCTTAGCTTGGCGGGGCCCCTCGTACCCGCGCCCTTTCGCCGTTTACGTTGAAAAAAAAAAATGTTGCAGTGCCAGGCGCTTGCCACATGCGTGTACTTATCGTGTCATGCTATGTTGAATGCTTGCCTTAGCGTGGCAGGGCCCCACTTGCCCGCGCCCACGCACCTTTCATGTTGATCGATATTGCAATACCAGACGCTTCCTACATGCCTGTACTTGTCATGACATGCTGTGTTGAATGCCTGCCTGCCTTTGCTTGGCGGGGCCCTACGTGCCCTCGCTTTGCTTGTTGTTAGATGTTGCAGGAAGATGCTTACTTGCATGTTTGTACCTGGTTTCTTTGTGCCAGTATGTTGCGAAGGCTCGTCTTTGCTGGGCGGGGTCCCACAGGCCCTCGCCCTCGTGCCCCCATGTCTGTTTTGTGTTGACAGGTGCGGACCTGCACGCAGTCCAGCGGGGTTCAGTTCCTGTCGGACCACCACAAGGGCTGTCTCCACTGTGCCGGATGCGCCTCCTACCACGCTTGCGACACCTGCTCCGCCTGGCCCTGAGCTGCGCAGTTAGGGAGCCTTACAGCACCAGTGTGTGATCCTTCGCCAGTCAAGGCGCCACCCCCCATGTCCGGAGCAGTGACCGCGTGAGACCGCTCCGACCTCGTGGAACGGACGCCACACCGGACGTGTGAGCCCAGCGCTCCTAGCAGGACTGCTATCAACGCGATCGCTTCCAGGAGGGACCCCCCCCCCCAGACAAAGCCCGCTGGTTCCTACGGGGAGCCTACTTGCCGGCAGAGAGCCCGCCTCGCTGAGCCCGGCTTGGAGTGACGCGCCTTGCGCCATCCCTTGTCCGCTGTCAGTCCTCGCTCGTCTCCAAGTAGAAAGCCCGCTGACTCTTACGGGGAGGCACTTCGCCGGCAGAGAGCCCGCCTCGTTGAGCCCAGCCCGGAGACACCTTAGCCACGCATCCGAGGACTTCGGGTAGTTCAGAGCCCTCACGCCACTTTGGCCCTACCCGACGCTCACGCTCCCCAGTTTCGAGCGCGGGAAGGACCACGCTTTGCTCCGCACCAGGGACCGGAATGGCGCTGGAGCATCGGACCTATACCGGACCGTCTCGGCAACAGCCATCCAAAGCCCAGCCGAGACGAGTAGGAGGGCAGCCCCCACTGCGCTGGTGGCATCGTCCAGGGGCCGGATGCTTGACAGCCTTCTAGCTCTTACAACACTGTTAGAGGAAAAGGGAACGCACGCCACGCATGCATGCACCCGGCACTGCTAGCAGAACTGAAGTCAACGCGCGGACTAAGAGCGCCCGCCTCATGGAGCCTGGCCTACGGGGACGCGCCATGTGCCGCTCCTTGTCCGCTCTCAGTTCTAGCTCGTCTCTCACACTCACTGACTCTTCCGGGGAGTCAATATGCCGGCAGGGAGCCCGCCTCAATGAGCCCGGCTCTCAGAGACTAAGTGCCACGCGCCCCAGAACCTCGGTTGGTTGGAGCCTCCTTGAGTTACCAGCTCCTCCTGGGACGCTCGTCAGAAGGACCGCTGCGCTTACCGGACGCAGCCCTCCGCTCGGCATCTTTGCGCTCGGCCCAGTATACGGTATGCAGTATACGGTGCGACCAGCCTCTAGCGCCATGGTTGGCATGCTTGCGTGGGGGACACGTGAGCCCAGCGCTCCTCGCAGGACTGCTCTCAAGGCGACCCTTCCCTCGAGGGACACCGCCCGGACAAGACGGTAGAGCGCCCGCTTCTGTGAGCCCGGTCTCCTGGGACTCGCCACCCGCCGTCCACTCATCGCTACTTGGTCCGCGCGCGGACCCTTACGGGGAGTCGTTAGCCGGCAGAAAGCCCGGCTCACAGAGACCAGGGTCCACTCATCCGTGGCCAGTGATAGAGAGTGGTGAATCAGTCGACCCGCTAGCAATGATAGCCCCCTTCGGGAGAGGGCCTGTGCGGTCAGTTTGAGGAGCCTTCGTCTGGGGAGTGCTATGGCACGGTGGAACCCCGAAGCGCGGACTTACCAGGGATTCATACCAGGGATTCGATCCGCGCAATCGGAGGAACCGTCACACCGTCTGGAGTCTACACGTGGCAGGGACCGTGCCCGGGCTCTCTTCTCGTCCCCTCGCTCTTCGCCGGCCGATTGGAGGACCAGTCCTAATGCCTCGCTCCGCCGGACTTAGCCGCAGCAATGGACTTCAGAGTTCCAGCTGGGTGCAGCAGTTCCTCAGACCCTGGGGTGGCCATCGCTTTCTCCGGAGATGCAGGTCCTTCGACAGCGGGATGGCGCTCGGCGCGTGATGATGTCTCTTCTTCCCTCTCCTCTTCGCCCGGCGGCGGCATAGTTCCAGCATGGCGCTGCATGGACCTCGTCTGGACACCGGGCTTCATGGCCTCCAGCTAGCACCTCGGTCCGTGGGACAAGTCTGGCAGGCTTCACTCGGCAGCGGGCGCAGTGACCAAACGCTATTGTGCCGACCCTGTGGAACAGACCGAGACGCCGCGCCGAACGCATGCACCCAGCACTGCTCGGAGAACTGAAGTCAATGCGCGGACACACAGCGCCCGCCTCACGGAACCTGGCCCACGGGGACACGCGTCGCGTCGCGCCGCCCCTTGTCCGCTATCAGTTCTCGCTCATCTCTCAAGCTCGCAGACTCTTCCGGGGAGTCCATATGCCAGCAGGGAGCCCGCCTCACTGAGCCCGGCTCTCAGAGACAAAGTGCCACGCGCCCAAGGACCTCAGAACCTGTGGAGCCCTCTCGAGCGAACCGCACCAGATCGTTGAGTCACTGGCAGGGATGGCGCTTATGTGGGGACACAGCTTCGGCTTCAGCGGGTGGAGGCGGCATCCCATGGACACCGACAACCAACCCTCAGCGCATGGTGGATGATGCAGAGGCACACGGTCTGGCGCGGACTTGGACTCAACCGCACGGGTGAACCGCAGCACTGGAGGCTTCTCGCGTGCAGCAGTGGAAGCGACCGCTATGGCTGCGGACCTTCCGCACGACGCGTCTACGAGGGAACGTGGCGAGTACTGTGCTCCTGGTGCGACGACCAGCGCCTCTCTCCCTCCGACCTAACTAATTCTCAGCTCGCGGACTTCTTTCGCGGGCTCTTCGAGGACCAGGGGTTAGCCCCTATCGCCATCAGGCGGTTTCTGTCCATCATGGCCGGCACCTCGGCCACCCGGACCCCGGCGCCTGTAAAACATTGCCGACCAGATGGCTCTCCTCGGCCTGCAGCATCCGGTTTCCCGCTCGCTCATTTGTTTCCTCAAAACACATTACCGATGACATGACTAACTGGAAATAGTCTACTTGCTTACCAATTTTAGCCTAAGACCCAAAGGGTCCCCCCAGGAGGCTCTCGGGGATCCCTGATAGGGACGAGAGAGCTTTCGGGGATCCCTAACAGGGACGAGAGTAGCCTCCCCTGCCCATCCGGTCAGGCGCCCGGTGGTGTCTCCTTTAGCCAGTTGTCTACTTCGCTGTTAGCGTTCGGACGCTTTTTCCTGAGCCTCTGACCCTTGGAAAGACTGTGTACGGTTCGACCGTCCCTTACCGGCCTGCCTTCGCCTAGCCTCTCGTCTACCGCTTCTGGCGTGGCCTCCGTCTTCTCTGCTAGCCCTCGTCTGTGCCTCGTGCTCTTGGCTGGCCCTGGAACCTTCTAGGCTCCCGTCGTCGTCTCCCTGCCTTTCCGCCATGGACAGGTAAAGTCTCGGCCGTTTCCGACGTCTCGCCTGGCTGGGTCGGACGTCGGGCTTCGCTCGAGCTACTGTTGGTTTCTCTCCGCATTTCACGGTGAGTTTCGAGTGTTTCTTGATTTCAAAGCTTTATATGGCGGGGTTCGTTACCCGCCCCCGGTCGCCTTTCATGTTTGGGTATGGGCTGCAGTTATCTAGTGCGCCTCTCCCCAGTACGTCGACCTCCAGTGACCTACTGTCTGGTACTTTGTGCTTCGTCACTCTGCCGTTCCGCCATGGAAAGGTGGAGTATCGGCCACTTCCTACGTCTCGCCTGGCTGGGCCGGACGTCGGGCTGCGCTCGAGCTCCTGTTTGTCTTTGCATTCACCGTCAGTTTCGCGTGTCTCTTAATTTTCGAAGCCTTAAATGGCGGGGTTTGTTACCCGCCGCCGGTCGCCTTTCATGTTTGGGTTTGGGTTGCAGTTGCCAAGTGCGCCTCTTCCCCGTTCGGCGACTTCCAGTGACCTAGTGTCCGGTGCTTTGTGCTTCGTCCCTCTGCAGTTCCGCCATGAAAAGGTAAAGTCTTGTCCGCTACATACGTCTCCCCCGGCGGGGCCGGACGTCGTGCTTGGCTCGGACTTCTGTTTGTTTTCTCTCCGCATTTAACGGTGAGTTTTGCTCGTTAATTCGGAGCTTTATCTGGCGGCGTTAGTTGCCCGCCGCCCGTCACCTTTCATGTATGGGTATGTGTTGCAGTACCAAGTGCGTTGCTGCCCAGGACGGCGGCTTCCAGTGGCCTGGTGTCCGCCATACTGTAGACCGGGTGCCACCTGCTCCTCTGTCATCGGCTGCGCTGGCTGCCCTGCTTGACTGGAGGTTCTTGGTCTCTACTCCGGTGTTCCACCGCCGAGCGACCCGCGACTTCCGCCTCCTTGGGACCTTCCGCGGCACGGCGGAATTGTTCCAGCTGCCCTCGGACATGGGATAGCCACTCCTCTCGTCCCTGGTAAGTTTGTAGCTTATTCATAGACGCGTTAAGCCCGCTGACTCCTCCGGCGAGTCGCCAAGCTGGCTACGTGCCCCCCTCCCGTAAAAAGGAGCCCCGGGCACCGCGACCATGTCGCCTTAGTTCACGCGTCGGCCCCTCGGCCAAACCTCAAGCCCGCTGACTCCTCCGGCGAGTCGCCAAGCCGGCTACGTGCCCCCCTCCTTGAGCCCCGGGCACCGCGACCTTGGTCGCTAATTAGTTAAGCGTCGGCCTTTGGCCCTTCTTCTAAGCCCGCTGACTCCTCCGGCGAGTCGCCTAGCTGGCTACGTGCCCCCCTCCTTGAGCCCCGGGCACCGCGACCTTGTCGCCTGTTACATACAAAAAAAAAAAAAAAAAAAAAAAGAAGAAGTTGACGCTTGGCCTCGCGGCCCCTCTTGAGCCCGCTGACTCCTCCGGCGAGTCGCCAAGCCGGCTACGTGCCCCCCTCCATGAGCCCCGGGCACCGCGACCTTGTCGCTAATTAGCTTAAGCACCGGCCTTCGGCCCATCTAAGCCCGCTGACTCCTCCGGCGAGTCGCCTAGCTGGCTACGTGCCCCCCTCCTTGAGCCCCGGGCACCGCGACTTTGTCGCTAACTAGTCTACGCGTCGGCCTTCGGACCTGCTCAGCCCGCTGACTCCTCCGGCGAGTCACCAAGCCGGCTACGTGCCCCCCTCCTTGAGCCTCGGGCACTGCGACCTTGTCGCCTATTGTTGACGCGTTGGCCTCACGGCCCCTCCTAAGCCTGCGGACTCCTCCGGCGAATCGCCGAGCCGCTTTGTGCCCCCACCTTGAGCCCTGGGCACCGCGTCCTGGTCGCCAATTAGTTCACGCTTGGCCTTCGGCCCCAGCTTAAGTCCGCTGACTCCTACGGCGAGTCGTTTACCCGACTATGTGCCCCCCTCCTTGAGCCGGGCACCGCGACCTTGTCGCCTTGTTCTTACTTCGGCCTCGGTCCTGGGCCCGCTGACTCCTTTGGCGAGTCGCCTATCTGCTTGTGCCCCCTCCTTGAGCCCCGGGCACCGCGACCCTTATCGCCGGTTGGTGCCCTAGTCGGCCCTATGGCCTTCCTTCCTACCCTCTGACTCCTTCGTCGAGTCTCCCAGCCAGCTACGGTGCCCCCTCCTTGAGCCTCGGGCACTGCGTCTGGATCGTCTTTCATATACCTCGGGACTTCGGGCCGTTTTCCCCTGGCGCCTACGGCCTTTCCACGTGTTCACCGATTCTCGTCTGTTCGCCGAAGTGAAGCTACTTCGCGCTCGGTTCGCGTGGATGGGTGCCCCTTGGGTACACCCAGTGCAAGTGGGGATCGACGTCTTCGCCCTCGTCGCCTAGATAGTTGCGGCGCCCGACGTTCGTCGCCCGCGCCCGCTTGACGCCCTCCTGTGTCCCTGCCGACCTTCGCCTTCTGCTCGGCCCTGTCATTCTCCGCGGGACCTCCTCTTCCCCTCTCTCTGCACCGTTCGCCTCCAGCGTCTCCCCGACCCTCTTCGGTGGATGACTCGGCGTCCTGCGTTCGCCGCTGGCCTGCTGGCGTTTTAGCCTTCGGCTCCCCGGTTCACTGGCCACTTGCTCCTCTTCGTGCGCGCTGCCTCGGGTGGTTCTGCCGGCGCCCGTCCTTGCGGTTACACCTCCCAGCTCTAGTGGATGGCTCCTTCCCTGACCTTCTCCCCTGATGCGACGTCGCAGCTGTGCCGTGCTCCTGTGGCTTCCCACGCTCTTCGGCCCTGCCTGGTAGTCTCCTTAGGACCCCTTCTAGGCCTGTGGGCCCAGCGCCACCCGTGTGGTTGAGTTCCCGCCCGCTCCGACCAAGGCCCTCGCCCTTCGCGCGCAGGTCTCCGCTCTGCCTTGAGATGTTGCGTTGGTGCTCGTCGCTCGGCGCGGCTCCCCCCGCCTCGGACCCTTCGCTTCGCCTTCGGCCCTTGGTCGTCGCCGCCAGCCGGGATCTGCCCCTCGCTTCCACGCGTCCCCATGCCTCCCGCCCCCGCTGTTGTCTTCGCTTGCCGTCGACGGGTCCGTTTCCAGCCCGGCCTCCGGTGTGGTCTCTCCCTCAGCCCTGGGTCCTTGCGTGGATCGTGGATGCCTTGGTTGCCCGAGACCTTGTTCTTCTGTCAGCCGTTCTCCTCCTGGGTCGACCTGCGTCTGCGGTATCAGTCAGCGGTCCCACTTCGTAGGGCAGCGATGTTCTCCTCCTCCGGTTGCTCGCCTGGGCGCCCTGGTCAGCGACTACAGTCCGACCTCTCGCCACTCGTTCACCTGGGTGTGGATTCGGTGACCGACCGCGACTTGGTGCGTCTTCACGAGCCTCGGATCCAGTCCTTGCCGTTCTAGCCCGAGGGTAGCTGCGGACGCGGCGCTCCCCACCTAACTGCGGCTCCAGCTCCTCCTCCTGGTGAGTGCGGCGGCTGATCTCCTTCCCTCGGTCTTCTGTACTCCGCCTCTGGAGGCCGTCCTCCGGCGATCTCTCTACCCTGGTGCCGATCTCTCCTGTGCTGCGCCACGTCGGCTTCGCTGGACGGACATTCTTGGCTCGGCTCCCGGATTCCCCCTGACCTCGCCGCTGCCCGTCTCTCTCTCTGCGTCGTTGCCGGTCTCGACCGTTGGGGCGCTCTCCTTCTCCCGAATTCCGCTCGTCCGCCGGCCGCTGGCCCGCGAACCGGACTTCGCGGCACGTCATCCCGCTGGGACTGGTTGCAGTTGGCAGGCCCTCTGCGCTTGGCGATACGATCTTCGGACACAGGACCTCCTCGTCCTTCCGACAACCCCTCTTCGTGGCTTGCCTTCAGACGCAGGAGGACCCCGCTCTCCCGACCTCTGCTTCCTCCTCTATCGCCCCTTCGCTGGTGCGAGGACAGCGTCTTCTCCCTCCCAGCCCGCCACAGTCCACGTCGCCTGTTCGTCCTGACAGTCTACCTCTTGCGACGGTGGCAGCTTCTTCACACGGATTGCGCCCTTCGCTGGGACATCCTTCGCTGGTTCTGCGCCCGTCGGGAGACTCCCCCCTTGTTCTCTTCGCCACGAAGTGGAGCCTCCGGCTTCCCCGCTTCATCTCCCTGTTCCCGACCTCTGGCCTGGTCAGTCGATGCCCTTCGATCCCTTGGGGCGGACTGGTCGTTTACACCTACCCTCCGGCGGTCCTGGTCCTCAAGTCCTGCTCAGCCTCCGGGGATGCAACGCAGTCCTTCTCCTGGTGGCCGGTCGCCCGGACCGGTTCGCGGACTTCCGACCTTCTCAGTCTCGCCACAGGTTCACCCTCCCTTTCCCACCTCCCGCCGATGCTCTTACAGCGCCGATAGCCGCTCTTCCACCCCTGCCCCGAGCGACTTCTCCTGCACGCCTGGCGATTGTGTGGCAAGCTCTCTCTGCTGGAGGCTTCTCGAGTGCAACAGCGGATGCTATCGCTTCTGCCCGCAGACCTACCAGACGTGTCTACGAGGGAAAGTGGCGTGCTTCGTGCCTGGTGCTCTGACCGCCGCCTCTCCACTGTCGGCCTGACGACTCCTCAGCTCACGGACTTCTTCTCTGGCTCGTCCAAGACCTAGGTTGGCTCCCCTCTGGTGCAGCAGCTCTTGAGGGGTCTCTTGATCGCCGACGCCTACCGTCACCTCGGCCGTCCTGACCCAGCGCCTGCAAGGACCTGCCCGACCTTATGGCGCGTTTCGGCGTGCAGCGTCCGGTCTCCCGCCCACTTGGCCCGCGCTGGGACCTCCCTGGTCCTCCCCTGACTGACTTCGGACCGTTGAGCCGCTCCTTCTGGCCCGCTTTGCTGACGTGACTCGGAGGCCTGCTTCCTGATGACCCTCGCCACGGCGCCCCGCGTCACCGAGCTCCACGCTCTCGTCTCGCCCCGCCGGCCTGCAGTTCCGAGTGGATGGCTCCGTTCAGCTACTCCCGGATCCTTCCTTCTCGCTCAGCCTAGGTCTCCCTTGACAGCGCCTCCGGTCCTCGCCGCTCGGCCGCTTACACGACCCGGTTCCTCGGGGCACTCCGCAGCAAGATCCGGGACAGGCACTTCGTATCTACCTGCTCCAAGTCCGTGCGGAGGGGACGGTCTCGTCCCTTGCCGCCGACCGCTGGCAGAACCGGCTTCTCAGCCCAAACGTTCTCCTCCTCGCTCCGCTGGGTATTCCGGTCCGCCTATCGCGACCTCTCCCCACAGGGAGCCGGGGCACTGAAGATCCGCGCCCATGGAACGCGCGCTAGGGCCGCAGGTCTCGCCTTCGCCGCGCCGGTGTGGTTAAGGACACTGTGGCGGCGGTGGGGTGGCGGGACGGATCTACCATTGCCGCTTCTACTCCCGCGCCCTGACAGTCCAGCGCGACAACCTTACGCTGGTGGGCAACTTCTGCGGCGCAACACTCCCTCCAGGCGCCCTCGGCGCTTAGGCGGCACTTCGCTAAAATTGTCGGGAGTGGGTGATCAGGAGTGACGGGCCGTCTTCGTCCCTGAAGAGGTTTCTAAAAGGGGATTGTGCGGCACCCTCCTCCTCTTTGCCATTCTTCCAGTTAGTCATGTCATCGGTAATGTGTTTTGAGGAAACAAATTAATTTTTCTCTAAAATGTATTTTTTCGAAAAATACTTACCGATGACATGACTCGGAGGTCCCTCCCTCCTCCCCGCTTGCCGCTGGTAACTCCGTAGACAACTGGCTAAAGGAGACACCACCGGGCGCCTGACCGGATGGGCAGGGGAGGCTACTCTCGTCCCTGTTAGGGATCCCCGAAAGCTCTCTCGTCCCTATCAGGGATCCCCGAGAGCCTCCTGGGGGGACCCTTTGGGTCTTAGGCTAAAATTGGTAAGCAAGTAGACTATTTCCAGTTAGTCATGTCATCGGTAAGTATTTTTCGAAAAAATACATTTTAGAGAAAAATTAATTTCTCACTGGGACCTACCCTGGGAAATGACGTGGCTGTACTCTGCCAGATTCGACCCGCTGCCGTTGGCCCGCTTTGCGGATGTGACTCGTATGACACGGTCCCCGTTGGCCCTTGCCGCGGCGGCCCAAGTCGTCTAGCTACACGCGCTGTCTGCGCGCCCTGCCTACCTATAGTTTCGCTCGGATGGCCCCATACAGCTCCTCACGGGCCCTGCCTTCTTGCCATGAGCACGTCTCCTTGACCGCGCCACAGGTGGCCACCTTAAGGCCGCTGTGAGGGACAGACCTTCCCCAGGAGACCTGGCAACAGGATCCTGTGCGCGCCCTATGCGCCTACCTACGCCGAACCAAAGCCGTCCGGAGAGGACGCTCACACCTCCTTCTGCCCCTAAAGCCCAGCAGACCTGACTTACAGCCCAGACGAGCTCTTCCTGGCTCCGCTGGGTCACTAGGTCCGCCTACCAGGACCTCTCCCCACAGGGAGCGAAGAGGCTTAAGATACGCGCACACGAGGTACGACCCATGGCCACGAGCATCGCAATCGACCGGAGCTGTGCTGTCAAGGACATCGTGGCAGCCGTGGCCAGGCGAGCAGGATCGGCCTTCGCCCGCTTCTACCTTCGGGATCTGGCAGGCCAGCGAGACAATCTTGCACTAGGAGAAAACATCTCCGCAGTGCAAGACTCCCTCCCGGCGCCACAGGTGCGCACTTAGCTAAAATTGTCGGGAGTTTGCGACAGGGAGGATGTCTCTGACTTAACCCGTCTGCAGCGGTGTTAGGCGCGGCACCCCCCTCCTTTTCGCCATTCTTCCTATTAGTCATGTCATCTTTAATGTATTTTGAGGAAATAAATTCATTTTTCTCTAAAAGGTATTTTTTTAAAAAATACTTACCGATGACATGACTCGGAGGACCCTCCCACCTGCCCTGCTCGCTGCTGGTGAGCTAAGTATTCCGACTGGTTGGTCACCTTGGACCCGGATGAGCAGTAATGGGAGACAACTCTCGGCCCCTCTGGGGGTTCCCCGAGTGCCTCCCGGGTTGTGTGGTAACACAACAGGTTCTTAGGCTAAAATTGGGTGAGTAAGTAGACACTTCCTATTAGTCATGTCATCGGTAAGTATTTTTCGAAAAAATACCTTTTAGAGAAAAATGAATTTTTTCAAAAAGAAAAATTAAAGTCATGTTAGCTGTTTTACAAATGACTCCGAAAAAGTGGCGCAGAAAATTGTCTGATTTTCACACCTAGGGCATACAGGTCACAAATGACCTAATCGTACCAGACAGCTAAGACAAACTGTAGGCTTATGTCAATACCATATACGAAAAATCATGCAAGTATTAATGAGAAGATTTTTTTTTTCATAAAAAAAGATTCAATTGTTTTTAGATTAACCCATATAATTCGTGAAATTAATCCCAAAAATGTGAAAATATATATATTTTTTAAATATATAATTATCACTCAAAAAGTTCTAGAGGTACAGTGCTGGTTAACGAACTCATTCAATATCTCCCTTTTATCTAGCTACATACAAAATATCTAGTAAAAATAAGAAATTACGGACTCCAGTGTGGATCAACTGGTTTTTGTGAAACGGACATTTTCTCGCCAATGAGCTTCTTAATCAAAACATCGGAAAAAGGTCTTGAGATAATTCTTTTAGGGACAATATCCTAAAATTTCAAGCATGTCCGTCCTCAAACGCAGGCTCTAGTCGCTGTCACACATATACACACATACGGCGCTTTGGCACCCAAAAGACGTTCCCTAGCAAGGTTTGCGTAGCTAGACATGTCATTTTTATCTTGTTACTTCTTTGCCAGAATTTCTGTCCTGCATGCCGAAAACGTCATGTGCATGCTCCAGAATGCACTCTGACCATCCCAATTTCAAAGTCTACCGTATCTTCAGTATGGTAGACAAAACGTAGTCGCCTTATGTGGTCTCCTTACATATGGTCATCTAAGTAACAGAAAGACGTGTTTCATGTTTCATACTTTTTCAACCTCTATTTTCTGTTTTCATTGCACATCAAACCCTTGCGGTGAAAGTTTTACTTCATAACAGAAAAAGGACTGTGGGACTAAAAATGGGTGATCTGCTTAGCGAGGTGGTTGCACTATGCAGGTGTTGGCCTCAACGGGTTTGACTGTACGTAAAACACCTACCGCATATGATGTAGTGCCTTTTGTTGTTGTTCAGAAGTAATGTAAAAGAGGTAGCAAGACTTAAGCGCAAGTTGTAAGACATTAAGGATCATAAACTGATGAAGTAATGCAGTTGCATCATCGCCAGTAAAATATAGGAATTTTAATTTATTGTTACAGCTTATAGGTCGGCATCTGCATTGTGTTAACCACTTAATTGGCTGCATCACAGGCAGAGATCTGGCTTCCAGATTAATGCCTAGTGAGCAGTAACCCCAGCCAGGGGCCTCAGTCATTTTATTTTTTCTTTTTATTTTTATTTTTTTTTTTTGGGGGGGGGGGGGGGGGCTCTAGAAATAAGAACTCAATTCCCTTCATTCAAAATCGGTGACGCATAAATTTTCTGGATGATCTGGTGGTGACGCATAAGATATTTTGGACTCTCAAGCCATTGGAAAGACTAAGTTCACCACAAATATGATGGCGCACACTGCAGCCGTTTCTTGGGGTGATTCGTTTTCATTGTTAGAACCAAAAAAGCTGTCCATTTTGAACATGTGATGTATTTATCTCCATTGCAGACTGCCATGGTAAAATAATAGCTTGAGGTACCAAATTGCGTATCATTTTCCTTTTTCTCATTGAAGAGAGCCTTCTGAATGAGTAACAGTGTTCGCAAGAATTTTATATTGCAAAAACGTGACGTCAAAGAAGTTTCATACTGATTACAAGGGTATGATGTCATTTTGCAGTCTAGCGATGTAAATGTTTTTTTGTTAACATCGTTATATGCTAATAACGTAGTGTCTGTTTATCCCAAAATCTTGTGGATAAAATGGTGGGAGCTTGTAAATCTTTCACATAGCAGTAGCTGTCAGTGTCTTTTGTGTTGACTAGAACCTTCTATGTCCGTTTATGATAGTATAGGAAGGCCAGTTAGGTAGCATTTTACTTTTAAATTCATTCCTTTCTTTTTAAAAACAACTCATACGCAGTTTTAACATAGCAGGGACTCCAAGCGCTGTACCTTGATGCGCGCTAGTTGAGCGGCAGGTTTTGAGACTGATTTCAGCCTTAGTTGATCCGCGAACAACTGTGCATGGGGTAACTAAGGCTGACGCTGGCCTGATTGAATATGGTTCTTAGTTTTGATTTCTTGACTGTTTTTTTTTTTTCAGAATGCAAAACGATATCAAGTTACCCAAGGACCAGAGGAGAAAGTAAGTGCTGAAAACTCAGTGAGTGCTGTTTATCTTAAAATATGTTCATTAAGTGATGATGTCTTAACTCTTATCATTTGGAATACACCAATATGTGAAATAAGTTTGACTAAAATAGTTCAAGGGTAGTGCCAGAATAGCTTGGTGCCTCTAGGCGCCAAGCTATTCTGGCACTACCCTTGAACTAAAGCCATTGGTCTATATCCTTACCTGTAAGTACTATAATGTAGCTTGCATATGGCAGTGTACAAATTTGAAGCTTTTAGCCTTAGTATGATATAGGTTAATTGTTTGCCATGCGGCCATGAAAACGGCCATACAGTGAAAATCGCTGACCTGCTCACAATTAGTATACCTTTTTATTGGCTCACGTGCGATGGCAAAAGTTGTCTGTCTGTTGTCCGGCGGTCGTTGTCTTTCGTCCATGGTAAACTTTAACGCTGGCATTTTCTCTGAGGCTGTTCAAGCCTCAGACTTCAAATTTGGCCCAAGGGTATTTTGTGGTAACACCTTTCTAAACATTCCAATTTCAGTGACCTCTCTCTAAGGTAAAGGTCACATTGGGTCCAGAAAGGGTCCAAAATAGCCATATTTTAACATAAATTGTTTCTCCTCAAATACTATTTTCAACTTCAAACCCAAACTTAGTACAGAGATGCCTTATGGTAAGACCTTTCTATACATAATAATTTGGATGACCCCCTCAGAAAATTTAGGGGTCAGAGGAGGTTGGCAAAAGTGTGAAAAATGTCAGTTTTTGATAAAATTGTAGTTGTTTTTTTCAAAATACATTACCGATGGCATTACTATATGGAATACACTCTATAGCCTAACGATTTCAGCCCAAAGTTGTGTCCCCTACACAACTGGGGAGGAGACACCGGGGATCCCAGAATAGGAGCCCGGGTGGCCTCCCCTTACCAACCTATCCCGGCAAGCGTGTGGGGAACTCACCTCAGTTTCACTCTTAGCTCGACCGTGGACGGTCGGGCTTTGCCTTGCTACGGTTTTTGACCGGTTCTTCTGTGGTTTACTACTACTTGGCTTTTTGCCTTGTTTTTGACTTCTCCTTGGACTCAGTGTACTTCGTTGGTGTGTTCTACACTTCAACGTTTTTACTGTGTGTGGACTTAGCGCCGACCGGTTCCGACCAGTTTGACTTTCAGTGAACTTCGTCCTTGGCTGCAGCCTTGGGGTTTCAGCTTGTGACTTTACTCACGTGGCTTTTGCCTCGCGGTGTGAGTTCGGCGCTTGAGTGTGTTCCTTCCTGTGAACAGTGTACAACGAACGCTATGGCGGCTTCTGTTGAAGTTTTGCCCCTTTTGTGAGGATTTC
Organism: Semisulcospira habei; assembly: GCA_036245525.1. Taxonomy (NCBI): domain Eukaryota; kingdom Metazoa; phylum Mollusca; class Gastropoda; family Semisulcospiridae; genus Semisulcospira; species Semisulcospira habei. The sequence continues at coordinate 21,972,722 of BTPG01000008.1, read as the reverse complement.
TGTGGCCCTCGGACGCCCTTGTCGCCTGCCAGCCGTGCTCTACTGCTCTTCCGACAGGATGTGTGACGTGTGTGCCGACGGGAGTGAGGACCGGCGGTCTCAGGTGCGTTGTGCCTCATGGGATCCTACAGACGTGTCCTTTCTTCCTGGTCGCAACGTTCTCCCCGGACTTCTCCGCAGGATGGCGTCGCTACGTCGGCTTCTCGGGTCCCACTTCACTATGGCTTCCGGGCCTTCCAGCCCGCAGGTAAGTCCCCTTCTTTTACCTTAGCCGCGCAGAAACTCCCTCCCCTCTCCGAGTCTTCTGAGCAGGGCAGGCGAGTATCAGGGTCGTGCTCCCCACTTTGGCGTGTCAGAAGCTCCATTTTTTTTGTTTGTACTAAACAGGGATGGGAATTGTCCGCGAAAACGCGGGATTCCGCGGAGGAAGAAAATTTTTCCGCGAAATTGAAAAGGCGTCTCCGCGAAAAAACATCGTGGGTAGCAAAACGAGCAAAGCACCGGTTTTACTCCGCGGGCAGGCTATGACGTGGCAGGCTGCGTTCGCGGCACCCACTGGTCACCCACTCAGTGCGCCGTGCGCTGCGCAGTAACCTAGGCTGGCAGACACACGCTCTGAAAGAAGCCATTCTTCCGGTAGAGTACGTACTTTCATTGTGTTGATCAACAAGGCTTGCGGCGTGACTCGTCTTGTGAATCGTGACGGCAGATTTGACGATTCAAGCAGTCTTAAGAAGTGGAGATGGGACTGGATATCGGCCGAAGTAAAGTTAAACAGTCGTAGGTCCAACGCCAAGGGGTGGTGTGGTGGGTGGGTGAGTGCCAAGCTGTCCGAAAAACCACTAGTTTCTGACTGCCCAGTGCCTGATGACGGCATCGTGTTTGTTCAGGACCCTCCTTTTTCCCTCTTTAGCACCAGCCAGCAGTCCAGCGGCACTGTCCGTCCCTGAGAGCCAGCTCCGTCTTTTTTTTTTGTTATATTACTCAGCTGGCAAACCGCAGGTAGTGCGTTGAGATATCTGAACTAATATTTTTTTTTAATGAAAAATTCAGGCTAAATTTTGAAACGTTAAACAATATTTTGAGAGATCGTGGAATTTAATATGTACACTACATACCTATCAGAACTCCAAATTTATGTGCCCACACACTGAGTTTCAGTAATAGTATGTGCAACTCTACATCTTTTAGTCCACACTTTAACCAGTACTGAATAACATCCTAACTTTAGGATACAAACGAGGCTGGTAGGGTAATAAAAGCTAGGTTTGCATCCACAGTCTCTGGGGGGGGGGGGGGGGGGGGGGGGGGGGGGGTTCATGAAGATCTGTGTCAGTTGCAGTTGTACTGGTCTGACTTGGACACTGACTGTTTCCAGGCAAAATGAACACTAGAGGGGACAGAAATGAAAAGTGAAGTGTTGTGTGGGTGACAGTCAACTGCATAAGATAAACATTGGGCTGTTGGCACCAGTTTCAGTGATGAGTTTTGTGACTTCACCCTGCGGTCAGGGGGTATCGGATTTCCCTGAAATTTCAGGGACTCGGGTGGCGTTGGAGCTAAGACTGTAATGGGTGAGAAAGTTCAGAAAGAACGCGTGGGCACACGCTTTCGCAAAGTTGACGTTAGTGGAGCATCTTGGTGCCGAAGTTTTCAGAGTTTTTTGCCATGGCCAATTCCCATCCCTGACTAAAGAGGTTCCCCGCCCGCTCTGATTCGTCCGAGCGGACCCGGTTTCCTACGTTTACGTCACCCACCCCATGTGGGCCCGGTGTGACCATGGTCACGCGCACCCCACGCTCCGAGGCTTCTGAGCGGGGGTCGCGGGCCACAAAATTGTCCCCTCCCCGCTCCGCCTTCCTGAGCGGGCTTGGCGTGACAACTTTCTGTCCCCCCCCCTCGCCCCGTATTTTCCAGGCGGGCCCGGTGTGACTCAGATTTTTACTCACAGGTGCGGATTCGTGCGCACCATTTGTCCCCTCCCCGCTTCGCTTTTCCTGAGCGGGCTTGGCGTGACACTTTTCTGTCCCGCCCCCCCCGCACCGAACTTTCCAGGCGGGCCCGGGGTGACTCAGATATTTACTCACAGGTGCGGATTCGTGCGCACCATTTGTCCCCTCCCCGCTTCGCTTTTCCTGAGAGGGCTTGGCGTGACACTTTTCTGTCCCCCCCCCCCCCCCCCCCCCCCCCCCCCCCGCACCGAACTTTCCAGGCGGGCCCGGGGTGACTCAGATATTTACTCACAGGTGCGGATTCGTGCGCACCTTTTGTCCCCTCCCCGCTTCGCTTTTCCTGAGCGGGCTTGGCGTGACACTTTTCTGTCCCCCCCCCCCCCCCCCCCCCCCCCCCCCCGCCCCGAACTTTCCAGGCGGGCTCGGTGTGACTCAGACATTTATTCACAGGTGCGGATTCGTTCGCCCCAATTGTCCCCTCCCCGCTTCGCTTTTCCTGAGCGGGCTTGGCGTGACACTTTTCTGTTCCCCCCCCCCCCCCCCCCCCCCCCCCCCCCGCCCCGAACTTTCCAGGCGGGCCCGGTGTGACTCAGACATTTGCTTTCAGGTGCGGTTTCGCGCGCCCATTGGTCCCCTCCCCACTTCGCTTTTCCTGAGCGGGCTTGGCGTGACACCCTTTCCGTCCACCCCCCCCCCCCCCCCCCCCCCCCCCCGCCCCGAACTTTCCAGGCGGGCCCGGTGTGTCGCGGACTCTTTCTCTCAGGTGCGGATTGCGCGCCCCAATCGTCCCCTCCCCGCTTCGCTTTTCCTGAGCGGGCTTAACGTGACACCTCTCGGTCCCCTCCCCACCGCCCCGATCTTTCCGGGCGGGCCCGGGGGGACTCAGATATTTACTCTCAGGTGCGGTTTCGCGCCCAGGTGTCCCCTCCCCGCTCCGCCTTCCTGAGCGGGCTTGGTGTGACACTTTCTGTCCCCACCACCCCCGCCCCGAGCCTTCCAGGCAGGCCTGGTTTGACTCAGACTTTTACTCACAGGTGTGGATTCGCGACGAGCAGGTTGGGGGTGCCGGCTTCTCCCCTCGTCCTCCACGTGCTATTCCCATCACTAGTAGCCCCCCCTCCCTCGCACTTCGGCGAGTCGGGGGCTTACAGAGCCTATTTACCCTCCTCCTTCGCGACGCCCCGACTTACGGGCTTCGCGGTCGCCTCCTCCTTTCCTTTGGGCTCGCCCTCACCAGTCGCTGCGGCGGTCCCGCGCTCTCGGAGCCGGTCGCCCTCATTGCAGCTTAGCTTGGTAGGTGGAGGTGGAGGAAGACCCTGACATTCTAAGCCTGCTTTCAACGGTTTCGGCTTCAGCCATCTTCTTGCGAGATTCGCCCTCTGATCTTCCTCTTGCTTCACAGCTGTTTCGTCGGCCTCCTGCTCGTCTAGGATTTCGGCTCTTCGCTCAGCTCACAGTCGGTTTGTGCTTTCGACTACTTCCTCCCTCCGGACTTATGACCACCTTCGCCTCCTCTGTAGAGCAGGCTTCCGCCAGGTTGTTGCTTTGCGGCGGGCTAAGGTCGCAAGTCTCTCCCTCAGCCACACGGTTATGGGATCTCGTCGACGCTTCTCGACCCGGCTTCGCCAGGACTCAGTCGGCGACGAGGAATCTTTCGCAGCTATGCGGTTGTGTAGGGGACATTCACCAGGCTTGGTACGCTGGACACTCTCAAGCCTTCACTGTCCCTGTTCCTTTGGCGGATGCGGCAGCCATCGTCCTGGCGGTGGGCTCCGGCTACTCCAGAATGCTTGTCCTCGCCCTCTTGACGGATTTGCTTCCTTAGTTCGGATTGGCGACGCAAGCGGTGCTTCTTTTACTTGGAGGACTCTTGGGATCTGGAATCTTCATCTCCGCGCCGGGACTTTCCGTGGTTGCTGCTAACAGGGCCGCCTACCTTCCTCAACCATCCCTGTGGCGGCGTTCGCCTACTGGGACGTTGGGCCGCGTGGTCACTCCTACGACTCGGCACGGATCTCCCCTAGACGGTGTTGACGCAACTCCTCCAGGCTCCACTTGGTGGTTCCCTCTTGGTGAGACATGGCAGACTGTATAGGAGACTCCGCCCCCGCTGCGTCTCCTCGCTCGGGCCCTCTGACATTCCCCTTCTCCAACTCCGGCGCCAGTTCTTGGGTCTCCAGTCGGCGGGCATTTGGCCTTCTACAGCGACCTTAGAAGATTGCTGTTCCCAGCCGACCTTGGGATCATCTCTATGGTCGACCAATCTCTTCTCTGCACAGTAAGGTGAAGGCCTGGCTCAACAAAACAGCGATAGTAGTGGTCTCCTGACACGACTCGCTGGCGTTCTACGTCCGTCTCCTATCGTCCCCTTCCTTGGGGCAGGTGGCACCCAGTTATCGGCGCTATACAAGTCTTCTTTGGGAAACGCCCGTTCAGATGGAGACAGCCAGACTCTTCACTCAGCTGTCCGGCCGATGGATCTCGCTGTCAGCCTCGATCTTCTGGCACGTTCACGAGCCGATTCTTCCGTCTTCGCGCCGGTGTCTACTTGCCTTGGCGGGATCGTCTAACAGTTTCTGAGCCCTCCCTGGCGTCCTCAACGTCTGTCCGTGGGTCTTCATGAGGATCCTCGACTTGGTGATGGTCAGCTTTTGCCAGCGGTCGCTGAATCCGTCCTTCTCTTCCTGGACGTTCTTGATGCTGCGCAACCTAGTCACCGTGACTCTCAGAGAGGACAGAGACGCCAACTTTCTCTCCCTCTAGGACTGGGTCTGGCTTCAGCTCCTGGGACTGCTCGGCGCGGCAGCAGACTCGTCTCCCTTCGGCTGGCGCTAAGGGATACGAAGAGTGAAGGCTCGCCGTGGCTACTACACCTCCTCCTACGCTGGCGCCCCTTCGTTGACACCCTGTCGGTTCCGTTCTGTTTCCCACTTCCTGCCCCCGCTTCGAACATGGGTGGATCTGGCATGCTGGGCGTCGGGCGTGTCCCTGTGCTCCCCTCCGACCAGGTGATCAATCTCCACTGACGCGAGCCAGTCCGGTTGGGGCGCTCTACTTCCCGGACCTTGCCTCGGACCGGTTACCCGGGGACTTCGCAGACAGTCACTTTGACTGGGAGTTATAGCAGTTGGGATGGCCCTCAACGCCTGGCCAGAGACTCTGACCAACCGGCACGTCCTCGTCTGCCAGACAACTCGACAGTGGCGGCCTTGATACAGAACCAGGAGGCACTCGCTGGCCCTCACGGTGCTTCCTCCTTCCTTCCTACACTGGTGGTAGGACCCGGACCTTGCTTTCGAGCCCGCCACTTCCCGGAGTGGTCCCTGCACCCAGACGTCTTTGTCTGTTCCGCTCGAGATGGGAGACGGCGCTATTCGACCTTTGCCGCCAGATGGAACATCCAGCTACCGCTGTTTGCCTCTCTAGTCCCGGACCCTCTCACCTGGGCGGTAGACGCGCTCTCCTCCTGGGTACGGACTGATCTTGTTTACATTCCCTCCGTCGGTGCTGGTGCCGAAGATCCTGCGGAATCTGCTGGTTGCTCCGTGGTTATCTTCCTGGTGACCACCCCTTCAATTGGACCTAGAGCTGGACCATGGATCGGCTCGTTCTAGCAACGGACCCAGCCCGAGAGCCCCACCCCTTCCACGACGCTCGAGCAGCTCCGCCCGGCTCTGTTCCACCCGTGCCTGGAGCTCCTCCCCCTTCTTGCCTGGAAGTTGCCAAACTAGTCCTCGCCGCTAGAGATTGTTGGAGGCGGCAGTGGCGGCCTTCCCAGACTTTCTACTGGGAATGTGTGCGAAGGCAAGTGGAGGATCTCTCAGTCGTGGGGCGCCGCCCAACGGCTCCCGCCCCCACGAGTCTCACTTCCCCTACCGGAGGAATACTTCATTGGCTCCTCGACAAACAAGGATTAGCACCTTTCGTCAAGGGATCCGTTCCGAGATCACACACACTTACCGCCTCCTGGACCTGTCGGATCCGGCCCTTGGAAGACCTTCGGACCTGTTGGCTCTACTGAACTCAGAGGTCCTCTCTCCTGGTGGGACCTCCCTTGGGCACTGACGTGGCTAGAGACAGCCCGTTTCGAACCCCTGCATTTGGCACGGTTCACCGTTCTGGCCCGGACAAGTGTTGCTTCCTGGCGCTCGCCATGGCTTCCGCGTGAGCGAGCTGCTTGCACTCTCGGCTCGCCCCGCAGGTGGGCAGTCGAGCCTTTGGCTCAGCGCTTCTTCTCACCGGCCCGTCCTTCAGGCCAAGAGCCAGCCTTCCTCGGCTGCGCTCCAGACGCTGACCTTACGTCCGTTTCAGAGGTCGACCGACCCCTCGGGTCGCGTCCACAGGACCCAGTCCGGGCACTGCAGAATTCCTGCGTCGCTCACAACCCCGCCTCTTCCTACATCCTTTCCCAGGCAGGCCGGGTCTCGGCCTAGACAGTTTGCCCTGACTGGGGTAGGTGACTCGTTGGCCTTCCAAGATCTCTCCCCAGACAGGGATAGATGGTTACAGTTCCGGGCGCATGAAGTATGAGCAGTAGCTATCACAGTGCCCTTGACCGCTACGGCTTGGTTAAAGTCATAGTGACAGCGGTAGGCGGGCGTGCAGACTCCTCCTTCGCCATCTTCTACCTATCCGGCCAGCGTGACTCCCTGGCCACGGTGGGCGACTGCTCCGCGGCCCAGCACTCCCTCCGCGCGCCGCAGGCGCATAGGCACTTCTTAACTGAAATCGTCGGGAGTGCTCCTTGCGGGCCGGCGGAGGGTTTAGGTACAGGGGGTTGGGTGTCGGCACCCTCCTCCTCTTTGCGATTCTTCCATATAGTAATGCCATTGGTAATGTATTTTGAAAAAACAAATGAATTTTTTTTCTAAAATGTATTTTTTTGAAAAATACTTACCGATGGCATTACTCGGATGGCCCTCCCACTTGCCTCCTTGGCTAAGTGTTTTGGCTAAGCGTGAAACTGAAGTGAGTTCCCCACACGCTTGCCGGTATAGGTTGGTAAGGGGAGGCCACCCAGGCTCCTATTCTGGGATCCCCGGTGTCTCCTCCCCAGTTGTGTAGGGGACACAACTTTGGGCTGAAATCGTTAGGCTATAGAGTGTATTCCATATAGTAATGCCATCGGTAAGTATTTTTCCAAAAAATACATTTTAGAAAAAAAATTAATTTTTTATAAAAGTTTTTGCCAGCTTTTCAGTGTGATTTGGCACAAATTTGGCACAAAGGTAGCTAATGATAACACCTTTCTATGCATACTAATTTACTGGTCCCCATTGTAATGGTCAAGGGTCATGCGGGGGGGGGGGGGGGGGGGCGGGGGGGGGGGGGGGGGTCAGAAAGGGGTGAAAAATGGCCATATTAATAATAATAATAATAATACTGTTTATTGCCATTTGCCTTAAGACGTAAAGCATAGGAATGTGTGTTGGTGTCGTTACAATTACAAACATCTCAGTCGACTCTATCACACAATTCAATGCTCTACACACACTGTCAAAACTTTGAAACTGAACAACTAATCTCATAACCCAATGCATACCCATTCACACACCCACGCTCATTTCCCACACACACTGACACAACACACACACCTATTAATCTAAGAAGTCTAAATTAATTAAAGGTATATCGTTTAAAATGAAAACAGACTATCATAGAGTAAATATGTCACTAATTTAGTGATCACAGTCGGGTGTAAAACTAGTTAATATATATCGTAAGACTAGGCTAATACTGATATGCACTATTCTCTCGACCGTCGGGGGCGCGCCCTGCCGGGGAGGAGACTCATGGAGTCAACTCAACCAAAAGCACCACCAACAACCAAGAGGATAGCACAAGGGATGGGCGAGGTGCTCTGTAGGCCGGCCACACAATTCCATACACATACACACACTCACTCAGTCATTCACGAAAACATCAGTCCTACTATTTTGATAAAAACTGTTTATTTTCTATGTATACTACTTTAGATCACCCCTCAGTAAGGTCAAAGGTCACAAGAGGTTGGCAAGTGTGTGAAAAAAATCGGATTTCACTGGTACAAAAGCCTTTACTTTTGTTTAGACACTTGAACGCTTGCTCATTTTAGTGACCAGTTGGAAAGCTCAATATCACAAAGGTCACACTTATTATGTGGATTGGTCATACACATGAGCCATAAGGGTTTTGCCGCTCTTGTTTCAGCTGTTTTGTATTTGTGTGTGTGCTTGTGTATGTTTGTTGAAATAGAGTAATAACAATAACTATTCTACACTGAGTTATACTCCAATATTGACTTGTTGTAATACCGGTATGCAAGTTTAGTTCATTGAGATAACTATACTGTAACTATAAGACATGAAAAACTACATCAGTACATGCAGTATGTACTGTTAGGGGCCAGCGGTAACTGTGAATATGACCCCCACACACACCCCTACATCAGTACATGCAGTATGTACTGTTAGGGGCCAGCGGTAACTGTGAATATGACCCCCACCCACACCCCTACATCAGTACATGCAGTATGTACTGTTGGGGGCCAGCGGTAACTGTGAATATGACCCCCACCCACACCCCTACATCAGTACATGCAGTATGTACTGTTAGGGGCCAGCGGTAACTGTGAATATGACCCCCACCCACACCCCCATAAGCACAACATGCTGTTTGTGCCTGTTAACCCTTATCATTCGGATACACCCACTGCTTGAAATAAATTTGACTGATAGTTGTCTCAGGCGCCAATCTATTCTGGCACCACCTTTGAACTAAAACAGTTGATCTATCTCCTAATCAGCAATGTAGCCTTTATAGACTTATTTACTTGCGCCTGTCACCCCTCCCAGGGTATAGGCCGTCGATGAGAGACCTCCAGCGACTCCTGTCCTGTACTTCTTCGATTTTACTCCAGGTGGTTCCCAGTCTCTTGATGTCTGCTTGGAGGTCTCGACGCCAGGTGTTTCGCGGCCTGCCTCTTTTCCTCTTTCCCTGGGGGTTCCATGACAATGCCTGCCTAGTGATACTGGAAACTGGCTCTCAGACTGTGACCAAACCATCCCCATCTTCTTCATCCAATTTCATTCTCTGCTGTTATCTGCTCTGTTCTCTCCCAGAATCTGACGTTGCTGATCTTCTCTGGCCAGTGGATTTTCAAGATTCTTCTAAGGCAACTGTTTATGAAGATCTGTACTCTGTTGACTGTGGTTTTTGTCAACATCCAAGTCTCTGCTCCATATAGAACTGCTTTTACGTTTGAGTTGAAAATCTGGACTTTGGTGTGTTGTGTCAGCTCTCTGGAACTCCACACTTTTTTCAGCTGGAGAAAGGCTGCTCTGGCTTTACCGATTCGTGCTCTGACATCTGCATCAGTGCCACCTTTTTTGTCGATGATACTCCCGAGATAGGTGAAGGACTCCACCTCCTCCAACGGGGTGCCAGCAAGCAAGACTGGTTCTTCCCTGGTTGCGTTCAGCCTCATTGTCTTTGTTTTCTGTTTGTGGATGGTAAGGCCCACTTGGGACAAGATGTCAGCAAGCCTCGTGGTCTTGTCCTGCATTTGTTGATGAGTGTGGGACAGTAACGCCAAGTCGTCTGCAAAATCGAGGTCGTCAAGCTGTGTCCACAGTATCCACTGTATTCTGCTTCTTCTCTGCTCTGTGGTCCTCTTCATGACCCAGTCTATGGCCAGTAGGAAGAGGAACGGAGAAAGCAAACACCCCTGCCTGATGCCGGTTCTGACCTGGAGCTCCTTGGTGAACTGCCCTTCATGGATCACGCGACATGTCATGCCATCGTAGCTGCTCTTTATCAGGCAGACGAGTTTTGTGGGTACACCGTAGTGTCGTAGGAGTTTCCACAAAGTCTCTCGGTCCACGCTGTCAAATGCTTTCTCGTAATCCACAAAGTTGACGTACAGCGGGGAGCTCCACTCCAGAGACTGCTCCACAATGATGCGGAGAGTGGCAATCTGGTCTGTACACGATCGGGTTTTCCTGAATCCTGCTTGCTGGTCTCTCAGCTGGGGGTCGACGGAGCTCTTCATTCTCTCCAGGATGATCCTGTTGAAGACCTTTCCTGGTACTGACAGCAAGGTGATTCCTCTGTAGTTGGAACACTTGCTGAGGTCACCTTTCTTGGGAAGCTTGATTAGGTACCCCTCCTTCCAGTCAGCCGGCATCACCTCCTATTCCCAGATCTTTCCAAACGGTGGGTACAGCATCTCCACTGTTGTCTCTAGGTCTGCTTTCAGAGCCTCCACTGGGATGCCATCTGTCAGTCACCTTTTTGGTCTGGATTGCATCTGGCCCTTGCTTTGGCTGCTCTCGTGCGACTGTTGTTGACAACTGCTTTCTTCTGCTTCCTCACTTCTATCTTCTTCATGGTCTGTGCCAACAGCCAGTCCTTGTGATGGTGTTTCTTGAAACCCACAGTGTCTTTGCAGGTTGAGTTCAGTACCTCTCTAACTGCCTTCCACTGCTGCTCTGTGGTGACTGCCTCCTCTTCATTTACTAGCTCCTGTAGCACTTGAAACCGTTTGGACAGCACTAGTTTGAACTCTTCTCTCATTCCAGTCTCTCTCAGGAGGCCTACATTATAGCACTGTCTTCTTGTTGTCCCTGTGCTGCTTTTCTTTAACTTGAGCTTTATTCTTAAGATAAGCAACCCCACCCGGGTCTGCCCTGGGGGACTTGGGTGGGGTTAGGTATTTTTTAGTTCCCAGGGTCACCCTGGTCAGCCCCACAGGGTGGGTTTTTCTCTCTATTCTGGGGCATGTGTTTCTGTCTACCCGAGGTCCATTCACCTGTATTTGCCTTTTTTAAACTCTCCCTACTGTCTGCACTGCCTGTAGCTCTTGATATTGGATGTGTGTTGCTAAATGGTCTTAGCTTTATTTAGGCCCCATGTGTTAGGTTTATTTAATGTGTTTGACCGGCTGGCGACATACATTCAATGTTCTGTTTAGTTGGTTGTTTTTTTTTCACAAGCAGTGCAGGCACGTCCTGAGAAAGCCTTGTTGCTGTCGGGACGTTAAGCAATGTACAATCAATCAATCAATCTTAAGATAAGCAGATGATGGTCTGAGGCGACATCTGCTCCCCTCCTCGCTCAAACATCTTGAAGGGATCTTCTAAATTTCTTGCTAATGCAGATATGGTCTATTTGGTTCTCTGTAGTATGGTCAGGTGAGACCCACGTTGCTTTGTGTATTCTTCTGTGTGGGAAGATGCTGCCTCCAATGACAAGTCTGTTTAGAGCTCAAAAGTCTACGAACCTCTCCCCATTCTCACTCATCTCCCCTAGTCCCTGTCCCCATCACCTCTTCGTATCCGGTGTTGTCCTCCCCTATTTTGGCATTAAAATCGCCCATGATTATGGTGATGTCTCGCTCCACACATTTGTCCACAGCACTCTGGAGTCGGTCGTAGAACTCTTGTTTCTCTTCCTCATCACTTGTCATTAGTGGGCGCATAACACTGGATGACGTTCAGTTTGATCTTTTTCCTGGTTCTAAAGGCTGCTGTGATAATTCTTGGCCCAAGAGGTTCCCAGCCCATCAGCGCTCTCTGTGCCACTGGTGACAGCTTGAATGCTACACCTTCTGTATGGGGGGCATTCTCCTCTTCATGACCTGAATACAGAATCATCTCCCCACTTAACAGCCTTTTTTGGCCATACTGCGTCCATCTGGCTTCACTGATACCTAGCAGGGAAAGGTTGTACTTTTGCATTTCCACTGCTATCTGGGCGGACTTCCTGCTCTGGTACGTGGTCTTGACATTCCATGTGCCCATGGTTGTGTCCCTGGATAGAGAGAGGCGGCTCGGTCCTGTGGCTTCTGAAGACTTCCAGCTTTCACCACACATCAATAATCTTCTGGTAGAAGAACCTTCCTCCTCCAGGAAAGGAATTGCTGTTTGTCTATTCGTCGGCGTTTTTGTAGCTATTTCTTTATTTGCAGGGTGGGGAAGCTACCCCCACACCCAACCCCCTTACTAGGAGGACCAGGGGCTTTTTGTCGGGGTCTCCTTCCCTTAGACCATGTTGGTTCACGGCACCTTATTTCATTCGGTGCACCCCTCTCGCGAGGGACCCCCTATCCACCACCCAGGGGTCGCGCCTCCACTCCATAATGGTCCCAGCGCGAGGAGCCTTTATAGAACAATATCAAAATCAGCCTAAGAATGTAATGAGTTAAGGGTCAGTTTTTAATAGATATAACTGAATGTGTTTTTCCCCCCCCAGCTACAAGCATGCTCTTGATGGCCTGTATCGAGTGGTGAAGGAGGAAGGCCCCCTTAAATCTTTCAATGGTGCTACCATGGCCAGCTCACGAGCTGTTCTTGTCACCATCGGGCAGGTAGTAATATGTACTAGTCATTTAACCCATTTAGCCCCGATGCCCTGCAGCAGGAGATGGCTTCATCATAATTCAAGGGTAGTGCCTAATGAGCTTGGCACCTGAAGGCTCACCTGGCACTACCCTTGAATTATCATGATCAATCCATCTCCTGCAACTGGTACATCGTCATTAGATAACACCTTGAAAATTTGGGAATTGCAGCAGTGGGGTTATATGGGTGAATCCCTTCATTGCCAGTGAATGCTGATTGTGTTTTGGAAAGCATTGTAAATCATTGTAAATTCAGCATCAGAATCCCCAGGCATCAAAGCAATATGGATGCAAAGGTGTTTCAGCAAGAGACACAGACCTAGAAGGGTCTAACCTCTTGCAGCTGGGTGCCCAGTATGCAATGTACACCAGGCTGACGTTGACCGCAGCGAGCCTGCTGACTTCGGCTTGATAACCGTTTGCGCACGGGGTGGTGGTAGACTTTTCTTGGAAGTGAAGGGTTAACCCTTTTTGCCCCAAGGTCTCATTTCTCAGATTTTGGAGGTATTGCCTAATGACTTATGTACCAGTTGTAGGAGATGGATTGATCATGATAATTCAAAGTTAGTGCCAGATGAGCTTGGCGCCTGAAGGCGCCAAGCTCATCTGGCACTACCCTTGAATTATCATGATTAATCCATCTCATTCTGCAGGGTCCTGGGGCTAAAAGGGTTATGTATTTTGTTTTATGTATCCAAAATTAACTGTGTATTTTGTTTGGTCATAACTGCCTGTATTTTATAACTATTTTCTTCTTATTTTTGCATTATTTTCCAATGTAACCAAAGCTCTTCTTTGCACATTTGCAAAGGAAGTTTATTTAAAACAGCATCGGTGTGTGTGTGTGTGTGTGTGCAGCTGGCCTGTTATGACCAGATCAAGTTGATCATGCTGGCCACAGGACTGTTTCAAGATAACATTGGTCTGCATCTCACCTGCAGCACCATGGCAGTAAGTTCTCTGCAAAGTCTGCACCATCATTAGTACGTTGTATCAGTATCGCAAACACAGTATACCCTGGGGACACAATTTCCACACTTCCTGCCATTACACGGCAAAGAGCAGTATATCAAATTTTGTGAAGGCAAGATTTTCATTGTATAACCCTCAAAATCTTGCTTTTCTCAATGACAGACATACTGCCATATAACAGCAGACATGCGAGTTGTCCTAGAAAGACTACATACCAGTTTGGGAGATAGATTGACCATGACATTTAACCCTTGGGTTGTCGGTGGCAGTTTTTGTAGAGATGACTCCTGCAGGAATCATTGTGACAAAAACTGCTACCGACAGCCGAAGGGTTATAGGATGGTACTAGAATAGCCTTACTGTTCAGGCTGAACCTTTTTCTATTATAGATTACAGGGCTATTTGGGTGAATGAGGTTTCAAAAAATACATAGGAGTATCATGGATGTAACTGCAGTGCACCTGAGATGAACTATGACACTTGTTGTAGGAAGATGTTTCCAATATTCGTTCACAGAGGGGAGTGAGTGTCCCTCGCTGACAAGTTGTATAAACTATCATCAGCTTTTCAGATGACTTTATTCTGGTTTTGTAAAGTTTTGAGGCTGCTCAGCAACACTTTTTTGTTTCAAAGCACAGCTTGTACTGATAATATGAATATTAAGTGTTGTACAGACCAATATTTAACACTTTTTATTCTGATACACTACTGCTTGAAATTAATTTTACCATTTTAGTTGAAGGGTGGTGCCAGAATAGCTTGGCGCCTGAGGCGCCAAGCCTTTCTGGCACCATCCTTCAACTAAAATGGTTGATCTATCTCCTGATCAGTAAATTTAACCTTCATAGGACAATAAGCAAATTGTTAAAAAATCAGCCTTGGAGCATAGATTTTCCTCTTGGTTCACAACTAATATATTTCTTCATTCCATCTGCAGGGCACAATAGCAACTTTCCTGACTATGCCTCTGGATGTCATGAAAACACGAATGATGAATGCAGCTCCAGGCACCTACTCTGTAAGTACTTTTTTCCTGGTTCAGTCCATGCTCCAGTATATTGCAGTACTGGATATCTAATATAAACTGCTCAGGTTTCTGCCTCTCACAAGGTGAGCAAAAGGTCCTCAACATAAGCCTTAGGTGGCCCACACACAGCTGTACATAGGCCAGGTAGCTAATGCTGACATTGGCCTGAGGACCTTTAGCATACCATGTGAAGCAAGTCTGTGTAAATTCAGCACTACTTTAATGTGATCATAAAATAACACTGTTGATGTTTTGGCTCCAAGGTACTACGATATACTGAGACTGACCTGTATTCACTATATGCTTGTGTGCTTGGCTGTTTGATTGTAGGGGTTCAGAATCATCGGTAGACAAATCTCCACCACAGATTAGATACAGTCTGTGTGTCCTAGTCACATGTCTAACATAGCCAAAGACAAAGTTTCACGCCATAAAAGTGATGCTGGGAGGTTGAGGCAGTGACTCACACTCTCAAATGGATTGCTGTGCCATCGTTCTCACAGACTCAAAATGCCTGCTGCAAAAAAATTGATGCAGGAATGGGCAGCCCAGACTGGCACTGGCCATGGCCCAATTGCAACGTGAAGACTTTTGTGGGTCTGCTGCCCAGGAAATGCTGGAGTCAAGAGCAATGATGATCAATTGGACACCCTCGTTGGCAAGGCAGAGGTCACACAGGGGCTATGGATAGGCAGATCAGATATGGTGAGAAACCTCAGAAAGCATTTCCAGGAACAGGAGAGTAGGTTGAGTAGGTTGCACCCCTTTACATTAAGGGTGTCCATGTGGTAATTAAAGGACTGTTTCATTGGATGGCCCTGATCACTGCAGCTTGCATCCTCGGTCGTTCTGATAACGGATAAATACCTCAAAATGCGGATGTCGGTGAGACAACCCCTTGCGAGCAAGAGGCATACGTTCTCTTGACCCTGTGGCTGTAGGGGCTCATGCAGATGGAGCATGCTGTATAAAATCACTAAACTTTTGATGGCTGCGGAATGTTTCACCTACAGTAGGACCTGCTTTGAGCAACCGATCTTTTGGGCTACAAAAAAAGTGGTTTTGAAAGACGCGCTCTCTCAAGAGAAGTTTTGACCCTTTTAGCCCCGGGTCCCTACTGCAGGAGATGGCTTGACCATGATAATTCACAGGTAGTGCCAGATTAGCTTGGTGCCTTCAGGCCAGATTAGCTTGGTGCCTTCAAGTGTCACCTGTCATTGACGACCTTCATTTTGGCGGCTACAGCCACCAAAATGATGGTCGTTATTGACAGGTCAGACATGGGACTTATCCGAATTTTTTCGGAAATCCAAATTTTTTTCCTGCATTTGGGTTATTTTGTTAGATCAGTGCATATTTGTTGAGAAAAAGCAAAAACACTTTTTATTTTTCTTGAACTCATTGCTTACACTATACGATGAATGTAGGTGTTTTGTGAAGTTCCCCCACATGAACATATACTGATTGCGAGTTGCGAGTCCTGGACTCTTTGCTTTCCTAGGATTTGATCTCAACCTGGTCTCATGTCTGACAGGTGATCGCTCCTAAGGGTGGTTGCTGAAAACAAGTTCTGCTGTACGTTTGATTTTGGGACAACTTCTATTGCTGACTTTGATTTTATATGTCCACAGAGTCTCATGGCCTGTGCTATGGATATTGCCAAGAACGGCCCTATGGGATTCTTCAAGGTATCTGACTTTTCATTCGGATTACAGTGTATTTCATTGTTTTAATTTAATGTTGCCATGATTGAGCAGTTGAACGCTTTTGGCTTTGGTAACTTGTGGTGAGACATATCAACCGTGATAGTTACATTTGCTGGTTATTCTTATGAAGCACTTGACAGGAGCTATGCTTGGATGCCCAAAAAACTCGCTGTGTACATTACCACAGGGGAGGCAATCACTAGGGGTGTCGTTACCAGGACACCCGTGGTGGCCTCCCCTCCTTCCTATCCGGTGGCGCGCTTACCGTTTCCCGGCAGTCTCTTCGCTTAGCTGCTCAGGACAGGCCGTGTGCACTTCGTGCTCCGGCTTGAGTTAGGTGGATTACCGTTGTGTACTGTGGACTTTTGGATTTATGTGTTGGGACTTCATGGACGGTGGATTTGTGCTTTGTGTTGTCTTTGGATTACCTATGTGGTCTATGGATTACGTAGTTTTGGTTTTCTGTGGAATTACCGGTTGGCAATGGTGAGGTAAAGTAGCGGTGACTGCCTCTAACCGGTTTCGACCGGGCAGCGGCGGTGACTGGGCCGTGATGTTCGGCAAGCCGACCGGGAGCGCGGTTCTAATTGGAGGTTCCCTGCTTTCACTTGGTTTAGATAAATTATTGAATTAGCGCATTAGATAGGCGCTTTACCCAATTGAATCGGCTCAAAGCGCCGCCGCGAACTGAACCCGTCAAGCACGCTCACGTGACGCGCATTCATTTATACACTGTACATAAACACTGAGCATTCACATGGTGCAAAGGGCAAGCTCAAGCGAGCTACCTACCCTGGTCGGGCGGCTCCTCCAGCCGGACGCACCGTTGATGCAGAACTTGGGAAGAAGAAAGATGGTCACATCTGTGGGCGTTTACCGGAGGGAGTAACCGGCGCCGATCTCACAGCTGAAGTTGAGGAAGGCGCTACAGGAAGGCAGAATCATACAGAATTGAGAATAAAAGGTGCCTCGGGAATTCCCGCCTTCAGCGGATGATTGAGCCTAACATTCGGATTGGGGCTTGCCCCCCGTCCAAGCCCGGGCACCAAGAGCTCCACCCCGCCTCGTAGAGGCCCCGGATATGCTCGACCGCCAACGATGGGGTACGTCCCCTAGGCACGTGTCGGCATTCGAGCTCGGTCCCTCCGCAGTAGAGAGATTGGGCGAGATTTTCACCCCACAGGTGAAAGATGGAGAGAGAGAGAGCCCAAGCGGGGGACCCCCCCTCTGAGAGGAGAGTGCCCGCCAGCCTTAGGCCGGACCAGCGCCGTTACCGGGCCGCGTCTATAATGCACCTCTCAGACAGGGACAGGAATGAGAGACACAGAGTGAACTCTGCACCTCCACCCCTCCGCTTTGAGGGCCTGGATATGAGAGAACGGCTGAGACGAGAAGGGAAGTAAAGTCAGAATATGGTTGGCCGAAGCTGTCCATAGGAGGTCGGACATTCGGTCATTAGAGCCAGCCGATGGAGGTGCATTCCCGTCGCGAGTGAACCACCAGGACACCTCCTCCACGCCATAGGCACATGGAGATGACACAGGCTTTAGGGTCCCCGAGTCGAAGAGTGGAGCCACAGACGAGATCTAACGCACAGGGTGGATCCCCATGACCGAAGCCCTATTGGGAAGAACTACTCGGTCAGCAGTCGACGAGAGGTGGTGCAACCACACACCCACATTTCACCCTTGGAGGTAGAGAGGATCTCACAGTGGCCATGGACCTGCATTACGCGGGGAGGAAACCTACATGTTCGGTCGGACGACCGCAGCAGCGGGAAGAAGGACGCTACAGATACCTATTGCCTGGGAACCCCTTCTTCCTTCTTCGCCTCTCCGACAAGCGGACAAGCGCAGGTACGGCGCAGCGTGGGATCTCTCGGTGACGCCGAGCATCAGAGGCGCCCGGCAAGAGCGGCCGTTCTTCAGACCAGAGCTTTAAGGGCCGATTTCCTCGGGAGAACGACAGCCTCGACACCAGCGCCGGGATCACGGAGATGGCAGCGGCAGGACGGAATCGCCCTCACTTTCGACACTCGACCTCAGCCTGTTGGATTATGGAACGAGCGTTAGCGCAGCAACACAGTGGGTCCCGCTCTCTTCCGAGTGGGAGCAGCATCTCGCGGGTCAGGATCCTTGTAGGGGATGAGGGAAAACACATCAACAGGCTGGATTGGAAGGAGTGTGCTTCGCGTTCTCGCCGGGAAGCAGTGGCGCACAGGTCAAGATATCCTCGCCGTTGGACGAGAGATCAAGCCGTCAAATACCTCAACATGTCGCAGATGAAGCAGGGCGGCTCGCGCTCTCTCCGTGGGAAGCAGCGTCTCACGTGTCAGGATCCTCGTAATGGACAAAGGATCAAGCGGACGAACACATCAACAGGCGGGAGATGGAAGCAGTGTGCCCCGCATTCTCTCCGATTGGAAGCAGCGGCCCACAAGTCAGGACATGCTCGTACGTGGACGAGGGATCAAGCCGCTCTAACACTTCAACAGGCTGGAGGGAAAGCAGCGTGATTCGCGCTCTCTCTGGGTGGGAGCAGCGTATCTTGGGGCAGGAGTACGCGTAATCTCCGACAGCTCGACAGTGGTGGCCTACATCCAGAACCGAAGGTCGAGGAGGCACTAAGCCTACACCCGGAGGACGTGGTTTGGAGTGGGGGTAGACAACGGACACGCCTAGCAGACGGTCGGTGCGCTCCAACACATCGCAGATTCGCTGCTCTTTGGACGAAGCGTCTGGGTTCGTTGCGTCATTCCGCTGGCCGTCATCGCCCTGAGAGGAAAGCTGCGACGATGACCAACGCATTGAGTGGCCCAGTGCGTCACGTTGCTCCTTCGCAGACTTCGGGATCTAGCAGAGGCATTGGGCGACCACTCGGCAAGACGGCGGCGGACAACAGAGGTTCTTCTGAAGACTCCCGATGACCAGAGAGGATAAACATCTACTTCCGCCGGCAGTGATGTGGAGTCTCTTATGGGCGGTACTGTGCCAGTGGTGGATAGGAGGCGTGGATGCTGTCGGCGGCTCCCTACAGACTCGGGTGCGAGGAAGCAGAAGCGAGGCTTGGTCAGGACTGCGCCCGGGGTTTGCTTCCCCCTAGCGGATGGGGGCTTTCATCGAGAGGTGAAGCCTTCCGGTAGCAAGTGTCTGGAAAACATCTGGGACTTTGCAGCCTCGGTCCATCGGAGCGGGACACGCACGGAGCTAGTTACAGCATTTAGGATGGTGTACCACCCCGCAGCCTACTCCTTGGCGGAGATGGCCGGCGACGAGGGATATGAAGGGACTTGCTGTTGTGACAGGTTCCACGCTCGCCCGTCCTTTTTGGGGATAACACAGCGGTAGAAGGCTCCGTGCGAGGACATTCTTCGGTGGGACCGACTTGGCAGACGATAAGACGACAGCACAGGATCCCTTGTCACCTCGGCAGGATTGTCTCCACTCGCTCCAATTAGCGGTGGCGAGAGGGAAGCTTTCGCTACAGCGCGACTTGGTGATGTCCTGCCTAGAAGGAGACCACGGAGGTGAGCCAAGATCCTGAGGCCCGACAGGTTACAGTAGGCCCTGACGGATCCCGGACCCAGAGACTACGTGACATCTAGTGTCGGCTTTGACGCGTACTAGTAGCTTCGGCCCTACGCTTGCAACTACTTGGACGGTCGGACCTCTGGACCAGATGGCGAAGCATGGGAGGACCCGGACTCCTGGCTGACGCAGCGCCGCCAACGCGGATTCCGGGGCTTCGGAGGCAAGTCCGACATGGGACCAGCACCCAGTTTTGCCGCCTAGGCAGGGAGTGCCTGACCAATAACAGCGGGATAGCAACGAGTGAACACACAGGCAGATACATCCGCTGGCTGGTGTGATGGCGGTGCAGCTGGTGCTCGTCAGATGGAAGCAATGGCTGATGCTACGGAAGGTACGGGTGCGCACTGGCTCCTCGACAATGGCTTACACTATGGAAGGTACGGGTGCGCTCCAGCTACTCGACAATGGCTGACACTACGGAAGGTACGGGTGCGCTCCGGCTACTAGAGGTCGGGGTTTCTTCGTGTAGCACTTCTGCCGGTCGTGCAGAGATCGGGCCAGCATTCGTTGGACACGTCGAAGGTCAGCTCAACGTACGTGCGGATTCCCCTTGTGGCAGGGTCAGCGGTAGCGTAAAGAGTGTTACTACACCCGGCTGCCTTCCAACTTCTCTACGCGTGTGAGGAGTCTCCGATGATAGGCCGGTCCTCCTGTAGTGGAACAAGAAGCTGCTTCCTCTGTCGCCTCCAGACCGGATCCACAAGCCTCGATGGGCTCCTTCGAGGAACGGACTCCTTGCATAGCCAACCACCTTTACATACGGATTCTCCGGTTCGTCTGTTCACGGAAGTTAAGCCGTTGGGGGTGGTTAATCCGTGGTTGGATAACCCCCTGGGAACAACAGGTATGGTGGAAGTCATCTTAACCCTTATCTTGTTCACCAGAGGGTGACATACGTTCGAATAAGAATAGTTAAAGGGTAGCGCCGAAGTGGCTTGGCGCCACTAGGCTTCACGCTAATCCGGGCTAGCCTTCAAGTAAGCCTGTGGGCTATTTTCTTATTTCTAGAGTATAACCTGTGTATGGCAGGGCACAATTGAAACTGTTAGGCTCTGGCTGATATGGGTTAAGATGCGGCAGCGCGTTCCCTCCCTATAGGACGGGTACATAGGGGCTCCACAAGCCCAGGAATGGCATGGGGATTAGGACTTGGTGACCGTTCAGCTGGATCACAGTCCTTTGGAGACACGCGGCGAACCCCTGCCTCAGCTCCGCGTCCGAGACGATCGCAACAACCCTGGAAGCAACTGTTTGTACAGACACATAGCACAGTTGGCGCAGCACGCTGGGAAATGGACAGTCAGCACTCACACCAAGAAGCTTCTCGGGTCTGACAGTGGATGCGATTGCAGCGACTCAAGGATTCTCTGACAGTACTGATACGAGGGAGAGTGAAGAGTACTACAGGCCAGATGTGCAGCGGAGCAACTCTCGCCACAGACTGTACCAACCCATTTTGGCCGAGTTCATCTAGGGGTTCCCAAGCAGTTCAGATCCCTCAGCATCGTACGAATTTACCGGGTAGCAGCCACTTACTGACACCAAGCACGGACCAGCGCCGGTACAGACCTCTCGGACCGGATCGAGCACCGTCGTCGGCAAGACGGCTGGCTTCCGCTGACGTTGAGGGAAACCTAACAGGAAGACGGCTCGATACAGCTCTTCACAGACCTTACGTTCTGGCAAAGAAAAGCCTCCCAGCATCGGCGCTCCAAGTATTGTCCATCCGTCCTCTCAGGCCAACGGAACAGAGTGGGGAATCCCGCCTACAGGACCCCGTCAGGGTGCTTAAAGTTACCTGCACAGAACTAAGCCACTATTACTATGGCACTTGCGCCTATTCCTGCCCTTGGCTCCGGGCAGATGAGACATATCTGCGTAGGCAATCTGATCCTGGCTCCGCTGGGTGATACGGGAGGCATACAAAGATCTGCACAAACCAAGACCTTGCGTATCAGGGCACATGAAGTCAGAGCAGTGGCAACTGGCATCGCCTTTGACCGCAACTGCGTGGTCAGCGACATGGTGGCAGCCGTGGGTTGGCGGGCCGAATCTACCTTCGCCCGCTTCTACCTATGAGATCTATCCGGCCAGCGCGACAACCTGACCTTACTGGAGGACACATCAGCAGCGCAGCACTCCCTCCAGGCGCCTCTGGCGCCGTAGGTAACGCCTAGCTAAAATTGTCGGGAGTGAGCGCGTAGGGTGGGACCCTCAATTTACGCGCAGAGGTACTTGGGCGTGGGACAGGTGGCCTATTCGCCATTCTTCCTAGTAGTTTTGCCGTCGGTAATAATTTGGAGAAAATAAATACAAAATTTTCTAAAATGTATTTTTTTGAAAAATACTTACCGACGGCATTACTCAGAGGTCCCTCCCGCCTTCCCCGCTTGCCGCAGTCGAGCTAAGACTCAGAGACTGCCGGGAAACGGTGAGAGCGCCACCGGATAGGAAGGAGGGGAGGCCACCACGGGTGTCCTGGTAACGACACCCCTAGTGATTGCCTCCCCTGTGGTAATGTACTCAACGTGTTTTTTGGGCTAAAATTGTTAAGCTAAGCGAAGTATTCCTAGTAGTAATGCCGTCGGTAAGTATTTTTCAAACAAATACATTTTAGAAAAAAAAATATTTTTCTGCTGTCAATGGAGCTTTTGTGTGTTGCTAAATTTTTGGTGTTTGTTCTGATGGTGATGGTGGTATTTAAAAAAAAAAAAATTTAAAGCTGTTATGGGTTAAATGTGCTTTTGAAACCTTGTCTGTCTCAACATTCTAAGAATAACACATAAAGCCCTGACATGCTATGACAGTATATGGATCGACCATGATACTTCAAGGGTGGTGTCAGAATAGCTTGACATCTACAGGCGCTAAGCTATACGGACACCATCTTTAAACTGTCATTGTCGATCAGACTTCAGAACTGTGATGTAGACCTCAGAGAATATCTAAAAATGGACAATTTCATCCTCATGTTATGAGTTCACCCTTATCATTCAGAATACCCCATTGTATGAAATAAGTTTGACTAAAATAATTTAAGGTAGTGCCAGAATAGCTTCGAGCCTCTAGGCGCCAAGCTATTCTGGCACCACCCTTGAACTAAAGCCATTGGTCTATATCCTTAGCTGTAAGTACTATAATGTAGCTTGCATGTGGCAGTTCACAAATTTTAAGCTTTTAGCCTCAGTATGATATGGGTTAATAGACAGTTTTCATTTGGATGTTGTTTGCTGTGTGTTGGCAGTGAAGGAATTACCCAATAAAAATCAGTGAATTCAAATACATATGCACTATGATTTACCAGTAATAATGTTTTTTCTCTGATGTCAGGGCTTCGTGCCTGCCTTCGTCCGGCTGGGACCTCACACAGTCCTCACTTTCGTGTTCTTTGAGCAGATTCGCCAGAACTTTGGTGACGACCCTGTTCCAAAATGATCAGCGTGAAATATAGTGTACAAGAGGCCCTTTGGTCGCCATGTACTCAAGTTGGACTGTGCCTTACCCATAACCCTTTGGATGGACATCCATAATGCATCTTGCTGAGGCGATTCCTGCAGGAATCACCTCAGCAAGATACACTACGGATGTCCATCCAAAGGGTTAGTGGGAACTGCACATACAATGTAAATTTTAATGGGAGGTGGGGGGGGGGGGGGGGAAGCTACATTTGTAGATGGTATTTTGGTGCACCAGTGGATTTGATAATAGCAGGGACAGACATGACAAAATCTTTGGACAGTATCTTTTTAATGCAGGTCAGCCAACATGCAACAGTGGGGTTATAGCAGTGACATCTATGAGAAAAATCTTTAGACAGTATTTTTGATGCAGGTCAGCCTCAGTTTTACGTGCACCAGTGGATTTTATTATGGCATGTACAGGTGTCTAGCACTGGTATTGGTGGTTTCTTTCAGTTTCAAACATTCATAAATTTAGCACGTGAATGATGCGAGTATAAATGACACTGTCTGACTGCCAGACACAGGTCCTGCGTTACACTTAGGCAGACCTGCATTCATATGATCATGGAATTATTCCACCACCAGAATGAAGCATAAAGAGATTTTATAGGGTCTTAACTGGTGTTATTTTTTTATACAGCTAATTATATACACCTTTGAATATTAATCAGTATACTACCGGTACATATGGTGCAGTCAAATGATTATGGTGCAATTTTAAGTTTGCACGGTGTGATTTGCTGTTGATTTGTTACTTTGTGTATGTGTGTGTGGGCATCTTATTTTGTGTACCTCTGTCCAGTGGACATGCAAAATTCTGCTTCTTGGCTCTTCTGCATATGCTGCAAATAGTGTTCTGTTTGAAATTCACAAGACAAAATTTACTGTGTGCGTATTATGAGTTGCAAATGCGGCATGCAACTTTTAGTGGTGTCTACTTAACTCATTGAGCCCGATGGCCGTATTTCCCCAAATTTGGAGGCGTCATCTAATGACTATGCACCAGTTGCTGGAGATGGATTGACCATGATAATTCAAGGGCAGTGCCAGATTAACTTCGCGTCAACAGGCGCCAAGCTAATCTGGCACTACCCTTGAATTATCATGGTCGACCCATCTCCTGCTGTAGTGCGTCGGGGGCTAAATGAGTTAAAGCAGTTATGCTCAATGCCAATCCCCAAAATCCATTCCATTATTAAAAACTGTGTAGCATCAGATGTAGTGCCATACTTGTGTAGTTCCATACTTGTGTAGTCTCCTATCTAATCACCAGTATTTCTTTCACATTAATTCTTGGAAGATGTATGTGCATTGAAGCATGTTACACACACAGTACAGTAATAAGTTATGTATTTTCGTATGATGCATTATAGTTTGTGTTGTTCACAAAAAAAAAAACATTTGTAGTCCCAGATAAACTGTTTTGCCATTACAAATTTGTTAAGTGTATGCTAACATCCCCCCCCCCCCCCCCCCCCTCCTTCACCTCCCTTTCCGGTGGTCATCATATGTGGAAAGTGTTCAGACATTTTCTGTCTTCTGGAATCTCAGGGCTGCCACTGATCCCACCTATCTACTTGTTCAGAACAATGTATATTCTCATATCACATCGTAACACCTCTCAATATAGCAAAGATCTCGCACAAAACACACAAAAAATAATTTTACTTGCTTCTGCAAATTAATTCAGCAAACTGACTCTTTAGCAGATTCCAAAGTGTCATTTTTTGGCCACCATACACTACTACTACTGTGTAAGGAGGCCATATATATCCATGAATAATGATGAAAGTCCACCCATCTGTCTCAGCTGTTTGTTGCTATGTTTTTAACCCATTTAGCCTCAATGCCCTTCAGCAGGAGGTGGACCGACCATGATAATTTAAGGGTAGTGCCTGATTAGCTTGTTGCCTGATGGCACCAATCTAATCTGGCACTACCTTGAATTATCATGGCTGATCCACTTCCTGCAACTGATATCGTCACACAGTGACATCCCTAAATCCAACCTTGGGGCTAAATAGGTTAATAACGGATTAAATGAGCACATGACGATTCCATCAGCTGGATGAAAAGTTTAGTTAGAAGCGTAGAATCTCATGATTACCTGAAGATCTATGCCTCTTATAGATGTACATGTATTCACAGTGTAAGTTCATGTGCATGAAGCAATGTCTGAGTCACATCACACAAAATACATCTGCATAAACATAATAAGGAAACTCGCTACATAAATTCGCTAGTCATGCCAGATCGAAACAGTAGGAGGAAAATAAATTATTTTTTTCCTGACTATCATAGTCTAAGGATCGCAGCTGCATTGATAATGTTTGGTTGTATTGAAAAAAACGAGAAAAAAATTCGCTTATTGTGCATCATCAGTTTCGCAGAATTCAATCTGACTTATCGCTACTTGTAATCAGGTGCCTGTGGTGCTCATTAGGACACTGTTTTACTAAATTGCCTAAGGGCTTCAAAAAGTACTTAAAATAAAAGATCATGCTGCCAGATACCAACCTCCCATGCGCAGAATTAAAGGCAGGAGAGTGTTTCAAACATTGATAACTTGACGATCGCAGCCACTGAAAAAATAACTTATTTACTGCTAGGGTCCGTAATACTGTATCACCCAGTCTCCTCCAGGATGTTCTCCTTACTATTGTTTGTTTGCATATTTGGTATTTGTTTTGTGTGGATTGCCTGCGGTGAAGAACAGATTACTTTGATAGTTTTCTGTCTCAAACACACATCCACACGTATCACTGCAGTTGCATGGTGTGTATACTGTATACTGATACAGATACTGATGTTTGTATTCTTAAGCCCTTCCCTTCCACTTTTGTTTCTGAAACCTTTGTTCACTCAACAACTAAAAGTGACAACCATCCAGTGGACATACCAGTAGGTACAAAGGTGGTTTTAGCAAGAAGTACAGCTCCTCCTTTCGGCGAGTCGGTCTGATGATCATCTTCATCGGACTACAATACCACGATGTAACCCTCCAAGTAACCCAACACTGACGATTCAATGCCTAAGTGTATCAGCTGAGTTTGCAAACTAGTATGTATTGTGTAACTTTGACACAAGTCAGTTTTGCACTTTATTTTCTGCACAAATTGTTTTCCTTCTGATACATTGATCAAGTGACTGATACAGATAATTTAATTCTGTTTGCTCCCCAAAATGTAGTCGCACGTTAAAAAATAATTGATTAATGGACATCTTGGCTTTCCATTGAGCATACAATATTTTAACCATAGATGGCCTGTGCAGTCGTGTGAGGGACACTACAGCCAACATCAGCCTAAAGACCATTATATTTAATGGTTTGTGCACGTGTATATGTGTTTTTAATAGGTACAGTTTTGCAAAAAGCAGCAGAAAGAAGTTGCCAATATGCAGCAGTTGTGTGTGCATTTATCTTTGGTGATATTTTATTTGTATGGATTTTCAAACTCGGCCAACTTTAAAAATTATGTATCTGTATTGGTGGGTTTCCAGGAATGTAGTACAATGTATATTACTCTACTGTACCTCTCTTGTGCATGCATCCACCAGTAACGTATACATTACTGGTGCCCGCATGCGGGGGAGCGGGGGAGGGACCAACATGTACCATATGTACTTGGATAATGTATTAGAAATTAAGCTTGGCATACACAGATTTGTCTTATTGATTTGTGAATTAGTTTTGTCGTTTATTTGCTTCTTAATTCAGCTCTTCATTGTAAGACATCTTCAGATATGAAATGTGTGGGCATCACGTTAAGCACTAAAGAGTCACATGTCTTACATGTGTACATGTACTTTGTACCTCTCGCACTAAATATGCTGGTCTGTGATTCTGGATCTTATAACCAAGTGCTGTAAGGCCGAAAATCACAGACCAACACACATATAAACTTGTTTACAATATTCATGCTGAATACGATGATTTTTGTCAGTTGTGTATGAAATGAGATTTGTGTAAGCTGAACAGAATAGAATGGTACTAGAGTAGTTACAAAAAATGCCCTTTGGCTGTTGGTTGCACGTTTTGCAATGATTCCTGCAGGAATCATCACAACAAGAAGTGCTACTGACAGCCACAGGGTTAACCCATTTAACCCCACGGCCGCATTTTCAAACGTTTGGAGGTGTCGTCTAACAAGTACCAGTTGTAGGAGATGGATTGATCATAATTCAAGGGTAGTGCCAGATGAGCTTGGCACCTGCAGGCGCCAAGCTCATCTGGCACTACCCTTGAATTATCATGATCAATCCATCTCCTGGTGCAGGGTCCCAGGGCTAAATGGGTTAAGACAATGTACGTTGCGTGGATGAGAGTCTGTGTATTTGTTTTCTGAAATTGTTGCAGCCTTCTTTGTCAAATGCCCACACATGTAATTGGAGACTGCCCAATTTACACAATAAAAATCTCTTAAAAACATTTAAATTATCTTCCTTATTATGTTCACCCAGAAACGCCACTGAAGAAGATAGGATGGCCAGAAAAGTTCAAAGGTGATACTGGATGATTTTGGTGCCTATAGCTAGTCTGACTCTACCCTTTAACTATCATGTACAACCCATCTAGTAGTTTTTGTCTACCGTATTGAAAATACGGTAGACTTTGAAATGGGGCTGGTCAGAGCGCATTCTGGAGCATGCACATGACGTTTTGGGTGTGCGGGGCAGAAATTCTGGCAAAAAAGTAATAAGATAAAGATGACGTCACGTCAAGTTACGCAAACCTTGCTAGAGAACGTCTTTTTGGCGCCAAAGCGCCCTATGTGTGTGTGTGTGTGTGTGTGACGACTAGAACCCGCGTTTGAGGACGGACAAGCTTGAAATTTAAGGATATTGTCCCTAAAAAAATTATCTCAAGAGCTTTTTAAATTTTTTTTATCAAGATGCTCATTGGCGAGAAAATGTCTGTTTCACAAAAACCGGTTGTTCCACACTGGAGTCCATAATTTTTCTTATATTTACTAGATAGTTTGCATATAGCTAGATAAAAGGGAGATATTGAATGAGTTTGTTAACCAGCATTGTACCTCTAGAACTTTTTGAGTGATAATTAAATATTTTTTAAAAATATATATTTTCACGTTTCGGGGATTAATTTCATGAATTATATGGGTTAGTTTTAATACAATTTAATTTTTATGAAAAAAATCTTCTTATTAATAATCGCATGATTTTTCATTAACGGTATTTGCATAAGCCTACAATTCATCTCGGCTGTCGGGTATGATCAGGTCAATTGTGACCTGTATGCGCTAGGTGTCAAAATCAGACAATTTTCTGCACCACTTTTTGCAGTCATTTGTAAAACCGGCTAACATACCTTTAATTTTTCTTTTACAAAAAAAAATATCTTCTCATTAATACCCGCATGTTTTTTCATAAACAGTGTTTGCATAAGCCTGCTGTTTGTGCTGGCCATGGGGTAGGATTAGGTCAAAATTGTGACTTGTAAGCCATAGGCGTGAAAATCAGCAAGAAAATTGCAAAGTTGGGTCCTTTACGTCACATGTTAGGGCGATGAGTGACGTATAACATCGAGTCATCACTATGAACACCGTGTCGTGACAGGACTAATGATGCCATGACGTGAAGCTAAAAGTGACGTCATTTTGCTGCTCGTTCTATTTATTGTTCTTCAGAATTCAATTCAAAAATCATTATTGTCCATTAAATATATTGGTGTAAAATGGAAATTTGTCTTCGGCTCACAAACATGAACAAGCAATTAAACACATTTAAATAAAAATCCCTCCCCACTTATAATCCTTGCCGAATCACATTCTATTGATCAGTTTGAATCACATTATCACCACTCCGTTCTATCACAGTACCATCCCTTGCTATCACAACTTATCACAGTGCTTACGATTTCATCAGGAGAAAAAGGACTATCACCAGCCTTCCTAATAGGGCTGCTCATGAGGGTCCCAGCCCCTGGTCACACACACACACACACACACACTATAATGCGATGGACTTAAAATAATAAAAGAAAAAGTAATTTATAAAACCGCATTCTTAGTTGTCAGGGAATAGTCATAGAAGGCCTTATCTCTGAACGGTAGCAGAGCTTAACACGCTGACAGCTGATGGCACGAAGGGTCGTTTGTAAACATTCCTTCGCGCCAGCGGCACTTTGTACCGGCGTCCCGAGGTCAGCAGTTGGAACTGGCCAAGGAGAGGATGGGTTTGATCTGTGGTGATCTCTACAGCCTTCCTCCGGACAGCCTGGTGGTACGAGTCTGACACTAGGCAGATGTCGCAGCTTTACACCAACAATTTTGCTGGCTTGGTTGACAACTTTAGACAGCCTCGTCTTATCCTTAACAGTCAGGTGGCTGTCATACCATGAGACAATGTTAAAGGCAAGGATACCCTCCACTAGAGACCTGTACACTGTCACCAGGATGTCCGGAGAAATGCTGAAACTCCTCAGTTTACGGAGAAGGTACAGTCTTTGCTGAGCTTTCTTATACACGTGATCAGCATTTGCTGTGAATGTTATCAGTGTTGCTGTCAATGACGGTGCCCAGGTACTTAAAGGCGGGAACCATCCCCACCTGCTGGTCTTTGAGAGGCTTCCTTAACAAGTTCTTACCCTCCCGGCCTCCAGCCCCGCCCCCCCAGCCAGCCCCATAGTCTTTTCAGTCTTCCCAACATTCAGCTGTAGAAAGCTGTCATCGAACCACTGCCGGGCAACGTCATCGACGGCTGCAAAATACTGTGACAACTGAGGTGGCCTCGTCTTCAAGTTGGCCACGAGAGCCATGTCATCTGCGTATTTGATCAGCCGTGTTTAGTCTAGGGCTGTGTTGATCTGGAGCTGGTTGGTGTTGATGGAAAAAAGTACAGATGACAACACACAACCTTGTGGCGCGCGCCCGCTCCCTTGACAGGATCATGATCATTCCATCAGTAGATGGAACCATTCTGTCAGGCGAGCCGGCCGAGACAAGCGATCTAGAAGACTCACATGTCCGGACACTTGTTTTGGAGACCCTCAGCGGACCCACCCGCTGTGGCTGGTCGCCGCACAGAAACGCCCTAATTCACAGAACGAGGTTGTTGTTCGCCTCAAGCTCCAGTAGTCGATGTAGCAAGAGAACTGAATGGCTCAATAGTATTAAGTGCGCTACTCAAGTCCATGAAAAGAATGCGCGTCTGGTTGCCATTTGTGTGTCCAGGTCAGTGGCGACAGACCGCGTCAAAAAGGGTAAGGCACGCGTCTTGCGCGATCTGTACGCAAACTGGAGCGGATCCATGTGATCGGCCACAGCGGCGGTGACTCGAGCTGGCTGCACACAACTGACCCTCTCCGTTGACTTGCACAGCACAGATGTTAGGGCCACAGGCCTGAAATCCTTTAATTTTTTTGCGCCTGGCTTCTTGGGCAGTGGCATGATCGTTGAGGAGCACCACGTACGAGGGACACAGTGAGTGTTCATGAGGTGCTGGAACAGTAGGGTCATCACACCTCCCTGCCAGTTCGGGGAACACACTCTTTTAATACTCTCCTCTTCAGACCGTCGGGTCCGGCGGTCTTCCTGGGGTTAACACAAGACAGGAACTTGACAACGTCCTTCTCACACACTTTGACAGGAGCTGCATGCAGTGTAGACGTCAGAGAGGAGCACAGATCCTCGATCTCTGTGCTGAAGTCCCCATTAAACCTGGCGTAGAACGTATTCAGGTCGTTGACGAAGGTAACAGGATGTCACGACCCCGCTCCCGGGGCACGAACTATGACTGAGATCTACAACTCGAGATACACCCAACCCACACTAACACAAACCTAACACAAACACCAGAGGAACAATGATGACGACATTTATTACATATAACCCTAACAATCAGCCAACTATTCTCAATCAATCCTAACCACACACTCACGCATCACATTCACACACGTCCAAACTCCCCACCTCTAATATCCACTATACACAATACAAAATAACAAATAAATAAACTAAATATCCCTAATATAAAAGGCTGAGAAAACTTACTTACTTATGCCTGTCACCCCTACCCGGGTATAGGCCGTCGACGAGAGACCTCCAGCAACTCCTGTCCTGTGCTTTTCCTTCGATTCTACTCCAGGTGGTTCCCAGTCTTTTGATGTCTGCTTGGAGGTCTCGACGCCAGGAGTTTCTCGGCCTACCTCTTTTCCTCTTTCCCTGGGGGTTCCATGAGAAAACTAGTATATGATAAATAAAATATCTCTAATAAAATACGAAGACAGATTTAAGAAAACTAATATATGATAACGACTATCCTTAATACAACTAAACTGAAAAGTTTAAACCCAAAAGCCACCGGACCCCGACGGAAGCACAAGCGTCAGGCGCTAACGCCAGTAGACCAACGCCTTTGCTTCCGCGAAGAGTCCCTCACAGCACGTGGCTCCTTAATATAGTATGGCACATAGCACAATATCAAATATACCATAAACCAAATATATTTACTAACACACAAATGAAGATCGAAAAAATGAATATTGTTTATAAGCTACTACATCTCCTCAGCGGGAGCACGAACGACAAGTTCGAATTAAACTAATGCTCTAGCAAACTAGACATTCACCGCACAAGCTCTTTTAACTAGCACGTCTCAGAACAAACAATATCATGTATACAAATGGAGCAAATATCACTAATTCAACCTGACTGAAAAAAGTTGAATAAACAATCTATTTCACGTCACGGGACCTTCTCGCCGGAAGCACAACCGTTAAGCAAAGCTCAACTCGACGCTCTTGCTTCCGCTATAAGGTCTTCCGTAACACAGGCTGTCTTTAAATAATACAATATCTCCGTCACTGTGACAAAGCTCCTCTCACAAGATTGTCACTACGAGGAGAATGCAATAAATCTTAACGTTCTTTACAATATTATAAATATACAAGACTTTCCTCAAACAGGTTAGAAATAAGTGGGACGACCCGACCTGACTAAAGGCCCCGCCACACGGGCCGGTTGTGCCCCGATTTTGAAGCCGATTCCGATCCGTTTGCGATCGGATGACGTCAATTATCCGATCCGGTCCCAATCGGCTGGGAATCGGGTGACTAGAACCAGCTCTATATTTCCGATCCGAATCGGTCCCGATCGTAAGCTTCAACCAATCAGAGCGCGTCTTCGCGCTGAGGCCATATGGCGTTGAGGCGCGTCCCCTGGGTGGTGGATAGGGGGTCCCTCGTGAGAGGAGTGCACCGAATGAAATAAGGTGCCATGAACCAACATGGTCTAAGGGAAGGTGACCCCGACAGAAAACCCCTGGTCCTCCTAGTAAGGGGGTTGGGCGTGGGAGTAGCTTCCCCACCCTGCAAAAAAGGAAATAGCTACAAAAACGCCGACGAAAAGACTAACAGTAATTCCTTTCCTGGAGGAGGAAGGTTCTTCTACCAGAAGACTTATGACGTCCTGTGGTGAAAGCCGGAAGTCTTCGGAAGCCACAGGACCGAGCCGCCTCTCTCTATCCAGGGATACACCATGGGCACATGGAACGTCAAGACCATGTACCAGAGCGGCAAGGCCACCCAGATAGCAGCGGAAATGCAAAAGTACAACCTTTCCCTGCTAGGTATCAGTGAAGCCAGATGGACGCAGTCTGGCCAGAAAAGGCTGTTAAGTGGGGAGATGATTCTGTATTCAGGTCATGAAGAGGAGAATGCCTCCCATACAGAAGGTGTAGCATTCATCCTGTCACCAGTGGCACAGAGAGCGCTGATGGGCTGGGAACCTCTTGGGCCAAGAATTATCACAGCAGCCTTTAGAACCAAGTAAAAGCACAAGCTGAACGTCATCCAGTGTTATGCGCCCACCAATGACAGTGACGAGGAAGAGAAACAAGAGTTCTACGACCAACTCCAGAGTGCCTTGGACAAATGTGCGGAGCGAGACATCACCATCGTCATGGGCGATTTTAATGCCAAAATAGGGGAGGACAACACCGGATACGAAGAGGTGATGGGGAGACAGGGACTAGGCTTGGAGATGTGTGAGAACGGGGAGAGCTTTGTAGACTTTTGTGCTCTAAACCGACTTGTCATTGGAGGCAGCATCTTCCCACACAGAAGAATACACAAAGCAACTTGGGTCTCACCTGACCATACAACAGAGAACCAAATAGACCATATCTGCATTAGCAAGAAATTTAGAAGATCCCTTCAAGATGTTCGAGTGAGGAGGGGAGCAGATGTCGCCTCAGACCACCATCTGCTTACCTTATGAATGAAGCTCAAGCTAAAGAAAAGCTGTACAGAGACAAGAAGAAGACAGCGCTATAATGTAGGCCTCCTGAGAGACACTGGAGTTAGAGAAGAGTTCAAACTGGTGCTGTCCAACCGGTTTCAAGCGCTACTTACTTACTTACTTACGCCTGTCACCCCTACCCGGGTATAGGCCGTCGACGAGAGACCTCCAGCAACTCCTGTCCTGTGCTTCTCCTTCAATTCTACTCCACTTGGTTCCCAGTCTCTTGATGTCTGCTTGGATCAAGCGCTACAGGAGCTAGTAAATGAAGAGGAGGAGGTCACCACAGAGCAGCAGTGGAAGGCAGTTAGAGAGGCGCTGAACTCAACCTGCAAAGACACTGTAGGGTTCAGGAAACGCCATCACAAGGACTGGCTGTCGGCACAGACCTTGAAGAAGATAGAAGTGAGGAAGCAGAAGAAAGCAGTTGTCAACAACAGTCGCACGAGAGCAGCCAAAGTAAAGGCACAGGGGGAATACTCGGAAGCCAACCGCGAGGTGAAGAGGAGTATCAGGGCAGACAAGAGGGCCTACACAGACAGCCTGGCAGCAGAGGCAGAAAAGGCAGCAGGCAGCGGCAACATGAAACAGCTCTACGACATTACCAGAAGATTGTCGGGCAAGTATGGCCATACAGAAAGACCAGTAAAAGACAAAGAAGGCAAGCCTATTGCAGACAGAGTAACCAACTCGACAGATGGGCCGAGTATTTTGAAGAGTTACTGAACAGACCTAGCCCACCCGACCCCCCAGACATCCAGCCGGCAGAGACCGACCTACCCATCAGCTGTGACAGACCCAGCCGGGAAGAGATCAGAAGAGCAGTGGCATTTTTGAAGAACGGCAAAGCAGCAGGCCCAGATGGCATCCCAGCGGAGTCTCTGAAAGCAGACCTAGAGACAACAGGGGAGATGCTGTACCCACTGTTTGGAAAGATCTGGGAAGAGGAGGTGATGCCGGATGACTGGAAGGAGGGGTACCTAATCAAGCTTCCCAAGAAAGGCGACCTCAGCAAGTGTTCCAACTACAGAGGAATCACCTTGCTGTCAGTACCAGGAAAGGTCTTCAACAGGATCATCCTGGAGAGAATGAAGAGCTCCGTTGACCCCCAGCTGAGAGACCAGCAAGCAGGATTTAAAAAGAACCGATCATGTACAGACCAGATCGCCACTCTCCGCATCATCGTGGAACAGTCTCTGGAGTGGAGCTCCCTGCTGTATGTCAACTTTGTGGATTATGAGAAAGCATTTGACAGTGTGGACCGAGAGACTTTGTGGAAACTCCTATGACACTACGGTGTACCCACAAAGCTCGTCCGCCTGATCAAGAGCAGCTACGATGGCATGACATATCGCGTGATCCATGAAGGGCAGTTCACCAGGGAGCTCCAGGTCAGAACTGGTGTCAGGCAGGGGTGTCTGCTGTCTCCGTTCCTCTTCCTACTGGCCATAGACTGGGTCATGAAGATGACCATAGAGCACAGACAAAGTGGAATACAGTGGACACTGTGGACACAGCTTGACGACCTCGATTTTGCAGACGACTTGGCATTACTGTCCCACTCTCATCAACAAATGCAGGATAAGACCACGAGGCTTGCTGACATCTCGTCCCAAGTGGGCCTCACCATCCACAAACAGAAAACAAAGACAATGAGGCTGAACGCAACCAGGGAAGAACCAGTCTTGCTTGCTGGCACCCCGTTGGAGGAGGTGGAGTCCTTCACCTATTTCGGGAGCATCATAAACAAAAAAGGCGGCACTGATGCAGATGTCAGAGCACGAATCGGTAAAGCCAGAGCAGCCTTTCTCCAGTTGAAAAAAGTGTGGAGTTCCAGAGAGCTGTCACAACACACCAAAGTCCGGATTTTCAACTCCAATGTAAAAGCAGTTCTCCTATATGGAGCAGAGACTTGGAGATTGACAAAAACCACAGTCAACAGAGTACAGACCTTCATGAACAGTTGCCTTAGAAGAATTTTGAAAATCCACTGGCCAGAGAAGATCAGCAACGTCAGACTCTGGGAGAGAACAGAGCAGATAACAGCAGAGAATGAAATTGGGCGAAGAAGATGGGGATGGATCGGTCACAGTCTGAGAAAGCCAGCTTC
Organism: Semisulcospira habei; assembly: GCA_036245525.1. Classification (NCBI taxonomy): domain Eukaryota; kingdom Metazoa; phylum Mollusca; class Gastropoda; family Semisulcospiridae; genus Semisulcospira; species Semisulcospira habei. Next base: position 21,937,267 of record BTPG01000008.1, on the reverse strand, counting down.
CAGTATCACTAGGCAGGCATTGTCATGGAACCCCCAGGGAAAGAGAAAAAGAGGTAGGCCAAGAAACTCCTGGCGTCGAGACCTCCAAGCAGACATCAAGAGACTGGGAACCACCTGGAGTAGAATCGAAGGAGAAGCACAGGACAGGAGTCGCTGGAGGTCTCTCGTCGACGGCCTATACCCGGGTAGGGGTGACAGGTGTAAGTAAGTAAGTAATCAGAGTGCGTCTCGCAAATCATGTCGTTTCAGCATGGTTTGCAAATGGTGGAACACGCCTGTTGTGATCAGTACCACCGCCGTTCAGTGCTGATGTTTTGCACGCCTCTTCCCGAATACGATGATGCAAAACTGCTCACAGATAATGCAAGCACATCATCATCACTGTCAAAACTAGTTGTCATTTTGCAGAACAGGTACGACTTTGATCTTCGGTTCAAACCAGTCGGCTAAACAAGTCGGGAAATGTGTGGCAGTACACACGTTTTTTAGTCCGGCCCGATCACCTACCGATTTGAAAACTGATCGGGAATCGGCCTCAAAACCGGGCTTGTGTAGCGGGGCCTTAACACGCGGCGTGCCATGACACTCGTAACAGCAGCCAGGTTCGGCGTCGTAGCCCCACAAGGCGGAGTGACACAGTCAGCCCCACTCAGTACCACCGTTGGATTAGGATAGGAACCAGATTTGGAACTGGATTTGGATGCACTAAAACACAGGTGCAAAAAACACATAAATAACTAACAAAAGAAACAAGATAATCACATCACCCTTCCCGCAACTTCAACTGCCGTCTTTTATATTCCCTTCACCACTCTCCCGCAACAATAAATTCAACCTCAACATATTCCCTTCACCTCTCTCCCACAACAATAAATTCAACCTCAACAAAATACATATTTACACGTCACCACGTGACTCACTTCCGATATTTACACTCCTACGCTAAATAGTGAAATGGCCCTAGTCGCCCGCTCGGCGTTAAACCCGAATAACTAATTCGCCGCTAGCTACTCTAGAAACTACAACATACAACAAATAGCATTCACTTCTACATTCTATTCTTCTCTATTCTACACCTGCCCCCCAATACACTAGCTAAAATAATACTACAGAACAAGCAAACACAAACAAACCCCCCAAGCAAATGGCCACTAGAGAATTGTCACGTGTACTTACTGCCATCCGTAGGACGAAGACAAACAAAGACAAGACAAGCCAGGGGTAAAGTCGTCACAGCTCTTCTTCTCTCTTCTCTCCTTCCTCGGACACCGGCTCTGGGGACAACCTGAACCGTAACGCAGGGCCGATACACAGGACCGACACAGCTGCTTGTGGCCTCCAGCAAATGGCGAACCACGCCTGGAAAACCACCCTCAGAGACTGTTGGCAAAAGACGACTGCCTCGTTCGCTGTTGGAAATGCGACTCCCTACAATTTGGATACCGTTAGGTTAGCGAAAAAAGCGCTCACTAAGTCATGTGATGTAAAAACACGTGAAACAACAACCACCCGATCGCGTGTAGACTGAGCGATCACGTGTGGTACGCCAACATCCAAACTGTCGCACGGCAGCAAATACTCGTGTACAGGCCAAATACTAGACACCTATGCTATCGCTACCCGGTGACTAACTAAATCCTGTCACCCCTCTAAACTTATTCCCCTATGAAAATAGACGAAAAAAACCCGTGTCGTGACACAGGATCAGCACACTTGACTGTCTGGTTCCTCTGCTCCCTCCCCATCATGCTGTTCAGTCCTTTCCTGGCCTCGTTCCCCGTCTTAAAGCCACGCGCCTCCACGTGACTTTGTTTTTGTACTCCACACGGGCAGCTCTTGATTTGACCCTGAACTCTTTCTCCCGGCTTTTCCCAGAGTCCCTCTTTACTATTTATGTGTGCCAGTGTGTGTGTGGATCAGATGGTAGGTTATAGTAGAAGGAGATGGATTCCTGTCGGTACACGAACCACCACTATGGCGGGAAGCGCCGTCAGTGTCTCACTGATCTAGTACTGATTTGCCGGTGTGCGCCGACGCCGTTTGTGTTGATCAGAGCCGAGTTGGCTTACAGAGGAGCCTGGGGAAATGGATCAGCATAATAACAGAACTGAATAAGCCTAAAAATATGAACAATTCTGCGGAATGTTCCTAAAAGATAAACGCATCTGAGCTCCAAACGGCAATACGGTAGACATTCGAAGTCAAATCCTCATCTTGTCATCATGTTGATCAGTGGGTCCCGAAATCAAAGTTTGGAAAGTCAGTATTAGTGAGGATGAATTAACAGTGCAAAACAAATGTGTGTTGGTGTAACTGAAGTCTTGATATCACCCAGTAACGTGATTTTATGGATGCAGACAAGAGACTGTGACTCATACCGTTGCTGTTTCACTGTTTCAATCAACTTGAGTTGTTAGATGGGCAGTTTTTTTTTGTCTATCTGATAAACTATTGAAGTCGCCTACACCCAGTCACTGAGTCCGGTTACACATTTTTCGCGACCGCAGCAAATACCTGTCAAGGATATTTTACTAAAGACATGGATAACTTGTGAGTAGAAAAAGTTAGACTTTATCAGACTATCATCACGATTTTTGTTGTTGTTGTTATGCAACGTGATGCCACGGTAGTGCGGGAGGGGTTGAACCACTGACCCCCCACAGATCCGCTTTAGCACAAGAGCAGACTTCCACGTGCCGGAAGAGTGGTGTCCCTTCAGTGTTTACAACATGGCGGGGAAATCGCGATTCCGCATCCCGACCCTCGAAGAAATGAAAAAGGCTGACCAAGACGAAACATTAGTATGTATTATATTGTTTCTTTTTTTTTTTAATTTTATTTTTTATTTTATTTATTTATTTATTTATTTATTTATTTATTTATTTATTTTTATTTTTTTTTTTTGGGGGGGGGGCACGGACTCAGATATTACTTTGCAAAGCACATCACTACCCAACACAAAATTGGAAAACGTTTCGAATGGTAAAATTGTAGTGTAACATGACGTATCCCTGGCTGTCGTATACACATGCTCTTTTATTGAGTCTGTCATCACTTTCGGTTCTGTGTGCTGGCATGGAGGTCTGAGTGTGAAGAACAAGAACACCCTGGCACGAATGGTAAACATCTGCAGCAAAGTGACTGGCAGTAAGCAAAACAGTGTGGAGTCCCTGTATGAACAGCGTGTGGTGAGAAAGGGTAGGCGGATAGCTTCAGACAGATCCCATGTCCTTGCCCACCTCTATGAACTCCTCCCCTCTGGCCGCAGACTCCGCACGCACAAAGCTAGAACACTTAGACTACAGCACAGTTTCATCCCCAAATCCATCACTCTAAGCAATCTGTAGGTACATCCACGCATACCCAAACCTAACTCCTCCCCCTATCCCCCTTTACCTGTGCAATCAGTAGGAATGGAGCTTGTTGATTTTAGATGTTAGATTTTATTGCGTTTCATTTGGTGGTGAACATGGACATATTGGGATTGTTGTTACTGAGTGTTTACCCACTAATTATTTTACTATGGTAGACTTTAATTACGCAGCTTGTGTAATAATGTGTAATAATGTACTGAGATGTTTGTATAATAAGTAGTGAGGGTTAGAACTAAGTTGAAACACGCGTATTATGTATGCATATGTAGAGGTGGGTGTGAATGTATAAGTGCCGCTCAGTTCAGTCCATAAAAGATGTTTGTGTGAGATGTGTAAGAGTTATGTGTAAAGATTTTGTAGTGTTTACTTTATATCCATTTGGAATTTGTAGCTGTGCAATGCAAGTGCAGGGAGAAAATGTTCATAATTATGCTATAATGTTTTTATGTCTTGTTTGTACTATTTGTTACTGATAAATGTACCACAAGCGAATTTCTCTTTTCGAGATAATAAAGTACTCTTATTCTTATTCTTATTCTTAATCTGCGTATATATATCCGTTTTCTCGGCTCCATTACAAAGGAATTCTGACCAGCTGCTGTGTGATCTTTCCTTCTGTAGATTACAAGGCGACCTCTGGTGAACAACACGCTGGGACAGGGAATAGCTGATGTTACGGGTGACGCTGCTCAGTCTCTGTCAGCCTCTTCGGGAGAAAGCTGCAGGATAAGCCATCCATCAAGTCCCAAGAAACGCATGCTGTCACAAAAAGCACTATTGTCTCGACAGCCACTTTCCATAAAAACAAGTAGCTCCAAACCAAAGTTATCACCAGCAGGGAATAGTAGCAATGTAGTGACAGCAGTGAAAACCAGTAAACCAACAGTACTGTCTTCAGCATCAGAATTGTTAGAGACTCATCAAACTTCTGTTCAAAAGACACATACTTTAAGTAATACTGACAGAAGAGTTGATGTTAGGGCGTTAGCAGCAGGTGTGATATATTTTCTCTTCATGTCTATTTCTGTACACAGTGCACTGTTCTTCATTTTAGAGCTTCTGTTTATAGAAGAGACTTTTTAGGATGGGATGCGGTGGGACAATTTCAGTGCCCATAACATCAAAGATGTGCAGACCCCAGACTCTGAAAATGAAGTAACACAATAGAAATTACGTCATTTCTTGCTGTGCTAACCGTGCTGCTAAACGCACATTTGGTGGGAAGCGCCCTGTGTATGTGTGTGTGCATATATGTATGTAGACACGAGTATCTCTGGTGTTTGTATATGTACAGTGACGATGATGTAAAGGTGCCAAACACATCAGTGTTACACAATGTTCCTATATTGTCACAAAGCACCAGATGCCAGTGTTATAACATAATTTTAAATTGACGCAAAGCACCGGACACGGTGTTATAAATGAATTGACGCAGTGCGCTCTATAGATCTCTCTCTCTCTCTCTCTCTCTCTCTCTGACAGATAATCTAATTGATTTAGAAAGACACCATCTATTTTTCTTATGATGTAGACCTGCGGGCATATTGTGCAAAAATGGTTAAATACATTCAAGCTCATATAGAAGAGACTTTGTGGGCTGCTTCATTCCATCTTGTTTTCATACTGTGCATTATTGAAGTGTCATTGTCAGCATGTCAACATTTGTTGTTGCATGTCCATCTCTTTACAGAAATCATGCAAGTTACAGATAATATTGTGTTATTATGTCTCAAAATTTCAGTCCAGATGGTACTGCAGTAAATGGGGTTGGTCCCTGTCTGTAAATATATACGTTCTCCCAGGCCTAGTCACTAAATTAGCCTCTTTTGTCAACAAATGGTCCAGATTCTTATGGGTCCCTGCAACTGAAGGGGCTTTCGATTTCGAAGAACTGAATCTCTTGCAGAGATCTGTGCAAACAAAAATGGCTGGTGTGGGGCTATTATGCGTGCTAGTGCATGTGCTGGTGGTCAAGCAATTTTCTGTTTTGGGGATAAATAAAGGTTTCTCATTTTAACCCTCTTAACCCCACGGCCATGTTTCTAAACTTTTTGAGGCATCTAACAACTATGTACTAGCTGTAGGAGATGGATTGATCATGATAATTCAAGGGTAGTGCCAGATGAGCTTGGCACCTTCAGGCGCCAAGCTCATCTGGCACTACCTCTGAATTATCATGATCAATTCATCTCCTGCTGCAGGATCCCAGGGCTAAATTGGTTAAACTTTGGAAAGTAGCAGTAGTATTTATGTCTTTCTTTGAAGTAGACACACGAACAGTGCCCACAGTGAGTGAGAGACAAGGGAGCAGGAATGAAGAAGCATCTGCAGGGAGAGTCCTGCATGACACTGAAGGTCCATCTATATCCAGCAGTGAGCAAGGGGAGCCGTCTGCCAGTGAACAAGATGCCATCAGAGCCGAGTATGTCTGCAAGAGCTTTCTCACAACTCACTGCTAATCTTCTAAAGGAATTAGGAATTAAATGTCTGTTTCAAAGTAGCAGTAACCCCCTCACTGCTGAGGAAAATGAACACAGTCCCACTAGTGGCAGGAGACATTGATTCTAATAACATAAATAAGCCCCCTCAACATGAGACATTGATCGCCATGAACCCCTTGCAGTTGTGGGGGCTCATGAAGATTGATGTCTCATGTTGGCATCGCTTTGTGTTGATGCTCCTTGGATATCTGGGGCTCTTTGGCTTTGAGTTGGCAAAGATTCATAACACAAATTGTATCCTCTTGCAGTGAAGGGTTAACCCTTATAATTCGGAATACACCAGTGTGTGAAATAAGTGTGACTAAAATTGTTCATGGGTGGTGCCAGAATAGCTTGGTGCCTCTAGGCGCCAAGCTATTCTGGCACCACCCTTGAACTAAAGCCATTGGTCTATATCCTTATCTGTAAGTACTATAATGTAGCTTGCATATGGCAGTGCACAAATTTGAAGCTTTTAGCCTCGGTATGATATGGGTTAACTAAGCTTCATAGCAGCAGGTTTGTTGTGGGGGGGGGGGGGGGGGGGGGGTGAGGGGGGGGGGTGTGTGTTTTCTAAAAGTGAAGTGATGGATTTTTTTATTTCGTTTGTTATATTAAAGTCGGACATTTTAATTAACTGAAAAGCTGTTTATAACTGAAGGGGTTAAACAAATCGCTTAGAAAGTCAGAGCTGGACAAAAATTACTTCCAGATACATGTTAAAAATGGATACTACGGTATTAGTATTAGTATGTGCAGTACATTGTTTTGATTCCTTTGAAGATCAACCTTTTATCTGCTGTGTTATTTTTATCTTTTGCAGCACATTGCCAACTTTGGCCAAACTAGGCAAAACCAACTCTTTGGTTGTCAACACACGACAGGTATGTAATTATGATATATGAGTTAAAGTATCTTGATCTACGTTTCTTCCATGTGTGTGTGTGAGACAGAGGAGGGAAGTTGTTTGTGGCTGAAAAGTTAGCATATATATAGAGAGGCAGTATTTTTGAAATAGCAGATGTTTGAAATCATATAAGATCTGAAGGGTCTTAACACTTTGGCTGTAGGTAGTACCTTTTCTCAAGGTGATTTCTGCAGGGATCACCTCAACAAAGAGGACTACTGTCACAGCATGGTCGACAATGGGTCCCAAACACTGGAGTACACAGAAATACAATTTGCACCACACAAGTTGTTGTTGTTTTTTTCGTTGACTTTAAACTCAAAATTCCAACAAGAGTATGATTATCAACTTTTCACTATAATTAATCACAGCCAACTCTGCACACTGTCACACGTAGTCAGACATCCACCTGCACACATGCAGTAGTTCATTTCATTAGTCTGATAAGTCACTTTAAACCACTTGCCTTTTCCAATTATGAAGAAGAACTAGGTTTATGTTGGATGCACCAAGAGGTAGTCTGGATTGATGTCAGTTGCCAGATGTCTATAGTTCCAACCTGACTGAAGATGAACAAAATGAGAAAAGTGTCATCATTGTCCGCAACTCTCAAGCTACGAATACATATGAAAAGAAACTACCTATACTAGTAAATAATTTATAAATCATATCATAAAAATACAATCAGCACATTCATGCATCCACTTCACCATTCGTAATGTAAACAACATGGATGAGATTGAACACAATAACTGAGATCAGCTGATTTAACCCCACGAACACATTTTCGAAATTTTGGAGGTGTTCCCTAACAACTATGTACCACTTAACCCTTATCATTCGGAATACACCATTGTGTGAAATAAGTTTGACTAAAATAGTTCAAGTGTAGTGCCAGAATAGCTTGGCGCCTCTAGGCGCCAAGCTATTCTGGCACTACCTTTGAACTAAATCCATTGGTCTATATTCTTACCTGCAAGTACTATAATGTAGCTTGCATATGGCAGTGTACAGATTTGAAGCTTTTAGCCTCATTATGATATGGGTTCAGGGGCGGATCCAGGGGGGACCTGACGGGGGACCCTGCCGACGAACACCCCCATCCCCTCCCCCCCCCCCCCCCCCACATCGTGGACCCCTCTCCCCACCCCTGTCGCTGACCCCCCACCCCCTACTGGTACAGACACGCACAAACGCACGAATGCACACACACAGCACAACACAACACGATGGACGTCATTCAAACAATCTACTTCTGTAAAATAGGTCATTAAACTATACAGAGCTAAGTGCACATGCACACAAACACACACACACACACTATAGTTTTACAACCACGGAAGTTTTTGTTTTAATGCAAAAAGGGACGAAATAACAGAAAGAGACTACAAGTCTTGATGAAATTATAAAGAAACAATGGCCGGAATCTACTGAATGGCACAAAGCTCATATTTTGTTGTTGATGTTTTATTTCTTCGGATAAAGTGATCATCGCTACCTATGAGCCTATTCATTGCAGTAATACGGTTACAATGTGATTGTCAAAGCCAGAGAAGATTCACGTTGGCATCAAAAGGCTAAACTAACTTGAACCGGAACTGACATAAAAACGTAAGACTGTTGTGAAAGGCATCTGTTACTTTAGTCTCACCGCGGACAAAGACGGCCGGTGAAGTTCAATGATCCTTAACCAGACTCTGCTGTATCAGCAGTCGGGTACAATTATCTGATTAACAGGTGACACCAGATGGTCTACCCGCAGCATAAAGCTGACCTCTCACATTTTAATTGGACAATTGCCTCAGCCAGTTGTGTCATCAGTCGTAGGCATATCCTTTGATGACCGCCTCAGTCTGAGGATGGTACATGTGTATAGCACATCAAGATGTATAGCTTTTCAGCAGCCCCTTTGCCTGCAGGGGCGCATGAAACTCTATGGTTCTACTGAGAAGCCCAATCTCACCCACAATTGGGGTGGACCAACACTCAAAGACTTACATCATATTGCTGACTCGAAGTGAGGATGCGATGCTGATGATATCGCACAGTGAGAGTTACTACTTTTCATGAGCCCCTTTGATTGCGGGGGCACTTGACACTCTGTTTCTGGTTCAAAGACTATGTCAGGGTGCAGGTATTTAGTGTGGTTATTTGTATAGCCTTGACACATTAGGCCCACTCACTGATTCAATACGTAAGAGAGGACAAGAAGGCTGCGTGCCGTGATGAAAAGAAAATTAATGTCACCAACCAACCAACCAAACACCACTAAAACAACAACAACTAACCAACCATCCACTAAAAACAACCAACACTGCACCACCTAAAAAAAAAAAAAATTTGCCAGGGCTGACGTTGGGGTCATGGCCCCCCCCCCCCCCCCCCTCCCCAACCGGATCTGCCACTGGGGTTAAAGGAGACAGATTGACCTTGATAATTCAAGGTTAGTGCCAGATAAGCTTGGCGCCTGAAGGCGCCAAGCTAATCTGGCACTAACCTTGAATTATCATGGTCAATACATCTCCTGCTGTAGGGTGTTGGGGCTAAATGGGTTAAGTGGTTTACACACACAGCATTTCTTCTAGAAAACCAGCAACCCAGTGCTTCATGACCCGACAAAAATGTAGTGGCATCAAACAAATATTACATACATCATAGTTACGTAATATTTGTTCTCCTCCAAGAATGATGGGCAGTATTACAACAAGTGTACACACACACACACGTCCATATATCACGCGCATTCTCTGGCCTTGACAGCTACTGTCAGCCAAAGGGTTAACCATTTGTGTCAGGAGCAGTTTTTGTCATTATGATTCCTACAGGAATTATTATGACAAAAACTGCTACAGACACACAAAAGATTAAGTCCTAGAGGTTTTATTTTGTAAATTGTTTTGTTTTTACTCACAGAGAGGGAATCCTATTCTGAAGTTTGTACGCAGCGTGCCCTGGGAGTTTGGCAACATTGTACCTGACTACGTTATGGGACAGTGCAACTGTGCTCTCTTTCTCAGGTTTCTCACAAAATTGGGCTCTGTTACAACCTGCAATGCACAAATTTCACGGTCTTTTTATTTTTTAAAATATTTTTTTAGAGATGGATATGAGTTTGCTATATGACTAGTTCTAGTTTTTAAAAAAATGTAATTTAGTAAGGATTCCTTAGCAACCTATCAGTTGATTGATGTGGACTACTGAAGTAGATTTCATACTTGTGTAATATTGAAAGGGCTGTAAGAAGCCGCGAGGCCTGAGAATGCCCTAATATTACACCTGACCTTACCTGGCACATTTACTAAAATTTTTACCTGGAAAGAATACATATATATATATATATATATATATATATATATATATATATATATATATATATATATATATATATATATATATATATATATATATATATTATTTTATAAAGCCTTATTTACAATTATGTCTCAAGAAGATCTGTGACAATTTCTCCTTGCTTTTAAAATTCATTGAACTGTTCTCAGCTTGTCTCAAAATGTTTTTCTTTCTTTGTTGGTTATTTCTGTGCAGCCTTCGTTACCACCAGCTACACCCTGAGTACATTCACATGCGATTAAAGCAGCTAGGACGCAGCTTTGACTTGCGTGTCCTTCTCGTTCAAGTAGACATTGTGAGTTCTGGTAGTTTGTCTGTGCAGTGCAGCAGATCTGTGCTCTGATGCACCATTGTTTAACTGATTCTGTGCCAGCTGCAGTAGACTGTGTATCAGCAATATTTGTTAATACAACACCAAAAGACCCTAGATGTCACTGGAACATGGATTTAAAGTGGTGTCAGCAAGAGGCATATAGATCTTCATGAGCCCCCGCAACTGCGGGGGCTCATGAGGATCTATGCCTCTTGCAGCTGGGTGGTGTTCAATTTTTTTCAGCACTGAACAGGTTAAACTGGCAAGCTAATGCTGTTGGCATCTAGTACCGGTAGTACTGTATTATGACTTAGGATTTCTGAGTGTCTGATGTTGTCCCCCTTTTCACACAATGAGCCTTGGGTTCAAAATTCACAGATTGTAGAGTTATCCATGAAGACTGGATAGCATTTCATACATAAAATAAATCAACCCTGATAGTTAACCCCTTCATTGTCAAGAAAAGCTGAACACAGTCCAACTGTAAGAGACATGGGTCCTCATGAGCCCCCGCAAAATTCACGGGGATCTACACCAGTGCCTTTGCATACCCCACTTTGTTTCTTTGTCGCCTTCGATGGCCGGGACTCTTTTTGGTGTCGGATTAACAAAGATTTGTTTTCAGAAACACAGGCTGGTGTTCCTCATGAGCTATCACAGAGCTCATGAAGATCTGTAGAGATGCATTTTGTTGACACCACTTTGTACCCAAGTTTCTTGGATGGCTGTTTGTTTTGCTTGTTTTTTTGTGCGTTGAATTAGCAACAGTTTTTTTTTTTTCAGAAACAATCTGCATCCACTGGTAGTGAAGGGGTTAGAGGTTGGTGCCAAAATCTCTCTGCAACAAGCTATTCCGGCACTATAGTTTGGTGTCAACAGGATCCAAGCCATTTGTATACTTACCTTCAAAATACATGTTGATATTTTGAAGGTCAGTGCACATCCTATTGTACACTGGTAGAGTGTCGGGGCTGCATGGATTAACACCTTCACTTCTGGAAAAAAAATTGACCAAACATGACTGCAAGAGCTATAGATCCTCATGAGCCCCTGCAACTGCGGGGGCTCATGAGGATCTATGCCTCTTGGGGAAACCACTTTGTAGCCATGTCCTTTTTGACAACTGGGGGATCTCTGAAGTTGAATTTACAATGATTGCAAAAACATTCCACGTTCACTGGCAGTGAAGGGGTTAAGAAGCTGTATGGATTAAAGAGTGCTGTACATTGCAGAAAGATCCCCATCACCTTCTGAAGGAGCTGGCAAAAATCTGTATCCTTGCTGACTGCACTTTGATGCTGGCTTTCAGGTGAGCATGAAGACTTTTGTTTTCGATTCATTTTTTGGGGGGTGCTGTTTTGTTTAATGAGGTCTGGTTTTGTATTTTCTGTTTGATGCGAGTGGATGAAGATGATGCCAATTGACCTCAATTATTAGTTACTTTTGATCAGTGGTGTTGTGAATGTTTGCTGCAGCAGGAAGTCGTGGAAACTTTTTTTTTTTTAACCCTAAAGGCTAAAAGCCCCACGGGTGCATTTCCCAAATTTCGGAAGTGTTACTGAACGACAATGTACCAGTTGCAGGAGGTGGATTGACCATGATAATTCAAGGGTAGTGCCAGATTAACTTGGCGCCTGAAGACGCCAAGCTAATCTGGCACTACCCTTAAATTATCATGGTCAATCAATCTCCTGCTGTAGGGTGTTGGGGCTAAAAAGGTTAAAATGCGTGTCCCATAAGCCATCTAAAATAAACTGTTTTGAAGTACATTTGTATGCGTGTGAATTATGTCAGATATATAGACAATGTTAACTTTTCATGACATTGCTCCTAAATGTACAAAGACGTTTTGTAAAATGTGTTCTGGTCTGTGATTTTGGACCATATGGCTTAGTGCCGTCTGGTCCAAAATCACAAATCATCACATATTTGATGGTCATTGGCCTTGAGTCTGTGATTTTGTACCTTGTAGCCTACAGCTGTAAAGTCCAGAAGTACAGAACAGCATGATGTTTGTGATTTCAGTGCAGAGGAGGCTGGGCGCTACTTGGAGTCGTATAAAGTGTACGAGAACAAGGCAGTGGAAGCCATCATGGAACACACTGATCCAGACTTTAGTGTGCAGGTTAGCTTAACCCATTTAACCCCAAGACTGGATTTCCTAAATTTTGCATGTCATTTGATGACTATGCATCAGTTTCAGGAGACGGATCGACCATGATAATTCAAGGGGAAGTGCCGGATTAGCTTGGCGCCATCAGGCGCCAAGCTAATCTGGCACTACCCTTGAATTATCATGGTCGATCCAACTCATGCTGTATCATGGTCGATCCAACTCATGCTGTGGGGCATTGGAGCTAAATGGGTTAATCGCCTGGTGGGTGTTTTCTAACCGCGCAAGTGCTTTGCTGCGTTCCCATGCATGTACAATCGGCAACATCAGTGTGTGGTTTGCCGTAGTGAAACTGACATGTATTCTTGTAGTATGATGCATGCACCAAAACATTTGTCAGAGTGGATTTAGGAGGCCACCTGCCACACACACTCATGAAATATTTAGTACAAGAATATATACTTATCATTTATATGAACAGATGCGTTCCCTTGAACATTTACAGTGACCTGCCGCAGGCAGTAAAGGGTCAGCAGTTCATAATGTCTCCTATATATATATTCTGAGTATGTCTTACAATGCTAATGGTGGACAAAAGCCTGCCTAAACCTATGAAGTTTGAATGTTTTACAATAAAAGACTTTTCTGATCTTCTTCACTTTTGTATACATACAGTAGAGCTCCACCGACATGAACCAGGCCAGTAGAAAACCTGTCACATTTGCCTTGCCACATGGATTGTGAAAAGAAGGGTAGAAATGTTTTAGCTATGGCAAGACAACATTGAGAACCCATTGTATAAGCAAGTTTTAGCAATCAAAACCCACCAAGGAACAGATCACTGTAACTTGCATGCTCTGTGTTTTGCAGAGTCCTGTGTGTTACCAACACATAAAATCATAAATGACAATGGGACTTTGACCTCCCCAATTTTTTAATAGGGACTTCTGTTTCTAGACCTAAGTCAAATGCGGTCTCACCTGTTACTGTATCTTTGCAGTTAACCGAGTGCTTGACAAGAGTCAAGTCAGTCAACAAGACGGACTGTGCTACTCTCCTGGCAACCTTTGGAGTAAGTTATCCAGAAGCATTTAATTTATTTATCATGGTAAAAGTACACACTTTATGGCCTTCTCCAGCTGATGTACACCGAGGTAATTTGGGTCAGCAAGAATCAGACCCTCTTGAGCTCTTCATGATGAACAGCTCTTTAACCCCTTCGCTGTCAGTAATAACACATTGTGCATCCAAAACCATTCATTTTGACATTCGTGTGAAAAACACAGATGCATATGGGACCAGAATCAGGCATAGCGTTTACTTTGCCCTGGCAGTTTAAGATCCATGCTTCTTGCTTGCCTGCCGTATCATACCCTTTGTGCGTTACACTTTTTTTCTCTTCCCTATAACAGCAGCCAGCTTCAATAGGCTTCAACCTACTGAAATTAGCTGAACTATGAGGAAGAAGAGCATAATTTATCCAATTAAGATTTTGCTGTATTATTTTGGGCAAGTTGTAATATGAATAGCTTATATAGTTAGCCTTATGTCAATCAGGGTACATGAATCTTTGTGACATCTTGTATGACCTTTGGTGATCCTAGCATTCTCTTGTCCATAAAACGTGTTCCACACATAAGGATGAGATGAAGTTTACATGTATCTACTTGCAGAGCCTACAAGGTATTATGGCTGCTAGTGTTGAAGACCTTTCCTCATGTCCTGGTTTTGGTCCGCAGAAGGTGAGCTGCTCAACCATAATATCCATTCATTTACACCAGTACATTCTTAGAATACAGAACTATACCGTTACAGGCTTGTTCAGATGTGTTTTTGGTCAGAAATGTGTGTGTTCAACCCTGTGTGTCTTTAGCAGTTTTAGATGCGATGATTATGATTCCTGCAGGAATCATTGCGGCATGTCAGTAGCGGTTTTAGTCGTGATGATTCCTGTAGGAACATTGCGACTAAAACCGTTACCGACACGCAAAGGGTTAAGGACATGTTGAAATGGATTTTTTGTCGGTGCCCGTTATTATGGCATGTTGCAGTAGACAACCTGATGGTAACATTTTGAGTTTTGTTTTATTATGAGTGTTTGTGCTGATCTGCCTTTGTGATAATTTTGCAGGCAAAACGCTTACATGATGTGTTCAGAGAACCCTTCGTAGTGGCCAAGAAACACAGCAGGAATGCCATCGACTGAATATGTGATAAAATATATGATATATTGACCATGTAGCATCATCGTGGTGGTGCATCAGCATCATCAAAATGCGTTTAACTTGTGATTGTGAATGGTTTTGTTATGTGTGTTTTAGTTGTATGTGTGTGCATAGATTAAACTTTTTTAAAGGTAGTGAGATTTTGCATATATACATGTTTTTGTAACGCGCTTAGAGCCCATTGCTCCTGGGGATTCAGTGCGATATAAATTTTCTTTATTATTATTATTATAAAATATATAATAAAATATATGATAAAATCCAACTAATAGAGTTCGTGCCAAAAGTGTAAAATGCAAGAAAATTGCCAGCATAGAACAATTTTTTTGTGAAGCTTATTTTTTGTTGTTTATTTCCTAGCTGTAATAATGCAGGAAGTAACTCAGAATGGTACATTCATCTCTTTCAGGCAGTACATAGTCCATTTTACAGCTGACTCATCATCATCTTCGATTGTGGGCCCAAAGCCACGAGGCTTTTTAGGATTCGTTATAGTGATCTATCAAATGCACTTTGGCTGGAAAGTGAATATTGTACATCTTAGCATAACTTTTTCCATCAATTTTCCCCTCCCAGTGTACATGCATTGGAATACTAAAATAGGAAGCTTGTTGATTTTAACAAAATAATAGAAGTTGCAAGAATGTCTTCCCAAAATGTATTTTCACATTCTAGCACTTGGATGCACGATGCATTTTAAGTGTGTACCATTTTACTTGTATACAGGCTCACTTCAGTTTCCACCAAGTCTAGGTTGAAGTGAGATATGTGTTGTTTTGTGATTATGGGCCTTACAGTATAGAGCTGTAAATGGCCCACAGTTTCACATTAAGATCATCAGGTACTACCCATGATCAAATCTTCTTCAGCTGGGGCCTAGATTGTATTTCATGTTGCTAGTCAGTATGTTCTACTAATGTAAATTTCTAAAAACTTAATCACCAATACATTCTACCCCAGGACTGAAATCCCCAAATTTTGAAGTTGCCCTCTGAAGGACTGTTTTAAAACTCTAAGAGACCTCTGGGCGCCAAGCTATTCTGGCACCACCCTTGAACTATCACCCTTGATCCATACATGTCTTGCTGTGGTGTGTCGGGGCTGAATGAGCTAACAGACTGCTAGAACACACAACTTAATCTGCGAGTACATGTTTGTGCGCGTGTTGTCTGAAATTCATATTTTTTGTACAAAGAGTAATATAATAACCTTGACCTTATAGGTGTGCTTGCCTGTGTGTGTGAGAGAGTGAGTGAGATTCACCCTGCATGACAATGAATAAATGATAAAGAATAAAGAAAAAATGACATTAACTTCATTTTTTCACCCTGTATATCATGGAATGCAAGAATATGAACATGTATTTACAAATTTAAACAAAATTATGTCTGCAATCAAATGAGTGTTGTTCAGCAAACAATTTCAGTAAATTGTAAAGCATACATACATAAACGGAAACGAATGACACATTGTTAATCCTTGGCCGTCAGTAGTGCTTTTTGGGGTGATAATTTCTGCGGAATCATCGCAGCAAAATGCACGAGCCAAGGGGTTAGAGCCTCATCAAGACTTTACACAGGATGTGTTAATATAAGTAATTGGTTGCAGGGGTTTGCTACTCGGACCCTTGTAGGCCTGAGGGAGGTCAAAGGAACCATTGTACCCCGAAGGTCGAAAACCTGAGGGGTACAAAGGTTCCTTTGACCTCCCGAAGGCCTACAAGGGTCTGTGCAGCAAGCCCCTGCTACCAATAACGTATTTGTTTTCATTCCTCCACTATTTTTGTAAAAGAAATCAAGAAGAAATCTGCCGAACTGGATCACGCCAGACATTACTGACGTAAAAGGAATACATATTTATACACAATAGACTTACGACGTATTTTAAAATCTTTCACGACGTTGCCGTCTCCAGTAGTGTGCCTGTGGTTTCGAACAACACTATGTATCTTTGTACTTAAGAACGTTTGATCTTTTATAGAACAAAATTGGCATCCAAGACGCGTCAGAAAGAGGGCTACAAAAAAGTCCGCCATTTGTCGCTACAAGGGTTTTTGTACCTCAGTCATGTGGCACAGTTTGCGCTAAAGAGATTGGTCATGTGAGGTAGAGATAAAAACAAATATTTTTAGTCAGTGCAACACTGCATATACAATTGGCATTTGAAAATATTTACATAAACACTCCTACAGTCCCTCAACTATTGTACACACACATTACAAAAAGAACGACAACACTCTCACAGCTGTTGTGGAAGACCAGACCACATAATTACATGGGTGGAACTTTTCCGGCTACAGCCAGAATTCTGGATTAAAAAAAAAATGTTTAGAGAAAGAGTGGATTTCACACAAAAGCTTTGTTAACCCATATGATACTGAGGCTAAAAGCTTACAATTTGTACACTGCCATATGCA
This sequence comes from Semisulcospira habei, assembly GCA_036245525.1. NCBI lineage: Eukaryota > Metazoa > Mollusca > Gastropoda > Semisulcospiridae > Semisulcospira > Semisulcospira habei. Next base: position 21,920,088 of record BTPG01000008.1, on the reverse strand, counting down.
AGCTACATTATTGTACTTACAGATAAGGATATAGACCAATGGCTTTAGTTCAAGGGAGGCGCCAAGCTATTCTGGCACTACCCTTGAACTATTTTGTCAAACTTATTTCACACACTGGTGTATTCCGAATGATATGGGTTAAGACACTTAAACACTTGCTTATTTCAGTGACCTAGTGGTCAGATTAATTACATAGGTGGGACAGGAAAAAAAGTTGAATCCTGAACTTGGTTTCTGGGGGCAGCAGAAGGCCCCCAATAAAACCAAAAAAAAAAAAAAAAAGGCATTCCCACCCTCCCCTCAAGGGGTCAACTAAATTAGTATTCATAAAAAGGTCTAATCATTGCCTATTTTGGTACCAAATTTGATTGAACAAGTTTACAAAAACACTCATGAAAACTTAAACTTTTACAAATTGACATTTTTATTTTTCACACATTTGCTTATCTCTTGTAACTTGAGACCTTTTGATGGGTCATTAAAATTAGTATGCATAAAAAGGCCGTACCATCAGATATCCCTGACCCAACTGAAGGCTTGAAGTTGTACACAGTATTTCAGAAAAAGGTCTTGTCAAAATATGTTGTTTTTCTCCCTATTACTGACACCCCCCCCCCCCCCCCCCTTTGATGACCTTTGAGAGAGGTCAGTGAAATCGATATGTTTAGAAAGGTCTTGTCACTAAGTATTCTTGGGCCAGCTCAGAAAATAGACCAGCTTTTGCTATTGTACATGAGCCAAAAAGTTTTAGCTTGGTTACAGATAATTACATCTGCAACTTTGAACAGCATCTATACAGCTGTGGGAGATGGATCATCATGATGGTTAAAGGGTAGTGGAATATCAAACCAGGCACCAAGCAAATCTGGCACTAGCTTTGAACTATAATGGTCTATACTTCTCCAGCTGCGGTGTCTCAAAAGGTAATCTGCTTAACCCTTTTAGCCCCAGGGTCCCATTTCTCAAATTTGGGAGGTGTTGCCTAATGACTGTACCAGTTGCACGAGATGCACTGACCATGAAAATTCCAGGGTAGTGCCAGATTAGCTTGGTGCCTGTAGGAGCCAAGCTCATCTGGCACTACCCTTGAATTATCATGGTCAATCTATCTCCTGCTGTAGGGACTCGGGGCTAAATGGGTTAACAAACATACATTACTGATGACATGATGGACGAATTAGCGCACTCATATTTGCTATTGTACATGAGCCAACAACAATTTCATGTCACAAATATAAACTTGAACACACACACCAACCTCCAACCCAGTGTACATTTGTTTCTATTATGAGCCGAGTATTCAAAGCTGTTTCTTTAGTTTAATAAAATTTGCACCTTTGTGTGCTGGTCTAATTTTGGATCATATGGTAAGTCGCATCAGCACAAATTGTTATATCACAGAATTTGAGTACTGAAATAGCATAGGAAGGAGATAATTGAATGAATGTTCATACATACACCGTCCATGACATTTTATCCTCAAAAATGAACACTGTTGATTCAAACAATAAAGCACCCACACGTGAACCATATGGCAAAAGTCATAGATTCTTATAAGCCCTGATAATCTATGTCATGTTTAGTTACACCAACATTATCAATGTCCCTCCTGTAGTGATGCAAAAACGTGTAGTGGCACGGAAATTTCACATCTGTTCTGCTGATATGTTTTGATGAGCCTCTGTACTGTTGGTACCTGTCAAAATAGTGTAATAAAGCATGGTGTAATACTGAAACAAATGGCAATCATGCAAAATGTACGCTGGTATATACCAGTAGAGATTAAATTATGCCTGACCTGCCATTATGCAGATTAATGACGAGTGCTCAGTTCAACTGACAATATGCATGCTGCAGCGAGCATTGTCTTGGTTGAACTGAGCAGCACAAGTAATTTATTTTGTGTAACAGGAAGTCAGGCGCAATTTCATTTATTATCTCTTTCCCATCGTAAAATTTTCAGCGAGTCAGTTCCCTGCAGATGTAGCAGGAAAAAGGACGTGTTCTCTGGTGACGTACATTTTTTTTGGGTAGATTGAATTAATTTTCACAGCCTCCCAAGCTAACAACCATAGATAAATTGGGTATCATTGGAAAGAGCATTACAAGTACTTTTCAAAACTGCGTGTGTTTGTGCATCAGTTTAGTGGGAAGTCGAACCAATTTGATTATTATGCAACAGAACAAACATGGCGGAGCAAAAAATGAGAAACATGGTTTTGGTAGCAACAGTGTAAGCACATGCAACGAAAAACCCAGATTTACCAACATGGCAGAAAAATGTATTCCACAAGCAAAGAAATCACACGAGAGATCTGTCCCTTCTTGAATCACAATTTTACGAGCTAAAAATCACTGTTGAAACTGTACTCATGAGGATCGAACAAGCTCATTGTCGGAGACGATCCAAGGCACGTTGTCGGCTAATTTGGCCTTGTTCCGACAAGGGCATTCACTTTCAGATATTTTAGAAATGGTTGGTGAAACATTATAGTGTTTGCTTCCCTTAGACCGATAGCTGTGCTTCATGCGCTTTTTGTAAAAACCCAACCCTAGAATACTAGTGACTCGTCTATAGACGGCAACGAGCACAACGCTATAATGTAAGCGTTTCGATGGCAAAGGGTTTGTTTGGGCTAACACTAAACTGGAAGCGTTCGATGGGAAAGAGTTATCCAACTTTTTGAAAGGGATTTAACCCCACGGCCTCATTTCTGACATTTTGGAAGCGTTAACTAATGATTATGTAGCAGTTGCAGGAGATAGATTGACCATGATAATTCAAGGGTAGTGCCAGATGAGCTTGGTGCCTTTAGGCACCAAGCTCATCTGGCACTACCCTTGAATTATCATGGTCAATCCATCTCCTGCTGTAGGGTGTTGGGGATAAATGGGTTAACCTGAGAAAAGACATTCTTTTCTCTTCGAAGTAGTGGTGCTGTGTCACAGATGGGTCATTCACACTTTACCTCACCTCAGTAGCTGATCGTTATATGGCATTGCAATGAAACAGGTAAATCTGCAGAGGAGAACGCTCAACTCGTACCAGACACGAACTGAGACAGCTTTGTAAGACATGGTCAGGAAAAGCGTGCGAGTTGTATCAAGCTAAAATGATGTATCTTCTTCACGCATTATTCACAATTACAGCAGTACAGATTTCATCATTGCTCTAAACATCTTTGTTCTGTTTTTCTTTCTGTTTTTAGTTGTTGTTTTTTTCAAATCTCCTTGCACGTGAACCTCTTCCCTGTCCATAGCCACAACCTGTGTTTCCAAATTGTTTGTTAGTTCAAGGACAAACAACACAATCTATGCAAATAACACAGATACAAAATAGGAGCCAGTATGAGGCATAGCACCTCTTGAACCCTGCACTATAGGGGCTCATAACGTTCTATGCTTATTGCAGCTGTTTGTGTTCACCTTTTGAAAGCATTGAAGGGGTTAATAATGCTGACCACCCCTTTTCTCTTCCCCCTGTTACACTCTGAAAGGGACACTATTTCAAATAAAATGGTACACGCAGTACTCAACAAACACAATAAGACCCTTTCTGACAAACAGCTTAGATTTCAATACCACCACACCACAGAATTTAGCTAATGCACCAATTGCTTCCACATCAAATGGGTTCACTATCATCTTAAACTCAAGGAGTCTATATCAACCATGACTACCAGTGATGGTGTAGGTTTAAGTTGGCACCATCCTTTAGTGGACACTGAGGGTATTCCTTTCAGTTTCACTGTAAAAGAGATTACAAGGGGGAAAAAATCCTGACCTTGATAGACTGCTAGCTGTGCCTTCAGCTCTTCCACCTCTTGTTGTAGTCTTCTGTACATCTGTAACAAAAGAAAACAGACCCAGCCATCAAGCCAGCTTATTTCACATAAGAGCCCCTGCACCTGTGTGTATGCTGGCTGAGATTGGCTCAGACTGTTCTTCGGACTGAGGATGTCATCTACATCTCAGCCAGCAAGATCCATAGATTTTCATCAGCCCCTGCACCTGCAGGGGCTGATGAAAATCTATGCCTCTTGCTGTCTGAGATTGGCTCATGCTGTTCCTCAGAGGGTGTCATCTACATGTCCGCCAGCAAGAGGTATCTTCTTCTTCTTCTTTGGCTTGACTTCGCGAACGAAGATTTTATAGGAGTTGACCACGACGTCTGCAGGCTTGTTCGTGGCTGCGGAGGCCAATCCGAGACAGGCAGGTTCGACCGCAGTGGCTGCAGGGGAAGGTATGGCCAGGGTTCTGAGCTGCGGCATCTCTGTTTTTTCTCCTGAGCCGCTTGTCCTTAAGGCTAGCTCTGTGAGAGTCCTCAAAGGAGACAGCTGCCTTGTAAATGGTGGAGCGCCAGGTGTCACGGTCCGCAGCAAGCGAAGACCACTGGTGGTGGTCGATTTGGCAGGCACTAAGTGACTTCTTGAGACAGTCTTTGTATCTCTTCTTTGGTGCCCCTCTGTCATGGTGTCCAGTAGCAAGCTCGCCGAACAGTGTGATCTTTGGTAGGCGATGATCCTCCATCCTGGAGACATGCCCCGCCCAGCGGAGCTGTGTCTGCAGCAGCAAAGCCTCGATGCTCACAGTTTCAGCCTGTTCAAGGACCTCGACGTTGGTGACATAGTCACTCCAGTGAATGCCCAGGATGGTACGCAGGCAGCGCTGGTGGAAGCGTTCGAGGAGTCGTAGTTGGCTGCGGTAGAGGGCCCAGGACTCGGAACCATACAGCAGGGTGGTGAGGACCACAGCTCTGTACACGCTGATCTTGGTGCCTGTTTTCAGCTGTTGATTGTGCCACACCCGCGTGAAAAGTCGCCCGAAAGCGCTGTTCGCTTTTGCCAGCCTGCTGTCAAGCTCCTTGTCCAGCTTGGCGTCCGACGTGATAATGCAGCCAAGGTAGGTAAACTGGTGCACTGACTTTAGTTCAGACTCGCCAATGGTGATGTGAGGAGGGCGATACACTGTCTTGGGTGCCGGCTGATGGAGGACCTCTGTCTTTTTCAGACTGACCTCGAGTCCAAAGAGCTGGGCAGCATCTGCGAAGCAAGATGTGATGCGCTGCAGGGCTCTCTCTGTGTGTGCAACGAGGGCAGCATCATCAGCAAAAAGCAGCTCACGAATCAGTTGGTCTAGGGTTTTCGTGTGGGCCTGCAGTCGTCTGAGGTTGAACAGGCTGCCATCGAGACGATACCTGATGTACACTGCATCGTCATCATCGAGGTCCACTGTGGCCTGCTTCAACATCATGCTAAAAAAGATGGTGAAGAGGGTCGGTGCCAGCACGCAGCCCTGCTTTACGCCGTTGAGAATAGGGAATGGTTCTGAGAGGTCATTGTTGAGTCTGACCTGGCCTTGCTGGTCCTCGTGTAGCTGGACAATCATGTTGAGGAACTTTGGGGGACAGCCAAGTCGCTCCAGGATCTGCCACATGCCTTGCCTGCTCACAGTGTCGAACGCTTTTGTTAGGTCGACAAATGTTACGTACAGCCCTTTGTTCTGCTCACGGCACTTCTCCTGTAGCTGTCTCAGCACAAAGACCATATCGGTGGTGCTCCTGTTTGCTCTGAAGCCACACTGGCCCTCTGGGAGTTGGTCTTCAGCGATGGCAGGTACCAGCCGATTCAGGAGCAGCCTTGCAAGGATTTTCCCAGCAATGGACAGCAGGGTAATTCCCCGATAGTTGGAACAGTCAGACTTCTCGCCTTTGTTCTTGTACAGGGTGATAACGACTGCATCACGGAGATCTTTTGGTAGTGTTCCTTCCTCCCAGCAGCAGAGAAAGAGGTCATGGAGCTTGTTGTGCAGTGCTGTGCCTCCATGTTTCCAGATCTCTGGCGGTATTCCATCAATGCCTACTGCTTTGCCACTCTTGAGCTGGTGGATGGCTGTGAGGGTCTCTTCAGCGGTGGGCGGTTCGTCCAATTCAACCTTTACTGGGAGGTGTGGGATTTGTAGGACGACTGCTTCTTGAACAGAGCGCTCAGCGCTGAAGAGGCTCTGAAAGTATTCCGACCAGCGGTTCAAGATGGAGGTATTATCTGTGAGGAGTGCCTGGCCATAGGTATACATTTTTATGAAACCCTGCACCTGCAGGGGCTGATGAAAATCTATGGCTCTTGCTGGCGGAGACTGGTTCCCAATGTTCCTCAGACTGAGGGTGTCATCTTCAAAAAGGGTGCACGAGTGTTGACCAAGATCGGCTTCTACAGTTCCCAAGACAGAGGGCATCATGTGGGTTTATGCATGTGACTGGAACACAAATATATATACACACAATGAATAGTAATCAACTCGTACGCTGAACTGGTGGGCACTTCTAAGAACTGATCCCTAAAACAAGAAACAAATAAACTGTACTACATGTAGTTAGTAATGTGAAACAAATTTCTGTTGCTGACAGAAAATGAAACTGATGCAAAGTAGCATAACTACTGTAAACTTCACTTACAGATGACAATCTGCACATAACAATGTTTTCTGAGGCCCCAGCACCACTTTTCTATGCGAGTTACTTTGCTTATAACAATCTTTACATATTATATAACAAATGTTGTTTGCCTGTCATTTTATTATGTACCCACTCCATCGTTTTCCTCTCTTTGACACATTTACTGATGCGCTGTATACCAAGCAAATATTCATTTTTCTCTAAAAGGTATTTTTTCGAAAAATACTTACCGATGACATGACTTTGTGGAAATGTCTACTACTAGCTCAATTTTAGCCTACTCACCCGTTGTGTGCCCACACAACCCGGGAGGCACTCGGGGAACCCCCTAGAGGGGCCGAGAGTTGTCTCCCGTTTCCCGCCCTACCGGATCCGGTCACGAGACCGGCCAGTCTGATACTTCGCTCGAAAGCGGCAAGCGGGGCAGGAGGGAGGGTCCTCCGAGTCATGTCATCGGTAAGTATTTTTCGAAAAAATACCTTTTAGAGAAAAATGAATTTGTTTCCTCAAAAACATTACCGATGACATGACTTTGTGGAAGAATTGCGATGAGGAGGAGGGTGCCGCGCAAAACTTCTTAATGGTAAACAGCGCCGTCCTCCCGGTCGCAAACTCCCGACAATTTTAGCTTAGTGCATACCTACGGCGCCAGTGGCGCCGGGAGGGAGTGTTGCGCCGCGGCGATGTCCCCCACCAGTGCGAGATTCTCTCGTTGGCCTGCCAGGTCCCTGAGGTAGAAGCGGGCGAATACAGATTCAGTCTGCCAGCCCACAGCTGCCACGATGTCCTTGACAGCGCAGTTTTGATCAAACGCGAGGCTCGTGGCCATGGCTCGTACCTCATGTGCGCGAATGTGCAGCCTCTTCGCTCCCTGCGGAGAGATATCTTGATAGGCGGAGCGTATAACCCAGCGGAGCCAGGAAGATATCGTCTGGGCTGTTATGTCATTCCTGCTGGGTCTCAGAGGTAGGAAGAGGCGCGAACGCCCTCTGTGGAAGGCTTTAGATTGTCGCAGATAAACTCTAAGGGCGCGCACGGGATCCTGTTGCCTGGTCTCCTGGGACAGAGGGTTGGTTCTTAGCGGCCGTAAGGTGATAACCTGAGGCGCAGTCAGAGGAGACCTGTTCTTGGCAAGGAAGGCAGGGTCAGTGAGGAGTTGAACAGACCCGTCCGCTCGGAACTGTAGGCAGGTAGGACGTGCCGAGAGTGCGTGTAGCTCACTCACCCGAGAGGCGGTAGCAAGGGCCAGCAGGAAGCACGTCTTTCGTGTCACATCTGCGAAACGGGCCAAAGGTAAGGGTTCAAATCTGTCAGAATTCAACCACGTTAGCACCCAGGGCAGGTCCCGGTGGGGAAGGAGTGAGCGGTGTGTTGGGCGCTGGATGCCGAAGTGTCCCATAAGGTCGGCTAGGTCTTTGGAGGCGCCCGGGTCTGGGTGTCCAAGGTGTCAATAAGTGTCAGCGATCATGGACAGGTAACCCCTCACAGTGATGGGGGCCAGGCCTATGTCTCGGAAGAGCCAGAGGAAGAAGTCCGCCAGCTGAGGATTAGTCAGTTCCGTGGGAGACAGGCCGTGCTCGGAGCACCAGGAACACAGGACTCGCCACTTTCCCTCGTAGACTCGAATGGTCGAAGGTCTGCGGGCCGCAGCGATCGCCTCCACTGCTGCACCCGAGTAGCCTCTAGCTCCGAGGGCTTGCCGCACAACCTCCAGGCATGAAGGAGGAGCCGCTCTGGGCAGGGGTGGAACAGCGGCTGACGCGGTTGCTTGAGCATGGTGCGTGGGGCGGGAAGCAGCAGTGGCGGGTCCGTGGCGAGGCTGAGAAGGTCGGTGGTCCATGAGCGGTTCCAGGCGAACGGTGCGACTAACAGTAGGACCGCCGAGCAGCCCCGAAGCCTGAGAAGGACTTTGGGTACGAGAACCGTCGGGGGGAAGGCGTAAGCCACAAGGCCGTCCCAGGGAATGGAGAGCGCATCGACAGCCCAGGCAAGGGGATCGGGAATCGGGGAGACGAAGAGAGGCAGCTGATGGTTCCACCTCGTGGCGAACAAGTCGACCTGGGGAGTCTCCCACCGGGCACAGATCATCTGAAAGATGTCCTGCTGAAGGGTCCATTCCGTGTGCAAGAGCTGGCCGCGGCGAGACAGCGAGTCGGCCAAGACATTCAGGTGTCCGGGGATGTGTCGGGCTCGAATGGTAATACCCCGGTCCTCGCACCAACGCATCATCCGGTAGAGGAGCATACAAAGGTCGGGAGAGCGAGTGCCACCTTGTTTCTGGATGTAAGCCACCACAGTCGTGTTGTCCGAGAGGACGAGTAGCTCCTGGTGCCTGAGGAGATCCTCCCAGAACTGCAGGGCTTGCCAAACGGCCTGCATCTCCAGCCAGTTGATGTGGGTGTGCGCTAGGTCCGCGGGCCAGGGCCCCGAAGTCGAGAGGAACCGAGGAAGGAGATGAGCGCCCCACCCAGTGAGGCTGGCGTCAACACACAGAGAGGTCTGGGGTGGAGGAGAGGCCAGGGGAACTCCCGACGCTAGCCAAGAGTGGTCGGTCCACCGACGAAGATGAGGAAGCAGCATCTGGGGCACCGGAACCAACGTCGTTAAGTCGCCGGACGACGGGCGCCAATGGAGTAGGAGATGCAGCTGGATCGGCCGGGAGTAGAGACGACCTAGGGGGATAAGGTCCGCTGCGGCGTTCAGCAGGCCCAGAAGCTGGAGCCAGACTCTGGCGGGGGCCACGTCCTGCCGTGCTAACTGACCGGCTAGATCCGCAATCTTCTGGATCCGGGGGGCCGGGAGGCGCACCGTGTTGAGGTCGGTAGCAAATTCCATGCCCAGGTGCATGAAGCGGCGGGACGGAGAGAGATCCGACTTGCCGTCGTTTACTAGGAAGCCCAAGTGTGCCAGTAGAAGCAGCAGCGCATCCTTGTCCGACGCGAGCGAGGTCTCGGACTGGTTGCATAGGAGGAGGTCGTCTAGGTAATTCGATGTCGGACTGGAGGATGACTGTCGGGCCTTGGCGACTACGGCGTCCATCAGCCGGGTGAACACCCAGGGGCTGAGGTAGAGTCCAAACGGGAGCGCGCGAAACTGGTATACTACGCCGTCGATCGCAAACCGGAGGAACTTCCTGGAGGCCTGGTGCATCGGGACATGCAGGTAAGCATCGGAAAGGTCCAAGCTGACTGCAAAGTCCAGAGGCTGGACCGCGGCTTTCAGGGCTCGGGCAGTCTCCATCCGGAAGGAGGGGGCCGTAATGTACTTGTTCAGGGCCGAGAGATCGATCACCGGTCGCCATCTCCCTCCAGGCTTCGGAACGACGAACAAGTGGCTGTAGAAGGCTGGGGAGTCGGGGACGCATACCACCTCCGTGGCGGCTTTCCTCAGGAGGGAGGAGACCTCTCCCCGAAGAGCGGAGGCCTTCAATGGGTCGCTGGGAAACTCGGTCCAAAGGGGGGAGCGACGCAAAGGAGGCGGGCTGCGAAAGGCGATCCGGAGGCCGGCCGAGATGGTGTCGCAAATCCAGGGGTCGTCAGGAAAGAGTGTGAGCCAATTTCTGCTGAAAAAGGCTAGCCTCCCGCTGACCGGAGACCCCGAAGTGGTCGGTGGGGGCAAGGCTGGGGGGCAGTCAGGCAGCCCGCCTGCGACCCGGTCGCCGGGCGGGACGGGGCCAAGCGGGGGCACGGGACCTGGAGGGTCTAGGACGGCCAAAGGCGGGGGCCTGCTCCCAAAAGGAGAGAAAGGCGACGTCCCTCGAGGAGACTCGTAAAAAGGTCGTGCAAGGTGCCGGAACGTAAGCTCAACAGCTGGCGCCAACGTAGTAACAACGCCGAAAGGGAAGCCCAACGGTAGCCGGCTCTCGGCCCGAGGGCCGGCTGTGGGCAGCTACCACTACCTTACCTCCGAGACGAATCGGGAACGGGGGGAAGGGTAGCCATACAGCTCCACAGCCCAGAGGAGAGCAGCAGAACGATGCAAGCAGAGGCAGGCAACGAGAAGGCAGGTCAGCGCTAGAAGGCGGCAGAGCACACAAAGAGGCAACGAGCGTAGGCAAGAGGAAGACCGGTCGAGGCAGCGCGAGAGCAAGGCCAGACACGTCTTCTCTGTACGAGCGAAGTAGCAAGACTGGCCGGTCTCGTGACCGGATCCGGTAGGGCGGGAAACGGGAGACAACTCTCGGCCCCTCTAGGGGGTTCCCCGAGTGCCTCCCGGGTTGTGTGGGCACACAACGGGTGAGTAGGCTAAAATTGAGCTAGTAGTAGACATTTCCACAAAGTCATGTCATCGGTAATGTTTTTGAGGAAACAATAACCAATTTAGCTCTGATGCCCTACAGCAGAAGATGGATCAACCATGATAATTCAAGGGTAGTGCAAGATTAGCTTGGCGCCATCAGGCACCATGCTAATCTGACAGTACCCGTGAATTATCATGGCTAAGCCATCTCCTGCAACTGGTACATAGTTGTTAGATGACATTTATTACATTTTGGAAATGCGGCCTTGGGGCTAAATGGGTTAATATTCATGAATTTGCTTATCTAAATAACATGTACTGCATTTGTCAAAAAAAAAAAAAAAAAAAAAAAAAAAAAAGCTTCTTATGCCCACTAGTAATGAAATACTTCTTAGTGTGTACGTCCTCTTGAAATTTCTTTCACACACACGAATAGAGAACAGATAGCAGCAATCGTGCGAAATGAATCACTGCACCAGCAAAACTGATGAGATGTCTGCTAGCATTTTTCACGAAAGTGATAACCTGAGAAAAGGAGTAAATAGGCAAACCAGCTGGCATTTTCCACCATTATCCGTGATACAATTACAAACAGAAACATAATAATAACACATACCATCATAGAAAGCACTGATGTCTACATAATCAGAAGAAATTATCGCACTGAATCTAAATCTGGTATGCAATGATCTGCCAGTGTTTAGTCTGAATCAGTCACAAACTGATGGACAAAGCAAAGGTAAAGTTTTGTTTTGGACTGGTTACATAAATTATACTGAGCCAAATGTTTGGTTGATATACATGTGGTGCCAGTATCTGACATGTGATTACTCGAACTGAATTAAAATGTCCTCAGCTAACACCTTGGACATTATGATGCAGGTCTTGAAATCACATCTGCCGATTGTCAGCACAACTTTCAGCAAAATGTGGCTCAATATAATATACCTGAAGTTCATTGTACCTGAATGCAGGGGCCAAGACACAAACTGTATACACACCTGTGTGCAGTGGCCAAGAGATGCAAAATCTGCACGCAGGGCATTGGCAATTTCTTTTCGTTTGTCCTCTTCAGCTTTTGTAGCCTCCAATGACAGCTGTTTGCGCAAGGTCGGCGTCAGTCGTAAACCTGCATCCTGCAGGATTGCCTGTAGCCGCTTGTTGTATCCCTAAACACAAAGATTGACCCTTTCACTGCTGAGAAAAACTGAACTTGCACCACCCTACTGTAAGAGGTATAGCCACGGCTGTTTGGGCCAACGCTAGAACTGCACACTTAGTTTGTTCCAGGCGAGCTGAGAAACTGGGTCACATCTGGTGCTCGCGCACTGCCTCAGCGAGTCTCCAAGCTGTTAGGCTGGCTGATAAATGACTACCTTTTGTTTTTCCATGACTTTCTTATTTACCGTTCAAGTGTGTGATGCAAAACTTTGTTTGCTTAAGAGCGGACATTCTGCCCAACACACTGACACCAAACACACTATAGTTGTGACAAACCAGTAGCCAGCAGGATAAGGTGGACATAAAGAGAAAAGAACGGATTTCACTGTCTGTGTTGAGTTTTGTCACAAAATAGACACAAATACGATACAAACTACATCAAAATGGACTTGCATGTGCTAGAAGTAACATGCCTAGAGTAAGTATGACTTACCAGATCAGAGATACCGTGAAAGGGGCCAGAGAGTGGAGGGTGATAATGAGGTCACTGTTAGTGCCAGTACTCTCACGGGCACATAGCAGTAGCACGGATCTGTCTATACGATGATTACACCGCTGGACTTGCAGTTACAATTTCAACACTGGACACACAGTTTTTGGGCACTACTTTCAGTTTTACCCCAACACCATACAGCAGGAGATGGATCGACCATGGTAATTCAAGACTAGTGCCAGATTTGCTTGGCGACATCAAGCACAAAGCACAAAGCTAATCTGGCACTACCCTTGAATTATCATTCTCAATCCATCTACTACAACTGGTACTCAGTCGTTAGATGACACCTCCAAAATTTGGGAAATGCATCCATGGTATTAAATGGGTTAAAGAAAACTGTTCTGTGGTAAACAAGAGGATCTCACTCTTGGATAGTTTCTCAGGATGAAAATGTTTAATCTGGAAAAGTCTGCGTTGAACATGAACGGACCACCAAAGCAGCACAGAATAAATAAATTCAATATACCTATGCATATCAGTCTGCTTGGCACACCAAAACGTCCTCTGACAGCAACTGCAACCAACTTAGTGACTAAGAAAAAATATATATTAGCTTAATTATCCGATAGAAAGTGATAGAAATCCGATGATGTGATATAAAAATGTTTTTAAAAAACCAACACCGCCGTGTGTGTGTGTAACAACAGCATAACAATCACCTGCTTCCATTTACTGTTTTCTTTTCTTCACAGATGGCATGACCAAGTACAACACAGGTGACACTAGTGTCATGTGTTCTGTCATGAGTAATTTGAGCTTCTCCGCTTCCTTTTGTAAGCCGTATGTCCTGCTCTTTAGAATGTTTATTGTTGCGTGCATCTCTTCGCCTCCCTGCTCACCATGGAGTGCCAGTCCAAAGCCCCATTGTGCGATAAAGTCTGCACAGTGGCATTCAAGTATGTGCTGTTTGGGATTATCTTTACTGCTGGAAAGTTGGTTCTAAAGAAGATCATGTAGTTGTCAATGCTGTTTTTGATTTCTTGGATGCCAACACCTGTCCTTCTGATTGGTAGTTTATGAGAAACATCCTTGTAAACTTTGGAATACAGTTAATTTAAATTGATGCAAACTCTCACATAAACATACGTTACGACTGATAATAGGTCCTATAGCTAGAAAGGCCGATGATATCGGGCTGCTGGCAAGCAGAAACCAGGACATGCAACAGAAGACACAACAGTTGACACAGTCAGCAAGCTCCATAGGTCTCGGGGTCAACATTAGGAAGACTCAAGTCATGAGGAAGAACACCATAGTGGGCGACCCAATCACCATCAATGACCAACCTCTGCAAGAGGTGGACGAGTTCACGTACCTGGGCAGCAAGGTTACCACAGATGGAGACTGCACAAGGGAGATCACCACAAGAATCAGCAAAGCCAACCAAGCCTTCGCAATGCTGAAACCCATCTGGAGGACCACAAGCCTGAGCATCCACACCAAGCTCCGTATTTTTAAGAGCAACGTGCTGAGTGTCCTTCTATATGGGTCAGAATGCTGGAAATCCACTACCGCTACGGAACGCAAGCTGGATGTCTTCCAGAACAAGTGCCTGCGACGGATCATGAAGGTCTTCTGGCCAAACATGATTACAAACGAGGAACTACGGAAGAGAGCAGGCGCAGACAGCATCGCTGAAACCATCGCCACACGGAGATGGAGATGGCTAGGCCACGTTTGCAGAATGTCACCTGACTCATTACCAAGGGTGGCACTGAGATGGACACCACAGGGGAAGAGAAACCGTGGGCGACCAAAGGAGACGTGGCGCCGAACCGTGGAGCGAGAGCTCAAGAACAGAGGCCTTACTCTGCAAACAGCACCCAAAATAGCAGCTGACAGACAAAAGTGGCGCTCCCTTGCCGTCGCCTCAAGCACCAGACGGCGCAGAGAGGACTGAATGAATGAATGAAATAGCTAGAAAGGGACTAAACAAAAAGTCACGTTCGTTTAGCAAGCACTCCGACGTCACAAAAGCAGAAAACGCACAAGAGAGTATGACTGTCACATATTCCCGTGACTGACTGCCTGAATGTTTTTATCCCACTAAAAACCTTGCAACAAGAATCTCTAGTTTTGGATGAAACTAATGCTAATAGCAAGGAATGCGGCATCTTGGATACCACTTGTCTTCTCGCTATCATCTGTCAGTGTTCTTGTTAATCCCTTCTCTGCTCCCACCTCAGTCTCAGCCTCTTACAAACCAGACCATTTAGTGTCAGTGGGCCGTATATCTGCAGTCTTGTTAACTATGTACAAAGAATGTAATGTCTGACTAAGTGCTTTGCTATAGATGAACATTACAAAAATGAATTTTTCTCAAAAATGTATTTTAAAAAAAAAACACTTACCTATGCCATTACTTTATGAAAGAAACCATCCTATAGCTTACATAATTTTTAGTCAAAAACTTATGATGTGTACCTATAGGGCCAGGGGAGGCAAACTAGGGGTGCCGTGACCCAGTACCCCGGGTAGCCTCTCTTCCCACCCATACGGGTAACTGCCTTGCGCAGACATGCCAGTTTATTCGCTTAGCTGACAAGCGGCAAGCGGGGCAGGTGGGAGGGCCGTCCGAGTAATGGCATCAGTAAGTATTTTTCAAAAAAATACATTTTAGACAAAAAAATTCATTTGTTTCTTCAAAAACATTACCGATGCCATTACTTTATGGAAGAATAGCGAAAAGGAGGCGGGTGCCGCGTAACCCAGGAACCCGACCAAGCTAGCAAGACCCGCCCTCCCTGGAGCAAACTCCCAATAATTTTAGCTAAAGGTTTACCGACGGCACCAGAGGTGCCGGGAGGGAGTGTTGCACCACTGCGATGTCCCCCACCAGGGCCAGGTTGTCTCACTGGCCTGCCAGGTTTCGGAGGTAGAATCAGGTGAAGGTCGACTCAGTCCGCCAGCCCACGGCCGCCACCATGTCTCGGACAGCAAAGTTGCGGTCGAATGCGATGCTAGGAGCCATGGCTCTGACCTCGTGCACCCTGAAGAGTAAGCTCATGGCAGCAACAGGGCCGAGATCCTGGTAGGCGGAGCGTATCACCCATCGGAGCCAGGACGAAATCGTCTGGGCCGAGATGTCTGATCTACCTGGGGACAGAGGGAGAAAGAGGTGGGAACATCCCCGGCAGTGCAGCTTGGTTCGGCTTAGGTACACATGTAAGGCTCTCACCGGGTCCTGTTGTCTGGCTTCCCTGTTCGGGCTTATCGTCTTCAGGGGCCGGACAGTGATCCCCTGGGGGGGCGGACAACGGGACTGCATATTGGCCAGGAAGGCCGGGTCCGTCAGTAGCTGCACAGAGCTGTCCGTCCTGAACTGCAGCAGGAGGAGTGCGCCGAAGGCGCGTGCAGCTCCCTCACTCTGGAGGCTGTGGCAAGGGTGAGAAGAAGCAGGTCTTCTGCGTTATGTAGGCCACCAGGTCAGGGATATCTTAGCACTTGTCGGGGTCCGAGCGGCCCAAGGGTCGGGACGTGTCGGCAATCAGGTGAGGTAGCCCCTGATGGTGATCGGCGCCAAGTGCTGCTCGGCAAAGCCAGAGGAAGAACTCAGCCAGCTGGGGGGGATGTCCGATTGGTAGGAACGAGGTATCGGTCATCGCACCAAGACTCCAGGATTTGCCACTTTCCTCCGTAGCCTCGAAGGGTCGAGGGTCTGTGGCCTGCAGTGATAGCTTCCACTGCTGCACTCGAGAAGCGGCTAGCGGCGAGGGTGTTCCCCACCGTCTCCAGGCGTGTAGTAGGAGTAGCTCGGGAACAGAAAGCATGGCGTCTGCCCTGGTTGCTTGAGCTTCGGGCATGGTGTGGGGAGCCGCAGAGGGGGTCCGGTGGCGAGGGGAGCTGGGTGGCTCGGTGGTCCAAGACTTGGTCCAGCAGAATGGGCCACTAGCAATCGAATCGCGATGCCTCCCTAGAGCTTGCGCAGGACCGGGGGGACCAGCACCGTGGCCGGGTAGGCAGACGCGAAGAGACCTTTACAGGAGAAGGGGAGAGCATCTACTGCCCAGGCTGGGGGGGGGGGGGGGGGGGGGGGGGCGGGATGGGCGAGACGAAGAGGGGCAACAGGCGGTTCCACCTCGTCACGAAGAGGTCAACCAGAGGAGACTCCCACGATGTACAGAACATCCGAAAGGTGTCCGGACGTAGTGCCGAATCGGTGTTGAGAAGCTGTCCGGGCCGCGAGAGGGAGACTGCGAGGCCAAACAGATGTCCAGGAAACTTCTCGCTCGGAGAGGGAGGTCGCGATCTGCGCCCGACTGGGGAAGCTGGTAGAGAAGAAAGCCGAGGGAGGGGAAGCAAGGCCCGCCCTGCGTCTGGGTGTAGGAGACCACCGTGGCGCTGTGGGAGGACGAGCAGTTCCCGGCATCCGAGAGTGGTGTCCCAGGCGAGGAGGGCTTGCCAACAAGCGTGCAGCTCCAACGAGTAGAAACATTAGTCCGCGATGTCCATGGTCCAGCTGCCGGAACCCAAAGAACATCAGCAGCAGAAGCGCATGCCAGCCAACGCGGCTAGCGTTGACGCAGAGGGACAACTGTGGGGGCGGAGGGAAGAGAGGTTAGTTAGTTAGTTATTTGGGTTTAACGCCGAGCAGGCAACTAAGGCCATCTCACGGCGGGAAGGGTAAAAATCTGGTCAGCCAGACTAAAAGAAAGGTCTTAAGACATGATGTAAATATACCTTAAAAATATGTCAGGCTAAAATGTCGCACAGGTCTTTAAAGAAAACGTCGGAAGACTTTCAAAAAGGTCAAAATAATAAAAACATCATAATCTATAAGGCTCAAATCTTATTAAAAATATGGCACTCTCTCAGAAAACTGAAGATCTTGTCCGGGGGCATATCCCGGAACAAAACCTTCAAGGAGTCTGCTGTGAAATGTTTATACCTTGTGTCGATTAGATCAGCACAAGACAACAAAAAATGTTGAACAGAGTACTGCTCGTTGCAGGCATAACACCATGGACGCTCCTCCTGTTTAAGTAAATAAGAGTGCGTAACATACGTGTGGCCGATGTGGAGACGAGCCAGGACAGTCTCCTCACGGCGGCTGCCGCAGCGATAAGGTAGACCGTCGGACAACTTAGGAAGGGCTTCATGCAGCTTGTTAGCTTCCTCTTTGTCCCACTCGGACTGCCACTCACGGGCTATGTACGCACTAGCCACATGTCTAAAATCACTATAAACAGTCTGTGTGTCAGGGACAGGGTCATTGCGGGCATCGTTGGCAGCAGAATCTGCGATCCTGTTGCCCTCGATGCCCACATGCCCTGGCACCCAAATAAAAATATCATAATATTCCTTCATCAAGTCCGCGTGGAGCTCTCTGATCTGCACCAGCAGTGGGTGGTCATTTCCCGTGCCCTGAAGGGCCTGCAGGGCAGAAAGAGAGTCAGACAGAATCAGGAAGTTCCTTTCTCTAGATCGATAAGCATGCCTGAGTGCCAGCAGAACCGCCTGCAGTTCCGCACTAAATACAGATGAGTGGTCTGGGAGGCGGTGCTTAAATGGGCGTCTAGGATGGCGAGAGGACACTGCGGCCGCAGCCACTCTCCCATCCTCAGACTTTGACCCATCGGTATAGATGCGACAATAGCCAGGAAAAATTGAAAGCAGTTCATTGAGGCTCTGTTGGTATATGGCTGGTGGAGTAGAGTCTTTCTTGTGGGCAGTCAAGTCCAGCAAGATGTCAGGAACTGGTAAGAGCCAAGGTGGAGTGATGTGTTGCAGGGATTCCGAAACTCTGTCCAGGTCCAATCCGGCCGCCTGCAGATGAGGTCGGACACGGAAAGAAAGTGGACGGACAGCTCCCAGATGGGTATCGTAAATCTCTGCAAACGATGGTTTAAAAACACAATCATAGGCAGGATTGTCTGGATGGGCCTTCAGTTTCAGAACGTAGCTGAGCATGAGGCGGATGCGGCGGAGCTTGAGAGAAGGCTCCCCTGCCTCGGCATACAGACTAGGAACCGGAGACGTCCTGAAGGCCCCAAGACATATCCGCAGACCCTGATGGTGAATTGTGTTCAGACGCTGTAGCACAGACTTGGAAGCTGAGCCATACACCACAGAGCCGTAATCCAGTTTGGACCGAACAAGGGCCCGGTACAGACGAAGTAAGACAGTACGGTCCGCACCCCAGTCAGTACGACCGACGACACGAAGAATGTCGAGAGCCTTCTGACAAGAGGTTCTAAGGTAATTAATATGGTTGCGGAAGGTAAGTCTTTTGTCAAAAATGACCCCCAGAAACTTTGCCTCCTCGGCCACCTTAATTGGCACTCCAGCAATGCTCAGGCTAGGTTCTGGAAAAAATTTCGTCTGGTTAGTAAAATGCACACAAACAGTCTTGGAGGGCGAGAACTTGAATCCATTGAGAGACACCCACCGCTGGATGCGATCAACGCACAGCTGCAAGCGCCTCTCAAGGGACGCAAGTCCTCGACCACGTGCGCACAAAGCAAAGTCATCAACAAACAAAGAGCATTCAGAATCATCCTTGACGGCCTTTACAATGTTATTAATTTTAATACTAAATAAAACAGGAGATAGAATGCTGCCCTGTGGGACACCCATCTCCTGTTCAAAGGAGTCGGAGAGGGTGGAGCCCACACGGACATGGAACGACCGGTTAGTCAAAAAATTGTGAATAAAAACGGGCAGGTGCCCTTTAAAACCCATGTCCAACAAGTCAGACATTATGCTATACTTCCAGGTAGTGTCATACGCTTTCTCAAGATCGAAGAAAATTGCATAGACAAGCTGCTTGTTGACAAAAGAATCTCGAATAAATGATTCAAAGCGGACTAAATGGTCAGTTGTACTACGGAAGCGCCGGAAACCGCACTGGAGGTCTGTGAGGAGACCCTGTGACTCAAGATGCCACACCAGGCAGGCGTTGACCAGGCGCTCCATAGTTTTACATAAACATGATGTCAAAGCGATAGGCCGGTAGTTGCCCGGGTCGGAAGGATCCTTACCCGGCTTGGGGATCGGTACAACCACAGCCTGGCGCCAAGACGGCGGAAAATGAACAGTTCCCCAGATATGGTTAAAGGCCTTGAGAAGTACAAGGAGTGACCTCTCAGGCAGATGCGTTAGGAATTGATAGTGGACGGTATCTAGGCCAGCAGCAGAGTCATTACATTTCTGCAAAGCTTGCTGCAATTCTGATAATGTAAACGGGACATTATAGTCTTCTGAGTTATCGGACTTAAAATCACAAATACGAGACTCTCGCTTCTCCTTCTCTCTCTGGAAGAAAGGTGAATAATGCTGCGTTGAAGAATTATGGGCAATGGTGGAGGCAAGCAAATTGGCCACAGCTTTTTTATCTGTAACCAAACTGGCACCATCTCTAAGATGGCCAACAGAAGCCGAGCCACCTCTGCCCCTAATTCTCCGAACAGCCTTCCATACTTTCTGGGACGGAGTCCGAGAAGTTAAAGATGAGACGAAGCGTCTCCAGGAAGCACGGCGTTCACGTTTAAAAATGTAACGGGCTTTCGCCCTCTGTCTTTTAAAGGTTAAAAATATTTACTTGCGACGGATTACGGAAAGCACGTCGCTGAGCAGATTTGCGCGCTATTTGGGCCTTGCGGCACTCTTCGTTGAACCATGGTACTCTCGGCTTTCGAGGGACTGATGCGGAAGTTTTAGGGATGGTTTCACCAGCTACGTCCAACAAAATAGTAGTAAAAGAAGAAATAGGTTCTTCAGATGACATGACCACCTCCTCTGTAATACGAGACTGACAGAGGGAGGCGAACAGAGGCCAGTTAGCTTTCTTAAGATTCCTGCGCCCCACCGGCGGATCCTCCCCACAGCTGACCGATGACAGGACTACTGGGAAGTGGTCACTACCACACAGGTCATCGTGAACCTTCCAGTCAAAGTCCAGCATGAGAGAAGGATCACACACAGTGAGGTCTAGAACAGAACTAGATCCTGAACCTGGGTTAGAGTATGTAGGTGAACCATCGTTAAAGACACATAGGTTAAGTTGAGAAAAAACATCTTCTAACATCTGACCTCTGCCATCATAGTGGTCACTACCCCAAAGGTGAGCGTGACCGTTAAAATCCCCCATGAGAATAAAGGGAGGGGGCAGTTGATCAACTAAATTAAAAAAATCATTACTACAGACCCGCAGGGATGGTGGCAGGTAAATACTGCATATAGTTATGGTCTTCTTCAAGGTAACCCGAGCTGCGACAGCCTGAAGACTGGTGTCGATGCTAACGGGGCTACATAAAATTTGGCTACTAATGAGAAGAGCCACTCCACCCGAGCGCCTCTCCGAATCAGAGCCTTTATGTATAGCGTTAAAACCATTAAAGGACACAGGGTCAGAAGTCTTTAGGTAAGTCTCCTGAAGAGATATTACTGAGGGGTTATAGCACTTGACTAAAAGACGTAATTCCTCAAAGTTAGCTTGAAAACCACGACAATTCCACTGAAGCAGAGAGTCCATGATTATGTCTTATCTGGGGGTGCGGAGTTTTTCCCCCCTTTTTCCTTTGCCTTGGAAGGAGTCGGAGAAACAGAGGGGGGCCGGCTCCCGGGCCTCCTCTGGTTCTTAGGAGATGAAGGGGTTGGAGCTGCCGCAGCATCGGCAACTTCCACTCCCTCCATCTGCTCCTCCAATGCAGCATATTTGTTTTGAAGGGGGACATCAGTGTTCCCCTTCTGGGCCCGTGCGCACGGCGGTCCCATAGATTTCTTTGACTTCTGGTCCTGGGCAGCGTTCCTGCCGCTAGAGTTAGCGGCCTTAGAAGGCTGACCAGAGCCAGAAACCTTTGGTGTTGACAAACTAGCAGGTTTGGGTGGGGGCTGAGGCTTAGGGGCAGCAGAAGGCGGTGCCACCGGACCGGTAGCGTCCGCCCTCTGCGTTCCCTGGCTCCTCGTCACCACCGGAGGAGGGTTACTCTCCAGGGGTGAGAGGATCCGAGGCTCTGCCCCCAACCAAGAAGTTGGGGTTTGACAAGAGAAGTCTTTGGTGGAGCGCTTGCCTGCCACCGCAGCACTGAAAGTATACACAAAGTTGTTATTTGAGTTTGGCGCCGCCTCAGCTGCACCAGGACCGTCAACCAGTTTTTTTGCGTCCGCAAAGGACAGCCCCTTCTCCACACGCACCTGCTGAATCCTGCACTCGGAGATCCAACGAGGGCACTTCTTGTCCGAAGCCATATGCGCCCCCTGGCAATTCACACACAGGGGGATGGCTGTGCAGGACTCAGCAGAGTGTCCGGGCTTAGTGCAACGGGCGCATAGAGCCTCTGCCTGGCGGCATGTCTTCTGCCCATGGCCATACTTTTGGCACTTAAAGCACCGAAGGGGGAGAGGGACGTACTTTTTCACTTTTAGGGAGTAGTAACCTCCCCAGATGGTAGTAGGAGCTGTGGGGGTGCCAAACGTCAGGATGATGGTAGGGAGACGGATCTCCCTACCACCTCGTTTGGAAATGAAGCGCCTGACGTAGGTCACCCCCTGTGACTTAAGGTTCTGTACAAGTTCATCTTCAGATAGTTCGGCCAATGCTTGATCTTTCATCACTCCTCTAGAGGAATTCATTGTTTTGTGGGGAATGACCTCCACTGGAGTGTCTCCGATGGAGGAGAGCCTCAGTAGCCCATTGGAGTGTGCCCGGGTACGGCACTCTACCAACAAGTCACCAGACCTGAGGCGCTGGGCCTCAGGCCTGCCAACACGGCTCCTGAGGGTCTCCCCTACCAGGAAAGGGTGCAGCTTTGAAACAGGCTTCTCTTTAACTTTGCTGTGGATAATGAGAAAGCGAGGCCAGGCGGCCGACGCCTGAGGTGTCGCTTCCTCACAGTCAGAGTCACTATCGTTCTCAATGACAATGTCGGCGGCTATGTGCCGCTTTGGTGCTAGTTTTGGTTTTTTGATATTTTCCATATTATAGTATGATAGATATTCATCCCCCGGGGGTCCCCGCCCGCCACCGAGCCCAACAAGGGAAAGTGCAACTGTCGGCGGGTCTCCAGCCGACGCACAATGGAGACTGCCCGAAAGATATACTCAAGGGGGTAAGCCTGATTGAACCGTTTGAGCCACCGCCTTCTATCACACTGTTGAATACAGGGGAATACTGGCGTAAAGCACCTAATCAGCATCAGAGGCTATAGCATGGTGCTCCGTATAACAACCCGCATGTCAACAGGGGGATAGGGCTCGACGTGACAAGAGCCGATTGACTAGGCCGGTACGACTAGCCTCCCGTTTAGGCAGAAATCAAGGCCAAAGTGGAGTGTTTCAGCCACCAGGATCCTCTTCTCCCCCGACACGGGTCTCCAAGCACGGCAAACACTTGGGATCCAAAGGACCAAAAGCTCACGCGTATTTTTAAGGACCAATCCAACATGGTAAGACCTGGGTAAGCACAGCTCCTTAAAAACCGGACCAGTGAAAAAGACTGAACAACATATCTGCTGACATCAAGTCCTAATCCTGGACAAAGATGGCACCCGTCTGCTAGCCCACTCAGTCAGGGACCGAGTGGACTACCCACCCACGCCACGTGGAGGCCGGTGCCGGGTAGGCGGAGGGAAGAGAGGAACTCCGGTCGCGAGTCATCGGGATCCACCCAACGGAGGAGGTGCGGGAGGGGCAACGGAAGCACCGGCCCTCGAGTCTCGATGTCGCCAGCTGAGAGTCGCCAGTGAAGAAGAAATACCGTTGAAGTGGACAAGAGCAGAGATGGCCACGGGGGAGTAGGTCCGCTGTCGCACTCATCAGGCCCAGGAGCTGCAACCACACTCTGGTGGAGACCGACTCCAGTAGAACACTAACCGAACCAGGTTCGCCAACTGCCGTATCCGCGGTTCCGGTAGTCTCCCAGGTTGAGATCGGTCCGGAACGCCATGCCCAGGTGAACGAAGCGGCGGGACGGGGCGAGGTCCGACCCGCCCCCATTGACCAAGAAGCCAAGCCTGTCGAGAAGGTCCAGCAAGGAGTCTCCGTCCTTCTCCAAGGCGGCCGCCGATTGGTTGCACCGGGGCAGATCATCAAGGAATCTGAAGGTGGCTCGGGGACGTCCGTCTGGACGCGGCAAGAAGCCGTCCGCGGAGATGAACCTGTTCCGTGCCGAGAGGTCGAAGATTGGGAGCCCCGTGCCTCTGAGCTTGGGAACCAGAAGGAGGCACTTGGAGTTCCGAGGCGGTCACCCATCCAAGTACTAACCGAGCCCGACGTTCCTTAACTTCGGTGATCAGCCGAGAACCGGTGTAATCAACATGGTGTGGCCGTCTGCTGGCTCCCCGGCGGGACAGGCGGGAATACTTACCACTATACTACCGAGGAGAAGGCCGGGGGGTCGCAACGCGTAACCACCTCCGAGGCGTCCTACTGCAACTGCACGGGAATCTCTCCTCGAAGAGCGGCTGCATGGGCCGGTCCGACGTAGGGGATGGCCGGGGATGGGGGCGGGCGGGGACGTCCGGAGGCAGGTGCGGGTATCCACGCCTGGAAGACGGGTGAGAGGAGGACCTAACAATCAGTAGGGAGAGAAGCAGGGCCTGCGGGCGGCAGAACAAGGAGAAGACGAAGCGGGTCGGCAAGAGGTCCTTGTACGTGTCCTTCACTGTCTGCCCGGCAGGATCGAATCGTAGCGATTCGCAGAAAGGGGCCAGATGTACTGTCTGCATAGGTGTGGCAGCATCGGGCATGGTGTGGACGGAAGCGTGGTAAGCCGCCCGGGCGGCCAGGGCAAAGGCGAGGACATCTCCTAACAGCAGAGTGAACCGACGGGCGCCAGGCCTCCTCCACACGAGAGACAAGGGCTTGCGTAACCACGTCGAGCAATCTTGCACAGGCGAGGGCATAGTGGAGGAGGGACTCTGTCCGATCCAGACCGGGTGGGAAGCAACGCCGCAAAGTGCGAAGTCCATCCGCATGTAACTGCGCCGGGGGATCCACAAGACTGAGAGCGTCCTCTTGGGGGGCGAGAAGGCCGAATGGCTAAGGAGCACTGAAGCGGATTCTTCCGGAAACACGATGAGGGGGTCATCATCCTCGGGAGGCAGGCGCTGAGGGTGCAAGGCAGCGGGCTCCGCCAACGACAAGGAGCGAGTCCGAGGAGAGCGACGGCGAGGGGGCGAGCGGGAATCCTCCGAGACCTGTGGGGAAGTCTGAGGCCAAGGAGTGCAGGAACAAGGAGACCGAAGCAGACCTGGTCGCCAGGTGGGGAGAGTGTGAACGACGGGCAGAGACCGAGGAGCGGGGCAGGCGACGACACTGAGGGTCCGGAACCATGGAGCCGGGGAACTGCTGGCAGGAGACCGTCGTCCGAGAAGAAACGCATCGACTTGGGCTCCGAACGTGTGAGCGGGCGGCCAAAGTCCAAGCTGTGTCCGTTCCGAGAAGAAACGCATTGACGTGGGCTCCAAGCTGTGTCTGTTCTGGAGTGTTCCAAGAGTCACCTGTCGTGGGCCGTCAGATGATGCCGAAGGTCAGGCGTTGGGACGGCGGGAGGTGTACTTCCTTGTCTTGTCATGTGATGCTTGGCTAGCTCGCTGCGGGCCAGGCTCAAGCAAGCGGGCGCGCAAGGGGGGGGAATACATCCCCCAACGTCAGGGCTTGGTAACCGTTTGTTTTCCGCAAAGTGGGGCGAGCGGACTCACTGCGGACCAGACTCAAGTGAGTGGGTGCACAAGGGGGGATCCCTGGTAAGCTGTCCCCCAAAAGAAGCGTGGGTACG
The DNA here is from genome assembly GCA_036245525.1 of Semisulcospira habei. Lineage (NCBI taxonomy): Eukaryota > Metazoa > Mollusca > Gastropoda > Semisulcospiridae > Semisulcospira > Semisulcospira habei. The sequence goes on along the minus strand of BTPG01000008.1, from coordinate 21,894,960 downwards.
TCTTCGTTGGTCAGGGGCCGAGGCAAGCGTGAAGCTGCGGGATGGCGGTGGACGTTCACGCCGATATAGCAGCTCCAGAGCTGGGACCAGCTCCTCTACCAAGGGCGCGCAGACATCACAGGTGCAGCTGGAGGCACAACAGAAGCAGGAGAGGTACACTGCATGCATACACTCGGCCACAGGAAATCGCCACATTGGGTGCAGGTGCAGACTTGACAACTGCAACATCAGATCAGAACAAGCACCTATATAGCGTCCCAGTAGCTCATTCTACGGCCTCTTAATGGGGACGGTACGTGTCGCCGGTCTCAGCTGCTATAACAAGCCAGGGCCTTCCTATAGGGATGCTTGTTATCATATGTATAGGCGAAAAGAAGGACTACGGTGCACCAGAAGGTGCGTGTCGTTTTTATTAATTATTTAGTTATTGCACTGCAGAATAGTGGCTGCTACACACAAAAATTAATGGTATAATAGTGTTATGCCACCATGAAAGTGTGCTGTGCACAGGAGTGCAGTAGAAAATCTTCTCTTTGTCCAGTCCCAAGGTACGGGAAACACTGTGTATATCTGATGAACATGGATACTAGCATGTCAAGATACATGGGTGTGCATGACACAGACATCGCCAGTGTGTCTTAAAAATGCGACGAGCACACTGGGTGTCTAACAAACATGGGTGTATGCATCATGTCCATAAAATGTGGTGTGTGAACACCAACATAAGTGTGCATACACCAGTGTGATCGTAAAAAAATATGTGTATCTATAACGTGGGCGAGCACACCAGTGTGTCTGCAAGAATGTGGAAGTGCATGCTGGTATGGGTGCGCAAGAGAAAGGGACACCATCATCAAGAAACAGGTGGACGTGGCTGCTACGCCACGAGATGAGTGCAACAGAGCACACAAAACACCGACAGTGATGCCGCCGCCCGGCGCCGGTCGCTGGCACACATTGAGACCTTACCTAGCCATCTTGCAGAGGCTGGGGGAAGGGAATAACCTGACACGCAGAAGCGGGAGCGCCACACCAAGGAGCCGGGGGCTGCACACGTCAGGCAAGGGCGCCGAGTCCGCGACGTAAGTCCCAGAGGACCGGAACACAGACGAACTTGTCCGAAGGCACCCAGAGAAGAACCACAGAAGTAAGTTCAAAGCACCCGAGCACAACACACCGCTGGGAACCGAGGCTCCAAGTCGCAGGCACAACCGGCGCATAACCCTACACAGCCATAGGGAAACTGCAGAGGGCGAAAGCACACCTGCTCTACACATCCTGCACGCTAACAGAGAGCACCAGAGAAGAAGAAGCCCACAAGGGACAACAGTCCAAAGGCGCCGGGCAAGGCTATGAGCACACAGCCGGAACCAAGTCACTCAGGGCGCAGGGAACACGCCACACAACACCAGCTGGAAGAAGCACACAAGTGGCAAAAGTCTAAGCCTCCAAGGCCAGCAAGAATAACCAAGTCTCGTAGGTCGCAGGTACAACCGGCGCAGAACCATACACAGCTGTAGGCTCAACAACGCAGTAGGCTAACACACGTCTTAACTCCATAAGCTAAAGGAATAAACTGGCGTGTCTGCGCTAGGCAGTTAACCGTATGGGTCGGAAGGGAGGCTACCCAGGGTACTGGGTCACGGCACCCCTAGGTTGCCTCCCCTGGCCCTATAGGTACACATCGTAAGTTTTTGGCTAAAATTGTGTAAGCTATAGGATGGTTCCTTTCATAAAGTAATGGCATCGGTAATGTTTTTGAATAAACACAAAAGGTAGTCATTTTCCCTGCTGTATTGCGCTTATCAGGAAGCCTGCTTATCAGGCAGCCTGACAGCTGAGAGACTCGCTGCCTCAGCGCGCGAGCACCAGATGTGACCCAGTTTCTCGGCTCGCCTGGAACAAACTAAGTGGCTGATCTGAAACAGCCGTGTAGATCCTCATGAGCCCCCACAATTTCAGGGGCTCATGAAGATCTATGCCTCTTGCTGAAACCACTTTGCATCTATGTTCCTTCAACAGCATGGGGTGTTTTGCATGGAACTTACCTGATTTAGAAAAACACAATCTGCGTCCAGCGGCAGCGAAAAGTTAATTTTCACCAGAGCAGGATATGTATTGTCTATGAATCTTCAAGGCAGTGGCAGGTCAAGGAACGCAGTGCAAGTACTCTTTTGCAACCACGCCCCCCTCCCCCCCCCCCCACACCCCCCCTTCTGCAGGGCTCCCATAGCACATACAGTTATCTCTTTAACTCATTCCAGACGTGCCGCATCCAGATACGCGGCATAAAAACGCGGCTTTATGCCGCGTATCTGGATGCGGCACGTCTCGAATGAGTTAACCCCTGCCCTGCCACTGTACATACACTGTACATACATTTTTGTTTCTGAAATCTTGGTTCATTCAGCGACCAAAAGCCAACACCGACCCAGAAACGTGGATACAAATTGGTCTCAGCAAGAGGCATGGATCCTCATGAGCCCCCGCAGTCGCGGGGGCTCATGAGGATCCACGTCTCTTGCAGCTGGTGTTCACCTTTTTCTTGGCATTGAAGGGGTTAAAGACAAATGGTATGTATGTTTTGTGTCTGCTGGCCTCAATTTCCTTCTGACTGAATTTAACCCATTCACCCTTGAACTATCTTTGTCATTCTCTCTCCTGATCTGATATGCATTTTTTAGAGGACGAGTAAACAATTTTCGTAACTTCGCCTGAAGGGCTTGTTGTGTTACCAGTGACCCCCCCCCCCCCCCCCCCTTTGTGCATGCATCCACCGGTACTGTTGATAATACAGTTGCATGATTCCATGCCATTTTGGGGGGATTGACAGCACCTTTTCTGTAAGTTCTTTTCGCTGCTTCTGCCCTTCGATCACATCCCAGCGCTGTTGCAGCTCAGGTGAGAGAACAGGGTAGACCAGCATAGCGTGTGGGTGACACACGAGAGGTGTGCTGAAAATCATCAGGTAGTGGCACGTCTTTGGCTCTGACGTACTGAGGATTTCACTAACGTTGCCACATACCAGCTTCACCTGCACACAAAACGGTCACACAATGTGCTACAAACATCACAGAAGTACCAATTTTGCTTCCTGGCTCTGCCATTGCATATCAGGAAATACCATGTTGAATCTGTTGGCAGGAGCTTTCAAATCATGCTGTGCGCATATCCATTCAGCCCTGACTTATGAAAGTTCTAATCAGAGGGACAGATGTTTCACGAACTACCGCAGTACACTTTAATCAGGCATTTGAAGTAATTTTAACCCATTACATCCTGAGGCTGATTTTGTAAAGTTTGCTTATTGTCCCATGAAGGCTACATTACAGATTAGGAGGTAGATCAACTGTTTTAGTGCAAGGGTGGTGCCAGAATAGCTTGGCGCCTGAGGCGCCAAGCTATTCTGGCACCATCCTTGAACTATCAGTCAAATTTATTTCAAGCAATGGGTGTATCAGAATGATAAGGGTTAAACAGATTTGTCTAATTGCTTTTCACAACCAACATTTACCTTCACACTTCTGCGAATCTGTCCACAGTCATCTCCTTCCTTCATCTCCATTGAAACGAAAGTATTGTTTTCAACCTCCCATTCCTGCCAGACTCTGAAAAGGAACAAAAACACCAAGCAAAGAAGTACAGCATACAGTAGGAAAAAAGCCAAACTTACAGTTGCAAGACAGGAATGATTTTGCTGTAAATAAGTTTACTGGTAATTGTTCTTGTGAACTTTCTCCAGTGTAATTTGTAACTTAATTCCTCTTGTATTCACTTCATGAAGCATTGTTATAAACATTGATGTAGACACTGAAAACCAGGTCCATGCACCTGACCCTTTGGCTGTCAGAGGCACTTTTAGTTGAGGTGATTCTGGCAGGAATAATCTTGACCAAAGGCACTATCGACAGCCACAGGGTTAATATATTCACCCTTAATTATTACATAAATTTGAGATGTGTTCTCCATTCACACAACAGTTGCAGGGGTTCATCGACATGACAAGTCAAGGGTAGTGCCTGATATTGATAAACTTTGGCATCTTCTATGGTGCCAATTTAAGCTGGCACTACTCTTAAACTTTCATGATTGATGCATCAATCACTCAGAATGATCAGTAACAGAGGGCAAATGACACCAGTAGGAGTTGAAAAAAAAAATTGTTGGCTTCCAGAACAATACTTCACTTACCCAAGAACTCCTTTGTAAGGATTCCAGTGGTAGCCCTGCTCATGCTGAGTTAGGTTGGCGAAAGGGCAAAAGTCATACCTGTAGCTGAAACATGAAAAACATTTCATAGAACATGTTAGCCAAGCGACCGACAACAAGCGATTGAAACCTGATGTACTATGTAAAATGCAAAAATTAAAGGAGGAATGGACAGGACAAGACAAAGTAGTGGGGGAAAGTGGGGGGTATTTCCGGGGAAAAAATTAATTTTTCTCTAAAATGCATTTTTTTGAAAAATACTTACCGATGACATTACTAATTGGAACCTTCGCTTAACTCATCAATTTTAGCCCCAAAACTTACCTTGTCCCTCATCTTAGGAGAGGCAATCACTGGGGTGCCATAGTGCGGACACCCCGCATGGTCTCCCGTACCACTGTATCCGGTGGGTCACTCACCCTTTCCCGCCAGTGACTGAGCCTAGCACCACTGCGGCAAGTGGGGTAGGAGGGAGGGACCTCTGAGTAATGTCGTCGGTAAGTATTTTTAGAAAAAAATACATTTTAGAGAAAAATTAATTTATTTTCTCAAAATCATTACCAATGACATTACTAATTGGAAGAATTGCGAATAGGAGAAGGGTGCCGCTAGTTTGGAACCCCACCCAAAGCCCGCAAAGCGAGTGGACTATCGAGGCCCCTCCAAACGTGCCCACTACCGACAATTTTAGCTAGGCGAACCTATGGCACCTGAGGCGCCGGGAGGGAGTGCTGCGCCGCCGAGATGTCCCCCACAAGGCCAAAATTGGTGCGCTGGCCAGATAGGTCTCTTAGGTAGAAGCAGGCGAAGGTAGACTCAGCCCGCCAACCCACGGCTGCCACAATGTCCCTCACTGCACAGTTTCGGTCAAAAGCGATACTCGCTGCCACTGCTCGGACTTCATGAGCCCAGATGCGCATTGTTTTCGCTTGTTCTGGGGCGAGCTCTTTGTATGCCGAACGGATCACCCAATGTATCCATGATGAGACAGTTTGTGCCGAAGTGTCTCGTCTGCCCGGAGCCAAGGGCAGGAAAAAGGCGTGAACGCCCTTGTCTTAGTGGCTTAGTTCTGCGCAGGTACACTTTAAGGGCCCTGACAGGGTCCTGTAGGCTTGAGTCCCGTGTCTGATCCATCGCACTGAGAGGTCGAACTGTTATGACTTGTGGGGCGGAAGTAGGAACGCGATTCTTAGCCAAGAAGGCAGGGTCCATCAGCAGCTGAACCGATCCGTCGGTCCTACGTTGGAGACAGGCGGGACGTACCAAAAATGATTTTTTTTTTATAAAATGTATTTTTTTGAAAAATACTTACCGATGGCATAACTATCTGGAATACACTCTATTGCCTATAGATTTCAGCCCAAAAGTTGTGTCTCCCAAACAACCGGGGAGGAGACACCGGGGATCCACGCACAGGGGCCCCAGGTGGCCTCCCCTTATACCCTATCCTGGCATTTGTAGGGCGACCCTGTCAGTTTCACAGCCAAAAGCGGCAAGTGGGGCAGGAGGGAGGGCAGTCCGAGTAATGCCATCGGTATTTAAAAAAAAAAAAACATTTTAGAAAAAAATTCATTTGTTTTTTCAAAATACTTTACCGATGGCATTACTATCTGGAAGAATATCGAGCAGGAGGAGGGTGCCGGTCCTAAAACCGCCAGCGTAACCACCCCGCTGGCCCCGGAGGGAGCACTCCCGACAATTTCAACTAGGACGTACCTAAGGCGCCTGAGGCACGCGGAGGGAGTGCTAGGCCGCGGAGATCTCGCCCACCCGTGCTAGGGAGTCACATTGGCCGGATAGGTCTCGGAGGTAGAAGCGGGCGAAGGTGGAGTCTGCACGCCAGCCGACCGCTGTAACAATATCCTTGACCGAGCAGTTGCGGTCCAGGGCTAGACTGGTGGCTACTGCTCTCACTTCATGCGCCCGGATCTCAAGAAGCCTATCGCCGTCCGGGGAGAGGTCCCAGTAGGCCGACCTAATCACCCACCGCAGCCAGGACGACACGGTCTGGGCCGAGATATCGGTTCTGCCAGTAGACAGTGGGAGGAAGACGCGAGAGCGCCCCCGGCGTTGTGGCTTAGAGCGACGCAGGTAAATCCGCAGCGCCCGAACCGGGTCCTGTTGACGCGACTCACGGGAAAGGTCCGTTCCACGGAGAGGACGTACGGTCAGCATCTGGGGGGCCGCTGAGGGGCGGCGGTTCTTGGCCAGAAAGGACGGGTCGGTGAGTAGCTGTGCAGAGCCGTCGGAACAAAACTGCAGACAGGCGGAAAGTACCGAGAGCACGTGAAGCTCGCTCACTCGGGACACCGAGGCGAGAGCCAGAAGAAAACATGTTTTCTGGGTCAGATCTGAGAAACGCGCCAAAGACAGAGGTTCGAAACGGTCTGTATTCAGCCACATCAGTACCCAGGCGAGGTCCCACTGAGGTACTAGGGAACGGGACACTGGTCGTCGGAGCTCAAAGTGTGCCAACAGGTCCGACAGGTCCGACAGGTCCTTGCAGGCGCCTGGGTCTGGGAGGCCCAGGTGGCGGTAAGTGTCCACGATCATGGCGCGGTAGCCCTTGATGGTAACGGGGGCTAAGCCTTGACCGTCGAACAGCCACAGGAAGAACTCCGCCAGTTGGGGGGTGGCTAGATTTGTGGGAGAGAGACGCTGGGCAGCGCACCAGGCCTGAAAGACCCTCCACTTGCCTTCGTACACCTTCCGTGTAGACAGTCTGCGGGCTGCTGCAATCGCCGCCACCGCCGCATCGAAGAAACCTCTAGCGGTGAGGGATTGCCGGACAATCTCCAGGTGTGTAGGAGGAGGCGCTCCAGGCACGGATGGAAAAGTTGCTGGCAGGGCTGCTTGAGCATCCTGGGCGGGGTAGGAAGCTCCAGGGGCGGGTCCGTCGCTAGCGTGAGTAAGTCCGTGGTCCAGCTCTTGGTCGAATTGAAGGGGGCCACCAAGAAGAGGACTGCTGAGCATCCCAGAAGCTTCCGTAGGACCTTCGGTACCAGGACTGACGGGGGGTAGGCATATGCGATCAGGCCGTCCCAGGGGATGGAGAGCGCGTCTACCGCCCAGGCGAGCGCGTCCGGTACTGGGGAGACGTAGACCGGGAGCTGGTTGTTCCATCTGGTGGCAAACAGGTCCACTAGAGGCGTTTCCCACCGGGAGCTGATCAGGCAAAAGATATCCGGGCGTAGGGACCACTCCGTGTGGAGCAACTGCCCGCGATGGGACAGGGCGACCGCGACCACGTTGAGGTAGCTGGGGATGTGGTGGGCTCGTAGAGTAATGCCCCAGTCCCTGCACCAGAGGAGGAGGTGGTACAGGAGAATGCACAGGGAGGGCGAGTGGGTGCCCCCCTGGTTCTGTATGTAAGCCACCACCGTCGAGTTGTCAGAGAGAACGAGAACGTCCTGGTTGGTCAAGGTCTCTTGCCAGAAGCTGAGGGCCAGCCAAACTGCCTTCAGCTCCAGCCAGTTGATGTGTTTGTCCGCCAATCCCCGAGGCCAAAGGCCCGAGGCTGAGACAAAGTCCGGTAGCAGATGCGCGCCCCAGCCGGCCTGGCGCGCGTCGGTGCAGAGAGACCACCGGGGCGGAGGGGAGTGAAGAGGCACGCCCGAGGCCAGCCAAGCGAGGTCTGCCCACCTCTGGAGGTGAGGACGAGCCAGAGCAGTAACCGGTATGGGATCTGACAGAGCGCCCGACGAAGAATGCCAGTGGAGGAGGAGATGTAGCTGCAACGGGCGGGCATAAAGCCTGCCCAGGGGAAGCAAGTCTGCTGCCGCGCTGAGAAGGCCCAGAAGTTGAAGCCAGACCCTGGCTAAGAAGGAGGCCCCTATCTCCATAGAATGCGCTAGATCGACGATCTTCTGCCGCCTCGCCAATGGCAGGCGGACTAGGTTGAGGTTGGTCAGGAATTCCATCCCCAGATGTAGAAAGCATCGAGAGGGGGTAAGATCCGATTTGCCCAGGTTGACTAGGAACCCGAGACGGCGCAGAAGGGAAAGCAGGGCATCTCTGTCCTCCTGGAGCACCGAGGCGATCAGGTTGCGCAGCAGTAGGTCGTCCAAGTAGTTGGAGGCCGGGCTCAGGGATCGTTGGCGGAAGAAGGCCATCACCGCGTCGAGGAGCCTCATTAAAAACCCAAGGACTGATGTTGAGGCCGAAGGGGAGGGCGCAGAACTGGTAAACGACCGGCGAGATGACAGATGAATCGGGACGTGAAGATAGGCGTCTGATAGATCGAGGCTGATCGTGAAGTCCATCGGTCAGACGGCTGCTCGGAGGATCCTGGCCGTCTCCATCCGGAAACGAGGGACCGAAATGAACTTGTTTAGCGCCGATAAGTCGATGACTGGGCGCCACTTGCCTCCTGGTTTGGGAACGAGAAAGAGGCAGCTGTAGAACGCTGGTGAGTCCTGTCGTGAAACCACTTCTGTCGCTGCTTTGTCGAGGAGGGCCGAAACTTCTTCACGCAGAGCATCCGCCTGAAAACAGTCGAGTGGATCCTGGGTCCACAAAGGGGACCTGCGAAGAGGCGGAGGGGACCGGAACGAAAGCTGGAGGCCTGCGGAAACCGTCGAAATGATCCAGGGTTCGTCTGGGAACAGCGCTCTCCACTGGTTGCTGTAGAGGGACAGCCGCCCGCCGACTGGAGACCCGAGAACTGCCGACGGGGGCGGGGGAGGGGGCAAGTCAGCGGGCCCATCCCGATTTACGGGCGCCACGGGGCCACGAGGGGCGGGAGGCGGGAAAGGGCTGAGGGGCCTGAGGAGGGTGAGCCCTACCTCGAGACAAGCCGACTGGAAGCAAGGAGGATCTGGAAGACCGCCGGGCACGACCCCCGGCCGGGGGGGGGGGGGGGGGGGGGTGCGAGAGTGAGTCGAAGCTGGGGCGGAGGCAGGTCTGGGCCACAGGTCCTTGGAGGCGTCCTTTACTGTCTGCCACATGTCGCCGAACAGCTGGGAACCGCCGAAGGGGGCCTGTCGGAGCTCAGTCTTCACCGACTTGGGAAGATCCACGCAGAGATGCAGTTGGCGGCCGCCGCCATGGCGTTGGTGGAGGAATGGTAGGTGGCCCGGTTGGCCGCTACCAGGATGGACTGCACATCGCGGAGCGGGGACGAGTCGTCCAGGTCCCAAGTTTCCTCCATGCACTCCAAGACCGCCTGAGTAGCCAATTCCAGGAAACCAGAGCACGCAAGCGAATTCCGCACTAAGGAAGCGATCCAGTCAAGAGGCCGAGGCCAAGCGTTCTGGACTGTTCTGCGGCCGCCCGCTTGATCTAGGGCTGCCGCATCCACCGCTGGAAGAGAGACGGCGAAAGCTTGAGAGTGCCCAGCGTACCAGGCCTGGCAGAAACACAAGTTAATCCCCGCAGGCCACCGCAAATCTGTGAAGAACCCCGTGTTGCCGAAGGAGTCGTGGTGTAATTGGGCGGAGAATGCATCGGTGAGGTCCCAGAATCCGGCTGGCTGAGGGAGGGACTTGCGACGCTTGACCTGCCTCTGCGCGTTGACCATGGCGGAAGCCTGTCTCTTCAAAGGGGGGGAAGGCGGACAGAAGTCGGGTGGGAGGAACTTCGCAATAAGCCGGGAGGCCTCTCCCAAGGCGCGGACCGTCTGCGAGCCGAGCGAAGGGCCGACGTCGTCCGAGGAGGAGGAGACTGACGAGACAGCTGACAGGCGGGAGGGAGATCCAACCGTAGAGTCCCGCAAGAAGATGGCCAAAGCCGAATCCGTAGAATGAAGGCTGAGGACATCTGGTTCCAAGAAACTAGACCGTCTATCCCGCAAAGGCGCAGGGAGGGGCGACCGGCTCCGAGAGCGCAGATCTGCCACGCAAGAGTTTAGTTATTTGGGTTTAACGCCGAGCAGGCGACTAAGGCCATCTCACGGCGGGATGGGTAAAAATCTGGTCAGCCAGACTAAAAGCAAGGTCTTAAGACAAGATGTAAATATAGATTAAAAATCTCAGGCTAAAATGTCGCACATGTCTGGAAAAGAAACGTCTACAGACTCTCAAAAAGGGCAAATAAAAAAAATTCACATAGTCTATGAATGCTCAGATCTTGTTAAAAATATTGCATTCTCTCAAAAAATTGAAGATTTTGTCCGGGGGAACATCCCGGAACAAAACCTTCAAGGAGTCTGCTGTGAAGTGTTTATATCTGGTGTCAATTAGGTCAGCACAATACAGCAAAAAGTGTCGAACAGAAAACTGCTCATCACAGGCAAAACACCATGGACGCTCATCCTGTTTAAGTAAGTAAGAGTGCGTAACATATGTGTGCCCGATGTGGAGCCGAGCAAGGACAGTCTCCTCACGGCGGCTGCCGCAGCGGAAAGGTAGACTGTCAGACAACTTAGGAAGAGCTTCATGAAGCTTGTTCCCTTCCTCTTTGTCCCACTCGGACTGCCACTCGCGGGCTATGTACGCACTAATAACAGGTTTAAAATCACTATAGACAGTCTGTGTGTCAGGGACAGGGTCACTGCGGGCACTGTTGGCAGCAGAATCTGCGATTCTGTTGCCTTCGATGCCCACATGGCCTGGGACCCAAATAAAAATGATGTCATAATATTCCTTCATCAAGTCCGCGTAGAGCTCTCTAATCTGCACCAGCAGTGGATGGTCTGTTCCCGCGCCCTGAAGGGCCTGCAGGGCAGAAAGAGAGTCAGACAGAATCAGGAAGTTCCTTTCCCGAGACTGATAGGCATGCTTGAGTGCTAGCAGAATGGCCTGCAGTTCTGCACTAAATACAGAGGAATGGTCAGGGAGACGGAGCTTAAATGGGCGTCTAGGATGGCGAGAGGACACTGCAGCCGCAGCCACTCTTCCATCCTCAGACTTGGACCCATCCGTATAAAGACGACAATAGCCAGGAAAAATTGAAAGGAGTTCATTGAGGCTCTGTTGGTATATGGCTGGTGGAGTACAATCCTTCTTGTGGGCAGTCAAGTCCAGCAAGATGTCAGGAACTGGTAGTAGCCAGGGTGGAGTGACGTGTTGCAGAGATTCCGAAACTTTGTCCAGGTCCACTCCGGCCGCCTGCAGATGAGGTCGGACACGGAAGGAAAGTGGACGGACAGCTCCCGGATGGGCATCGTAAATCTCTGCAAACGACGGGTTAAAAACACAATCATAGGCAGGATTTTCTGGATGGGCCTTCAGCTTCAGAACGTAGCTGAGCATGAGGCGGATGCGGCGGAGCCTGAGAGAAGGCTCCCCTGCCTCTGCATACAGACTAGGAACTGGAGATGTCCTGAAGGCTCCCAGACATATGCGCAGACCTTGATGGTGAATTGTGTTCAGACGCTGCAGAACAGACTTGGAAGCCGAGCCATATACCACAGAGCCGTAATCCAGTTTGGACCGAACAAGGGCCCGGTACAGTCGAAGTAAGACGATGCGGTCTGCACCCCAGTCAGTACGACCAACGACACGAAGAATGTCGAGGGCCTTCCGACAAGAGGTTCTAAGGTAGTTAACATGGTTGCAGAAGGTCAATCTACGCCCGCAGGGCGGAGCGCTGCGGGGACGGAGGGACCGCGAAAGACGGACGGTCAGCAGCGAAGCTAGGTTCCGAACGCGGGTGCCGAACGCGAAGTGTCCGGGTCATACCGGGCCCACCTGGAAAAATCGGGGTGGGGGAGGGGGGGGGGACCGTAAGGGGTCACGCCAAGCCCGCTCAGGAAAAGCGGAGCGAGGAGGGGAAAATTACGGGCACGCGGCCCCCGCTCCGAGGCGTGGGGGAGAGTTTAGGGTCACGCCAAGCCTGCTCAGGAGAAGCGAAGTGGGGAGGGGACAATCTTTGAGCACGCGGCCCCAACTCAGACGCTTCGGAGCGATGGGGACGCGTGTCCAAGTCACACCGGGCCCGTTTGGTCGGTACAGGGCGGGGGGGCGGGGGGCATTACAGTTTATTTTTTCGTCAAGCCCGCTCAGGCGAAGCGAAGCGGGGAGGCGACAAATTTTGATCACGCGGCCCCCGCTCAGACGCTTCGGAGCGTGGGGGACGCGTGTCAACGTCACACCGGGCCCGCCTGGACGAGACGGGGTGGGGGGTGGACGTAAGCGAAGCTGGCCAGGCACGCTCTGAAACAACGGAACAGGGGGGGGGGGGGGGGGGGGGCAGCACTTCTAAGGGCCTCAAGTCATGCTCCGACACCTTGGAGTGTGAGGGAGAACCTCTCATAGTACGCTTTCTCTCTTTCTTACTACGCTTGCGTTCGTCCCGCCGAACCCGCTCGGGGGACCCAGAGCAGGGGGTGGCGGACAAATGCTCAGCTCGCCTAGACCGCTCGTCGGAAGTGGAGCGGGGGGTGAGCAGACTCAAGGGGCTCAAGCCACGCCCTGATGAAGCAGAGCGTGGGGAGCGCGACTCAGTAACTCGCCTACCCTGCTCCGAAGACTCGGAGCGGTGAGGGAGTACCTGCGAGGTAATGGTGCAAGAAGGGGACTTACCTGCGGGCCGGACGCCCCGGACGACGGAGCGAAGCGGTGCCCGAGGAGCCAATGGAGTGACGCCATCCTGTGAAGGAGTCCGGGGAGACTGAAGTGGCCGAGAGGGCCAGTCACGTCTGTAGAAGTCCCACATCTGCGACCACCGGTCTTCCCTCCACTCGGTACACACGTCACACATCCTGTCCGAAGAACAGCCCGAACACGGCAAGCAAGCGTCGTGGGCATCGGAAGGCCACTGAAAGTCCCCGCAAAGGAGGCAAGACTTCAACACAGAAGTAGCCATAGCGTCCGCTGAATACCGTACGTAGGCGTAAAAAACACCCAAAGTCGCACTCTCACCACGAGGCACAAAGTCACGTGAGTAAAGTCACCAGCCTAAACCCCAAGGCCACAGCCAAGGGCGAAGCTCACTGAAAGGTAGAGCTGGTCCGAACCAGACATCACTCAGTTCACACACAGTAGTCTTCTAACTTAGAAGAGAAGAGAAACCAATGAAGGCAGCGAGTCCAAGGCTTATCAAATAAACCCCAAGGCCTAAGGCCAAACGTTCTAGTAAACCACTGAAGAAAACATCCGAAAAGGAGCAAGGCAAAAACTCGACTGTCCACGGTCGAGCTAAGAGTGAAAACTGACAGGGTCGCCCTACGAATGCCGGGATAGGGTAGTAAGGGGAGGCCACCCAGGGCCCCTGTGCGTGGATCCCCGGTGTCTCCTCCCCGGTTGTGTGGGAGACACATCTTTTGGGCTGAAATCTATAGGCAATAGTGTATTCCAGCCCAGCGTGGAACCAACGAGCGTGAGGCTGGGCGTTGCAGATCAAGATGTGACATCAGATCTGCCAAGTCTTTGCACACCCCCGGATCTGTCCATCCCAGGTGTCTGTACGTGTCTGCCACCATCGCCAGGTAACCCCGGATGGTGATGGAAGCCAAATTCTGACTGAAGAAAAGCCACAGGAAAAACTCGGCCAACTGGGGGATGGTTAGGTCTGTGGGAGAAAGTCGCTCCGCGGCACCAGGACTGGAGCGCGCGCCACTTTCCTTCGTAGACATTACGAGTTGAGACCCTTCTGGCTGCAGAGATAGCCTCCACTGCAGCACCCGAAAAGCCTCTAGCTGCGAGGGCTTGCCAGACAATCTCCAAGCGTGTAGCATCAGTAGTTCCGGGCACAGGTGGAACAGGTGTTGCCTTGGCTGCTTGAGCATCGTACTCAGAGTGGGAAGTACCAGAGGAGTGTCCGTCGCGAGGGCCAAGAGATTGGTGGTCCAGCTCTTGGACCAGCTGAACTGGGCAACTAGAATCAGTATCATATTGCTGTCCCTGAGTTTCTGAATGATCTTTGGTACCAGCACTGTGGGAGGAAATGCGTACACCCGGAGTCCTTCCCATGGTATGGATAGCGTGTCTACGGCCCAGGCTAGTGGATCCGAAATGGGGGAGACGAATAGAGGAAGCTATGTGGTTCCATCTCGTGGCGAAAAGATTGATTATCGGTGTCTCCCAACGTGCGCAGAGTAGCTGGAAGATATCTGGCCGAAGAGACCACTCCGTGTGTAACATCTGGCCTTGAGAGAGAGCGTCTGCTAGAACGTTGAGGTGTCCCGGAATGTGTCGCGCCCGAAGGGTAATGCCCCGGTCCCTGCACCACAAGAAGACTTGATACACGAGTATGCAGAGGGAGGGTGCGCGCGTTCCCCCTTGGTTCTGAATGTAGGCTACGACTGTCAAGTTGTCGGAGAGCACCAGCACCTCGTTTTACGCTAGTCGATCTTCCCAAGCGATGAGAGCTAGCCACACCGTTTTCATCTCCAGCCAGTTGATGTGTCTGCCTGTCTCCATCTCTGACCAACTGCTCGAGGTCGTGGCAAACTGCGGTAGCAGGTGGGCTCCCCAACCTGAGTTGCTCGCATCCGTGCAGAGAGAAAGTTGAGGAGGAGGGGAGAAGAGGGGAATCCCCGACGCCAGCCAGGTTCTGTACGCCCAACGCCGCAGATGAGACTGCACTAACTCCGTCACCGGGACCAAGGTCGCTAGATCGCCCGAGGAGGGGCGCCAGTGTAGGAGCAGGTGAAGCTGAATCGGTCGTGCATAAAGTCTGCCTAGAGGAAGAAGATCCGCTGCCGCGCTTAGCAGGCCTAACAGACGAAGCCAGGCCCTGGCCGGAAGAGCTTCCGCACATAGAGCTCCAAGTGAAGCTTTCATTACAGTCTGAATCCTTCCCACCGGCAGTCTTACTCGATTGAGGTTGGTCAAGAATTCCATACCCAGGTGTACAAACTGGCGCAATGGTACCAAATCGGACTTGTCTCCGTTGACTAGGAATCCCAGTTGATGGAGTAGCATGAGCAGGGCATCTCTGTCGGTTTCCAAAACGCACGCCATCTGGTTGTGTAACAGCAAGTCATCCAGGTAATTGGATGTCGGACTGGAAGCTGCTTGTCGGAACCTTGCCATCATGCCGTCCACAATCCTGGTGAAAACCCAATGGCTGAGGTTCAGTCCAAAAGGTAAGGCCCGAAACTGGTAAACAATCCCGCGAAAGGCGAAGCGTAGGTAACGCCACGATGCCACATGGATGGGAATGGGCAGATACGCATCCATTAGGTCGAGGCTCACTGCAAAGTCCTGAGGACGCACCGCCACCCTCAAAGCTCTGGCTGCCTCCATCTTGAAGTGCAGTGCCGCAATGAATTTGTTCAGAGCCGAAAGTTCAATGATCGGCCTCCATTTCCCACCTGGTTTCAGGACAAGGAAGAGACGACTGTAGAATGCCGGGGAGTCGGAACGCAGAACCACCTCTGTGGCCTCCTTCTGTAACAGGGCCGCCACTTCACCCTGCAACGCTGTCGCCCTGCCTCATTCTGTCGGTACTCGTGTCCAAAGGGGGGAGTGTCTCAGATGGGGAGGGGGGGGGGTGACTGGAAGAGATCATCAGGCCCTCCGTAACTGTCGAAAGAATCCAAGGGTCGTTCGAAAACAGCTGTTTCCACACTCCGCTGTGCAGAGCTAGCCTCCCGCCAACCAGAGACATAACAGGAATCGGCGGGAGGACCAGGGACAGGTCAGCGAGCCAGGCCGCGCCCTCACTGCCGAGAGCCTCTGGACCAGGTAGTGGAGGGTGCGGGGAAGGCACGCGAACGTGCCGAAAGGAAAAAAGGTTTCGCCTCGGCCTCGGGATGGTCGGGAAGAGGAGGGTCTAACGAACCGCAGGGCATGACCCACGGCTCTGCGGGCTGACTGAAAGCATGCGGCGACCACTCTAGCTGGAGCCGGCCACAGATCCTTGGAGGTCTCTTGTACCATCTGCCAAGTAGGTCCGAACAGCAGACTGCCCCCCAAGTGCGCCTGCCGCAGTTGAGACTTCGCCGAAGCTGGTAGAGAAGGGCACTGTCTCAGGCGCTCGTCCCATCGCAACAGGTCGCAGTTGGAAGTCGCCGCCATGGCGTTGACCGAAGAATGGAAGGCCGCCCTGTTCGCCGCCACCAGCACTGAGTGGATCTCTCTTAGGGGAGCTGAAGCCTCAAGGTCCCAGGTGTTCTCCATCCACCTGACCACTGACTGCGTTGCCATCTCCAGGAAATCGGTGCACGCCTGGGAATTCCGTACCAAGGAAGCCGCCTTGTCCAGTCCTACCGACAGGGAACGCTGGGGAAGTCCTGCCTGAATGAAGGCATCCTTGTCCACCGCCGGGAGAGTACAGCCAGACGCTCGGGAGTGACCCGCATACCACTGTTGACGGAAGGTAAGGTCGATCCCCTCCGGCCATCGTCTGTCCGAGAAAAGGCCCTGATCCCCAAATCCGTCCGTGCGAAGATGTGTTGAAAACGCCTCCGCGAGTTCCCAGAAACCTGCCGGATGGAGTAGAGATTTGATGCGCTTGGCCTGCCAAGGAGTGTCGACCATCACAGCAACCTTCCTCTTCACAGGCGGAGACAGAGGGCAGTGTTCTGGTGGAAGAAAGGCAGCGATGAGGCGAGCCGCTTCATCCAAAGCACGACGAGTAGAAGACATCGGCGCCGTATCCTCAGAGATGTTGGAGATAGGAGAACGCCGTCCAGGTGAAGTCGGTGCATCAGATCGCAGTCTGTAGCCGCAGCGAAGCGTTGGCAGTGGAAGAGAAGTAGGATCACAAAGTTGAAGCCACCAGTGCCTCCCCCGGCGCCATGAAGTGGAGACAGAAGCCGGCGACAAGGACCCGGCACCTGAACGGATGAGGAAGAGACTTGAAATGCTTGGACGCGATGAGAGGACCTGTTCCGTCCAAGGCCAGAGGAGACTCCCTCCTCTATCTCCACGCAGTTGGCGGCGAATCCAAGACCTCTCGGAACTGGGAGCGTAGCAACGTGGAGTAGCTATCATCGCCCAGCCACGGCGAACGACGTCCTCTGGAGTCAAGCGGAATAAGCCGTCTGTCCCGCACGCAGGAGAAGGGATGTCTAACTGCTCCGAAGCCCGGGGAACCCCGGGCGGCGGCGATCCAACGAAGGTGGACCCAGCACTTGGACGAAACAGCGTAGTCTCAGAGGGCCTGTCCCACGAACTCGAACGGCGATGAAGATACTTCGGAGCGTCCGTCTTCCCATTGCGTAGCGACCCAATGGAACTGGGATGTCATCTCCTGTTCCTCTCGTACCCCTGGTCTCTGTGTAGTGAGCACATGCTTCCGAAGTCAGGCGAACTGTAAGACCGTTTCCGATTCCAGGAACAGGGTCCCATCGTGGGGTCGTCTCTCTGCACTGCATCTAGAGCGGGCTCTCATCTGCACGGTCGGGGCGAGGGCGTGGCCCAACATCACTGAGCCGGGATCTTGTCGTGTGAAGTGCAGCGGTCCTGTAGCACTTGCGGTCGCCGCAAGCCGTAGTAAGTGCCGGTGTAACCCGCGATGGGAGATGGCGCCAACGCGTGTATAGCCCGGGCGAGGGCGCCCAAAATAATCATAATCATAATAATAAATTAAAGCCAACCGCGAGGAGAAGAGGAGTATCAGGGCAGACAAGAGGGCCTACACAGACAGCCTGGCAGCAGAGGCAGAAAAGGCAGCAGGCAGCGGCAACATGAAACAGCTCTACGACATTACCAGAAGATTGTCGGGTAAGTATGGCCATACAGAAAGACCAGTAAAAGACAAAGAAGGCAAGCCTATTGCAGACAGAGCAGACCAACTCGACAGATGGGCCGAGTATTTTGAAGAGTTACTGAACAGACCTAGCCCACCCGACCCCCCCCCCGACATCCAGCCGGCAGAGACCAACCTACCCATCAGCTGTGACAGACCCAGCCGGGAAGAGATCAGAAAAGCAGTGGCATTTTTGAAGAATGGCAAAGCAGCAGGGCCAGATGGCATCCCAGCGGAGTCTCTGAAAGCAGACCTAGAGACAACAGTTGAGATGCTGTACCCACTGTTTGGAAAGATCTGGGAAGAGGAGGTGATGCCAGCTGACTGGAAGGAGGGGTACCTAATCAAGCTTCCCAAGAAAGGCGACCTCAGCAAGTGTTCCAACTACAGAGGAATCACCTTGCTGTCAGTACCAGGAAAGGTCTTCAACAGGATCATCCTAGACAGAATGAAGAGCTCCGTTGACCCCCAGCTGAGAGACCAGCAAGCAGGATTCAGGAAGAACCGATCATGTACAGACCAGATCGCCACTCTCCGCATCATCGTGGAACAGTCTCTGGAGTGGAGCTCCCCGCTGTACGTCAACTTTGTGGATTATGATAAAGCATTTGACAGCGTGGACCGAGAGACTCTGTGGAAACTCCTACGACACTACGGTGTACCCACAAAGCTCGTCCGCCTGATCAAGAGCAGCTATGATGGCATGACATGTCGCGTGATCCACGAAGGGCAGTTCACCAGAGAGCTCCAGGTCAGAACTGGTGTCAGGCAGGGGTGTCTGCTGTCTCCGTTCCTCTTCCTACTGGCCATAGACTGGGTCATGAAGATGACCACAGAGCACAGACGAAGTGGAATACAGTGGACACTGTGGACACAGCTTGACGACCTCGATTTTGCAGACGACCTGGCATTACTGTCCCACACTCATCAACAAATGCAGGACAAGACCACGAGGCTTGCTGACATCTCGTCCCAAGTGGGCCTCACCATTCACAAACAGAAAACAAAGACAATGAGGCTGAACGCAACCAGGGAAAAACCAGTCTTGCTTGCTGGCACCCCGTTGGAGGAGGTGGAGTCCTTCACCTATCTCGGGAGCATCATAGACAAAAAAGGCGGCACTGATGCAGATGTCAGAGCACGAATCGGTAAAGCCAGAGCAGCCTTTCTCCAGTTGAAAAAAGTGTGGAGTTCCAGAGAGCTGTCACAACACACCAAAGTCCGGATTTTCAACTCCAATGTAAAAGCAGTTCTCCTATATGGAGCAGAGACATGGAGATTGACAAAAACCACAGTCAACAGAGTACAGACCTTCATGAACAGTTGCCTTAGAAGAATTTTGAAAATCCACTGGCCAGAGAAGATCAGCAACGTCAGACTCTGGGAGAGAACAGAGCAGATAACAGCAGAGAATGAAATTGGGCGAAGAAGATGGGGATGGATCGGTCACAGTCTGAGAAAGCCAGCTTCCAGTATCACTAGGCAGGCATTGTCATGGAACCCCCAGGGAAAGAGGAAAAGAGGTAGGCCGAGAAACTCCTGGCGTCGAGACCTCCAAGCAGACATCAAGAGACTGGGAACCACCTGGAGTAGAATCGAAGGAGAAGCACAGGACAGGAGTTGCTGGAGGTCTCTCGTCGACGGCCTATACCCGGGTAGGGGTGACAGGCGTAAGTAAGTAAGTAATAATAAATTCATTAATCAATGCTTATTGAAAGAGTTTTATTTGATTGTAATTGCCCTTTAAGGGATAAATCAAGTTATTTGAATTAAATTAAACTTTGAGAGTCAGAATACCACTCTGTTTCTCATCTCCATTTTCTCAAAACTGAAGTAATCGGTTCAGTGGTTCCAGGATTATAGCCTTTTATAGAGGTGTTGCGCCCCAGCGGTCTGGCGAAACTGCTGCGCCGCTGGGAATGCAACATTATTAACACCTGTGGCAAAATGGTTAAAACGCCTAGCTGGAACGAAAAAGGCCCTATATGCCTTACCACGACAAACTCACATACCCAAATCTTGCACACTACCGTGCAATACATGCTCTCACCTAGACACTCGTCACCGACCTGAGCCCGAGAAGCCGAACAGTCGCTTCTGCATGTCCTGTGTATGATTTGTCGCCTGGCCCGGGACTGGAAGCGTCGTAGGTTCGGTTGCCGACGCCAGCCCGGCAGAAATAATTGGTCTTATCCATCCCAAGAAGGGGGGTTGCCAGCTACCACTCCGGCTGGCAAGTGCTCAAGATATGGTATCTTGGTCGCCACGGTGAGGGAACCTTAGGAGGGCCCTCCGCGAAATTGCGACTACAAGCTTACTGGACCGGGACGTCTAGGTCACTGCCGCTGACTTGGGTCCCACCTTGTTACTCTGGCCGGCTCTGTCAATCTGTCGCTTGTCCACTCTGGCCTGCGGACGGACAGTGGAGCGGTCATCTCTCGAGGCCGGGTCCCGTTAGTGTACGGGTCTCGCCGTCATGTCTATGATCCGCCGACTGAGCCAGGCCGACGCCAGGCCGGCGGAAGAATCATTGGTTTTAGCCATCTAAGCAGAGCTTTGTCAGCTATCCCTCCCGCTGACAAGAGCCCAGGAAAAGGTATCTTGTGCTTTACTGGTCCGGGACAACAAGTCACTGACACTGACTTGGGTCCCACCTTGTTACTCTTGGGCGATCTCTGATAGACGTCGTACTCTCTCTGTGGGACAAGGCCACTGTTCCTGACTTGGGTCCCACCTTGTTACTCTTGGGCGTCTCTGTCAGGCGATCTCTGATAGGCGCCGTATGCTCTCTGTGGGACAACAAAGCCACTGCTTCCGACTTGGGTCCCACCTTGTTATTCTTGGTCGCCTCTGTCAGGCACTCTCTGATAGGCGTCGTACGCTCTCTGTGGGACAACAAAGCCCCTGCTTCTGCTCTAGGGCGTCTCTGTCAGGCGAACTCTGATAGCCGGACGCTCTCTGTGGAACAACAAAAGCCACTGCTTCCGACTTGGGTCCCACCTTGTTACTCTTGGGCGTCTCTGTCAGGCGATCTCTGATAGGCGTCGCACGCACTCTGTGGGACAACAAAGCCACTGCTTCTGACTTGGGTCCCACCTTGTTACTCTTGGGCGTCTCTGTCAGGCGATCTCTGATAGAGTTGGACGCACTCGGCGGTAAAACCCCACAGCTGTAACCATCTTTCTTTCAGTCATGTGGCGCACACATCACAAGCGTGGGTCGATTCGCATCCTGAACAGGGAAGGCAGCCCGCATGCTCGTCAGAGGGCCGCTGAAAATCGCCACACATCGTGCAGATACGAACCTAGTAACTGCAACAAGAGGGTACAATGATGAATGAGCGAGCGTGGCCTCTAAGGTCACGCAATAATAAACCGATGGTGAATCAAACATAATCGAATACAGTCGAATCAAAAGAGTGTACAGCACGTGCCGACGCTCGGCGCTCCTCCCCACCCCAGGGCGCCGGTCGAGGGCATTCACCGAGATATTACCTGGCCATGGCGGAAAAAGGGAGCAAACCCACGTATCACCAGTGAAGTGGATACCACCGACAGCAGGTCGTAGCAGCACGCCGCAAGGCACGACCGGGTAGGAGTACACAGGGTCGAAGCAGCGACCGGTAAAGCTGCAAGGTCACAGTCCCCATGGCACAATCCAGTCAGCCAGTAGACCCCACAGACCGACGAAGAGAGAACCGTCACAGGCGTGAGCACTAGTAAACCCAGTCACGCCACAAGCTCCAAAAGTTCCAAGTTCCAACGAACTAACAGTCAGTCAAGGTCGAAAGTCGACCGGTCCAAGTACAAAACGCAGAGCTCGAAACAGACACAACCTACTCAGCTGCCAGCTAAGAACTAAACTGGTGTATGCTGGGTAATCTTGTACCGGATGGGAGTAAGGGGAGGCTATTCGGGTTTGGCCTGAAGGGAGGAAAGTCTCCAGGTGTAGACAACGTACCTGCTGAACTGTTGAAACATGGAGGAGAAGTAACAACGAAGGTCCTCACTACACTCTGTCAAAAGATCTGGGAGCAAAAGAAATGGCCAGTAGAATGGACACAGTCTCTAGTGATCCCGCTCCCCAAGAAAGGAAACCTGAAACAGTGCCAGAACTACAGAACTATCAGTCTGATAAGTCACCCTAGCAAAGTAATGCTTAGAATCATTCTCAACCGCCTCAAAACTTTCGCCGAGGAACTGCTGGCAGAAGAACAGGCTGGCTTCAGAGTTGGAAGAAGCACTGTAGAGCAGATTTTCAACTGCCGCGTCCTGATCGAGAAACATCTGCAGCATCAGCGCGAACTCTACCACAACTTCATTGATTTCAGGAAAGCATTTGATCGCGTCTGGCACGACGGACTCTGGCAAGTCATGAGATCGTTCAACATAGAGGAGGGACTGATCCAAATGATAGAAGCGCTTTACAAGAACGCCTGCAGCGCGGTTCTACTTAACAATCAGTCAGGCGAGTTCTTCAGGACGACGATCGGTGTCCGTCAAGGATGCCTGCTCTCTCCTGTCCTTTTCAACATATTCCTGGAGAAGATCATGCAGGAAACCCTCCACGACCACCATACTTCAATCTCTATTGGTGGCAGATCCCTGTGCAATCTTCGATTCGCAGACGACATTGACCTCATGGCAGGCAGCAATAGTGAGCTCCAAAACCTGACAGACAAACTTTCAAGTAGCGCAGGGTCTTATGGCATGGAGATCAGTACGGATAAAAGCAAAGTGATGATCAACACCACAAGCGACAGCAGCAGCAACATTCACATGAACAGCCAGAAGCTAGAAGAGGTCAATAGCTTCAAGTACTTGGGAGCCACCCTGTCCAAAGACGGTAGTTGCATAGCAGAGATCCGTATCAGGATAGGTACAGCAACATCCGCAATGGCCAGGCTGGACAGGATATGGCGAAGTAACTCCATCAGCTTCACCATCAAGTACAGGCTTTACAAGTCCCTCGTAGTGTCTATTCTACTCTACGGCTGTGAGACTTGGACACTGCTTGCAGACTCAGAAAAGAAAATCCAGGCCTTTGAGAACAAGTGCCTGAGGAAGTTGCTCCGCATCTCGTACCGCGAGCACAAGACCAACGAATATGTACGGAGCATCGTCACTTCCCTGGTGGGCCCACATGAACCCCTTCTGGCAACCGTGAAACGGCGCAAGCTTGCTTGGTTTGGCCACGTGACCCAACACAACACCTTGTCCAAGACTATCCTCCAAGGCACTCTCGAAGGAAGTCGTCGGCGAGGTCGTCAGAGAAAGAGTTGGGTCGCAAACATAAAAGAATGGACCGAACTCGAGATGCCAGACTTGCTTGCCACCGCCCAAAATAGAACTCAGTGGAGAGCACTGTCTGTTGCTGCTGCCTTTCAGTCCCCCCAACGCCCAGTTCGGGCAAGGGACTGATGATGATGATGATGATGATTCGGGTTTGGCATGGTCTATGGCGCCCCACTCCTGCCAACACTCCCTTTTACGGACACAACCAAAATTTGGCTAAAATTATGCTAGCTAAGGGCTTTTTCCTATATGTAATACCATCGGTAATGTGTTTTGAGAAAACAAATGCCGTTGCCCAGTCAAACGCCAGCTGAGGCAGTAACCGAAGCTTTACCTGTCCATGTCTTGAACACAGAAACCATACAACCCACACAAGCACAGAACAATATCCTCTTTCTTTCTTTTCTTTCTTTTTCTTTTTCCTTCCTTTCATAGGACCAAGAATCACAAAAAATAGAGTTCACACAATCCAAGGTCAGAGCACGAGGTGCACACGACCAGCCTAACTGAGCTAAGTAAAGTCACTGGCGGGAAAGGGTGAGTGCGCCACCGGATACGGTAGTATGGGAGGCCACTATTTCAAATTGATGAGTTGAGCGAAGGTTCCAATTAGTAATGTCATCTATAATGATTTTGAGTAAATAAATACTGACATGATATATGTTATACATACACAGCTCGGACTTGACATATCGCGAATTGTTACATCGTGATCCTGGTGAAAGAGAGAGAGGTCTCTGAAATTGCTACATAACATACATAAACACACATGAAGAGTGAATTAGACTATACACAGCTCTGACTTGACATATCGTGAATCGTTACGTCGGGATCCTGGTGAGAGATACAGCAAAATTGCTACATAACATACATAAACACGCATAAAGAGTGAATCAGAGACTAACTTGTCTATCGTTTTAGAGAAGCATTGCCCATTAAAGCGTGCAAGGTGGGGTGGCCCAGTCACATTGGCTGGCTTGACTCGCAACTTCAGTCCATCATCCTGACCACCCAATGATCCGCCCCACTGCTGGTAGTTGCTGTTGAACCTTGGGCACAGATATTATAGCACAGAGGTGGAGTGTTCATACACTATCATTTTTAGACAGACCGAGTGACTTCACATTCTCAAACTGTTAGATTCATAGTCACCCAGAGCAAAGCTCGAGGTGACTATATGAATCTAACAGTTTGAGAATGGGAGTCAATAGGCCTGTCTAGAAATGATAGTATATACTATACAATACAATACAATACAATACAATAATACTTTATTAATCCCTCATGGGGAAATCCGCTGTCTGCCCACACAACACATGGCATCGTCATTCACTCATTGAAATAATTAAATAACCCATAACTCTCAATTAAAGAGATGAACTGTAACAGACATATTGTTACCTGTGTAACACTCTTGGCACCAGAAACACTTATGGTAGATTCCCCCTGTGCTTCTGGTGTCAGCAATGTTGCAGTGAACTACTGAAAAGGCCAGAACTAAAGAACTAAAGAATGTTGACAGACACTATCTACTGATATTACTGTTGAAGAGGGACAAAAGAGTTGGCATAACGTGAAGTACTACTTTTGGATACTCGAAGTCTGTCACGTCGTTCGATACGTCTGCTGTCAAATTCATATCTAAGAGGATGTGTCTGGTCATCAAGAATGTCAGCCAGTTTGTTCGTAATCTGTCTGTTGTACAGTGCGTCCAAAGTATCCTGTGCCCTACCAATCACCCCGCCCCCTTTCCGGATTACTTTGTTAAGACGATCTTGATCTCTTTTACATAAATTTCTACCCCAGCATGTCAGTCCAAAAGTTAGAACGCTAACAATACTGGAGCAGTAAAACGTCTGTAAAAGCTGAGTGCTTACATTAAATGATCTGAGT
This sequence comes from Semisulcospira habei, assembly GCA_036245525.1. Lineage (NCBI taxonomy): Eukaryota > Metazoa > Mollusca > Gastropoda > Semisulcospiridae > Semisulcospira > Semisulcospira habei. Next base: position 21,869,986 of record BTPG01000008.1, on the reverse strand, counting down.
TTTCGCAAACAATAAAGATGGGTATGCGTTTTGTCACAATAGCATCTGTGTTTTGTTTCCAGTTGAGCATGTTGTCAAAAAGAACACCTAAATACTTGTAGGACTCTACACGCTCAACTTCTGTTCCCTTGATGACAACAAGATCAGGATGATGTTTATTTTCCTGAAATCTATTACCATCTCTTTTGTTTTGCCAACATGTAATTCAAGATAGCATATCACACCACTCTACAAAGTCGTCGATCTCCTGTCGATAGTGTCTGTTGTCCTCATCTGTAATCTGACCTGTCAGTGCTGTGTCGTTGGTGTATTTGTCTATGACACAGTCATCATGAATGGCTCTACAGACTGCTGTATTCAAAGAAAACAAAAGAGGCGACAGGCCAGTCCCCTGAGGTGCACCGGTGTTGGTAAAAAGTACATCTGAGATTAGATCCGAACTAATTCTGACATACTGTGGGCGGTTAGTGAGATAGTCCAAAACCCAAAGAATGGTAGAGGCATTTATGTTCATGTGAACTAGTTTGAAAGCGAGTATGTGTGGCTGAATGGTGTTAAAAGCAGACGAAAAATCATAGAACATCAGTCGAATGGAGGCTCCTGGTTTTTCTAAATGAGAGTAGATGTTTACAAAATGCAAAATGGCATCATCAACACCTTTTTGCCTTCTGTAAGCAAACTGAAAGGGATTAATAAAATCAGAAACATGAATTTGAAAATGTGAAAGAATAGCCCTCTCAAAAACCTTCATGACACATGAGGTAAGAGCAACTGGACTTAAATCATTCATCACAGATATAGTTTGCTTTTTTGGCACGGGGACAATACAAGAGGTCTTCCATGAACTGGGAACAACACACTGGGTAAGTGATATGTTAAAAATATAGCAAAGAATTTGGTACAGTTGTTCAGCGCATAATTTTAACACATTTGATCTAACACCATCTGGCCCAGACGCTTTGTTTGGGTTGGTATGTTTAAGTATGCTAAGCACCTCCTCCTCAGTCACCACAATCACTTCACTTTGCATGTCCACTAACTAGCATTCCCTTGACTGGGTCCATCTCATACTCAAAATCATGACAATCAAATCTTGCATAGAACTGATTTAAGTCGTTGGCATAGTCTGTAGTTTTGCTCAATACCGGAACAGCTTTTTGCTTCTTGTTCCCACCCATCAGATTCATACCCTCCCGCACCCATTTCATGTTACCAGACTCAAACTGTTTTTCTATCTTTTTTCAAAATGCTTCCTTCCCTTTCCTAACACTCCACTGCTATGTTTTAAAGAAGCTTTCACAACATCAGCAATATTGCTCAAACATTATTTCCGAAGCCTTTAATTGTTTCAAGCAAATGAACGTAGCGCCAGCTGCACAACATGCAGTTACCCTCTAGCCATCAGCTAAACTCTGTCAGCTAAAATCTGCAAGTTACCAAAAAGCAAGCTAACTGCAATTGCACGAACACATTTTAGACTAGCTAACAGCTAAATTTGCTTGGAAATATTTTGAGCTGTTTCGAGCAGCATAATAACAAGTTAGAACCATGGTGTTTGGGTATACAGAAATGACTATTGCATTTGTCTGATAGTAGCTTACAAGATCTAGTCTTTGATTTCATTTGCAACTTTACAAGCACTGTGCTACATTTCACTCATTTCATTCACTACATAATACTGATACAGATTACATGAAAACAAATGCTCTCCCTGAATAGTTTAACATCTCTTGGGTAAACTGGCCATTGTCAGCAAAATGCACAAGTTTTTTCTGACTTTCATCAACATTCTCCATTGAACCTACACTCAGAGCCACTCTGGACACAAATTCCTACACAAAATGCAGTGGAATAAATGTTGACGTCGCAGTAGAAATTGATAAAGATTATTGTTGATATCACAGCTGTAATTGACATTCGCTATCTGCAAGCTAGCCACTCTAGCTACAAGCTACTTAGCTGCAAGTTAAATTCAGGACATGCAACCCATTTAGTGAATCAAGTTAGCCGTCTATCAGCTCCTTGCAGATATGCTTTATTATGGAGATTTAGCATCTAATTTATCCCTCTTGTTGCGCAACTGGCCCCTGGACTGTAGGAATTCGCACAAAGGATACATCCATGACATTGAAGGTTGGAACGAAGCGTCATCTGAATGGTGTGAGCTGCAGAGTCAAGTTATATGGGAAGTCCATGATGTAATTTTTATGAATGTATACTTTGCCAAATAAACTGGGTCACCAGAACAAACTTGTCTGAGTGCAATCCACACACAGTGTTACTTGGACATTCAGTGATAAAATTTGTGCGTTTCGGCTATTGTTTCCAACATTTCATGAGCAACGATGTGATAAAGGTAAACCTTGTTGACAATGGTAGAATAGTCCGCAACTCTGAGCGTTTGAAAATGAGAAAATGTTTGTTTAATGAGTAAAAAGCAGCTGGTTTGGATGCTGTTTCATGAATTGGACAAAGACCAGATCTCCCCAGATTGTGGAGCAGTGCACTAGCGGCCATGCGCTGTAAGACTAGGAGATATGGTGTTTCCAAATCACCAAAGTAAAGAGACTACAGTTCTAGTGCATAAGACCAAGCGACCGGATGGGAACGGATATCGCAGTGATGGCGCCATTAGGGCACTTAAACTAGGTACAGGGCGTGGCATACCAACTCAGCGTTACTTATGTAGCAGAGGAGCCCTCTGCTAATGCTATCACTAGTTACTACCAGCGAGTCAGAGTTCAGTGGTTTAGTGCACGCTTGGCGCACTGTGAGCGAGAATATTTGCTGACTTAGCTAGTTGGTGTGTAGTGGACTACACGCGCGAAGCTGTGACGTAGTTTCCGGACCCAGAGGCTGGGAGCCTATATAAAGCGGCCGATTCTCAGTCTCGGGGTCCAAAGCGCTACCGGAACCCACGCCCGCCCCTACTCCCCACGCCGCCACCCCACCTTCGCCTGCCACCTCAACGCCATCCACCACGCCCATTCCAGCGCCCGACCCCCAAGCCCAGGCTCCACTGGCCACCACCACCACCACCCCAACTCCCCAGGCCATACCACAGCCAGCGACGGTTTCTCCGGCCGCCACCACCCCCGTCACCACTCATTCAAGACTACTTGAGCGGCTGACGTACCAACACCCTGGCACTGAAGCAGCGGACCACCGGTCTACCACCCGCCTCCTCCACCACCAACCACCCGGCCTCGGCAATATCATCAGCCTCTGCGCGACGGAGCGACAGACAGAGAGACGCACCCCCCCCCCCTCTCCCCTGGTCCCCCCCCCTCTCCCCTGCCCCCCCCCCCCCCCCCCCCCCCCCCCCGGACGAAATCAGCGAGAGCTGGAAGTCCTGATCCCTTCCAAATTTGCACTTGAAGTCTCGGGGTGAGTGTGAATAATGCTCACCACCCCTCCCCCCCTGTGAGCGATTGTGAATAATGATCTCTCACTCTCCAGTCCCCTTCCCCCGTGAGCGATTGTGAATAATGATCTCTCACACTCCAGTCCCCTTCCCCCATGGGCGATTGTGAATAATGATCTCCTACACTCCCCGGCCCTACCCCACGAGGCGATTGTGAATAATGATTTCCTCAACCACCCCGGCCCTATCCTATAGAGACAGTAGCGTTTTAGTTGGGTTCTAATTCACCTAAATAGGGCTTAGGCTGTGTTAGGATTGCGCGTAGGTTTTATTGGTAAGTGCGTATAGGTGTTAGGCCTAGTAGGTTCGCTAGGAATCGTATTCAACGTTATAGGTGTTAGTCATAGGAGATAGGTCTAGGTTTCGTGTCGGAAGGTATAGGTATTAGGCCTAAGGTGTTTAAGGTTATTGGCACTTGCACTGGTTTGACTAATATTGATTATGTTGTTTGGTTCATCATGAATGCTTTTCTGGTATAAATAAAACTTGGAACCTTACTTCCATCTTATGATGCTCAGCTAGAGTGAGAGCGAGACTGAGACTGTGCGTGTGTACGTGCGAGAAGTTTGTGTGTGTGTACGTCCGTGCATGTATGACGGTGTGACTGATCGTGCGAGCGCACGTTAGCAGCTCAGTAGGAACGTTAACAACAAACACCAAGTCCAGTCAAAATAGTTTTTTTCTGGATACTGTGGTCAGTCCATTGCGCAGGTAATTTGACTATTGAACACAACGCGAGGCACTGAAATAAACACGGATTTTGCGCGCATGCGGGACTAGAGTAGACTTATAGTTTACTCTCCACAGTAATCTCCAGCCCTTCCCTAGACCACAAAAGGGATGCGGACTTAAACTCTGTAGGCACTTGAGTACTGTATTAGATGGGCATTTCTGTCTATCTGATAAACTATTTAAGTTGCCTACACCCAGTCAGTCCGGTTACACTTAGTAGGCAAAGTGTTATTTGTAACTGTAATTCTTACCCGTAACTTGAGGGTTCATCGACGATTTTCATTTCAACTTTATCACTGGCAGACGCTGCAAAATAGAAAACAAGTACAACATTTCTGTAGACGGGATATATCAGCTATTATATATAAAGACTCATGCTGAAAAAAAGGGCATATATTATAAGGAGATTCTTTCGTTTAGAACCTGACACGAAGTCAAACTGCAATTAAAACACAGCTCAAGAACCTAACTGCAATGCATTTATAGGCTAGGGTGAGTATTGGGCCTAAGTATAAGGCAAAACTGGCATTCTCGTAGTTGTCCATCTCTCTACAGGCCTAGATATAAAACAAAAGTGAAACTTATGGCACCTACCTTTGAGCCCAAACAAAATAACACATACAATCGCACATGGAAATATCATCATATTAAATTATGCAGCTTTCCTCGCGAAACTAAAATATAAACAGTTCACGTATAAGCTGCGGGATATATTGCTATTCCTGAAGGGTCTCCAGTCCAGATGAGTGTGATGGTGAAAAAGAAACGCGTCGTCTGCAAAAGAACGGTTTATCGTTGTCGTATCAAATAAGCTAACCAAATTATCTTGTTTATTCCGAATCCATGTCATCACAGTTAATCATAAATAAACGATAGTAGTAATAAGTAATATTGGCTAAAAACATTTTTTTTTTAAATGCTACCACAACGGCAATATTTGCAACAATCAGAAACAAATTTCAAGATGGCTGCGCCCTACTGAGCAAGATGGGACGAAATAAGCGAGGAGGGCGCGGTGGTGGCAGCCGTGAACCTGCCTGGAAACGTGAAAGACGGTCACAAAAGCCAAAGTTTAGTGAAGCGACCAGTTTGGATGATTCGACAGGAAGTGGAGGTTTGCCAGCTTTGGTGTCATAGTCTTGTTTTGTTCCTAGCATGACTTGGCCGTCGGAAAAGGTCCAAATTGTGTCGGACTCTATATAATATAGACTAGTTCACTGTGACAGTGTTCGAGGAAGAAGAAGTTCACTGTGACTGAATAGTTTTCTCAGTTTTACACCATACTGCTGTACTCAGAAAGCTGACAGAATTTAGTCAGAAACTATGTGTGAGCGTTCTATTTGATCCCATTCTTCAACCTGCACTGTCCAATCTTTCTTAATCTTTTCTTATTGCCACAATTATTCAGTGTTGACACTGCATAGTTATTTAGCCCCAACACCCTACAGCAGGAGACTGATTGACCATGGTAATTCAAGGGTGGTGCCAAATTAGCTTTGCGCCTTCAGGTGCCAAGCTAATCTGGCACTACCCTTTAATTATCATGGTCAATCCACCTCTTGCAACTGGTACATAATCGTTCAGTAACACTTCCAAAATTTGGGAAAAGCGCCCATGGTGCTAAAAGGGTTAAAGGGAAAATAAAGTAAGCAAAACATCTTTGGACTGATACTGGTCATTGTTGGCATACATTATTTATATGTGCAAGGGCCAGTAGAGGCTGACGTCAACCTGAGCACCTTTTGCTCACTGCAGACTGGGTTGTGTGTACCTCTATTGTTCCAGAAGAGGGTGCCTGTGGTGGTGAAGGCAAAGAGGGGCAGCCTGTGAAACTGAGGGTGCCTCTAGCTATGTGGGATCTAGAACACTGTGACCCTCGCAAGTGCACAGGGCGGAAGCTGAGCCGTCTGGGAATGGTCCGCTGCCTACGCTTAAACTCCCATTTTCCTGGGATTATTTTGTCACCAGCAGGCACATGCCCTGTGACACCAAAAGACAGGTGAGATTGTGAGTTTTCTAAATTCAAGAATTAGTTCTCATGCCAATGTTTTCTAAATTCAATAATTCGCTCGCATGCCAGTGTTGGTTACTGTTGGCCAGTGCACAGCGGCCCACATACAGCTGTGCATGGGCCAATGTCAGCTTGAAGATATTTTGCCCGCTGAGTAGTCAGACTGAGTTTGTCAATGTGCCTGGGAGCCAAAAATATAAGCCATGTTAATGTGGTGCTTTGAAGAGGCCCTGTCCTGGAAACCATGTCTGCTTTAGGTGGCCACACATCAGCTACAGGATCTTCTTGATCACAGGGCATCCATTTTTCTGGCCAGAGATCATGGCTGCCTGACAAATGTGTGTTGTATACAAAATTGTGAGTTGGCCCCCTGGCATGTGCACTACTCAACACTACTACTATTGTGCATGCATGAGGAGACTGACTTGTAGTTTCATATTATAACATGCTCTCGTCAGGTGCTTAGATATCAGATCTATCTGTTTGTGATCTATCCAGTTTAATGATTTACTGGTAAACTTAATACAGAGGCTGACCATTACAGTCAAACCTGTCATCGGGGACCATCCAAGGGACTGTCAAAAAGCAGTTACCTTACACAGGGTCACTGAAGTAGAAAGAAAATCATGGACAAAAAATGTGAGGTCTGCTTCTACAGACAATTGGTCACCGGACAGGTGGTGACTGTACACACACTTCATTATTGTTTACACACACAGAGTGATAAGCATGAAAGCAAAAAAGTGGTGCCTGTGTTAGCCTCAAATGTACCAAACTATGGAGCCACTCCTTGAGCTTTCATGATAGATGCCTTGCCTGTCACTTGCAGTTAATACCAAATTTGCCATTTATTTAACAAATGTATACACCACTGCAAGGAATTAACTCCCAGTATCTGATATGGTTGATGCAAAAAGGGATGAATGAATAATGTCATATTTTGTTTAACATATTTTTAGAGAGATTGTTGATCAGGGTGGGGTGGCTGTGATTGACTGCTCCTGGGCTCGACTTGAGGACACCCCTTTCTCACGGATGAAGGGGAGCCATCCGAGACTGTTACCATACTTGGTGGCCACCAACCCTATCAATTACGGTCGTCCTTGGAAACTTTCCTGTGTAGAGGCCTTCGCAGCTGCCCTATGGATTACTGGTTAGCTTTGTACATAGAGCATTCTTGAGATGTTCAATTTTTTTTAAAAATGTGTCAACTTTCTAAGTTTCTTCCATTGGTTTCCTCAAAAACATTACCGATGACATGACTAAATGGAAGTGTCTACTACTTGCTCAGTTTTAGCCTAAGAACCCATTGTGTTACCACACAACCCGGGAGGCACTCGGGGGAACCCCCAGAGGGGCCGAGAGTTGTCTCCCGTCCCTGCCCTACCGGTTCCGGGTCACGTGGTAGACCAACCAGTCGTTCTACTTGGCTCGCGCTGTGAAGACGTGTTCAGCATTAGCCTTGGACTCTACTTGTTTGCTGCGACCGGTTCACCCGGTCTTCTTGCTTGCCCCCTTTCGGACTTGGAGCTTCTCCACTGCCTCTCCTTCTGCTGAGTGGGCTTCGTTGCTGGTGCTACCGTTGTACCTCCTCTGCGCCTGCCTGGTGTGGCCCGGTCTTCGTGGCTCTGTCTAGGTTGGGCCACCCCCCCCCCCCCCCGCCCCCCTGCCGTTGCGCTGTGAGCTGTGAGGGTGTTATGGAGGTTCCCCGTCCCCGCTGCGTCTGAGAGGTAAGGTAGCAGCAGTAACAGCCCTCGGCTGGCCCCCGAGCTGGGCACCAGCTGCGTCTGTGGCGTTCGTTTTTTCACTCCTACTTTTGCACCCGGCGCTCGTCTTAGTTTGGCAGGGCCCCTTGTGCCCTCGCCATTAGCGGGTGATTAGCGCCAGCTTTGTTCAGAGGCGCTTTGTTTCGCTTGTACTTTATTGTACCATTGTGCGCCCGACGCTCGTCTTAGCTTGGCGGGACCCCTCGTGCCCTCGCCGTTAGCATGTGGTTGGCACCAGCTGCGTCCAGAGGCACTTCGTTTCACTTGTACTTTTTTGTACCATTGTGTGCCCGACGCCCATCTTAGCTTGGCGGGGCCACTTGTGCCCTCGCCGTTAGCGTGTTGTGTCGGACATGTGTTGAAGCTGATTCGGCCAGAGGCACCTTTGGCACTTGTATTGTTCTCTCAGGTGCCCACGCTCAGTCGCCTAGCATGCCTGATATGTGTTGCAGCTCCTGGTGCGGCGACTTCCAGTGGCCGACGGATAACCATGCGGTCTGCCTAACCTGTGCTGGCTGCTCCTCTGACCACTCCTGTTATGTCTGCTCGTCCTGGGCCGAGCTGCGCTGGTCTCACCTGTGGAGCTTCTACCGGCGCGAGCGCCTGACACCAGCTAGTGACCGACCAGCTCCCTTGCTGCCCCCCCCCCCCCCCCTCCGCTTCCGGAGAAGTGACAGCACGATCCCGACTCGGCCTTTTGGAACGGACAACTCATTGGACACACACTCTCGGTGTGTACCACAGGACTCCACCCACTGCCAAGCCTGCTGACTCTTCCGAGGGGTCAAATAGATGGCGAAGTGCCCGCCTCACTGAGCCCGGCCTGCAGCGTTGCTATTCGCGCCGTACCTTTTCAACTGGCAGTCGGTATGTCTCTCCTCGAGAAGCCCACTGACTCCGCCGAGGGGTCAAATAGCTGGCAGAGCGCCTGCCTCATTGAGCCCGGCCAGCAGAGACTTGTGTCCCGACGTTCGAAGACCAGTCACGGACTGGACTCCTCCCGTTCAGCCACCGGTTCCTGACACTCTCGCTCGCCCGAGCACCCTCGGACAGTCCCCACCCGGGTCTGCCCTGGGGGACTTGGGTGGGGTTAGGTATTTTTTAGTTCCCAGGGTCACCCTGGTCAGCCCCACAGGGTGGGTTTTTCTCTCTATTCTGGGGCATGTGTTTCTGTCTACCCTTTGTCCATTCACCTGTATTTGCCTTTTTAAAACTCTCCCTACTGTCTGCTCTGCCTGTAGCTCTTGATATTGGATGTGTGTTGCTAAATGGTCTTAGCTTTATTTAGGCCCCATGTGTTAGGTTTATTTAATGTATTTGACCGGCTGGTGACATACATTCAATGTTCTGTTTATTTTTTTTCACAAGCAGTGCAGGCACGTCCTGAGAAAGCCTTGTTGCTGTCGGGACGTTAAGCAATGTACAATCAATCAATCAACCCTCGGACAGGGCCAAGCGCCACGACGGCGGGTGCAGCCCCCGACCCTCCTCATCCTCATCGCGCTCAGCTTCGTTTCGCGCTCCTTCCCAACGTGCTGTTCCATCGCCTCGCCGCCCATTGACTTCGCCACGGAGGCGCCCCGCTAGGAGCTCGTCTGTGCGGGATCATCGACCCCGATCCCGGCATTGCAGTCACTCCCACCCGGACAGGCGGCCACTGCGCCACAGTTCCCCATTGCCTCGCCGCTCCTCGTTTCATTCGTTGCCACCTCACCGGCGGCACGGTTTGCCGCTGGATAGCCGTTCGCCCCGGGATTACCGTTTGCCTTCTTGTCAGGCCCCTGCTACCAAGGTCTCCCCCCCCCCCCCCCCCCCCCCCCCCCCGCCCCAAGGACAATGAGGCCCTGAGTTTGCTTCCCGAGGACTCCCTCTCCGCCCTGGGCGACGTCGACAGCTGCTCGCCTTCACCCAGCGACAACCCGGACTCCCCTAGGCTTCCGTCGGCTTCTCGCGTGGAGACGTTGTTGGCCCTCGACTAAGCCTCTCGGCTCATCGCGGCAGCCCTACCTGCGGACGCCTGCCCCCCACCCCCCCCACACCCCCCCTCAAGAGGAAGGTCTCCGCATTCATAGATGCAGGCCGTCAGGTGAAGAAGTTCAAGTCCCTCCCCCAGCCACCCGCCTTCAAGGATCTGTGAGATGCTTTCTCCACCCACATCCAGCAAGCCACCGCCCGCGACTCCGATTTCTTCTCGGACCGTAGATGGCCAGCCGGACTTGACATATCCTTCCGCCACGCCTGGTACGCGGGCCATTCCCAGTCGTTTTCCTCCTCTCCCTCTGGTGGACCCTCTGGCCTTGGTGCAAGCGGGAGGCCCCGCTCAGCTGAAGCGTTGCTTCCCCTGCGGCTTGGATAGGACTGCGACCCTCGTCCGTAACACCTTGGCCTGTTCGGGATTCCTCGAGCTCCTGACCCAAGCCTTCGTACGCCACATAGAGGACGCCTGGTATCCCTTGGTCATGCCCTTTCTAGGAGACCTCTCGCTCTCGCCGGTGGCCAACCGGGCGGCGTACCATTCTTCGGTCAACGCCATGGCAGCCGCCGCCAATTGCGATCTGATGCGTTGGGATTCCTTGCTTCAAGCCTGCTGTGGGATGCCCCCTGATCTGCGTACTCAGCTGCGTCGCGCCACCCTTGGTGGTCCACTCCTCTTCGGCGACTCGTGGAAGTCGGTGAAGGACACCAACTCCGACCGCTGGCCTCGCAACACTGCCTCCCACCCCTCCCCCTTGTGCTTTCAAGCTGTCCACAAGGCCATGGGTCGTGCCCTGCGGACATCAAGATCCTACTCGGCTTCTGCTCCCGCACGCCCCCCAGCGGACCCCGCCTTTGGCCGGTCCAGACCTGTTCGGTCCCTTGCCCCCGCCTGGCCCTGCCCTGCCCACCGCACTGGGCGCGGGCGGGCCCCCTGACTGCTCCCCTCTGCAGCCCCCGCCGACCACTCTGGGGTCTCCTGTCGGCGGGAGGCTAGCCTTCTACAGCGAGAGGTGGCACTCGCTGTTTCCCGACGACCCCTGGTTACGCTCCACCATCGCCGACGGCCTCTGGATTTCGTTTCGCTCGCCTCCGCCGCTTCGACGCTCCCCTCTCTGGACCGAGATTCCGAGTGACCAGCTCAAGGCCTCCGCCCTGCGCGGAGAGGTCGCCTCCCTTCTGCAGAAGGCCACCACGGAGGTAGTGCGTCGCCCCGACTCCCCAGCCTTCTACATCCGCCTCTTCGTCGTGCCAAAGCCGGGCGGAAAGTGGCGACCCGTCATCGATCTCTCAGCTCTGAACAGGCATATGACGGCTCCGACCTTTCGTATGAAGACCGCCAGAGCCCTGATGGCCGCCGTGCAGCCCGGAGACTTCGCGGTCAGCCTGGACCTGTCTGATGTGTATCTCCACGTCCCGATGCACCCGGCCTCCAGGAGGTAACTCCGCTTCGTATTCGACGGTGTGGTCTACCAGTTTCGGGCCCTCCCGTTCGGTCTCAACCTCAGCCCTTGGACGCCGTAGTTGCCAAGTCCCAACAATCGTCTTCCAGTCCGACTTTGAACTGCTTAGACGACCTCCTCCTATGCAACCAGTTGGAGGCCGACCTGGCGATGGACAGGGATGCACTGCTTCGTCTCTTATCGCTGTTGGGCTTCCTGGTCAACGCGGGCAAGCCAGACCTCACTCACTCATGCCGCTTTGTCCATCTCAGCATGGATTTTGCAACCGACCTCAACCGAGTACGTTTACCAGAGCCTCGGATCCAGAAGATTGCTGCCCTAGTCGGCCAGTTAGCCCAGGAGGATGCGGCCCCCGCCAGAGTGTGTCTTCAGCTTCTCGGCTTAATGAATGCTGCGGCAGATCTCCTCCCCCTTGGTCGTCTTTACTATTGGCCGCTACAGCTGCACCTACTGCTCCATTGGCGTCCGCCCTCCGCGGCGACATAGCTGCCCAGGTGCCAGTGACTCAGATGCTGCATCCCCATCTTTGGCGTTGGACGGACACTTCCTGGCTCGCTTCGGGAGTCCCCCTGGCCTCTCCGCCCCCTCAGCTCTCCCTCTGTGTCGATGCGAGTCTCTCCGGGTGGGGTGCCCACCTACTACCGCGGTTCCTCACGACGTCCAGCCCCTGGCCTTCGGACCTGGCGGACAAACACATCAACTGGTTGGAGCTGCAAGCGGTCTGGCAAGCCCTCATAGCGTGGGAAGCTGACCTCTGTCACCAGGAGCTACTCATCCTCTCGGACAACACAACGGTGGTGTCCTACATTCAGAAGCATGGCGGAACGCGCTCCCCCGACCTATGCATATTCCTCTACCGTTTGATGCGCTGGTGCGAGGACCGCAGCATTTCTCTCCAAGCCTGACACATTCCGTGACACCTGAACGTTTTGGCCGACTCTCCCGATGCAGCCAGTTACTGCACACGGAATGGACGCTCCGCAGGGATATCTTTTGGATGATCTGCGCTCATTGGGAGATGCCTATGATCGACCTATTCGCCACGTGGTGGAATCACCAGCTTCCCCTCTTCGTCTCCCCGATCCCAGACCCACTTGCCTGGGCAGTCGATGCGCTCTCCATTCCCTGGGACGGTATTATCGCGTATGCTTAGCCCCCTACGATTCTCGTTCCCAAAGACCTCCTCAAGCTTCGAGGATGCAATGCGGTCGTTTTGTTGGTCGCCCCGTTCTCCTGGAACCGGTCTTGGACCTCCTCAGCCTCGCCAGGGCCCCCCCCCCCCCTGCTGCTGCCTACGCTGAGCACCATGCTCAAGCAACCCCGCCAGCCGCTGTTCCACCCATGCCTGGAGCGGCGGCTCCTTCATGCCTGGAGATTGTGCGGCAAGCCCTCACCACTAGAGGCTTCTCAAGTGCAGCAGTGGAAGCGATCGCTACTGCCTGCAGACCCTCAACCTGCGCGTCTACGAGGGAAAATGGCGAGTACTGTGTTCCTGGTGCGATGACCAGCGCCTCTCCCCCACCGAACTGACGAATCCCCAGCTTGCGGACTTCTTCCTCTGGCTCTTCGGAGACCAAGGTTTGGCCCCTATCACCATCCTGTCCATGATTGCCGACACCTACCGGCACCTCGGCTGCCCGGACCCCGGTGACTGCAGAGGCCTCGCCGACCTTATGACTCACTTTGGCCTGCAGCGTCCAGTCCCCCACTCGCTCATCCCTCGCTCGGACCTACCCTGGGTACTGACATGGCTTAACTCTGCCAGATTCGAGCCCCAGTTAGCGAGCTACACACGCTGTCAACGTGCCCTGCCTGCCTGCAGTTCAGAATGGATGGTTCCGTGCAACTCCTCACGGACCCTGCCTTCCTTGCCAAGACCAGGTCTCCTCTGACCTCGCCACAGGTGATTTCCCCGGGAGACCAGGCAACAAGCCCTACGCGTTTACCTACGTCGATCCAAAGCCGTCCGGAGAGGACGCTCACACCTCTTTCTACCATTGAACCCAAGCAGAACTGACATATCAGCCTAGACGATATCTTCCTGGCTACGCTGGGTCATACGGTCCGCCTACCAGGACCTCTCCCCGCAGGGAGCATAGAGGCTTAAGATACGCGCGCACGAGTTACGAGCCATGGCCACGAGCGTCGCGTTCGACCGAAACCCGCTGTCAAAGACATCGTGGCGGCCGTGGGTTGGAGGGCAGAATCGACCTTCGCTCGCTTCTACCTCAGGGATCTGGCAGGCCAGCGAGACAACCTCGCACTGGTGGGGGACATCACTGCGGTGCAACACTCCCTCCCGGCGCCTCTGGCACCGTAGGTACACACACTTAGCTAAAATTGTCGGGAGTTTGCGGCACAGAGGATGGCCCTGATTATAGCCCTTATGCGGGTGTGTTTTGGGTGCGGCACCCTCCTCCTTCTCGCAATTCTTCCATTTAGTCATGTCATCGGTAATGTTTTTGAGGCAACAAATTAATTTTTCTCTAAAATATATTTTTTGCAAAAAATACTTACCGATGACATGACTCGGAGGACCCTCCCACCTGCCCCGCTTGCCGCTGGTGAGCTAAGTATTCCGACTGATTGGTCTACCACGTGACCCAGAACCGGTAGGGCAGGGACGGGAGACAACTCTCGGCCCCTCTGGGGGTTCCCCGAGTGCCTCCCGGGTTGTGTGGTAACACAACGGGTTCTTAGGCTAAAATTGAGCAAGTAGTAGACACTTCCATTTAGTCATGTCATCGGTAAGTATTTTTCGAAAAAATATATTTTAGAGAAAAATTAATATTTCTAGTTTTGTGTGTTGTTGTTGCTCACATGCGATAGCAAAAGTGAGTTTACGTACTGGGCTAGTGCAGGGATGAGCAAATGTTCTAGGACCAAAGCAGTCATTCATACTCTCATCTGAGTTTTGGCACAGTTTTTATAGTTTTGTGTGTACACTCACTGTGCAATTTGCATCCACCAATTTGACTCCCAGAAACATGACTTTGCCTCAACCGATAAGAGAAGTGTACTTGCATTTGATGACGGCCAAGTGGGTTTGGTCTGCCCTGCTGGTGGTCATCCAGCCGTGTGTCATCACTTCAACATTGGCATATTTCTAAGAGACTATTCAAGCCACAGACTTTTAAAATGACCCAAGGATACTTTGTGGCAAGAACTTTCTAAACGTGTAAATTTAATGTCCTCTCTGAAAAGTCAAAGTCACAGAGGGTCGATGATAGATAAAAAATGTCAATGGAGGTTGGTTAATGTGTGAAAATGCACATGTGGATGAAACACAGGATTTTGCGGGTGTTGTGGTCAACTGTGTAATTATAACAATTATAGCAAAACATTTTAACCCACAAAGCCCTGAAAGATTACAACAGGATACGGATCGGCCATGATATTTCAAGGTTGGTGTCAGAATAGCTTGGCGCCTTTAGGTGCCAAGCTATTCTGACACCAACCTTGAAATATCATGGTCGATCTGTCTCCAGAACTGTGATATAGACTTCAGAGGATATCTACACAAATTTGATAATTTCATCCTCAGGGCATAAGGAGTTGATAACACTTGCTTTTCTGATTGACCATTTGGAAAGGTCAAAGTCACAGTTGAAAGAAATAACATGGATACTTCTTGCACAATAGCCATCAATAGTTAATCTGTTTTAATTGCCTTTCAAGCACCAGCCCAGAATACTTGTCCTCTTTGTTGCACGTGTATACACCCTCTCGTGAGCTCTGCTCCTCTTCTGATAAACGGAAGTTGTGTGTACCTTATGTCCAAACTAAAACATTTGGTCAGCACACTTTTGTTTATCAAGCCCCAGTGTTATGGAATACACTTCTTCTTGAGGTCAGAAACAGCGAGTCCGTCTCTGACTTCAAGAGGTCGTTGAAAATTCACCTCTTCAAGCTTTACTTTGAATAACTGCCAGTGTTTGACGCCTTAGTTGTAGTTCTGTAATCCTCCTTGTTTTAGACTGGATGTTAATTAGAACATATTATGTATGCATTGTTGTTTAGTTCATTGTAAAAGTGGTGTTTTCTGGTATTGTGTTTCGTTTGTTATGTGCGTATGTCATTGTGTTTTTATTTTTGTGTACAGATTGTAAAGCACTTAGAGCTTTTGATTAAGATTAAGTGCTATATAAATACTCATTATTATTATTATTATTATTATTTGGACTTTTCCGTTCTTGTTGAACATAGAATATTATTATGCACTATTATCTTTCTTACATGGAGATCTTTTTGTGATCATCTTTTTCTATACATAGAGAGCTGGGTAGCTCAGTTGGTAGAGCATTTGACTCTCCTCTGAAAGGTCATGAGTTTGAACCCAGCTGGGGTCAAAATTTGTACAGACCTCTTTTCGGTGCCCCGTCTTTGAAATCACCTTCGTGGTGGACAAAGACGTTAAGCCCTAAACGTTTTTATACATAGAGACAACTACGCTCCTGCCTATCTCTCCAACTTACTTCACCCCTACACTCCTTCCCACTCCCTCTGCTCTGCCTCTGACCCTCTCCGCCTCCACATCCCCCGCATTAAACTCAGCACTTTCGGCCCTGCTCCTTCTCTGTCTGCAGTCCATCCACCTGGAACCTCCTCCCACTCTCTCTCCATCAGAAACCCTCTCTCTCATCCTTCCAGTCTGCCCTCAAAACTCACCTCTTTCAAAAGATCTAGCACTATAATGCCTCCGCACACCCCATCCCAAGCTGACTGTCGTAATGCATTTGTGGTATATGAGTCATTGTCAAAAGCGTGCACATGCGTGCACGAGTTGTGAGTGCGCGCTTAGAGTTATAATTATTATAAGATAAGTGCATTATAAATACCATAATTATTATTATTAATTATTATTATTATTAGACATTCTTGTGAACAGATGTTCAAGTTTAACCCTCTGACTGATGAGAAAAAGTGAATACAATCCAACTGCAAGAGACCTAGATCATGAGCCGGTGCAGTTGTGAGGGCTCTTGAGTTTCTGAGACCACTTTGCATCCATGTTCCTTGGACAGCTGGGGCTCTTTTGCATTGAATTATCAAAGATTTCAGAAACACACAACACCAACATGCAATGAAGGGGTTAATTGAATCATCCATAAGATTGCCAGCAATGGTCAAGAAAGTGCCAGATTAGCTTGGTGTGAGGGGAGTGTTTGATATTTTGCTGAATTTTTCATCAATTTCATTATAATAGGTAATAAAATTGGAAAAATTCATTTGTTTGACATAGCTGTCTTCTCCATTTGAGAAAGAAATGTGCAGATCCACTCATTGTACCAATGAGAAGCACAGATTATATTGAGTCTATGCATCTTTTCTTCTGCAATGAATGCGTATGCACATTAATTCCAGTTATGTCTGAAAAGATTGTCTCAAAAAAATAAACACATGCTAATCAATATTCCTTCGCTTTGTATGCAGGGTTCCACGATGAAGCAGAGTTACTGCTTGCAAAGTTCAAGTGGGGATCATCTTTTATCCATGAAAACAAGGACCTCCTAGATGCGTATGCAGCATGCAACACAGCAGAGGAGGTCACGGCTGTGCAGAATGAACATGTACAGAAATACAAGGATGAACAAGAACGCAACAGAGACATTGGTAAAATTGCTTTCAATTTATTCGTGCAAATTTATTATTAACCTATTCAGCCCCATGACCAGTTGTAGGAGATGGATTGACCATGATAGTTCGAGGGTAGTGCCAGATGAGTCTGGCGCCTTCAGGTGACAAGCTCACCAGGCACTACCCTTGAATTATACCCTTGACTTTGGTATCAGTTTCAGCCCACTTAATCAAATTTCAAATACAAACGATTTTGAATTTCCAAAAACTACAGTATCTCGCTTGAGCTTGCCCTTACTTACTTACTTACGCCTGTCACCCCTACCCGGGTATAGGCCGTCGACGAGAGACCTCCAGCAACTCCTGTCCTGTGCTTCTCCTTCGATTCTACTCCAGGTGGTTCCCAGTCTCTTGATGTCTGCTTGGAGGTCTCGACGCCAGGAGTTTCTCGGCCTACCTCTTTTCCTCTTTCCCTGGGGGTTCCATGACAATGCCTGCCTAGTGATACTGGAAGCTGGCTTTCTCAGACTGTGACCGATCCATCCCCATCTTCTTCGCCCAATTTCATTCTCTGCTGTTATTTGCTCTGTTCTCTCCCAGAGTCTGACGTTGCTGATCTTCTCTGGCCAGTGGATTTTCAAAATTCTTCTAAGGCAACTGTTCATGAAGGTCTGTACTCTGTTGACTGTGGTTTTTGTCAATCTCCATGTCTCTGCTCCATATAGGAGAACTGCTTTTACATTGGAGTTGAAAATCCGGACTTTGGTGTGTTGTGACAGCTCTCTGGAACTCCACACTTTTTTCAACTGGAGAAAGGCTGCTCTGGCTTTACCGATTCGTGCTCTGACATCTGCATCAGTGCCGCCTTTTTTGTCTATGATGCTCCCGAGATAGGTGAAGGACTCCACCTCCTCCAACGGGGTGCCAGCAAGCAAGACTGGTTCTTCCCTGGTTGTGTTCAGCCTCATTGTCTTTGTTTTCTGTTTGTGAATGGTGAGGCCCACTTGGGACGAGATGTCAGCAAGCCTCGTGGTCTTGTCCTGCATTTGTTGATGAGTGTGGGACAGTAATGCCAAGTCGTCTGCAAAATCGAGGTCGTCAAGCTGTGTCCACAGTGTCCACTGTATTCCACTTCGTCTGTGCTCTGTGGTCATCTTCATGACCCAGTCTATGGCCAGTAGGAAGAGGAACGGAGACAGCAGACACCCCTGCCTGACACCAGTTCTGACCTGGAGCTCTCTGGTGAACTGCCCTTCGTGGATCACGCGACATGTCATGCCATCATAGCTGCTCTTGATCAGGCGGACAAGCTTTGTGGGTACACCGTAGTGTCGTAGGAGTTTCCACAGAGTCTCTCGGTCCACACTGTCAAATGCTTTCTCATAATCCACAAAGTTGACGTACAGCGGGGAGCTCCACTCCAGAGACTGTTCCACGATGATGCGGAGAGTGGCGATCTGGTCTGTACATGATCGGTTCTTCCTGAATCCTGCTTGCTGGTCTCTCAGCTGGGGGTCAACGGAGCTCTTCATTCTCTCTAGGATGATCCTGTTGAAGACCTTTCCTGGTACTGACAGCAAGGTGATTCCTCTGTAGTTGGAACACTTGCTGAGGTCGCCTTTCTTGGGAAGCTTGATTAGGTACCCCTCCTTCCAGTCAGCTGGCATCACCTCCTCTTCCCAGATCTTTCCAAACAGTGGGTACAGCATCTCAACTGTTGTCTCTAGGTCTGCTTTCAGAGACTCCGCTGGGATGCCATCTGGCCCTGCTGCTTTGCCATTCTTCAAAAATGCCACTGCTTTTCTGATCTCTTCCCGGCTGGGTCTGTCACAGCTGATGGGTAGGTCGGTCTCTGCCGGCTGGATGTCGGGGGGGTCGGGTGGGCTAGGTCTGTTCAGTAACTCTTCAAAATACTCGGCCCATCTGTCGAGTTGGTCTGCTCTGTCTGCAATAGGCTTGCCTTCTTTGTCTTTTACTGGTCTTTCTGTATGGCCATACTTACCCGACAATCTTCTGGTAATGTCGTAGAGCTGTTTCATGTTGCCGCTGCCTGCTGCCTTTTCTGCCTCTGCTGCCAGGCTGTCTGTGTAGGCCCTCTTGTCTGCCCTGATACTCCTCTTCACCTCGCGGTTGGCTTCCGAGTATTCCCCCTGTGCCCTTACTTTGGCTGCTCTCGTGCGACTGTTGTTGACCGCTGCTTTCTTCTGCTTCCTCGCTTCTATCTTCTTCAAGGTCTGTGCCGACAGCCAGTCCTTGTGGTGGTGTTTCCTGAACCCTACAGTGTCTTTGCAGGTTGAGTTCAGCGCCTCTCTAACTGCCTTCCACTGCTGCTCTGTGGTGACCGCCTCCTCTTCATTTACTAGCTCCTGTAGCGCTTGAAACCGGTTGGACAGCACCAGTTTGAACTCTTCTCTAACTCCAGTTTCTCTCAGGAGGCCTACATTATAGCGCTGTCTTCTTGTTGTCTCTGTGCGGCTTTTCTTTAGCTTGAGCTTCATTCTTAAGGTAAGCAGATGGTGGTCTGAGGCGACATCTGCTCCCCTCCTCACTCGAACATCTTGAAGGGATCTTCTAAATTTCTTGCTAATGCAGATATGGTCTATTTGGTTCTCTGTTGTATGGTCAGGTGAGACCCAAGTTGCTTTGTGTATTCTTCTGTGTGGGAAGATGCTGCCTCCAATGACAAGTCGGTTTAGAGCACAAAAGTCTACAAACCTCTCCCCGTTCTCACTCATCTCCGAGCCTAGTCCCTGTCTCCCCATCACCTCTTCGTATCCGGTGTTGTCCTCCCCTATTTTGGCATTAAAATCGCCCATGACGATGGTGATGTCTCGCTCTGCACATTTGTCCAAGGCACTCTGGAGTCGGTCGTAGAACTCTTGTTTCTCTTCCTCGTCACTGTCATTGGTGGGCGCATAACACTGGATGACGTTCAGCTTGAGCTTTTTCTTGGTTCTAAAGGCTGCTGTTATAATTCTTGGCCCAAGAGGTTCCCAGCCCATCAGCGCTCTCTGTGCCACTGGTGACAGCATGAGTGCTACTCCTTCTGTATGGGGGGCATTCTCCTCTTCATGACCTGAATACAGAACCATCTCCCCACTTAACAGCCTTTTCTGGCCAGACTGCGTCCATCTGGCTTCACTGATACCTAGCAGGGAAAGGTTGTACTTTTGCATTTCCGCTGCTATCTGGGCGGCCTTGCCGCTCTGGTACATGGTCTTGACGTTCCATGTGCCCATGGTTGTATCCCTGGATAGAGAGAGGCGGCTCGGTCCTGTGGCTTCCGAAGACTTCCGGCTTTCACCACAGGACGTCATAAGTCTTCTAGTAGAAGAACCTTCCTCCTCCAGGAAAGGAATTACTGTTAGTCTTTTCGTCGGCGTTTTTGTAGCTATTTCCTTTTTTGCAGGGTGGGGAAGCTACCCCCACGCCCAACCCCCTTACTAGGAGGACCAGGGGTTTTCTGTCGGGGTCACCTTCCCTTAGACCATGTTGGTTCACGGCACCTTATTTCATTCGGTGCACCCCTCTCACGAGGGACCCCCTATCCACCACCCAGGGGACGCGCCTCAATGCCGTATGGTCCCAGCGCGAGGGAGCTTGCCCTTAGCACCACGTGAATGTTCTGTGTATATGTACAGTGTGTGAGTGAATGCGTGTGATTCACGTGAGCGTGCTTGTTGGGTTCAGTTCGCGGCGGCGCTTTGAGCCGATTTTCAATTGGGATAAAGCGCCTATTTAATGCGCTTATTATTATTATTATTATAATTATCATGGTCAATCAATCTCCTGCTGTATGGCATTGGGGCTAAATGGTTTAAGTTTTTTTCTGAGTTTTATGTAGTTTTATTCTGAAGGGAGGAAAGTCTCCAGGTGTAGACAACGTACCTGCTGAACTGTTGAAACATGGAGGAGAAGTAACAACGAAGGTCCTCACTACACTCTGTCAAAAGATCTGGGAGCAAAAGAAATGGCTAGTAGAATGGACACAGTCTCTAGTGATCCCGCTCCCCAAGAAAGGAAACCTGAAACAGTGCCAGAACTACAGAACTATCAGTCTGATAAGTCACCCTAGCAAAGTAATGCTTAGAATCATTCTCAACCGCCTCAAAACTTTCGCCGAGGAACTGCTGGCAGAAGAACAGGCTGGCTTCAGAGTTGGAAGAAGCACTGTAGAGCAGATTTTCAACTGCCGCGTCCTGATCGAGAAACATCTGCAGCATCAGCGCGAACTCTACCACAACTTCATTGATTTCAGGAAAGCATTTGATCGCGTCTGGCACGACGGACTCTGGCAAGTCATGAGATCGTTCAACATAGAGGAGGGACTGATCCAAATGATAGAAGCGCTTTACAAGAACGCCTGCAGCGCGGTTCTACTTAACAATCAGTCAGGCGAGTTCTTCAGGACGACGATCGGTGTCCGTCAAGGATGCCTGCTCTCTCCTGTCCTTTTCAACATATTCCTGGAGAAGATCATGCAGGAAACCCTCCACGACCACCATACTTCAATCTCTATTGGTGGCAGATCCCTGTGCAATCTTCGATTCGCAGACGACATTGACCTCATGGCAGGCAGCAATAGTGAGCTCCAAAACCTGACAGACAAACTTTCAAGTAGCGCAGGGTCTTATGGCATGGAGATCAGTACGGATAAAAGCAAAGTGATGATCAACACCACAAGCGACAGCAGCAGCAACATTCACATGAATGGCCAAAAGCTAGAAGAGGTCAATAGCTTCAAGTACTTGGGAGCCACCCTGTCCAAAGACGGTAGTTGCATAGCAGAGATCCGTATCAGGATAGGTACAGCAACATCCGCAATGGCCAGGCTGGACAGGATATGGCGAAGTAACTCCATCAGCTTCACCATCAAGTACAGGCTTTACAAGTCCCTCATAGTGTCTATTCTACTCTACGGCTGTGAGACTTGGACACTGCTTGCAGACTCAGAAAAGAAAATCCAGGCCTTTGAGAACAAGTGCCTGAGGAAGTTGCTCCACATCTCGTACCGCGAGCACAAGACCAACGAATATGTACGGAGCATCGTCACTTCCCTGGTGGGCCCACATGAACCCCTTCTGGCAACCGTGAAACGGCGCAAGCTTGCTTGGTTTGGCCACGTGACCCGACACAACACCTTGTCCAAGACTATCCTCCAAGGCACTCTCGAAGGAAGTCGTCGGCGAGGTCGTCAGAGAAAGAGTTGGGTCGCAAACATAAAAGAATGGACCGAACTGGAGATGTCAGACTTGCTTGCCACCGCCCAAAATAGAACTCAGTGGAGAGCACTGTCTGTTGCTGCTGCCTTTCAGTCCCCCCAACGCCCAGTTCGGGCAAGGGACTGATGATGATGATGATGATGATTCTGAGTAACAGTTTTCTTCTGCAGTCCTGTGGCTTTCATCTTAGAATTGTTCAGATGTTGCTTGTGTTTACAAATTTGCTTGCCACATCTCCAGGACTTGTACCAGATCTCTCACTGCTACATCTGTCCCGGTAAGCAAAGGTCCTGCGACTGTCATGGGCCCGAAGACGTTTTGCTGCTGGGGGCGTTACCACTTTTTTGAAAGGAACAAGTGTGGTTACTCAGTGCTCCATTTCAGTTTATGTATGTTTGGAGAAGAGAGCCTTGTGCTGATGCTGATATTTTTACTTAAAGTACTATTGCTCGTAAATCTGAAGAAACATTTTAGCACCATTTGTGGTTGTATGCCTTCTTGACACAAATAATTAACTTTACGGAAGTTTGGGTACACAGCAACGCAAATGCGTAATCGTACTTGTTTATTCTGCACAGCCGTCAGCGCTTTAGTCTATTTTTTGCTTAGTGTTACTTGTACAGATAGCGTTGAGTGGAGTCATTGTCAGGTTACTTGATATTAAGACGACGTGTTGAACTGGATTCTTCTGTGTCTACACCCCATAGGGGCCTGATGATTGAGCTTTTACTGAATGCAAATACCACTGCACCACCGCTTGCGCAAACAGCCACCGCACAAACTCATTACTACAACAGAAGGGAGGAAAGCTTCACACATGAAAATCTGGAAAGGTCCAAAATATCCCAGCATGCACTGACCTCTTTTTCAGCCTCTAGAGTCTGACACTTCAGCAGAGTGCCATGAAAGAGGCCATGCATCCATTGTTTTCAAATTCAACTTTTATTACTTTGCAAATTCTTCTTTGAAAAATGATGGCGCTAGTTTAGATCTACTTTTGTTTTCATTTTGCAGGATATGCTAATTTACATAAACCAATCAGAAATGAGCAAGACGCTTATTTCAAGGCTGAGATAGAGCCCAGTAAATGGACATCTTCAAGAATGATGTTTGACAGTGCAAAAAGCCTTGATACTAAACTGTCGGTTCTGATCGGCAGACAAGGCTGGTGTAGGTTTGTGGTCTTTTGAGTTTGTTCCTTTTGTGGTTTTAGGCAGATGGTTGCTTTGAGGGTTAAGAACTGCAATGGAATCACAATGCATTTTCTTTTTAGATTTGTACATGTTTTGGAGCTTTTTTCCCTTCTGTTGTGGTAATTAATGTGGTGACCAGATGTGCACTTGGTCAAACAGCAGTATTGGTATTTAGTAAAAGCTAGGTCAGGGCCCTAGCGTTTCTTTTAACAGTTATGGCAGCATGGGCTTTTTAGGTTGTTGAAAAATTGTTTTTCTTGTTTGTTTTTTTCCAGATTTTCTGGACATTGACACGAGCTTGGAGACATGCAATCCAAATCGTGCACAGCGAAATTACTATTTACCACCCTCAGATTCAGAAAGGTAAGCACTGTCACCTATGCATGCACACGCGCACACTCTCACCCACACAAAAGATGTCAAGACACCAGGTTCATGATTGAAAGTAAGCTGAACGATCATTATATGTGTGCTAGTGTGTGGCTTTGAATCATACAGATGTATTCAGCATGGTGCAAAATCACTGACGCGCGCATAGTGATATAATAGACTGGTAGTCACCAGTTGTAGACATGACCTTGAAGATTTCCTTCAGTCTTAGGACACAAAAAGAGCTGGTCTGTGTCAGCAAGAGGCATTAATTCTCATGAGCCCCTGCAACTGCAGGGGCTCATGAGAATTAATGCCTCTTGCAGATGGACGCAGCATAATGAACAGCCTTTGCAGTCTGCAGGGGTTCATGAGCATTCATGCCTCTTGTAGATGGATCTAGCTGAATGAGTTCAGAAAGCAGATAATCTTTCAAATTCAGACCAAAAGGTGACTGCCAAGCATGTCCAGTGCAATGAAATAACCATCAAAGAGTGAACACGCTGCAGAAAAAAAAGAGAAAACAGTAAACATTTTCTGTCTGTCGGTGATTTGGACAATATAAGTTATTGAATAATTAATCCAGACCAAAAAGGTGACTGCCAATATAAGTTATTGGTCACAGGGGTTTGCTACACTGACCCTTGTAGGCCTGAGTGAGGTCAAAGGAACCATTGTACCCCAAAAGCCGAAATTTAAAATCTTTCATGACGTTGCCGTCTCCAGTAGTGTGTCTGTTGTTTCGAACAATACTAAGTAACTTTGTACTTTAAAATGTTTGGTGATCTTTTATAGAACAAAACTGACATCCAAGACCCGTCAGAAAGAGGGCTACAAAAAAGTCTGCCATTTGTTGCTACAAGGGTTTTTGTAGCTCGGTCATGTGGCACAGTTTGCTCTGAAGAGACTGGTCGTGTGATGTAGGGATGAAAATAATAAAGTTTGTCCCCCCTGTTGTCATCTCTGACACTTGATGATACTGTCACATCTTGTTCCACAGTGAAGAAGACACGAGTGAAGAAGAAGAGGACGAGGAAGTAGAAAGTGAAATTGATGATGACTTGGCAATCGACAACTCTTCAAACAGAAACAGTGCTCCAGAAACAGAGGATGATGCCAGGGGTGCAGAGGCAAATGTTAGAAGTATTGACACACTTGTGGACAGCACAGAGAAATGCTTGAATATAGTCGACTGCAAAGATGCTGCGGACATTCAGCAGGGACAAGACTTTGACTCCGGGACACAAGGGGCAAGTGCAGCATTGGAAAATGAGGCACAGAGATTGTATGGTCAAGATGGAAACACGTCTGGTCAAGATGGAAACGTACAAACTGTTCACAGTTGTTTGTCTAGCGCACAGGCAGCCAGTGCTAATCTTGATGGAGGATGTGCACAAGGAGCGCAAAATTTGAGTTTGGCCCATTCAGCCCCAACACAACATTAGGAAATGGATTGATCATGATAGTTTTAACCCAACGGCCAAATTTTGGAGGTGTCATCTTACAACTGTGTACCAGTTGCAGGAGATAAATCGACCATGATAATTCAAGGGTAGTGCCAAAATGGCGCCAAGCTAATCTGGCACTATCCTTGAATTATCATGGTCAATCAAACTCCTGCTGTGGGGCCTTGGGGCTAAATGGGTTAAGGATTGTGTCGGACAAGCTTGGTACCTAGAGGTGCCAAGCTATTCTGGTACAACCCTGAAACTGCTGTAGTTTATATGTCTTCTGAACTCTAGTGCAGTCTTAAGAGGAAAACGTGGATTTTGCCCTTACATCCTATTTCTCTGCATCCTTTCCTCTTTACTTGGCCCTCTTTACTTTTCGTCTCCACCCATAGACCTTCTCCCTTAAATACCCCATCTCCACTACACACCAGTTCAGGCATTCAGTTGACCAAGATAGTAGTTTGCTGCCAGAGTGGCTTGGCACCTAGATGTACCAAGCCACCCCAGTGCCACTTTTGAACTATCATGGGTGACAGTCTTCTGTCCTGGAGACTAATTCAATTCTTTCAACCCCCCCCCTCCCCCCCCCCCCAAAAAAAAAAAAAAAAAAAGAAAAGAAAAGAATTTCAGTCCCTCAGCCAGCCCGTTCCATCTGCAAGAGGCATATTATGAGAATTTATGTCTTGCTGGCCCTGGATTATGGTGCATCATCAGTAAGTGAACTGTTTTCAGTCATTTCAATTTTTTTTGCACTGTACCCCATGTATCATGTTCATTTGTCTCTTGTTGGAGATTTGTAAGTGGGTTAAAGGTGTTTTGTTACTGAATGACTTTGTCATTTACAGTATACGAGTGTTTCTTTAGTAAGTGAACTGATAAATTTTTGGTTGTTTTCTTTCTCTATTTCTAGTTCATATTACGTTTGTACTGTGTGTTGTTTTTATCTGTTTCATATTTACCTTTGCACTGTGTGTGTGTGTAACAAATAAGATACATTGTGTAACTTCATTTGCCTTCAGCATTGTGATGGGGTTTTTTTTGTGCATGTTCCACAATAAATATTCAGTATGTACTTACATGTGTACAAGAGATAAGCCATTTATGAATTAACACATTGAACCTGAAATTTGAAATTCCGACTTTGATAGTTGTTTTAAACTTCAGCAAACAAATCAACCATATAGATCAAGGGAGACACCAGAATAGCTTGGGCCCATTGGACGCCAAACCTTTTTTGGCACCGCCCTTGAACTATCATGTATCAATATCTTTTTGTATAACAGGATTAAATGGGTTAAAACCTCATACATGCCTCATCCATACATCCAGCCTTCATTGTGCACACTCATAATACGCCCTCAAAAATATACGCAGACACAAGTTATATCCCACATAAATTTAAGGCATCTCGCACATTTTCTGACATCCGTTGACCATGAACCACATTAATCTACATACCGGGTTTGAAGGTCAAGCTTCCTTCTCAATACAATAAAGGGTTAATAGTTTGAAATATGTCCTATATACATGTTCTTAGTTTATCTTACAATAATGTTGGACAAAGAAGCTAACATAGCTGGGATGTCATAAAATGACGGACTTTTCCGCTCTTTTTCTCAGATGCGCAGTAAAGTTCTTTCATTACACCCAAGAAAAATTAGGGAACCCCTGTTGCATACACCCAAGAGGCTTTAGGGAACCCCTGTTACATGTACCTACTCACAATGATGGTGAAAAAAAGGGTAGAAAAGTCTTAATTTAGGCAAGACCACATTGATAACTTGTTTTATTGGAAAATGTTAGCAGTGCAAGCGCACCACAGAGCAGATTGCTTTAACCCATATCCAGTTAGTCTCCAGACTCGAGTTTGCACTGCGTGAACCTATAGGGAACATGAGCATCACGCTATTCTATGCCGCAGAGCCGGGACGGTCGTCGAATCGCGCATGTTGACAGCCATGGGTGTCTGGTTTTGGGGTTGGTGGTCGCGATTTTATCCTGGCTGCATAAACATAGCAGCATAGAGGCAACACTAACCATCAAGATACATACAGATTCTTATGACCGCGCCTAATCTTAGACACATATGAGCATATGTGACTCTTGCAGCTGTCTACATTTTGCCGGTGTTCTTTTCATCACCACAACCTGATAAACTATGTAGACATAGCAGCATGAAGGTAATTTGACTCGGAAATACATTTAGCTTCTCACAAGCGCTCTGCGCGGAACTCATGAAGATCTATGCCTCTTGGGGAGTTTTGTCTATGGTTATAGGCAAACATTGCTAAACAGTGAATGCCATTCGTCTGATGTAAAAACAAGAATATGTTTATCATCGTGAAAGTATACGGTAACAGTGGAATGAATGTTTCTTGATAGGTTCATTTGTCTCTGTGCACATCAGACGAAACAGAGAACCTTCTGCCGTACCATCTGAGGGCAGTTCCGCTGAAAGCCTTCAAGGCTGGCTCTAGCCTTGTACTGCCCCCAACCCTCAACCAAATAACAGCCCTGTCAGTATATATTTTTAATTTGTAACCTGGCTTTTAGTATATTCCGTAGTGAACCCGACTCTGTCTAAAAGTTACCAGAATGAAAGAGGGGGAAAAAGTGTGTTCACTTATATGGTCATTGATGTACGGTTACTGAAAAACAAAAGAAACGGCTGAAACTCACTGCAAACCACAATAGCGCATCTCTCTCCCCCTCCCCCACTCAGCCTGGAAATTAAAATTGTGTGAACTGAAAAAGCAAAACTTAGGCACAGATTCTCATGGGTCACGGTCCTGTAACTTGCATGACGGACCCCTGAGGATCTATGCCTTTTCTCATCAGTAGAAAGGGCCACTATCACACTGTCCTAGATACACTCACTGATATGCACCTTCTGTCTGGAATAAACATGGCGATCCTCATGGCGCCCGCAAATGCGAAAGCTAATGAGAATCATGCCTCTTGCCTGCTCTAACATTATGCTGGTCCGTGCGTGGAAAAAGCATCACGAGCTGATTCACTGACTGCCTTCCATAGTGTATTAGACACGTTGACAGCAATTATATACAAACCGCTCTGCTGGAAAAAGGGGACGAAAGCAGAATAGCGCGAGCTTACATTCCAGCGAATCAAAATGATTAGGCATTTCAGAGTCTGAGTTAGAACTGTATCATACAGAGGTTAAAAGCTTCAAATTTGTACACTGCCATGTGCAAGCTACATTATAGTACTTACAGATAAGGATATAGACCAATGGCTTTAGTTCAAGGGTGGTGCCAGAATAGCTTGGCGCCTAGAAGCACTACCCTTGAACTATTTTAGTCAAACTTATTTCACATACTGGTGTATTCCGATTGATAAGGGTTAATGTCGTTAATGTTTTTGCCAAGTTTAATTAAACAGGTGGCCATTGAAAGTAGACAATTTTTATCGGTTGGAGAGGTCAACCAAATTAGTATGCGCAGGAAGGTTTTACTGATCATTCTGGCAGTACCTGCCTTTAAAGTTGGAAATAATGGACATATCAATTTGAGAAAACTTCGGTTTGTAAAAATTTGACCTTTTCTTTCACAATCATTGGCATCTGTGACCTTGACCTTAGCAAGGTTACAGAAGTAGTTCCTTTTTTTTTTAGGCTTACTACAAAGTATCATGTGGCCATGTTTCAAATCTGCATCTATATGAGAAAATGCAAAATGCTTAAAGTTGTATTGCCCAGGATCAAGCATCTCAACACAGTCAGAAAACTGTCTGCAACAGATATTGCTGACAATATGTGTATGGGTCCTTTGTGTACTATCTTAGAGCTTTATCATGTAAGTACATTGCCAAATGTCGAAATTCATCGTTTGCAGGGTGTATTGTTTTTGTACCCGAGTTGCGGATTTATCATCTGCATCGGCCTGGTTTTGAATTAATATATGCATATTTATGAGCCTACGTCACAAGGCCGCAGAGCCCGACCGACAGTATCAGTGTATTGCAATACTGCAGGTCATCGGTGTGGTGTACACACGTGTTGGTGTACACGTGTACTGATGTTCTCCAGCATCCGTTTGACGTAATTTTCCATGAGAGTGTAGAATAAACCGTCCATACTCGCTATGCTGTCAAAATCACAATGCAGGTTCCGCTTGACCTGCTAGTAATAGTAGTATTTACTAGTAATGATCGTGCTGCATCATGCACTCCACCGAGGGCGTGGCTTGTTCGACTCTCCGTGCAAAGCAACTGAGCGAGCATCCACAGTGCCTAGTTTGACCTTTGATCGTTTATCCTTGGAAACACGAAACAAAACATTGGTATTTATACCCACTTTCTGCACTGCAGTCAATTTCACTTCTCACACATTGAGGTCTATGTAACTGAAAGCATCATTGCAAATGACAAATGCACCATCACAGCAGAAACACTACCTCTGTGAATCGAGTGAATGAGAACCCGCACAGACAAAAAAGTGTCGCAACCAGCGATGTGCAACTTTGACCCACTGTAGTTTTCAGATCCTTGCAGCATAAAACTTGATAACTAGCTTGTAACTGTATGATAAAACAGGTTTAAAATCTTGCGAAATCAGTAAGATCATGAATTCTGAAAATTACTAGCGCTCACAGAACTATAGGAAGATATCAACAAAGACCGTAGATTACTTACTGATTCACAGAGCAAGAAAGCGACAAATTCCGGATGGGCGGTCAAGCCAAGCTCTTGCTTCACGTGTTGCCACATGTCCATTTTCCCATGTCCGATGTCAAATCTCACTTACTTACGCCTGTCACCTCTCGCAGGGTATAGGCCGTCGACGAGAGACCTCCAGCGACTCCTGTCCTGTGCTTCTCCTTCGATTTTACTCCAGGTGGTTCCCAGTCTCTTGATGTCTGCTTGGAGGTCTCGACGCCATGTGTTTCTCGGCCTGCCTCTTTTCCTCTTTCCCTGGGGGTTCCATGACGATGCCTGCCTAGTGATACCTAGCAGGGAAAGGTTAATGTACTTTTGCATTTCCGCTGCTATCTGGGTGGCCTTGCTGCTCTGGTACATGGTCTTGACATTCCATGTGTCCATTTTTGTGTCTCTGGATAAAGAGAGGCGGCTCGGTCCTGTGGCTTCCGAAGACTTCAGCTTTCACCACAGGACGTCATAAATCTTCTGGTAGAAGAACCTTCCTTCTCCAGGAAAGAAATTGCTGTATGTCTTTTTGTCGGCATTTTTTTTAATAGCTATTTCCATATATGCAGGGTGGGGAAGCTACCCCCACGCCCAACCCCCTTACTAGGAGAACCAGGGGTTTTCTGTCGGGGTCACCTTCCCTTAGACCATGTTGGTTCATTGCACCTTATTTCATTCGGTGCACCCCTCTTGCGAGGGACCCCCTATCCACCACCCAGGGGACGCGCCTCAACGCCATATGGTCCCAGTGCGAGGAATGTCAAATCTACTTGGGGGGATCTTGTCTCTCTTCCTCTTTTTTCTCCTCAATTTCGAGTCTGTCATTGTTGAGTCTGTCATTGTCGACTGATACTTTTTTTTTTTTTTTTCGCTGGTTCATCCGCCATCTTGTCTCTGATTGGTTATAATTATGCAGATGACCTATGGTCGTATAGAAAAGTTATGATGTCAGCTACCATCGCCTATCAGAAGCAATCTTTTCACGGTGTTCTGCCACAAGATTTCGGTGGGCCTCTTTTTGCTTTAAACGGACGAAAGAAAGTGGTGGGACAATAGGGTGGTCAATGTCTAAGTGGGTATGTATACTGAAGCACAGTAAAAGCATTTTGCAAACTGACGCCTTCAAAAAGTTCAGTTGTGCCCCTTTAAGCTTAGGATGGCTTGGCACGCAGCCTCACTTTAAATCATTAATCGGATATCAATAAGAATATTCCCCTGTGAAAATTCGATTCAGCTCAGTGTGCAAAAGATTGAACAACGTGTGCACACATCCCAGAAACCAGCTTTCATTGCTATAAATAAATGGACTCGGACTGGTTGGTTGATAAGTTCGGGGTTTAACGTCCACTGCACCGATACGACGTGATAATGGACGGACTCGAATACACACGAATATATACGGCGCAATAACTTGGTTTTTCAGGCTGGTACCTTAAAGCCAACGGGAAACCCCTATCCTATCTAAGGGAAGTAATAGAACCGGATACCGCTCATGTCTGTTTAAATGCACGCACTCACTGGCAACAAAACGCATTTTATATTACTTTTCAGCAGCTGGGTTTTGTAATCAGAGCCAAAGCTCTTCCCCTTTCATGTCTGAACATGTGAAGAAGGGAAATCTAACACTTTGCGATGTGAAAACGTTCCACAACGAGAAGACCCTTTTGTACGTTGTTTTCATCACTTTAGAAGACGAAAGCTGTTCATGAGACCTCATGTTTACCGACTGATCATGGCAGAACCACAGTTTACCTATGTCAAGGATGTGCGACCAGGCATGAAGAATCTAAATATAATCTTCATAGTTTTGGAAATAGGTAAGCAAGGAGATGTATCTTTTCAGTGAACTTACTCCTTCTTCCAATCAAGTACACCCCTCTTAGTATCGCGTACTTTCCGGCTCCATTTGTGAGTATGTGTAATATATCGTAAACTGAACACAGAGTGACTTTTCATTTTGATTTAGCCCCAAGGACCCATTTCTCAAAATTTGGAGGTGTCGCCTAACGACTATGTACCAGTTGTAGGAGATATATTGATCATGATAATTCAAGGGTAGTGCCAGATGAGCTTGGTACTACCCTTGAATTGTCATGATCAGTCCATCTCCTGCTGCAGGGTCCTGGGGCTAACCTGGAATGGAAGGTAGTTGGGGAGGAGATGTGGTGTTTTTTTTGTGGGGGTGGGGGGGGGGGGGGGGAGTGGGGACTGTACTCATGGCATTTAGTGTATGAATCTGAAATGTGTGCACCGTTGTTAAACTCCATGATGCTCTGTGTGTACAGGAAAACCTAACCGCACCAAAGATGGTCATGACGTCAGGACAGTGAAAGTTGCAGACAAAACTGGAAGCATAAATGTGTCTGTGTGGGATCAGGTTGGAGACGCACTCGTAACTGGGGACATCTGCAAGTTTGTAAAAGGGTACATTATTGATACTTTTTATGTTTAAACTTATTTATGTTAAACCACTTCTCATAATTCATAACTCATTCAGACCTAACTACAACAGATTTCAGAAATTTCTCTGTATTTGGTGGACAAACTTTGACAGGGACGGAAAAAATGGAAGGCTGTCTGTACCCGGGACAAATCTAGAGAGAGGATGAAAAAGGAGTGTCCAGTCATTTAACCCTTTCTTCCTGATGCACCCGTTGCTTCAAATAAACTTGACTATGATAGTTCAAGGGTGGTGCCAGAATAGCTTGGCGCCTCTGGCACCATCCTTGAACTAAAACAATCTGTCTCCTAATCTTAATCTAGCTTTAATAGGACAATAAGCAAATAATAAAACAAAAATCACTCGCAAACCTAAAAAAAATCAGCCACAGGATGTAATGGGTTAACCCATTTAGCCCCAAGACCATATAGCAGGAGATGGATGGACCATGATATCAACATGGCACCTGATAGCACCAAGCTAATCTGGCACTACCCTTGAATTATCATGGTCCATCCATCTCCTGCAACTGGTGCATAATCATTAAGTGATACCTCCAAAATTTAGAAAATGTTGCCTTGGTGCTAAATGGGTTAAGAAACACAGATGCAGGTTTTATGCCTGCAGTGTCAGATGGGCATATGAATGTTTACATTATTGCGATTTTGGAAGGTTGCTTGATGATAATGTAGCAGAGGAGCCCTCTGCTAATGCTATCACTAGTTACTACCAGCGAGTCAGAGTTCAGTGGTTTAGTGCACGCTTGGCGCACTGTGAGCGAGAATTTTGCTGACTTAGCTAGTTGGTGTGTAGTGGACTACACGCGCGAAGCTGTGACGTAGTTTCCGGACCCAGAGGCTGGGAGCCTATATAAAGCGGCCGATTCTCAGTCTCGGGGAGAGTGTGAATAATGCTCTCCACCCCTCCCCCCCTGTGAGCGATTGTGAATAATGATCTCTCACACTCCAGACCCCTCCCCCCCTGTGAGCGATTGTGAATAATGATCTCTCACATTCCAGTCCCCTTCCCCCCGTGAGCGATTGTGAATAATGATCTCTCACACTCCAGTCCCCTTCCCCCGTGGGCGATTGTGAATAATGATCTCCTACACTCCCCGGCCCTACCCCACAAGGCAATTGTGAATAATGATTTCCTCAACCACCCCGGCCCTACCCCACGAGGCGATTGTGAATAATGATTTCCTCAACCACCCCGGCCCTATCTTATAGAGACAGTAGCGTTTTAGTTCCAATTCACCTAAATAGGGCTTAGGATGTGTTAGGACGGCGCTAGGTTTTATTGGTAAGTGCGTATAGGTGTTAGGCCTAGGAGTTAGGTTCGCTAGGAATCGTAGTCATAGGAGATAGGTCTGCTAGGTGTCGTAATCGAAGGTATAGGTGTTATGCCTAAGGTGTTTAAGGTTATCAGCCCTTGCACTGGTTTGACTAATATTGATTATGTTGTTTGTTTCACCTTGAATGCTTTTCTGGTATAAATAAATCTTGGAACCTTACTTCTATCTTATGATGCTCGGCTAGAGTGAGAGCAAGACTGAGATTGTGCGTGTGTACGTGCGAGAAGTTTGTGTGTGTGTATGTCCGTTTGGTATGACGGTATGACTGATCGTGCGAGCGCACGTTGGTAGCTCAGTAGCGCGTAACAGCAACAAACACCAAATCCAGTCAAAGTAGGGTTTTTCTGGATACTGTGGTCAGTCCATTGCGCAGGTAACTTTGGCTTTTTGAACACAACGCGAGGCAAGTAAACACGGATTTTAGTTGTGTGTATGCGAGACCAGAGTAGACTTATAGTCTACTCTCCACAGCAATCTTCAGTCCTCCCCTAGACCACAAAAGGAATTCGGACTTAAACTCTGTAGGCACTTGAGTACTGTATTAGATGGGCAGTTTTTGTCTATCTGATAAACTATTTAAGTCGCCTACACCCAGTCACTGAGTCCGGTTACAATAACCCCACCCCACTCCAATCCACCCCTGTGTCTGCAACAGACCGTAGAGCACATTGGACAGATTTTTCGTCAAGCTGTCTGTCCCAATGATGGAAAGATTGTAAATCTTAGCGGAAATCTTAGATTATCAATCTCTTTTCTGTTTTCAGAACCGTGAAGTGTTTTTGTGTAGGAGCGACATAAAAGCACGTAGCCTATTAATGAAATTTCTGAAACCAATTCCTTTTGACTGCCACTTGTGAATGAGTGTCTGAAAATGGGAGCTCATGAGGGTCTATGCCTCTTGTACACTTGTGTTGTTGATGATGTCCCAACAGTGAAGTGTTCAAAAGCTTCAGGAATCGCTTGAATTCATCCGACCATGCATTGACACACACTTCCCCCCCGCCCTCCTCTCCCTTCCCTCCCCCCTTCTCTCCCCCTCCTCCCCCTTCCCTCCTCTCCCTCCCCCCATCTCCTACCCCTACTTTTTGTGTTTGTTTGTTGTTGTTGTTTGTTGTTGTTATTGTTGTTTTTTTTTTTTTTTTTTTGGGGGGGATTGTTTGATTTGTTTGCCATTTGTATGCACTAATTAATCCTTTGGCTGTCGGAATCATCATGACTTAAAGCACTACTGACAGCCAAAGGATTTATATTGTATAAACATGACTAATACCCAGCAATAATTGTTTTGTGATTTCCTGTATTTCAGGTATGCATCTCTCTGGAAAGGCTGCCTGACATTATACACAGGAAAAAATGGCGAGATATGGAAAATTGGAGAGTGAGTACATAATACACAAAGCATAAAAACTCTAAGGAACCCCTCGAGGTTGACACGCTGACACACAACCATGATAGTTGAAGGGTGCTGCTGGAATGGCATGGAGCTTGGCGGCACCCAGGAACTACAAATGTACATTGTTTAATTGTTAATTTGTCTCCTAGTTGTCATGTAGTCCTCGGAGGACAACTTCTAAATTTTGGAATTTCACCCTATGGTTCAATGTGTTTAAAGGAAAAAGTTTTGAAAAGTCCAGTTTTCAGTTACATATGTCAGATAGTGTGTACTGGGTAGTATTCATGCATAACTTGCTCCTTTTTGCAGATCCCTGAATTTAGTTTAGCACATTTAGCCCCAACACCCTACAGCAGGAAATGGATAGACCGTGATAATTCAAGGGGTAGTGCCAGATTAGCTTGGCATCATCAGGTGCCAAGCTAATTTGGCACTACCGTTGAATTATCATGGTCATTCCATCTCCTGCAGCTGGTACCTAGTCATTAGATCACACCTTCAAAATTGAGAAAATGCGGCCATGGGGTTAAATGGGTTAATGAAATACTGTGAACTAAATGTTTCTGGACCATAGCAGCCATTTGGACCGCCATCCATGTGAAGTGTGGGAGTCCACATTTTTTTCTGATAGCCCGAAGAGTGTTGTATGTGCACACACCCTGAAATTTGCATTTTCCATTTGGGCTCCCCGAAATATGACTTTACCTCACCTGACAAGAATTAAATCTCCTCACATTGGGCAAGGGGATTCTTCTTCCCTCTGTAGTGTATTTTTGTTCTTTTTGTTTTCAGGTTTTGTCTACAGTTTTCAGAGCAGCCCAATTTCAGTGAGCCGAATCCCGAATACAGTGCTATGAAAACGGTATGTCCCGCAGTTCATGAATGTTATAATTGTCAAAGTATATATCTAAATTATGTACAATAATTCTTCTCAGCAGATGTGTGGCAATTTGATATCACCTGCTCAATGCATTTTTTTGACTGATAAGTAACTTGTGTAGTGTGTGTGTGTGTGTTTTAACTTGAATTGTGTAAACCCAAACATTAGTGAAAGTAAGGTCAAACACTTTTGTCATCCAATGGCTCCAAGCTGATCAGCCCACTAATGCATGCATCCACAGCTACTCTGAATAATAAGAAAGGTAATAATAAAGGTAATTTGTATAGCGCCTAATCACCAAGGTAGTACCAGTGGCTGCGTGTACAAGAGTTAACCCTTTGGCTGTCCATAGCGCTTTTTGTCAAGGTAATTCCTACAGGAATGGCAATAACAAAAAGTGTTAACCCATATCATACGGAGGTTAAAAGCTTCAAACGTGTACACTGCCATATGCAAGCTACATTATAGTACTTAAAATAAGTATATAAACCAATGGCTTTAGTTCAAGGGTGGTGCCAGAATAGCTTGGCGCCTCTAGGCGCCAAGCTATTCTGGCACCACCCTTGAAATATTTTGGTCAAACCTATTTCACACACTGGTGTATTCTGAATGATAAGGATTAAAGACAGTCAGTCAAAGGGTTAAAAATGTTGGACATGCATGTAACTGAATCATTTTGTGTGTTCAGGAGCAGGGAGGGCAACAACAGGTGTCCACACAGCGTAAGTCACCAACAGAGGCGGGGGAGGGTGGGGGTAATGGCCCCCCTCCAGGACAGATGTCACACAGGCCCCCAATGTCCAGTGGTATGCCGATGCCAGGTACAGTTGACAGTAAGCACAAGGCCATTGGGCTAACCTTGGCCCCTGCCGCAGCTATGCATGGGCCAACAATGGCCAGATGACTTTTTGCACACTAGGTTGGTTAGTTCGGGTTTAACGTCCACAGCACCGAGGTGATCATGGACGGCCCTGACGGGCGGGTTATGGGGGACAGGGAAATCTATTGTCTATGGAGTACGACCTGAACACTGATCAACTCAGGCGCACTCCAACTGTGCCACTTTGATTTACCAGGACCTTTCAACGGACATGCTATTGAACAAATCCGTTTTTCCCCCTGGATTGTGAGTCCAGCTACCGGGGCTGGGACGGGATTCGAACCCACAACCCGGCGATTCCCTTCGCTCTCCTGCTCCGACGTTTAACTGCCTGAGCTATTTCGGACTCTGCACACTAGGTGCTGACTTAAAACTAAACATGTTTTAACAGCAGTACTGTTACAATGCATTTGCAATGCTCGTTAATCATGTTTAAATATGTTAACTCATTCAGCCCTGACGCACTACAGCAGGAGATGGGTCGACCATGATAATTCAAGGGTAGTGCCAGATTAGCTTGGTGCCAAGCTAATCTGGCACTACTCTTGAATTATCATGGTCGATCCATTGTTAGATGATGCCCAGTGATTAGGTTGAGTTTTGCAGTCAATAAGTCATATGACCGGAGGAACATAAAATCAATAGGTCATTTTGAAAATCCATAAGTCAACAAACAAAAAAAATAATTTTTTTCGGCATTTTCGATGTCAAACTTGTCAACACATCTTGGTAACTTGGCCCGCAGACTCTCTCACTGTTTACGTTTTCGCGGTGCTTGCCTTCCATTTGGTTAGAGTCATGGCTGTTTTCAGTTAGACTCAATTTGAGAAACATGAGCATGAATGGAACCAGTCAGAGGCGTAGATTTTCATGAACCCGCGGGCAGAGGCGACTCATGAAGATCTGTGCCTCTTGCAGATGTGGATTATAATCGTTACTTAGTCCGCATCTACTTCCGCAGTTTGAGTAACACTATCAGATAAAATCTCGAGCAATATGCATCGATTCTCATAACAACCCTTAGGTGGCGAGGACTTTTGAACGTCTATGCCTCTTGCAGACTTTAGAAACTCACTCTTGCACTGGTTACATTCATCACGCGGCCAACTATAGGTGTTATTTTTGGTGTATAAAATACCAAACGCAAGTATATTTAGCAATTTCGGATTTTTATTTAGTTTTTGCTATTTTGCAATCTTATGTAATCAGATTTGCGTTTCAATGACTTCCATTACATATAATATGCTTTTTTCAGTAAACATGTGCAAGCACTTAATTACTGTGCTACAGTGAAGAGCACAATGGTTCTCAGCAACAAGAACCAGTTTTCTGGCAGTACTGATTCAAGCTTTAATATCCAGGACACCAACCACAACACATTTTTGTCAAATTGTCATACACCCCCACCCTCTCCTAGAAAACCCCAAAGCAAGAAACAGATTGTGGTTGTCATAGTCCATAAGCTAGCAGAGTTTACCGTGCACCCCCCTCCCCCCCACACCCCCCTCCCCCCCCAGTACTCAATAAGATGGGTTTCAAAGTGTACCTTAGTATGTGTAACGCACGCAGACTTGCCCACAGTCGTACGCACAGACTCTCACGCAACAGACGCATACACCGCCACTGACTCAGACGGGCGCATTCGTGCGGTAAAACTCAACACACGGGCTCCCTTTCTAAAGTAACTTTTATACACTATTAAACAATAAAAGTAGAATGCTCACAAAACTATCAAACTATATACATCACTCCTTCCCCACTATCACGTCTTAATATCACATACACACACACAATATCCTTGCCAGGCTAGGTATCAGTTCTCAGAGTCTCCAACCTGTTTGATGTTATTGCCTGGTTACGTTGGTCCTTCTTACGTCTAGGCGTGCAAGTCCGTTGTATGCTCTTTCCTGTCGTCCTGTGTCTTTAACACGGACGTCCTTGTACTCGTACTGTAGCGCAGTTCTCGCTGTGATCCGGGTATCTTGGTCCCGATCAGACTCACTCTGAGTGAAGAGCTGGAGGGATGACCTCACGTTAGGTCCCACCTGTGACTGACATCTCGGCGTCCGTCGTTCCACTCTTTACAAGCACTCTAAACACAACAACAAGGATCCAAAACGTAACGCTTGCTAAACACACAACATATTGGATGACATGAGAGACAATCACGTAACCTGGCTGATACAAATAACTCACGTTCATTCACACACACGTGCTTCATAACCCGACTACTTCCGTAACACCCACATATCTCTGTCACTATCTTGAAACAGACAATAGCCTAACACTCTTGCTATCCACTACTCTATACACTGGAAAAGACTATGCTTAACCAACCGCGTACTACCTTCATAGCGACTTAGACATACGCACCTCACATTCTTTTAGTTATCCAACTCGGTAAATAACTGTATACCAAAAACACCGGCTAACTCACTGAATTCCAACGTAACTGAACCAAACCAATCAACAACGCTATACAACCAAATTACTCTTACCAACGCATACTATCTTCAACTAAGCATCAATAATACATATCAAAAACATACCTGAATTCTAGGCTTCAGAGGCTTGGAATACGGGCTAGGTATCTCAAACACATTTGATTCCTCTGACAAGAAAGCCCGTATTAACGTATTTCTGCTCTGACAGACTAAATTTTTGCCTAGAACTCACTATAACAGAACTCACTAAAACTCCCGTGCTAACCATGTCTTAAAGATTTCACGTGGATCTCGGCCTCACGGACTATCAGCACAAAACAAACCGTTAACAAAAACCGTACCGTATTTATCCTACTGTGTGAGCACTATGTACGAGCATAGAGCTTCATCACATATGTCCTGAGATGTTTAAGCCATGTTCCCTGAAAATCCTTAGGAACACACCAGAGATATAGCCGATGGCGCAAGGGTACCCCATTCACGCTCTTCGTGGATGCTAAAATGAGGTTGAGAAACATTTTCCTGCTGCCGACCTCTTGACAGCTCACTCATTGGCAGCCAGAACAATATAAGATTTAAAGATGGCCATTAAGTAATTGAACGTTGCAGAAAAAGAAGGCAAAAAATGGAGGTGGAAGTGATGATCTCGTGCTGGACATGTGGAAACTAAGTATTTTGATAACATTGTTTAGGCTGTTAGGAACCATGAAACTTTATTATGCATATTCATATTTACACATTTCTAGATAAAATTAAAGGAAAAGAAAAGGGGATACCTTACTAGACCCGCCTTACGCTAGGTAAAACATCACCTAAAAGACCAGCCACTTAAAAATAGTTACAATTAAATTGATGGGTCACATTGAAATTAATGAAATAATCACAAATTGTTATGCTCAATATGCATAATTTGTTATG
Source organism: Semisulcospira habei (assembly GCA_036245525.1). NCBI lineage: Eukaryota > Metazoa > Mollusca > Gastropoda > Semisulcospiridae > Semisulcospira > Semisulcospira habei. The sequence continues at coordinate 21,829,833 of BTPG01000008.1, read as the reverse complement.
AAAACTGGCAACAAAAATATTTAAACAGAGGAGTATGACATAAGCAATTGTTATGGTCATTTTGCGTTCTTTTGTGTACTGGTAAAATGGGGGTATGGCAGCAGATTTAGCCACTGTGGCCCCTAAATGCATCACAGCATCATAAAATCAGGTTGGGAGTAACTGTGGTACTCTATCCTAACCAATAAAACCTAAAAAGACCTATCAGTTGTATAAAGAATTTTTGAGGGCATCAGAAACAATGTATGTTTCCCAATTCAGCAATTTTAAATGGGAAAAAGCTATCATTCACCATGAATTTACTGTAAAGGATGCCGACTTTACTTATTGTTTTCTCAAAACACATTACCGATGGTATTACTTTTAGGAAAAGGTTCCTTGCTAGTCTAATTTTAGCCCAAAATTGTTGTGTACGAGTATGGTCATGATGGCATGTGAGGGGCGCCATAGCTACGGCGGTAGCCTCCCTTCCGGTTCAACCACGCATGCGCTCAGCGCTTACCACTTCAGTCACTTTCTTTGCTAGTCAGCAGTAGGTTGTGTACGCCTTGTGCTCTCTACGTTCGGACGTTTGTCTTCGGTGGAAGACGGGTGTTTCGAGGATTTCCTAGGAGGGAGAGAGAAGTTTTGTGGCCTTTGGGCTTGGACGCTTTCGTGTGGATACGATCTCAGAGACACCTTGTGAACTTGACTCACTAGTTGGCCGGTCGGCTTGTGTCCTCCTAGGCTGGTGCCTTTTGGCTTCACCCTGGGCTAGCTTCGTAGACTCGGATGCTACCTGGTTGCTGCCTGTGTCTCGCGGTTGTTCCTACTTCGCAGTACAGTTGACTGTCGTCTCTGCGTCCTACACCGTTCGCAGCCCTTGGCCTGACGGAACCGGTCTTCGTCGCCATTTTGGTGGGACGGCGCCGGGCTACACTGCGTGCCTGTCCTTTTTCGTGCCTCTTCTTTTGCTTATGGCAAGGTAAAATCTCGGTCACTGCTTCCGTCCGGCGCTCAGGGAAAGGGTAGAGCGCCGTGCGTCAGCATACGCTGTGAACTCTTCTCCGTTCGTTACACTTCGTTTTGCGTGCCTGCGGGGGCACGTTCGCTTGCATTTCAATGCTATGCTTTGTTTTGCAGTTGGCACTTATACACCTGTTCAGATGTGGCGGATGCCAGTGGCCATTGACGAACATGAGTTTGCCTGCCTGTTCGCCTGTACTTCTGCGCTGCCATGGCTGGTCGACGCCCCTGGCTGGTAGAGTGTGGACTCAGCTATGGAGCTTTACCGACATAATCGGCCGACACCAGCACGGACGAAGGGTCAAACACCGGTAAGAACCACAGACCCGACTAGTGGGTATTACCTGGTGTGAGGACAGTCTACGCCGCAGCTTAGGCCGCGAGCCCGTCCTCCTGCACCGGCAGCAGGCACAGACCCGACTAGTGCACGCTGTACGGTCGCAGATACAAGAGCTAAGCTTCGAAGCAGACCCTCTTCTCAGAAAGTATAACACGCTGGTGATCACCACAGACCCGACTAGTGGTGCTTACCAGACGTTAGAACAGTTATGCTGCGACGGCGGTCGCGAGCAGTCCTACCACACCGGCAGCTTACACAGACCCGACTAGTGTACGCTGTCCGGTCCGGTCGACTTCGTCGACACGAGATACCTTACAGTATCACAGGCGACTGGTGGTTCTGGCAGGCGACACTACAGTCAACGCCGCGACTTCGGTCGCGTTCCCGTTCTCCTACACCGGTAGCTACCGCAGACAGACTAGGGGACTTCCGGTGCGGACGTTTCGTCGACACGGGATATCTTACAAGTACATCACGGCAGTTCTACAGACCCGCCTCTGTGGACTCTTCCCGGTTCCGCCGTTTCAGCGGCAGGTTCGGCGCTGGGAACAGGTTCGACACCGTTAGCTGGTTTCACACATACGTTGCTGCTTACAAATTATGGAGCCTCGTCCTCGTCGCTCTTAACGCAAGAGGTCAGCGCTTCAGGCAGGATCTCCCCGAGGGGTTCCGGTCCAAGGGCAGTGCTGCGGCGATAGTTTCTACGAGAGACGAAAGAACTCCTTCGCTGGTAGCAGGTTCCGACCTCAGAGGACGGCTCGGGTTACACTCCTACGGCAAGAACGCAGCTCTACAGTCCGGTTCCGGTTCCTCACTCAGTCGAGCGCACTTGCCGGCACACTTCCTCTTCAGGGAGCGGTAGTAGACGCGCTGCGTGCAGTTGGGACTTGGAGTCGTGCGGAGCGGTTCTTCGTTATTCGCCGCCATACAAGTCTGCGCCGGCACGCTGGTGGGGACTTCCTATGACCAGGTTGAGACAAGTACCCCGAACAGATGAGGCTTCGTGACCATTCGACTTCACTCGTAAGATCGGGGAGTTAGGCGCACCCATCACGAGGCAACCAAGGATAACAAGGTGGGACCCAAGTCGGGAGCAATGGCTTGTTGCCCCACACAGGGCGCACTTCGCCTATCAGAGATCGCCTGGCGGAGACGAGATCGCCGGACAGAGACGCCCAAGAGTAACGTGGTGGGACCCGAGTCAGGGTCAGTGACTTGTTGTCCCGGGACAGTAAAGCATAGGACACCTTCCTGGGCGATTGTCAGCGGGAGGATTAGCTGATAAAACTCTGCTTAGAGGCCTAAAACCAATGATTCTTCTGCCGGCCTGGCGTTGGCTTCCGACCAGACCTCGCTCCCAGGCCTGGCTCAGTCGGCGGATCATCGACATGACAGTGAGACCCTTACACTCACGGGACCCGGCCTCCAGAGATGACCGCTCCACTCTCCGTCCGCAGGCCAGAGTGGACAAGCGACAGTTCGACAGAGCCGGCTAGATTAACACGGGGGGACCCAAGTCAGCGAGTGACCTAGACGTCCCGGACCAGTAAGCTTGTAGACGCTTTTCGCCGAGGGCCCTCCTAAGGTTCCCTTACCGTGGCGACCAAGATATGTGAGCACTTGCCAGCCGGAGTGATAGCTGGCAACCCCCTTCTTCGGATGGCTAAGACCAATTAATTCTGCCGGGCTGACGTCGGCAACCGAACCTCCGACGCTTCCAGTCCCGGTCCAGGCGACAAATCATAGGACATGCAGAAGCCACTGCTCGGCTTCTCGGGCGCAGGTCAGTGACGCTTGTCTAGGTGAGAGCATGACTCGCGCGGTAGCGTGCTTCTTTTGGGTATGTTAGTCTGTCGTGGTACGGCGACTAGAGCCTTTTCGTTCCAGCTAGGCGTTTTAACCCTTTGCCGCAGGTGTTAAAATGTTGCATTCCCAGCGGCGCGGCGGTTCGCCAGACCGCTGGGGCACAACACCTCTTATCCTTAAAAGGCTATAATCCTAGAACCACTGAACCGTTTACTTCAGCCTTGAGAAAATGGAGATGAGAAAACAGGGTGGTATTATGACTCGGTCATTAAGTATTGATTAATTAATTTATGATTATGATTATGATTAATTGGGCGCCCTCGCCCGGGCTATACTCGCTTTGGCGCCATCTCCCGTCTCGGGCTACACCGACACTTCTACGGCTTGCGGCTTCAGCAAGGGATACAGGACCGCGGCACTTCACACGACAAGATCCCGGCTCATTGGTGTTGGGCCACGCCCTCGCCGTACCGTGCAGACGAGAACCCGCTCTAGTTGCAGTGCAGAGAGACGACCCCACGATGGGACCCTTTCCCGGCAAGCGGTCACGATCTTACAGTTCGCCTGTCTTCGGAAGCAGTGCTTACTTCACGGAGACCAGGGATACATGGAACAGGAGACGCCGTCCCAGTTCCTTTGGGTCGCTACGAATGGGAAGTCGGGCGCTCTGAAGTTCTTCGTCGCCGTTCGAGTTCGGGGGACCGGCCCTCGGATACTACGCTGTTCCTTCCAAGTGCTGGGTCCACCTTCATTGGATCGCCGCCGCCCGGGTTCCCCGGGCTTCGGAGCATTGACATGCGTTCTCCTGCGTGCGGGACAGACAGCTTATTCCGCTTGGATCCAGAGGACGTCGTTCACCCTGGCGGGGCGATGATAGCTACTCCATGTCGCTACGCTCGCAGTTACGGGAGGTCTTGGATTCGCCACCAGCTGCCTGCAGATAGAGGAGGGAGTCTCCTCTGGCCTTGGACGAGCAGGTCCCCTCATCGAGTCAAGCATTCAAGTCTCTTCCTCATCCGTTCGGGTGCCGGGTCCTTGTCCCCGGCTTCTGTCTCCGCTTCAGGACGCTGGGAGGCACTGGTGGCTTCAACTTGTGACCCTACTTCTCTTCCGCTGCCAACGCTTCGCTGCGGCTATAGACTGCGTCTGAGGGCTCGAGATACCGCCCTGCACGCTTCTCGCGACCGACCGAGTTGGAGAGCCGACCACGCAGGGCTCTGCGCGGCGGTGACCGTCCTTGGCCCCCCCCCCTCCCCCCCGGAGGAGGCTAACAAGGACGGTGGCACAGCCGATTCACGCTGCTTCACAGCTGGATGTAGCAGTCTTCCAGGTACTCTGAGGCTGGACAGGCGCACGGTCATCGCAGACCGTCGGACGGGATTGGCAGGGACCACTCTTCCGCGGAGGCGCAGTTCGTCGGCTGCACCGGATGGGGGCTTACATCCGAGGGACGGAGGCGACGTTTGTGACACTGACGGCGCAGTCCCGGGAACGTCATGGCTGCATACTCCAGGCGTGCGTTGTTGCATAGCAAGTAGCAGTCTACCTTCATAGAGGTCAGCGCGGTCGAGGACTGTTCCGACCGACCACACTGCGGGGGCCTTCTTCGGTCTACATCGGGGACAACGCACACAGCTCAGAGTTAGCCTCTGCTGAGAGTAGTTCTCGGCTCGTCGCGTCCTTCTCCCGGCGGGGTGCTACCCTCCACTTCGCATTGACCTGGCCTTGGTCAGCGGCGACAGAGTCCTGCCGTCCTCTTCCAAGACGACAGTTTTGGGACCTCGTGGAAGCTCTCGCTTGCCTGGGTGGAGTCGACTTGGAATTCCGGCTTTCGGCGGCGCCTGACCGGAGCGGAGGGACTTGCCCTCACCTGGCTCTACTCGACCCGCTTCGAGCCGATCCAGCCGCCGAGACTACAGGACGTGTCTAGGAAGACTTGCTTCTTGGCCCTCACCTCAGCCTCCACGGTCAGGGAGTGCGCGCCCTTCGGCGCGTTCCGCCGGGTGGCAGTCCCGGACGGTCGGTTCTGTTCACCTACTACCCTACCCGACCTTCGTAGCAAAGACCAGATCCTCTTGCCTGCTTCTCTTGGTCACCACTTACACAGTTACGTTTTTTCACCAGCGAGACCCGTAGTGGCTATTACCTGGTGACGGGACTCCCAACGTCACTTCCGGGCCTGGTCTGCGCCCCCGGGCTGGAAGAGCAATGGACTCAGCTGTGGGGCTTTTACCGTCGTGGACGTCTGACACCGGCATGATACAGGGTCAAACACCGGTAAGAACCACAGACCCGACTAGTGGGTATTACCTGGTGAGAGGACAGTCAACACCGCAGCTTAGGCCGCGAGCCCGTCCTCCTGGGCCGGCAGCGAACACAGACCCGACTAGTGCGCGCTGTACGGTCACAGAGACTAGACCTGAGGTTTCAGTCAGACCCGCTTCTCTGAACATAAAGACACTCTGGTAATCACCACAGACCCGACTAGTGGTGCTTGCCAGACGTTAGAACGCTCATCATCACGACTTCGGTCGCTGGCTCGTTCTACTACACCGGCAGCAGGCACAGACCCGACTAGTGCACGCTGTCCGGTTCCGCCGTACTTATCGGCTCGAGAGTTGCTACAGAAACGTCCTGCATCGGCAGCTTCCACAGTACTTACAACCATTACAGATCCAAGCGCCACCCGTGTTTCCAGCTACAGGACCCGGTACGAGCGTTACGAGGGCACCTGCGCCGGAACAAAGCCGCTACGCAGGGGACTCGCCCGCCTACTCCTTCCCTCCCCAGGTAGAATGGCATCTCAGCACAGACGGTTCCTCCTGGCCTCGGTCATTGAGGACCTCCCTGCCGGGAACTCGCCCCTGATACAGCAAACATGAATTTCAGGGCACACAAGAACAGAACTTGGCCGCAAGCCTAGCTTTCGACTGCAACTGTGCTGTCTAGACTTGTGGCGGCTGTTTTAGCGAGCGGAGTCTTCCCTCGCAAGATTCTACCTGAGGGACCCCTCCACCCAGCGCCAGAACCTTCGTGGTGGGGGACATTGGGACGGCGCAACACTCCCTCCCGGCGCTCTAGGCGCCGTTGGTATCTTTGGTAAAATTAGAGGGAGGTTGCTTGGAGATGACAGCTCTAGCCGCCTCGATGGCATGGGTTGGGGCGTTGTAGCGGCACCCGCCTCCTGTTCGGGATTCTTCCTAAAAGTAATACCATCGGTAATGTGTTTTGAGAAAACAAATGTATTTTTCTTTAAAATAAATTTTTTTGAAAAATACTTACCGATGGTATTACTCGAAGGTCCCTCCCACCTGCCCCGCTTGCCGCTGGTCCGAAAGAAAGTGACTGAAGTGGTAAGCGCTGAGCGCATGCGTGGTTGAACCGGAAGGGAGGCTACCGCCGTAGCTATGGCGCCCCTCACATGCCATCATGACCATACTCGTACACAACAATTTTGGGCTAAAATTAGACTAGCAAGGAACCTTTTCCTAAAAGTAATACCATCGGTAAGTATTTTTCAAAAAAATTTATTTTAAAGAAAAATACATTTTTCTTGCACTTTACGCTCACATTATTGAAACTTAATATGTAAGGAGAGGTCAAAATGAAATGGAATAATTTAGTAATTTTTTCTAATTAATTTTGTTTATTTTTACAACTTCGGGGTAGGGATACAAAATCAACCACTGTGGCACTCACAGTGATCATAGAATCACCTAGTCAAGTTTATAATAATTGTGACATCCTGTTTTAATGATGTAAGCCTGAAAATGGACTGCCAGTGCTATAGAAAATGTCTGAAGGCATCTGATACATTATTTTTGTCCTTTTTTGCGGAAATGGCTGTTTACTGGGTGCACACATACCTTCACTGTGAGCCAGAGATTCAATATTTTTTCATTCTGTTTTTTTGCAGAGGACGCAGAAGGTGTGCCTTAACATAATAGTGTCTGATTTGGGCTTTTCGAATGAACTCTGATTTATTTAGAGGAAAATGTTTCTCAACCTCATTTTAGCATCCGCAAAGAGGGTGAATGGGGGTACCCTTGCGCCATCGGCTATATCTCTGGTGTGTTCCTAAGGATTTTGGGGAAACATGGCGTAAACATCTCAGGATGACATACTAAGGTACACTTTGAAACCCATCTTATTGAGTACTAGGGGGTGGGGGTGGGGGGTGGGGAGGGGGGTGCACGGTAGACCCTGCTAGCTTATGGACTATCAGTATACAACTAATTACATGATGTGGACTTCAACTACAAGACGCGAACAAAGCAAGATTGACTTACTGATTGTGTAACCATGAAATAAGAACGAAGGTTATATGTGTGAGCACGAGAGACCACTGGTACATCAATTACAACATCTTACATTACAACAGTGGACATCATGTAAAAATACGCATATCTGTGCAAAAATTACGAACCGGCAGCACTGACAACAGTAAACTGGCCATTTCCTTTGCTTCTAGACGTCTATTAGGAATACGTGAACTGCTGAACCGGCTGCATGAAAAAAAAAAACCTGGCTACAGACATCTAGACCCAGTCCGCTGCCGCACCCTCATACTGACTCCGAGGATCAAAATCAGCGTCGATGAGACCAACAAGAGACTTAAACTAGAGTTAATGCAGCCGTAGGGACTGATGAAGATGTATGCCTCTTACAGGCGGAAGGCGTTTTGCATCATATTGAACCGTGTACCTAGTCAGGGCCAATGCTTGCAGTATTGTTTACATTTGCTCCAGAGAGGGGGCAAGTGTCACCCATCACTGTTGGCAGCTGGCCTCCCGCCTCCCTAATCTAGGATGCACTCTGTTCATTGAGGACTGCGGGTCTCAGAGATTGTTTAAAAAATGAATAAGTCATATGACCGGCTCACTGACAGAGCAATGCGGAATTTCAAATTTGTATGCGTCAATGACCGATGACCGATGATCATCCTATACGTTGGATGCCTCCCAAATTTGGGAAATACGGCCGTTGGGCTGAATGAGTTAAAACAATCCAAATTTTGATTTTTTAAAAAATTTTTTGTGAAGAAAAGCACCTTTTTAGTAGTACCCAACAAATCGTTGGCCCACATGTGATAGACATTTCTTTCTCATGAATTTAGTTGGGTATTCACATAAGTGAACACTTTCTCTCAAAGAAGTGTATCAGAGCTTCCTTCACAAAAAAAAATTATTGCATAACAAGAGGATTTCATCCCAAAGTGTACTGTATTGTTTTGAGCTCACATATGTTTTTCTTTTAGGAACATTCAGAGTTGTTCCTATTTTTAAGCTTATTCTTCTGATCCATCTCTCTCCACCCTAACTCACCCTACCCTTCGATCCAGACACTGGCACTCACAAACACAGGTACACAGCACTATGCGCCAGTTACATCATGATCTGTTTTGTAGGCTGGCATAGCCCCAGCAATTCTGAAGAAGAATAATAGCATGAGCAACGAAATGACGTCACTATGAGCTTCACATCATAGGATCGCTAGTACACAATGACAAAGTTAATGTTTTACATCTCTCCTCGTCCAAAGGATTTAACTTTGTAATTTTCTAGCTGATTTTCACACCTAGAACTTTTTGTTGACAATTTGACCCAGTCATACCCAAGAGCCAGAACAAACAGCCGGCTTATTTAAATACTGTTATGAAAAATAAGATTGAAATATATTTAACTGTTTTAAAAATAATTCAATAAGATGTGGTGCTGAAAATCACAATTTGACTTGGACATACCTGAGAGCCAGGACAGACAGCAGGCTTATGACAATACTGTTTATGAAGAATCATTCTTCTGTTAATGAGAAGATTGCTTTTTCCATAAAAGATTCAAAGATTTTAAACTATTTTTAAAATAATATGCCAAAATCTTGAACATTTCAATTCCAAAAATTTCAAAGGCATTATACTTTTCTCTAAAAAAAAATGAAGAAGTACATGTATGAAGCTGATTAACAAACGAATTTAATGCCTTCCTTCAGCCTAGCTATATGCAAAATATCAAGTAAGTAAAACAAAAATTATATGCTGATTTACAGGTCAACCTTTGTTTTCTCAAAATACGTTACCAATGGCATTACTATACGAAATACACTCTGTAGCCTATAGATTTCAGCCTAAAGTTGTGTCCCCTGCACAACTGGGGAGGAGACACCGGGGATCCATGCAAAGGAGACCCGGGTGGCCTCCCCTTACCACCCTATCCAGGCATGCATAGGGCAAGAGCCTGCCAGTTTCACTCTTAGCTCGACCGTGGACAGTCTAGTGTTAGCCTTTACTCCTGTTTGCGACTGGTTTCGCCTAGAAGCTTGTGCTTGGATTATACTGTGAACTTTTACTTTGGCTTTGCCTCGTGTAGTCAGTGGTGACTAGTACTGAACTATTCTGCGTTTTCGTTGGGAGTTCTACACCTTCCGTGGACTCCTGCGTGTTTTTTTTCCCGACCGTTTCTTCAGTCTGGTGCTTGACTTTCTGTGAACTCTTACTTTGGATGCGGCCTCATGTACTCGGCTTTTGGCTTGGAACTCTCCTTCGTTAGCATGTTTGCCAATTGGAGGGAGTTCTACGGCCTTTCAGTGTACCCTTCCCTGCGTACTGTGTGCTACGGACGTTATGGCTTCATCGCGGTGAGGACTTGCCTTCGTTGCGGAGTTTTCCAGTGGCCCTCGGACTCGCACTATGCCTGTCTTCCGTGCTCGGGCTGACCTTCCGACTGGACCTGTGACGTGTGTGCCAATTGGAGAGAGGACCTTTGGTCCCTGCTGTGGGTTTCTACCAATGCAACCGTCCTTCCCGGCCCCGACAAGCTCCCCAGACGTCACCTGGGATGTCGTCGCTCCGTCGGCCGGTGGGGTATCCCTTTGCTCCGTCGTTCGGGCCCTCCGGCCTGCAGGTAAGTCTGTTTCTTGTACACTAACCACACAGAAACTCCCTCCCCACTCTGAGTCTTCCTAGCAGGGCAGGCGAGTGTTAGAGACGCGCCCCCCCACACTCCGTTTCTTCTGAGCGTGGCCCAAGCGCCTTGGTATTGCGCCCCCCTCCCCGCTCCGATTTTGTCCGAGCGGGCCCGGTGAGCCCCCCCCCCCCCCCCCCCCCCCCCCCCCCCCGCTCCGATTCTTCTGAGTGGACCTGGCGTGACTTGCTCAAACAAAGAAATACAGAATGAGCTAGTAAGAAAATATGCTCTCCCTCACGCTCCGACTCTTCCGAGCGTGACCCGAGAGCGATAGACGTGCCGCCCCCCTGCTCTGTTTTGTCCGAGCGGGCCCAGCAAGCTGAGCGTTGCTCAAACAAGGAAGAGACAAGGAGGTAGTAAGTAATTTTGCTCTCCCTCACGCTCCGACTCTTCTGAGCATGACCCGAGAGCGATGGACGTGCCGCCCCCCCGCTCCGTATCCCCGAGCGGGTCCGGCGAGCCTAGCATATGTCCAAGAGACACGTACACGCCCCCCCCCCCCCCCCCCCCCCCGCTCCGTATCGTCCGAGCGGGCCCGGCATGCCAAGCGTTGCTCAAACAAGGAAGAGACAAGGAGGTAGTAAGTAATTATGCTCTCCTTCACGCTCCGACTCGTTCGAGCGTGACCCGAGAGCGATAGATGTGCCCCGCCCCCCCCCCCCCCCCCCCCCCCCCCCCCCGAGAGCGATAGATGTGCCCCGCCCCCTCCCCCCCTCCCCCCCTCCCCCTGCGCTCTGTACTTCTGAGCGGGCCCGGCGAGCCGAAACGTGCCACCCCCACCCCCCGCTCCGTACTTCCGAGCGTACGTCCAAGTCCCTCCCCCCCCCCCCCCTCCCTGCTCCAAGTCCTCTGAGCGGGACCAGCGTGACTCGCTCAAATGAAAGCAGAGATAGAGAAAGAGGTGTTTAAAAAAAAATTGCTCTCCTGAGAGCGGTAGACACCCCCCACTTCGAACTGTCCGAGCGGGCCCGCCGAGCCACATTTACGCCCCCCCCCCCCCCCCCCCGCCCCCCTGCGACACGTATTTCTGATCGGACCCGGCGAGAGCCTCCTTTTCTCCCCCGCCTCCCCGCTCCGTTTCCGGGCGGGCCCGGTGGGACTTGGAGTCAATTGCACAGGATCGGATCCACCGGATCGCTGCTACGCTCCCCCCGCTCGCGGTTTCCCGAGCGGGCTCGGCGAGCTAGGGATCTCTACTACCGCCTCCCTTCTTTCGGTCGAAGTGCGGTCCCCGGCGCCCGCAATCCCCTCACCTCGCGGCGTGTAGGGAGCTTCCGGAGTCCGTTTTGCCTCTGGCCGTCGTTCTACCGCGGTCCCTCGTTCCCTGCGACGCCCTTCCTTCTGGCTTCACGGGCGTTTCCGCCTGTCCATCGCTCCCTTGGCACCACACGACAGGCGCGACAGGCGACCTTGCACTTCGTTCCGGACGTCCTCAGCTTACAGCCAGGGGACTCCGCTTTGGCGACTTTCCTTCGGGACTCTCCCTTCGGTTCCCCTCCACCCGCTCAGCTGCTTCTGGGTTCTCGCGGAAGCTTTCTCTACGCAGCTCCGCCAAGACAGCTTCGGCGACAATGGCTCCTTCGTGGATGCGCGGTGGCCCACCGGTATCAACATGACTCCTGCCAGGATTGGTACGCAGGACTCTCCCAAGCCTTCGCCGTACCTTTTCTCACCTTGGATTCGGCAACAGCAACCATCCCCCAGGCGAGGGGTCGCAGGGCGGTGCAGTAGCTTGGCCTCGCCCTCGGGACAAGATCGAGTCACTAGTCCGGATTTGCTTTTCCGGTTCTGGAGCTGGCAACGCAGGCGGTGCGGCGTGGCTTGGAGGACACTTGGGACCTGGAGGCTTCGTCTCCACTCCATAACTTCCTTTCCATCCTTGCGGCTGCTAACCGGGCCCCTGACCACTAGTCCACTAACGCCAGGGCGGCGGCCACCAGCTGTGACCTTTGGCATCAGGACTCCCTCCTGCGCCCTTGCTAGGATCTCCCCAAGACCGTGAAGACAGTACCACAGGCCTGCTGCTGTCTTTCCAGTACCCCCACTGTGACGCAGGTCCCCCCTTTGGACCTGGGCTCCAGTCGACCAGATCAACGCGGACGCTCTTTGCGGAGAAGTGGCGGCCTTACTCAGCAAGGCTGCATCAGAGATAGTCTCCCGACTCGGCTTTCCGGTGTTTTGCAGCCGCCCCTTTGTCGCCCCTAAGCCAGGCGGCAAGTGTCGTCCCGTCATTGACTATATGGCATGTTCGGATGGACACAGCCATGATTCTTCGTGCAGCGGTCCGGCCAATGGACATCGCTATCAGCTTCGATCTGTCAGGCCTTTTCTGCATGTGCCCTTTCATCCGCCTTCACGCCGTTATCTACGCTTGCCTTGGCGGCTTCGTCTACCAGTTCCGAGCCCTCCCCTTCGGCCTCAACGTTAGTCCCTGGGTTTTATGAGGCTCCTAGACGCAGTGATGGCCAGCTTCCGACAGCAATCCTTGAGTCCGGCCATCAATTATCTGGACGACCTGCTGCTGTGCAACCAGATCACCACGGCTCTGGAAGGGGACAGAGTAGAGCTGCTCTCTCTCTACTTCGCCAGCTAGGGTTCTAGTCAAACCGGGCAAGTCGGATCTCACCCCTTCGCGCCGGTTCTCACTCTTAGGAATGGAATTCCTGACCTTCCTCTACCTGGTCCGCCTGCCGGTGGCGCGGCGGCAGAAGATCGCCGAGCTCGCTCGTCAGATGGAGCTGGGGATCTCTTTCCCGGCCAGGGTCTGACTTCGGCTCCGGGGACTGCTCAGCGCGGCAGCGGATCTGTTACCCCTCGGCAGGCTCTGTGCCCGCCCACTTCAGCTCCATCTGCTCCTACTCTGGCGCCCCTCTACTGGCGCCCCTCTACTGGCGCCCTGACGGATCCAGTTTCGGTTCTTCCGCTGGTCCTCCCCCACCTCCAGAGGTGGTCAGACCTCGCATGGCTGGCAATGGGCATGCCTCTGCACTCCCCTCCTTCTCGGTCGTCCTTCTGCACCAACGTGAGTCCATCAGGGTGGGGCACGCGCCTGTTACCGGACTTTGTTACGGCCTCGGTCCCTTGGCCTCGGGAGCTCACGGACAAACACTAATATGGGCTAGTGTGGAAGGTGGTGGATGGCCTTCTACGTCTGGCAAGAGACGCTGACACACCAGGAGGTCCTCGTTCTCTCGGCCAACTCTACGGTGGTGGCCTACATACAGAACCAAGGGGGCTCTCGCCTCCCATGTGCATCCTCCCTTACCATCCCCTGCTCTGGTGCAGGGTCCGGGACATCGCTCTTCGAGCCCACTACATCCAGGGCCACCTGAAGGTAGTCGCAGACGCACTGTCCCACTGCGGTCAGCTTCTCCACACGGAGTAGTCTCTGCACCCAGACATCTTTCGCATGATTTGCTCGCGATGGGAGACGCTGCTAGTCGATCTTTTTGCCACCAGGTGGATCTACCAGCTACCACTTTTTGTCTCTCCCGTTCCAGACCTGCTCTCCTGGGCGGTGGTCGCGCTCTCCTTTTCCTGGGACGGGTTGATCGCGTATACCTGCCCCCCTGTCCTTTCTGGGACCAAAGATCCTATGGAAACTCCAGGGATGCTCCGTGGTTCTCCTGCTGGTGGTCCCCTTTAGCTGGACCAAGAGCTGTACCTGCTCGCTCTCACGCCGGACCCGCTCCTGGAGCTTCCCAGCCCACCCTCGATGCTCAAGCAGCCCCGTCAGGCTCTCTTCTACCCATGCCCGGAGCGCCTCCTCCTACACGCTTGGAGTTTGTCCAGCAAGCTCTCAACGCTAGAGGTTTCTCAGGTGCGGCAGTGGCGTCCATGGCGGCGACCCGCAGCCTGTCTACCAGGAAGTCCACGAAGGCAAGTGGCGGGTCTTCCAGTTGTGGGGCGCCGCCCTGCGGCTCACCCTACAAAGCTAACTACCCCCCAACGGCGGAAATTTTCTGTGGCTCTTTGACGACCTAGGCTCAGCTCCTTTACCGTCAAGTGTTACCGCACCACGATTGTGCACACTTACCGCCACCAGACCCTCCCAGGCGCTTGTAAAGACCTTTTGGACTTGTCGGCTCATTTTGAACGCCGACGTTCGGTCTCCCGTTCGATCATACCTCAGTGGGACCTCGCCTGGGTACTGACGTGGCTAACTCGGACCGACCGAACCCTTGCCCGTAGCACGGTTCGCCGTCTTGACCCGGAAATGTGTTTCCTCCTGGCCCTCGCCATGGCATCCCACATGAGCGAGCTTCATGCGCTCTCGGTACGCCCGCGTGTTGCAGCTCGAGCCTTTGGCTCGGCTCTACAGCTCCCCGGCCCGTCTCTTCTGGCCAAGAATCGGCCTCCCTCAACTGCGCCCCAGAGGCTGACCTTACGTCCTCTCAGACGGGCGGACCTATCCCACTGGTCGTGTCTACAGGACCCGGTCTGGACACGGAGGTTTGCCTGCGCCGCGCAAAGCCGCGCCGCCTGGGGCGCTCCCGCCTTCCTGCCACTTCACCAGGCAGGCCGGTTGTCTCAGCCCAGACGGTTTGTCCTGGCTGCGGTGGGTGGACGGGGATAGAGGTTACCGATAGGGGTACCGATAGGGGTGCATGAAGTGCGAGCAGTAGCCACCAGCATGGCCTTTGACCGCTCCTGCTCTACTAAGATATATTGCCGGCGGTAGGCGGGCGTGCAGACGCCACCTTCACCCGCTTCTACCTCCGCGACCTATCTGCCAGCATGACTCTCTGGCCATGGTGGGCGACATCTCCGTGGCCCAGCGCTCCCTCCGTGTGCCGCAGGCGCCTTCGCTACATCTTAGCTGAAATCATCGGGAGTGCTTTGTAGGGGCCTGCAGTGGGAGTTAATTTCAAGGGGTTTTGGGGCGGCACCCGCCTCCTCTTCGCTATTCTTCCATATAGTAATGCTATCGGTGTTGTAAACAAATCAATTTTTTTCTAAAATGTATTTTTTGGAAAAATACTTACTGATGGCATTTTTCGAATAGCCCTCCCTCCTGCCCCGCTTGCCGCTTTTGGCTAAGTGTGAAACTGGCAGGCTCTCGCCCTATGCATGCCTGGATAGGGTGGTAAGGGGAAGCCACCCGGGTCTCCTTTGCATGGATCCTCGGTGTCTCCTCCCCATTTGTGCAGGGGACACAACTTTAGGCTGAAATCTATAGGCTACAGAGTGTATTCCATATAGTAATGCCATCGGTAAGTATTTTTCCCAAAAATACATTTTCGACAAAAATTCATTTTTTAATAAACATTGGTAATTTTCTCATAAATGAGTACTCCAATTTCAATACCCTTAGAGGCAGGCTTGAGGACAACTCCTAGGGGTAAAATAAAGATGATTTTGATTAATTTCTTTACTGCCTACACAAGTTTTTAATTTTTCTTAAGAGAAATTTGTTTTCAAAAATGAATTGGTTATCACTAAAAAAATTGAATGGGTACAATTAGGCATTGAATCGTCTGTGTTGGGTTACTTCGAGGGTTACATGGTGGTATTGTAGTCCAATGAAGATGATTATCAGACCGATGCGCCAAAGGCGCAGAGGTCTGATAATCAGCTTCAGAGGACTACAAACCACAATGTAGCCCGAGAAGTAACCCAACACAGACGGTTCAATGCCATTGTCGTTCAGTCTAAATTACGCACTATTTGAAGCCTCGAATGTATGTTTGTAGTCAGGAGTAAAACGCCAAATATTTCTGACGTCGGACTGTATTTTCTTGGAAGTACACAGGGGACGCGACTCTTTGTGAATAGGCTATCATGTCCGGTCGTGCAAATGTGCTTGCTTATTGCTGCTGTAATTTCAAACAGCAGTGCTTCTTCTAAGCAGCCAGTGACAAGATCGGAATCTGTATCAATCAAGTGCAGACTTTTCTCACTGGGTTCAAGCGATAAAACTTCTAAATTTTGAGCGCAGGACTGCGTGGCAAGCGACTGGATACACGGTAGGTCTGATTTTATACATGATACATGTATTGTTGGCATCTTTCGCCAACCGGTACTGAGCTCATACACGCATTCAACAATGACTCGACCTTTTCAACAGAAACTGAAATGACATAGATCTGTCGCATTATATTTATTTGTTTCTCTTTCTCTCTTACTGCACGAGTGGCAACAGTCTTTGCTTTCTAAACAGCATATGTGCTGACATGGAGCACAATGGAAAGTTCGAGCTGTCTCAGTTCAGAGTTTGAACTGCGACATATTTGTGTAGCACTTGTGTAGTGTGCTCACTGCTTGAGTCATGCCGAAATAAGGTACAATTCTTTTATTTCCCTATCGTCTACCACCATTTGATCTTTGTGTTTTCCGGTTATTTATGATGTAAGGTGCCGGACAGCCCTGATCTTAAGTGTTAAGACGAAAGACCTAGGACAGATTCGTGCGCGATGCTAGAACTGCGGATTGGCCAGCTGATTAAAAATTACAGGTACGGCATTGGTTCTAGGAGGTAGGAGATTGAACCCCCTGCAATTTTTTTTATATGCTGACCAATCACAGTGTCGGAAAATGGAGTGACTGAACGACAATGCTGGCTAACGAACTCATTCAGTGTCTTTCTTTAATCTAGCTTTTTGTAAAATATCTAGTAAGACTAAGAAACATTATGGCCTCGGATGTGGGTCAACTTGCTTTAGTGAATCGGTCATATTTTTGTCAATTTGTACCATATTTAATAATTTTTTTTAATACCTTAGGAGAATTCTTGTAGAGAAAATATCCTAAAGTTTCAAGCTTGTCTGTCTGCAAACATCAGCGCTAGTCATTAGCACATACATACACACATGGCGCTTCAGAAAAAACATTACGGCCTCGGATGTGGGTCAACTTGTTTTTGTGAATCGGTCATATTTTTGTCAATGTGTACCATATTTAATAATTTTTTTTAATACCTTGGGAGAATTCTTGTAGAGAAGATATCCTAAAGTTTCAAGCTTGTCCGTCCGCAAATGTCAGCGCTAGTCATTAGCACATACACACATGCGCACACACACGGCGCTTCATGCCAAAAGGACATTCTACAGCAAGGTTTGCGTAGCTAGACATGATGTCATTTTTATCTTGTTACTTTTTTGCCAGAATTTGAGGCCCGCCTGTCCATGCCATTTGCATGCTATTTAATGTGCTCCGACCAGGCCCATCTCAAAGTCTACAGTATTTTTGACACAATAGATAAAAAGGTGGTTAACAAGCATTGCATATGCACTATAACCAAAAAAAACCTAACTTACTGTTCGCTTATAGTGGGCCCCTGTATCCATTGGCTGTTGGTAGCACTTTTTGTCATGATGATTCCAGTATGAATGACGAAATGTGCTGCTGACAGCCAAAGGGTTAATGCTGGTAACTGCAGAGTAGCTGTGAGGGCTCTGGTCAAGTCTGTGTGTGGTGATGCCGTATGTCTGAAAGTGTTTAGAAAGAGTGCTGTACCTCTTTCTTCATAGTACATAACTTGGCATCTAAACATAACCAAATTACCTGTTGCTGATGATATGTGGGGCGGGAGAGGGGTGGGGGGGGGGGGGGGTCTCATGTACGAAGCAAAAGTGACTCTACATTCTGGGCCAGTGGTTGTCCGTCTTACGTCCGCTGTCCACCATTGTCCATGGTAAACTTTAACATTAGCATTTTCTCAGATATTCAAGCTACAGTCTTCAAACTTGGCCCAAGGACACTTTGTGGCAAGACCTATCTAAACATATCAATTTCAGTGACCTCTCACAAAGGTCAAGGTCACAAGGGATCAAAAAATAATATAATTTATTTTTTTCTCAAATACTATTCACAACTTCAAACCCAAACTTGGCACACAGATACCTGATGGTAAGACCTTTATATGCACACTAATTTGGTTGATCCCTTGGAAAGGTCATGGGTCCACAAGAGCTCAAGAAATAGGTCCAAAATCACCATATTTTTACAAAAAAATGTTTTTTCTCAAATACTATTCACAACTTCACACCCAAACTTGGTACAAAGATACCAGATGGTAAGACCTTTTTATTATACTAATTTGGTTGATCTTTCGGAAAGGTCAAGGGTCACAAGAGCTCAAGAAATAGGTCCAAAATAGCCATATTTTGACAAAAGATGTTTTTTCACAAATACTATTCACAACTTCAAACCCAAACTTGCTACAGAGACGCCTGATGGTAAGACCTATCTATGCATACTAATTTGGATGACCCCTCTGAAAGGTCAAGGGTCACAAAAGCTTAGGAAATAGGTAAAAAAAAATAGCTATATTTTGACAAGAAATGTTTTTTCTCAATTACTATTCACAACGCCAAATCCCAAACTTGCTACAGAGATACCTGATGGTAAGACCTATCTATGCATACTAATTTGGATGACCCCTCGGAAAGGTCAAGGGTCATGAGAGCTCGGGAAATAGGTAAAAAATAGCCATATTTTGACAAAAATGTTTTTTTCTCAATTACTATTCACAACTTCAAACCCAAATTTGCTACAGAGATGCCTGATGGTAAGACCTATCTATGCATACTAATTTGGATGACCCTTGGAAAGGTCAAGGTCACAAGAGCTCAGGAAATAGGTAAAAAAAATAGCCATATTTTGACAAGAAATGTTTTTTCTCAATTACTATTCACAACACCAAACCCAAACTTGCTACAGAGATACCTGATGGTAAGACCTATCTATGTATGCTAATTTGGATGACCCCTCGGAAAGGTCAAGGATCACAAGAGCTCAGGAAATGTCAAAAATAGCCATATTTTGACAAAAAAATGTTTTTTCTCGATTACTATTCACAACTTCAAACCCAAATTTGCTACAGAGATGCCTGATGGTAAGACCTATCTATGTATACTAATTTGGATGACCCCTCGGAAAGGTCAAGGTCACAAGAGGTCGACAAATGTGTATAAAATGCCAATAATTGTACTAATTATCAACATTTTAGCAAACTTTTCAATCCAATTTGGCACAAAGGTAGCTGATAAGACCTTCCTATGTATCCTAATTTAGTTGACTCATCGCAAAGGTCAAAGGGGTTTGACAGATGTGTGAAAACTGATTAAATTTTGAGAAAACATGGATTTTGTTAGTGCAGAAGACCTCCTTTTACTTATTGTCAGATGTGTGGACCGGTTGTTACACGTGAGCCATAAGAGCTTTGCCTTTCTTGTTTTTCATGTGCTAGTTTGATTTAATCTGGTCTGTCTTAACACCCTTGAACATGCAGTCACTGGTATCATAAATGGTACAGGTGGCTGCATGCATTAGAGGGTTAAAACTATGTAAAATGAAAAAGAATGTTGCCACTATTTTCCAGGCAATGGCACAGTATTTCCTCAGCGAATGCCCCGTCCAAATTCGCAAGGTCAAGGCCGTGGGGCACCACCTATGGGACGAGGAGGGCCCTCAGCACCTCGACCACGCAGATAACAGATCCCATTTAGATAGGCCAGGACAGAATGAATTGTTGCACACATTTTACCTTTTGCACATCAGTAGCAGTTTTAGTCGCGATGATTCCTGTAGGAATCATCGTGACCAAAACCGCTACTGATGCGCAAAGGGTTTATCATGGTGCTGTGTTACTGGTGCTCTGTTGAACGTATCCGGCTCTAGGGCTGAAATTTCTAAATTTGTGAGTTGTCCAGCCACTACTTCATACCAGTTGCAGATGGATTGCCTAGTTAACCCCTTTTTTTGCCAGAGCACAAACTACACCCAAATGCATCAGGCATCAATCATCACGAACCTCCGCACTTGATGGGGGCTTAGGAGATTGATGACTCTTACTTTAGTCCTTGATATCAGTATACCTCAGGCAGATCGGGTTAACTGGGTGGTGGCTTCACATGCATCATTTTTAAGACGCTGGTTGTGACAGTGAGTGGGTTACAGGACGGCACCCTCATTGTGAAGCTAGTCAAGCACTACCCTTGAACTAGCAATGGTTAGTCCACTTCCTGCTGTGACGTGTTGTCATGTGTGTAAATGAATCACTGCCCTCGCTTCCCAGGCCTTGGTCAGCTGTGGATGTTTGTGAGAATCTTAACCCATTACATCCTGAGGTTGATTTGTTTCCTCAAAAACATTACCGATGACATGACTAATAGGAAGTGTCTACTTACTCACACAATTCTAGCCTAAGAAATCCGTTGTGTTACCACACAACCCGGGAGGCACTCGGGGAACCCCAGGAGGGGCCAGGAGTAGTCTCCTGTTACTACCCATCCGGTTCTGAGTCCTCCCATAATTCCCCAGTCAGTCTACTTAGGCTCACGCTGTTCAGACGTGTTGCTCTAGCCTTCGGACTTTGGGAATTTCGACCGGTTCGCCGGTCTTCCGGACTTTGGCTTCTTCTCTTGGCGTCTACTTCGTCGACCCTGCCTGGGCCACGGCGAGGCTCTGTCGTCCCCTCTTCGTTGGCTGCTGCCCTCTTCGGCCGCTTGAGTGCCTGGGCTGCACGGCGAGCGTCGCCGGGACTTGGCCCGGTCGTGCCATGGGTGTTTTGGACAGTTCTCCCCCCGTTCCCGCTCCGGCGGAAAGGTAAGGTAGCTGGGTTGGCCCTCGGGCGGTTCCCGGGCTGGGCACTGGTTTGAGCAGGCACAAAGGCAGTCTTCATCTTCGCTGTTGCTTGCGCGCCAAATTCGCAACTCTTAGCTTGGCGGGGCCCCTCGCACCCGCGCCCACTCACCTTTCGGTTGATTGGTGTGGCATTGTTGGCGCTTACCTACTCACTTGTACCTTGTGTGATTTGGGGAATTTGTTATGCTCCAGCCCATGCCTTGACGCCATTACGTTGGTGGATGTGGCGGGGTCAGACGCTTACTTTGTTCCTGAATCTGTCATGAAATGCTTGTTTTTTTGTTGTGCATTATGTGTCGTATGCTTGCCTTAGCTTGGCGGGGCCCCACGTGCCCGCACCCTGTCTCCATTACGTGGTAATATTACTGTGCCAGACGCTTGTTTCATGCCTTTTCTTGTCATCACATGTTTGAGTTGTTGTACATCATGCGTCATATGCTCACCTTGGCTTGGCGGGGCCTCATGCCCGTGCCCTGTCGCCATTATGTTGATAATGTTACTGTACCTGACGCTTGCTTCATGCCTATACATGTACTTGTCATGACATGCTTGAGTTTTGTTGTACATGTTGTGTCATATGCTCACCTTTGCGTGGCGGGCGCTATGCCCTCCAGGCCAAGGGTGACTGCCACGCGTGTGAATGCAGGGAGGTACCCAGCGCAGGGAGGAACTCGCTGGGAAGACGGGTACAGCACTTTTATTGATGTTTGGGGAGTTGCCCTTGGCAAGATGGACAAACAGAGAGGTTAGCCGCGACTTCTTCGCAGACGGTAGGTCGCAAAGGTACCTTAGCTTCGCCAGGCCCCGTATGCCCGCGCCCACTAGCTTACGGGGGTGGATTGCAGGCCCAGGCTCTTGCTGACAGGTTTGTTCCTTGCTGTTTGTGCCTTTTGTGTTGTGAAGGCTAGCCTTACCAGGGCAGGGTCCCACAGGCCCTCGCCTGCGTGCCTTCGGTTGTGTTGTGTGTTGCAGTGACCTGCTGCTGTCCCGTACGCGAGGCGGAGGGTTCCAGTGGCTGTCACTTACCAGAGGTCTGTCTCCCCTGCACCGGATGCGCCGACCATGCTTGCGGCACCTACTCCACCTGACCTGAGCTGCGCTGTTAGCAGTTATGGAGTGTACAGACGCGAGCGACCAGCATCTGTGTGTGATCCAAATCCAGTTGAGGCGCCATTTCCCGGGCCCTGCGTATTCCCGCACGAGCGCAACCGCCGCTCGAGACCGCGACGACCTTTGCCGATCACGCCACGCCGGACGCAGGAACCTAGTGCGCAGAGCGGGTATTGATCGAAGCGGCCGCTTCCAGGAGGGAGCGTGCCCAAACAAGCCTTCTGACAGGCAGAGAACCCGCCTCACTGAGTCCGGTTCGGGAGACACACCTCGCGCTGTCCCATGTCCACTGCCGATCCCCGTTCATCTCCAAGGAAACCCGCTGGCCCCTACGGGGAGTCACCTCGCCGGCAGAGAGCCCTCCTCTTTGGTCGCAGTTATGGAGTGTACAGATGCGAGTGACCGGCATCTGGGTGTGGCCTGGTTCCTGTTGAGACGCTTTCCCAGTGCCCTGCTTACTGGCCGCACGGGACCACACCGACTTTATGGCTTGGACGCCGCTGTTTGCGCGTCCACCCTGCACTCTCGGACAACTGATGTAGCTTCGCGGACACATAGCGCCGGCCTCACAGAGCCCGGCCACGCGCGTCGCGCCGCCCCTTGCCCGCTATCAGTTCTCGCTTGTCTCTCACGCCCGCGGACTCTTCCGAAGAGTCCATATGCTGGCAGGGAGCCCGCCCCACGGGGCCTGGCACCTAGAGACAAAGTGCCACGCGACCAGGGACAGCTGGACCTGTGGCTTCCCACTAACAGTTCTTTCTGTCTCTCACGCTCGCAGACTCCACCGGGGAATCCATATGCCGGCAGGGAGCCCGCCCCTCGGGGCCCGGCTCTTAGAGACGAAGTGCCACGCGACCAGGGACAACGGAACCTGTGGCTTCCCCTTACTCTTGACATGCGCTTGGCAGCTGGGGGCAGGAGCCCCAGCCACGGAGCAGGACCGCTGTCAACGCGACCGCTTCCTGGAGGAAGCCTGACAGGACAAGCTGCTTGTCGGCTGAGAGCCCGCTTCAGAGCCCGGCTCGGTGAGGCGCACCGCCCCATGTCCGCTGGCAGTCCTCGCTCATCTCCTTTGCCCGCTGGTGGGGACTCGCTACACCGGCGGCGAGCCCGCCTCCTTGAGCCTGGCTCGGAGAGATTGGCCCGGCCACCTGAGAACGTAGGGCAGTTTGGAGCCCCCTCACCACTCCGGGTTCCAGTCTCGCTCGCCCCCTTCGTTGACTCCTCGCTTCCCGCACGCCGGCCTGGTCATCGCATGCGGACTCCATGCTTGCCTTGCACGTAGTGCTCTTCGCATCTCCATCGCGCTTCCCCCGGTTGACGACTCGGCGTCTCCCCCCGCTCAAGAGGGGGATCTTCGCTGGTGGTCGCTGGACGACAGGTGTGGAGGTTCCGGCCCCTGCCGCAGCCTCCCGCCCTTCGGGACCTGCGCTACGACTGCTCAGCTCTCTTCCGGTCGGATTCCGGGACTCCGTTGCTTCTCCGTCCAGGTGTCCGGCCAGGTTCGACGTTCCTTTCGTCCGGACTGCTTCTCAGGACACGCCCAAGCGTTCGTCTGCCCTCAGCTGGCTGTGGTTCCACGCCCAGCGCTGCGGTTGGACTAGATAGCCTCGCTCGTCCGTTACTCCCCAGCTTCTGGAGCTTCTGTCCCTGGCCTTCGCCTGCCGCGGGATCCTAGCGCTCGTGGAACGACTTTCGGGGCGGCATATCTCTCGTCGGTCGACTCCATCACTGCCGCCTCCTGCTGCGTCCTTTGGCGTCGGGATGTGGTGCAGGTGGCCTGCTGCGGCGTGCCCCCTGTGCTGGGGACTCAGCTGCGCCGTGCTCCCCTGGGTGGCCCTGCTCTTCGGTGCGTCCGGTCTGACTGGACGGTACATCGTGGACCCTAGGCCTCGCAAGTTCCCTCCACATCGCTTCCGGCCCTGCCGTACAGCTCTTGGACTACATGTTCAGTCTGGTCTTCGGACACTTTTCTCCAGATCCCCACGCGCTAGGCTCCAGGAAGTTCTCCGGTTCACCTGCGACGGAGTAGTACCAGTTCAGGCGCTGCCGTGCGGTCTCAACCTCAGCCTGTGGTTCCTCAACCGCTTCAGGGACGCAGTGGCGACCCAGCCGCAGCAGCCCTCTTCCAGCCCTGTGTTCAACTACTTCGATGACCTCTTCCTGCGCATACAGTGGAGGCCACCGGTCTTCGGACAGCATTGCACCGTCATGGGGGTGGTCCCGGTTGGGGTTCCTAGTCGCTGCTGGTAGGTCGGACCTCACCCCCTGTCGTCGCTTCGTCCGTCTTGGCAGGGAGTTTGCCACCGACCTCAACAGGGTGCATTGCTGAGGCCACGGATCCTAAGTTGGCTGCCTAGCAGCCCAGGTAGCCCAGCAGGACACAGCCTCCGGCAGAGTCTGGCGTCAGCTCCTTCGTGGTGCCTTGCAGCAGCGGATCTACTTCCCCTCGGTTGTCTCTACGCCCGGCACTACAGCAGCACCTCGTGCTTCTCTGGCGCCCCTCCTCAGGAGATCTCACTTCCATGGTGCCCTTGTCTCCGTTGATTCGCCCCCTTCTTCTGCGAGGGACGGGACGCGTGTCTCGCTTCGGGAGTCCACCTGACCGCTCGACCTTCATGACTCTTCCTGCGTGGCGATGCAAAGTCTTACCGGTGGGGGAGCCCACCGGCTTCTGCGCTTCCTTGCGACATCCGGCCCCGGGCCTTTGGAGTTCACGGACAAGCACATCAACGGGTTGGAGCTGTAAGCGATCAGGCAAGCCCTCATCACGTGGGAGGAACAGCTCAGTCGCCAGGGACTGCTCGTTCTCACCGACAACGCTACAGTGGTGGCATACATCCAGGAATGGAGTGGGGCGCCCTCACCCAACCCCGGCTTGCTCCTCTGCCATCTGTTACGCTGGTGCTAGAACCTCAACTTTCCCTCCATGTTCATCTCTTCCCTGGACGACTGAAGGCCTTCGTCGATCCTCCCGCCTGGCGCGGCCGGTTGCTACATTTGCGGACCTTACGCCAGGACATCCTGCGGATGATCGGCGCTTATGGGAGACGCCACTGTCGACCTCTTCAATATGAGGTGGAATCACCAGCTTCCCCTAGTCATCGCCCACTCCTCCACGTGTGGAGGTTGGGCGGCAAGCCCTCGCCGCCAGAGGTTCTTGAGTGCAGCAATGGAAGCTATCGCTACAGCTCGCAGACCCTCGACATGACGTGGCTACGAGGGAAGATGGCGAGTACTGTGCTCCTGGTGCAACAACCTGCACCTCCCACCAGACTTTTCCCCAGATCGCAGACTTTCCCCTGGCTCTTTGGAGACCTCGGATGGTCCGTTTTGCGGATGTGACTCGTAAAATGCCTCCTGTTGGCTTTTGCCTTGGCGGCCTGAGTTCGCGAGCTACACGCGCTGTCGGCGCGCCCTGCCTGCCTGCCGTTCGAGCGGATGGTGCCGTACAGCGGCTTACGGACCCTGCCTTCTTTGCCAGGACCAGGTCTCCTTGACTGCGCCACAGGTGATCACCTTACTGCCGCTGCGAGGGACGATCTCCCCCCAGGAGACCAGGCAATATGATCCCGTGCGAGCCCTACGCGTGTACCGGCACTGAACCTAAGCCGTCCGGGGAGGACGCTCACGCCTCGTTCGGCCTTCAAAGCCTGGCAAGACTGACATGACAGCCCAGACGATCTTCCTGGCTACGCTTAGTCATACGGTCTGCCTAACAGGACACCTCCCCACAGGGAGCTAAAATGCTTAAGTTACGTGCGCATGAGGCACGCGCCATGGTCACGAATGTTGCGTACGATCGGAGCTGCGCGGTCTTCCATCGCAGCTGCTGTGGGCAAACGGGCAGAATCTACCTTCGCAAGCGGCTACCTCCGGGATCTGGCAGGCCAGCGAGGCAGCCTCGCGCTGATGGGGGACATCACTGAGGTGCAACTCTCCCTCCCGGCACCACGGCACTTCTAACGAGGGTCGTCGGGAGTTTGCGACAGGGAGGATGGCTCCTTTGGCCAAGGTGTGCTGAGGCGCGGCACCCTCCTCCTTCTCGTAATTCTTCCTATTAGTCATGTCATCGGTAATGTTTTTGAGGAAACAAATGCATTTTTCTCTAAAAGGTATTTTTTCGAAAAATACTTACCGATGACATGACCCGGATGACCGACCCACCTGCCCCGCTCGCCGCTGGTGACCTAAGTATCCTGACTGAGGAATTATAGGAGGACTCGGAACCGGATGGGCAGTAACGGGAGACTACTCCTGGCCCCTCCTGGGGTTCCCCGAGTGCCTCCTGGGTTGTGTGGTAACACAACGGATTTTTTAGGCTAGAATTGTGTGATTAAGTAGACACTTCCTATTAGTCATGTCATCGGTAAGTATTTTTCGAAAAAGGTTAATATATGTATTGCATGTGATTATGAAAATGCTAATAAACCGCCAGAAGTGGATTTATTTTTTTGGTGACCAAGAGGGAAGTAGGTGCTTTAGTTTTTGTTAACCCTTATCATTTGGAATACACCAGTGTGTGAAAAAAAGTTTGACTAAAATAGTTCAAGGGACTGGTAGTGCCAGAATAGCTTGGGACCTCTAGGCGCCAAGCTATTCTGGCACCACCCTTGAACTAAAGCCATGGGTCTGTAAGTACTTATCTTATCCTTATCTGTAATTACTATAATGTAGCTTCCATATGGCAGTGTACAAATTTGAAGTTTTAAGTCTCAGTATGATATGGGTTAAATGGTTTGCTGTGTGAAATGCTTGATCTGCAGTTCACAATCTTTCGAATCCTGCACGAATCAGTTCACAATCTTTCGAATCCTGCACGAATACTCCCCACCCGGGTCTGCCCTGGGGGACTTGGGTGGGGTTAGGTATTTTTTAGTTCCCAGGGTCACCCTGGTCAGCCCCACAGGGTGGGTTTTTCTCTCTATTCTGGGGAATGTGTTTCTGTCTACCCTTTGTCCATTCACCTGTATTTGCCTTTTTAAAACTCTCCCTACTGTCTGCACTGCCTGTAGCTCTTGATATTGGATGTGTGTTGCTAAATGGTCTTAGCTTTATTTAGGCCCCATGTGTTAGGTTTATTTAACGTATTTGACCGGCTGGCGACATACATTCAATGTTCTGGGGTTTTTTGTGTTTTTTTTTTCACAAGCAGTGCAGGCACGTCCTGAGAAAGCCTTGTTGCTGTCGGGACGTTAAGCAATGTACAATCAATCAATCAATGCACGAATACAGCATGCTTGGATGTGCGTTGTACCAAACACACCATATGGGCTCGTCTTTTCAGAGCACTTTCAGAAAACTCTTGCATTCAGCTGCACTACCTCCTGTCATTCTCCAGTGCTGTCGACGATGTTGATTTTGTCACCTTTTTGGCTCATGTGCGATAGCAAAAGTGAGTCTGTGTAACGAGCTATCTGTCATCTGTCGTCCATGGTAAACTTTAAAGTTGGCATTTTCTCGGAGGCTATTCAAGCCTTTAAACTTGGCCCAAGGGTACTTTGTGGTAAAACCTTTCTAAGCCATATCTGAGTGACCTCTCACAAAGGTCAAGGTCACATGGGTCCAGAAAGGGGTCCCAAATGGCCATATTTGGACACAAATCATTTCTCCTCAAATACTATTTTCAACTTCAAACCCAAACTTGGTACAGAGATGCCTGCTGGTAAAATCTTTCTATGCATATTAGTTTGGATGACCACTCTCAAAGTTCACAGGTGGTCGGCAAAATGTGTGAAAATTGTAGTTTTGATTATAGTTTTTGCCAACTTTTCAGTCTGATTTGGCACAAAGTTAGCTGATGGTAAGATTGTTCTATGCATACCAATTTAGTGGTCCCCTCGCAAAGGTCAAGGGTCACGTGGGGGGTGGGGGGGGGGGGGGGTGCAGAAGTGGGTCCTAAATAGCCATATTTGACAAAAACATTTTTCTCAAATACTATTTTCAGAAAGCCCAAACTTGGTATACAGATACCTGATGAGGCCTTCCTATGCATACTTATTTAGATGACCCCTCTGAAAGGTCAAGGTCACAGGAGGTCAGCAAATGTGAAAAATGTCAGTTTAAAAATTATCTTTTTTTTATCAAAGTTGCTTGCAAACTTTTCAATGAACTTGGCATAAAGGTAGCTGATGATAACACCTTTCTACACATGTTAATTTTGTCGCCCCCTCACAAAGGCCAAGGGCCACAGCAGGTCGAAAAATGTGTGAAAAATACATGTGTGTGTATGTGCACATACATAACCAGTGTTTTTGTGACTGTTCTTTTATTTTGTTAATACATGTATTTACTTATCTGTATATTTATGTTTGTATTACGTTTAAAAAAAAACACACACAAACAAACATTGTGAAGCGCCTAGAGCCCCGTCATGAGGTTAGGCGCAATATAAATACCCATTATTATTATACATTCTGAGAAAAATGTATTTTTCTCTAAAATGTATTTTTTCAAAAAATACTTACCGATGGCATTACTGTATGGAAGATACACTTAGCTTAACGATTTCAGCCTAAATTTAGTTGTGTATATATACACAACCAGGGAGGCAACTCCAGGGAGCCATCCTTACCAAGGGCCCCCGAGTAGCCTCCCTTCCCTCCCCTAGGTCCCGACATCGCTTGGCTTAACAGTTGCGAACACGAGCAACCTCCCGACAATTTCGGCTAAGCGTACCTTACAGTGCCGGGAGGGAGTGTTGCGCTGCAGCGATGTCCTCCACCAAGGCCAGATTTTCCCGCTGGCTCATGAGGTCCCGGAGGTAGAAGCGGGTAAGTGGAATTGGCCCGCCACCCATTATCCGCCACAATAGCACAGGCCAGGTCCACAGGCCGAGGACCCTGAGAGTGCATGTCGCGCGGTAGAAGCGGGTAAGGTGGAATTGGCCCGCCACCCATCATCCGCCACAAGAGCACAGGCCAGGGACCCTGAGAGTGCATGTTGCGCGCCGACTGCGGCTGCCAACCATTGGCCCTGTGCTGAAGCACAGGCCGAGTCCACGGAGAGCACATGCCGCCTGCCGTGTTTGGTGTCCGTCCATCAGCCCTGTGCTGGAGCACAGGTTGGGAACACATATAGTTTGTCGCGCTCCAACTGCGGCTGCCGTCCATCGGCCCTGTGCTGAAGCACAGGCCAGGTCCCCGGAGAGCGCATGCTGATTCCGGTGGCTGTCCAGCAGCCCTGTGCTAAAGCACGGGCCGGGTCCACGGAGAGCAAGTGCCGCAAACAGATTTCGGCGGACCGTCCATCGGCCTTGTGCTGAAGCACAAGCCGAGGATAATGAGAGCGCAAGACATGTGCCACCTGTGGCTGTCGGCCATCGGCCCTGTGCTTCAGCACAGGCCGGGTCCCTGGAGAGCGCATGCCGCATACAGATTCCGGTGGCCATCCATCGGCCCTGTGCTGAAGCACAAGCCGAGTACACTGAGAGCGCATGACACGCGCCTCCCCGCGGCTGTCGTCCATCGGCCCTGTGCTGAAGCACAGGCTGGGTACACTGAGAGCGCGTGCCGCCTGCGGTTGTCGTCCATCAGCCCTGTGCTTCAGCACAGGCCGAGTTCACGAGGAACACAACCAGCATGCTGATTCTGGCTGTCATCCATCGGCCCTGTGCTGAAGCACAGGCTGAGTACACTGAGAGCGCATGCCACGGGTCACCCGCGGCTGTCAACCATCGGCCCTGTGCTGAAGCACAGGCCAGGTACACGAAGAGCGCATGCCGCGCGCCGCCTGCGGTTGTCGTCCATCAGCCCTGTGCTGAAGCACAGGCCGGAGTCAAGAGGAGCACATACCGCATGCTGATTCCGGCGGTCATCCATCGGCCCTGTGCTGAAGCACAGGCTGGGTACACTGAGAGCGCACACCACGCGGGGCTGTCGTCCATCAACCCTGTGCTGAAGCACAGGCCGGAGTCACAAGGAGCACATACCGCATGCTGATTCCGGCGGTCATCCATCGGCCCGGTGCTAAAGCACAGGCCGGGTACACTGAGAGCGCATGCCGCCTGCAGCTGTCATCCATCAGTCCTGTGCTGAAGCACAGGCCGGCCGCATGCTGATCCTGTGCTGAAGCACAGGCCGGGAACACTGAGAGCGCAAGCCGCACGCCGCCTGCGACTGTCTTCCATCAGTCCTGTGCTGAAGCACAGGCCAGGTCCACAAGGAGTAAATGTCGCATACTGAATCCTGTTGGAACACAGGCCAGACACACAGAGTGTAAATGTCACATTCTTCCAAAAGCTCTTGGAGATCCGAGGCGGTCACCCATCCAAATACTAACCGAGCCCGACGTTGCTTAACTTCGGTGACCAGATGAGAAGCGGTGTCTAGCACGTGGTAAGGCCGTTGGCTGATTCCGGCAGCCGTCCAACAACCCTGAGCTGAAGCACAGGCCGGGTCTACTGCGAGCGAATGTACCAGAAGGGCGGACCTGACACCAGACGCGGGAACAAGCGTCAAAAGGGAGCCGACCATTTGGTAACGTCCGCCGGGCTGGCCGCCGCGGGCTCATGAAGACACGCGTGCGCGGTACCAATGCACCTGCGTCGCAGACAAGGAGGATCAACCGAGAGCATGCACCCATCGCTGCAATAAATATTGGTGGAACTGACACTCCAGTGTGGTCTACATCCTTAAGCCACGTGTGATGGGTTGCAGCCGAGTGAAGTTTCTAGAAGAACTTAACGTGCGTGCGTCTGGTGTGATATACTACGACTATGACTCGACACTTAACACTCCTATCCTGCGGCGAACATCCGAAAAGTCTGGATGTAGCGCCCACTCGGAGTGGAGAAGCTGGCCGCGGCGTGAGAAGAAGTCGGCGAAAACCTTCAGAAGTCCCAGGAAGTGTCTCGCGTGAAGAGCAAGGCCTCAATCTGTGCACCATCGGAGCACCTGGTAGCGGCGGATGCCAAGGGAGGGGGAGCGAGTCCCGCCCTGCGACTGGATGTAGGCAACGACAGTTGCCATATTCCTTCTGCGAATGAAGATAAGTAGCGGCTAATCTCTCTGTTTGTTTGTCTATTTTGACAAAGGGTATTTACCCAAAATATTAATAAATTGTGTTGTACCCGTCTTTTCTAAGCGTGTTTCTTTCTCTGTTGGGTACTTCTTGACTGTGGAGTTGTCTGAGAGGACTAGAAGCTCCTGGTGTCACAGCCGTGACTCCCATGCAAAGAGGGCTTGCCAAACTGCCTTCAGCTCTAACCAGATGAAGCGTCGGGTCATGAAGTCCGAGGCCAGAGGCCGTGTAGAACATCGGCAGCAGGTGTGCGCCCCAGCCGGAGAGGCATGCGTCGATGCAAAGGGACAGCTGGGGTGGAGGCGAGTAGAGAGGAACTCCCGGCACGAGCCAGTCGGGATCCCCCCGGCGAAGAAGGTGAGGACGGAGCATCGGCAGCACCAGAACCAGAGACTCTAGGTCGTCCTTCAAGAGTCGCCAGTGGAGAAGCAGGTGCAGCTGCAGCGGGCGGCAGTAGAGACGTCCTAGGGGAAGTAGATCCGCTGCCGCACTCATCAGGCCCAGGAGCTGAAGCCACACTCTGGCGGGGAACGCCGCCTCCTGAGACACCTGCCGCGTTAGGTGCGCAAACTTCTGAATGCGCTGCTCAGGAAGCCGCACTTCGTTGAGGTCTGTGCGCAACTCCATCCTAGGAGGTCAAAGCGGCAAGACGGCGCGAGGCCGGAATTGCCCGCGTTGACGAAAAGGCAAGTCTGTCGAGCAGATCTAGAAGCGCATCTCAGTCTTTCTCCAGGGAGACCTCCGACTGGATCCGCAAGCAAAGATCGTCCAGGTAGTTCTGTGGTGGGGTTGGAAGACGTCCGCCTGGCCCTGGCTATCACGGCGTCCATGAAGCAGGTGAACACCCAAGGGCTGAGGTCGAAGGGAAGCGCGTGCCACTGGAAGACCACGCCACCTAAGGTGAAGTGGAAGTAATGTCTGGAGACGGGATGCCAGGGGACGAGCAGAACACATCCGACAGGTCCAGGCCGATGGTCAAGACCATCGGCTGCACTGTGGCGTGAAGGCTCAGGCAGCTGCCACGCGGAAGCACAGGGCGGCACGGCAACGGTCGGGAGGTCAAGGCTGCAGCGCAGTGGGCATCCTGAAGCACCATACCTCATGGTAGGTGGCTGGCGGTGGCACCGAGCTGTAGCGCGGAAGAGAGTCGAACGTACGTAAAAGAAGGTCTGTGCCAAGCACATCTGTGGCCCGTCGCAGGATACTGGCGGCGGCAACTCGCCGTAGCCGGGTCCCGTTGCTGATCGCTGTAGTACAAGGAAGGTCTGTGCTGCAGCCCAGATGGGTCCCGTTGCTCGCTGACCACAGTCCTGGTCTGTAGTCCTGGACTTTTAGCCGACCTGTTTCGCAGCCAGGGTGGGTCCCGCTGAAGTGAGGGTACCGTAGCAAGGACCAAGGGTCGGCAGTCAGGACACGCCGGGCAAGGTCTCTGCCGTCAGTCCCGAAGGAGGAAGGCTGATGGGCGGACACGCCGAAATTCCCAACTGGGACCACCGTTCTCCCATCCACAAAGCGCACCTCTCGCACGAATGCGCTGAGGAGCCGCCCGAGGAAGGGAGGCAAGGTGTGCCGAGCTGCGCACTGTAACAGAAGAACGCGCATAAGAGATAACGGGATGTGGCCCGAAGGAAGAAGGGGCCACGTGGGAGAGACTCAAGACTGGTGCCGCAAGGTTGGCTGCCCGAACCAGCCACTAAGACCGTAAGGGTCTCGCTGGTCGCTGAGTGCCGTAAGTCACAGGAAGAAGGTCTGCGCTGGAGCACACCTGGGTCCCGTCTATGATAGCTGGAGGAAGCATCGCGCAGAAACGCGGCAGAATTCCAAGCGTTATGTGAAGTCTTGTCGAAGGTCAAAGGGTGGCGGCCCCGCGCTGTAGCGCGGCGGAGCGCTGTATGTCGTGCGAAGAAGGAGAACTGCTCAGTAGCACAGCTAAGTCCTGTCGTCTGTCAACAGATAGCGGGACCGCGCAGAAGAGTGGCGGAGTGCCGAAAATCACGGGAAGAAGACCTGTGCAGAAACACAGCTGGGTCTCGTCACTCGCTGACCACTGGCCTGCAGAAGGCGAGCCGCTCTCGGTCGCAGGGAGCCCACTTGAGCTGGAGCCCTGAACTCTAGTACCGCTCTGCCTAGAAAACAGGCCGAGAGCGAGGGTCTCGGATCGCCGAATGAGGCCGAGACACCGAGGCCGAATGAGAGCGTCTAAGCGAGTGCACTTTATAAGGGACTCACGGCCGGTAGACAGGGCGCACCGAGTGCTAGGCACTGGTTAAATTTCCGTGGCCCGATATGCACTGTTAACAGAAAACAAAACGCATGAAAGAAAACCTCATGTGGCCCCAAGAACAATGGGCCACGTGGGCGAATCTCACGACCGGTGTACCAAAAAACGGCTGCGAAAGAACCAGCCTTTATCCGAGTAATGCATCGACCAGTCAGCAACCAGAGCAGCCGGAGCATGCCCAGAGACCGTACCTGGCCATATCCTCAAGCGACGGAAGACAAGCGAGGAGAAAGGACCGATTCAGGGAGACCTGTAATCCGCCATACCAACCACGTGTAGCCCGCGTGGAAACACAAGTCACCACGAGGAACCAAGCAAAGGCACACAAAGCTAAACCGCTACACTCGTAGTCCGAGTGGAAGCACAAAGCACCACGAAGAAATCCAGTAATCCAAGGGTGCAGAACGAAGTAACCGAGAGAAATCCAAGGAATCCAAGGCTGAGCTTACAAAAACATAACATATCGCTAGAAGCTAAGCGTTCGAATGGCGTGACTACTCGGATGAGGCCCATGGTAAGGACGGCTCCCTGGAGTTGCCTCCCTGGTTGTGTATATACACAACTAAATTTAGGCTGAAATCGTTAAGCTAAGTGTATCTTCCATACAGTAATGCCATCGGTAACGTGTTTTGAGGAAACAACTCAAATTTCTCTGGAACAAAAGCTAACCCTTTACTTATGTTTAGACACGTAAACACACAAAGGTCACACTTATAATTTGGCATGGTCATACACGTGAGCCGTAAGGGCTTTGCCTTTCTTGTGCAAAGTTTATTGCTAAACCTGTGGAAATAAACCAATCGAAAAGGACACTTGGGCTGTTCCATCTATTTTGAGACAATTCTTAAGCACACCTAGAGGCTGAAAAAGGTCATTCATCCTTTAGTCATCACAACTAGTGAGAGAATGAAATGTTAGTCTTTTCAGAGCCAAGAATGAACGATGTGTCGCACACATTTTACCTTTTGCGTGTTGGTAGCGGTTTTAGTCGCAATGAGTCATGTACGAATCATTGTAACTAAAACTGCTACCAACATGCAAAGGGTTCATTTCAACAGGTTTGTTTGGTATGACACCGCATGTGCAGTAGGTGTATCGACTTTCACCTAAGAAAGTTTGGGAATGTATGTCGTTGGTGTGTTTTGCCTTTGCTTCTCTTTAACACATTCTGCCCCAGGACTGAAAGCCCCAAATTTTGAAGTTGCCCTCCAAGGACTCTATTACAAGTCTGGAGACAGATCAAGTGTAATAGTTCAAGGGTGGTGCCAGAACAGCTTCGCGCCTAAGGGTGCCAAGCTATTCTGGCACCACCCTTTAACTATCACACTTGATCCATGTCTTGCTGAGGTGTGTCGGGGCTGAATGAGTTAAACGAAACGGCACAACTTTGTCGGCCTCCTCTTCATTCTGATGCTGATCCAAAGCGATACATCTGATTACATAAATGCCTGCACAGCAGGCATGCACCAACATGAACCAGCACAATATGGCCCCAAGATGTGCTGATGGTGACACACGATGTAGAAAATAAAGGGTTTCACGATGTAACAAGAATGGCAAAGCACCCAAGGCTCACATGCATGAATGATCCAGTTCTAACAATAGGGTTTGCTGTTGCACTTGTAAAATCCACATCTTTTCAAAATGTATGCATTGTTCACACTTGTCATTCTCCTGTGACCCTTGCAAGTAGTGAACCAAAATAGTATGCATAGAAAGGTCTTATCAGCTACCTTTCTGCCAATCAATTTGGTTGAATTTGAAGGGTGCAGAAAAACAAATTTTGTCCCAATATAGCTCTTTTGGACCTATTTTATGATTCCGTGACATTGACCTTTGAGAGAGGTCAATGAAATTGGTGCGACTAGATAGGTCTCGCCACAAAATATCCTTAGGCCAAATAGTCTCCGAGAAAATGCCAACATTAAAGTTTACCAACATTAAAGTTTACAGCACAACTGTTGGTCTGTAATATTTGACCTTACAGCGGAGCTCTTAGGTAAAAAGAACAAGATGTGGAATTCATCCCAAAGTCTACCGTATTGTTTGGAGCTCACATGCGTTTATCTTTTAGGAACATTCAGAGTTGTTCATATTTTTAGGCTTATAATGCTGATCCATTTCCCTCCTCTCTAAGCCAACCTCTGGTCAACACACACGTCTGCGCACACAAATAAAAACGGTAACACGGCGCTTCCCGTCATTAGTATGCTCTGTGGTCTCATGCAGCGACAGGAATCCATTTCCTTCTACTCTAACCCACCCTCTGATCCACACACACACTGGCACACATAAATAAAGATGAACACACGGCGATTCCCGCCCATTCGTAAGCTTTGTGCCCTGGCGTAGCATAACTATTCTGAAGAACATTATAATAGCACGAGCAGTGAAATGACATCACTTCAAGCTTCACGTCATGGCATAATTAGTCCCACGACACCGTCTTCATAGTGACGACTCGATGTTATACGTCACTCATCGCAGTACTAAAATTTGACGTATCAGAGGATCAACTTTGCAATTTTCTTGCTGATTTTCATGCCTAGAGCTTACAGGTCACAATTTGACCTAACCCTACCCAGGGTCTGGGACAAATAGCAGGCTTTTGCAAACACTGTTTATGAAAAATCATGCGGGTATTAATGAGAAGATAACTTTATTCGTAAAAGAAAAATTAAAGTTATGTTGGCCGTTTTACAAATGAATCGAAAAAGTGCAACTGTCTGATTTTCACACCTAGGGCATACAGGTCACAATTTACCTGATCGTATCCGACAGCCAAGACAAACTGCAGGCTTAGGTAAATACCGTATATGAAAAATCATGGCGATTATTAATGAGAGGATTGTTTTTTTTCATTACAAAATTCAATTGTTTTAAGAGTAACCCATATAATTTGTGAAATTAATTCCAAAAATGTGAAAATATATTTTTTTCATCAAATATTTAATTATCATTCAAACAGTTTTAGAGGCACAATGCTGGTTAATGAACGCATTCAATATCTCCCATTTATCTAGCCATATGCAAAATATCTAGTAAAAATAAGAAAAATTACAGTGTGAATCAACCGGATTTTGTTGAACGGCAATTTTTCTCACCAATGAGCATCTTAATCAAAATTAAGAAAGGCAAAGCCATTATGGTTCACGTGTATGACCGATTTACATGTGTGACATTTGTGACACAGGCTGGCTTCTGCAGCAGCAAAATCCTTGTTTTATGAAAATGTAAGCATTTTTGACACGTCAACCCCCCCCCCCCCCCCTTGACCTTTGCGATTCAAATTAGTATGCATAGGAAGGTCTTATCATCAGCTATCTTTGTATCAAATTTGCACAAATTTGGGAATACCTACAATTTTATAAAAAAAATCAGCATTTTACACACATTTGCTACCCTCGACCTTTCCAAGGGGTCATCCAAATTAGTATGCATAGATAGGTCTTGTGTTACGATTGTGGTTGTGTTGTCCTGTGAGAGCATACATGTGTTAATCGTAGGAAACGATCCGATATTTATTGATTTATCATGGTTATGATTCACGTATCTTTTTAAGTAACATTTTCTTTCATACTCACAAACCAGATAGGTGAGGCTAGCGCTGGCAGAATTGTATAACAAACCAAGGGGAATTACTCAGCGCTGGACAGAACACATTTTCTTTCGGTCGCGCAGAGCGGAATTCACTTCGTTATGATACGCTAAGTTTAGTCCAGAACGTTCTAGAAAGCTCGCACTGTCTAGTGACCTCGGTAAATTAGCGACACTTTGCAACAAGTTGTTTACTATGCGCGTGAAGCCGTCGGCTGTTTTTTTTTTGTGTTATGAAGGATCGTGAATGTCCTCGAATTTTCCAACTAGTTTGTGAACTGTCTTCCATACTTTTATGAGATGTCATTTTACCAAGGATTTGGAGCTGAAGTGAGCAGCCAAATTTGTGTAGTCTATTGTAGTTTTTCTAGAAAGATTATTTTAATGAGTTTCGGTTGCGTGTTTCATTCTGATTGGTTGCGTTGTATGATTTTCGTAGATGATTCTGGAAATTGGTAGTATATATAAAGAGGGTGCTAGAAAAGCACGTTCGTACATTGTCTTGCAGTGTCAGTGGTAGAAACACGCAGTTTATCATAGGTACATGGCCCATATAGGGTGTACATTGTGTGAGATGCTGTGTATGAGAAACTTTGTGTCGGAGTGTGGACATTGCAGAAGAGACTTTGTATCAGTGTTTGTGCATTTGGAAATGCATTGTGTGGTGATCGCGTCGCTGAATTAAAATATTGTTGGAACTGTTACTTTAGTATTGTCTACATCCTTAAGCCATGTGGGACGGATTGCAGCTGAATGAAGTTTATTTAAAAGAACCTTACGTGTGTGCGTCTGGTGTGTTCATCATACTACAACTACGACTCCACCACGTAACATCTTGCCATCAGGTATCTCTGTACCAAATTTGGGTTTTAAGTTAATAGTATTTGAGAAAAAACATCTTTTGTCAAAATATGGCTATTTTAGACTGATTTCCTGAGCTCTCGTGACCCTCGACCTTTCCGAGGGATCAACCATATTAGTGTGCATAGTCCCATCAGGTATTTCTGTAGCAAGTTTGGGTTTAAAGTTGTGAATAGTATTTGGGGGAAAAAAAAACATCTTTTGTCAAAATATGGCTATTTTTCACCTATTTCCTGAGCTCTTGTGACCCTTGATCTTTCCGAGGGATCAAGCAAATTAAAACGTATAGAAAGGTCTTACCATCGGGTATCTTTGAACCAAGTTTGGGTTTGAAATGAATAGAATTTGAGAAAAAAATAAATTAAGTCAAATATAACTATGTTTGACCTATTTCCTGATCCCCTGACCTTGCTCTTTGTGAGAGGTCACTCAAATTGGTATGTTTAATAAGGTCTTACCACAAAGTATCCTTGGGCCAAGTTTGAAGAATGTGGCTTGAATAGTCTCCGAGAAAATGTTAACGGCAGACGACCACTGGCCCAAAACATGCTCACTTTTGCTTCACACGCGAGCCAAAAAGGCCTCGAGATAATTCTTTTAGGGGCAATATCCTAAAATTTTAAGCTCGTTCATCCTCAAACGTGGGCTCTACTCACCGTCACATATGGCGCTTTGGCACCAAAAAGATGTTCTCTAGCAAGGTTTGCACAGCTGGACACGACATTTTTATATTGTTACTTCTTTGCCAGAATTTCTGCCCCGCACGCCAAAAACAACATGACCAGCACCATTTCAAAGTCTACCGTATTTTCAATATGGTAGACAAAAAAAGACCATCACACAAATATGAAACTTTGCACACAGACACAAGCATCCAGCAAACAAGTAAATGTCTTGTGTCTAGAAAACCCTGGCTTTATTTAGCCTTCGCATGCATCGTCTACAAAAGAGAGACCACCCCATTAAACAAAGAATGAATATGAAGTATGAATGATGTGTCAATGAGGCACAGTGTACACGCTGACAAGTCTAAAGTGAAATACCGGTATGTACAACTGTCTGCTGGTCTGTGCTTTTGAACCTTCACATGGTCCAAAATCGTCGACTAGCAAAAAATGTATAGACTATTAGTATAGTGAGTTTTCTTTAACAAAAGATGTTTTGGCCTTTTCATAATATTTTATATGGTGGTACATTTTGTTTCTGAAATCAAATGGACTGAACGATGAATGTAGTGATGATGCATTACAAAAATGTTTAAACTGAGAAATATCTTTACTTTCCCTGAAAAAAAATGTTTATCGAAAATGACCAAAAGGCCAAAACACAATTAGCAAGATGCTAAGAACTCAAATTCAGCACTGTTCAATGGTAAAGTTCATAAAATGAATTGTCAACATGATTTTCTTTCATTTGAATGTACATGATATGTAAACGAAAGATGACAAAAATGGCAAACTGCCCTTCTACAAGTGTTCAACACTTCACAACAACACTGAAAAGTAATTGTATGGCAGCAGACCTAAAAGATGATTAAAATAAACATAAATATGATGTTAAAAAATAAAAAGATTACAGATCTACCATCATGTCACAACTAAAACATCAAGTGCACATACCAATCACCTGCTTAGTAGTGAACACAACATCCACTTTCTTTTGATTATTTCATGTCAACAAATAAAAACTTACCATCATGTGATGCAAATTTACAGTAACATTTATAGGCAGTGACAGTTAGAAATAATAAGTAAAATAAGTTCTTGACAATGCTTTACAGGGTGAATGTCTCTACATGGACTAACTTCCTATGGGGCAGTTTCTATGTACAGGTGGGAAAATGGTTCAATGTCTATGATCAAAAGTCATTTGTGCATGGTCATTGGTGTCTTAACTTATGATAATAATGAATACACAAAAAGGCAAGTTCACATGTAAAAGATGACTCAAGTTTTTGCTATGGACATTCACAACTCGTGGCTTAGGTTTTGTTCAAGATACATTTCTGCAAAGTGATGCCGACTTAGACAAAAGTCTTGTTCAATCTGCAAGAGGCAAGGCTTCTAACAAGCCCCAGAAGCTTTCAATCTCTGTCAATAAGAGACATGACTTTTCATAAACCCTTGCAGCTGCAAGGTGCTCATAAAAAGTTGTGCCTCCAAGTGACAAGAGACTGGCTCCATTTACAACCAAAGATTGAGGCTGACATTCTATTTGTGTTACGACTGAAAGAGGAAACTGCCCAATCCACAGTTGCAGCTGACCTAAAACAGTCAAGTCTCTGTGGTTCTTGGTCCATGTCCCATGCATGCAGGGCAATATGTTTGAGATTCATACTGCGTGACATCAAAGGCTCAGCAGAAAACTTGCAGTAATTTATGTCACAGGAGCACAACCTTGTATCAGACCTCCCCAGAAATGCTGTAAAGTTTAGACAAGGATTTAGTAAACATTCACGTTTGCCAGAAAGTCTGAAAGGCAAAGCATACACACTATTTTGGGTGTAGATAATTAGTTTCTGACATCTCTTGGTGTATCTTTAAAGTGCACCTAACATACTATGAATTTTCCCCAAGAAAACTGATCTTTCAATGAACCCAACTATCCCTCATACAAACAAGAGTGCCCCAGCAACTTAATATATTTGGGCCTTCTCAATGATGAGTTTTGTCCCCTTGGAAAAAAGAGATTGGGATCATATAGAGTTTCGTTTCCCAAGGTAAAATTCATAGTATGTTCATCGCACTTAAAAAGAAAGACCTATAACAATGGGAAAGTTGTAAAATCAATGAGAATAAAATGAAAAGGGAATGGACCCTTGGCATGAGCAGATACAAGGCTGCACTCCCTGAAACCCAAACAAATCTCTTTGGCCAGACTTCATGTCGCCAGAGGGGTTTACAGATCTGTGTCGAACCACATGGCCGGCCCACCGTCCCCTGGGGGTCCCCCCATGTTAGGGTCGATGCTGTCAAAGTTGAGGTCGGATCCAGGGCCCAGGTCTGGCAGGTTGTCCATGTGGCTGCCGTAGCCAGCTCCTCCCAAGTCAAGCCCTTGCATTGAGTTCACAGGCACTTGGTCATAACCTGCAATGGCAACGAAAACATCCTGAGGCTGATTTTTTTTTAAAAAGCTTATTATCCTATGAAGGCTGCATTATCAGGAGATCAAACGTTTTAGTTCAAGGGTGGTGCCAAAATAACTTGGTGCCTGAGCAGCTAAGCTATTCTGGCACCACCCTTTAACTATCTTGAACCAATATAGTCAAAAATATTTCAAGCAATGGCTGTATCAGGATGAAAAAGGAAAACATCCGTGTGCATACAGCATTCTGTAATGCACCTAACCCCCTTGTACATGCAGTGATTAGTGCTATTCACATCATCGGTGGCTAAATGCATAAAGGACCACACCCTTTAAAAAACAAACTTACAGTGTAACCACCAAAAAAATAAACAAACAAGAAAGGCAAAACCCTTATGGCTCACCTGTATGACCGATCCACACAAGTCTGACAAAAAGTAAAGGGATGGCTTCTGCACTAAAAAAAATTCATGTTTTCTCAAAATTTAATCAGTTTTCACTTATCTGTCAAACACATGTGACCCTTTACCTTTGCGACGAGTCGATTAAATTAGGATATATAAGAAGGTCTTATCAGCTACCGTTCTGCCAAATCTGCTTGAAAAATTTGCAAAAATGTTGATAACTACAATTATTGGCATTTTATACACATCAACCTCTTGTGACCCTTGACCTTTCCGAGCGGTCATCCAAATTAGTAGGCATAGATAGGTATTACCATCAGGTATCTATGTAGCAAGTTTGGGTTTGAAGTTGTGAATAGTAAGTGAGAAAAAAACATTCTTTTGTCAAAATAGGGCTATATTTTTTTAACCTATGTCCCGAGCTCTTGTGACCCTTGACCTTTGTGAGGGGTCATCCAAATTAGTATGCATATAGGTCTTACCATCAGTTATCTCTGTAGCAAGTTTGGGTTTGGAGTCATAAATAGTATTTGAGAAAAAACATCTTTTGTCAAAATATGGTGATTTTTGGACCTACTTCTTGAGATATTGTGACCCATGACCTTTCCGAGGGGTCAACCAAATTAGTATGCATAGAAAGGTCTGACCGTCAATTATCTTTGTACCAAACTTGGGTTTGAAGTTGTGAACAAAAAAAAAAAAACATCTTTTGTAAAAATATGGCCATTTTGGACCCATTTCCTGAGTTCTTGTGACCCTTGACTTTTCCAAGTGATCAACCAAATTACTTACTTACGCCTGTCATCCCTCCCTGGGTATAGGCTGTCGACGAGAGACCTCCAGCGAGTCCTGGCCTGTGCTTCTCCTTCGATTTTACTCCAGGTGGTTCCCAGTCTCTTGATGTCTGCTTGGAGGTCTCGACGCCAGGTGTTTTTCAACCTGCCTCTTTTCCTCTTTCCCTGGGGGTTCCATGACAATGCCTGCCTAGTAATACTGAAAACTGGCTTTCTCAGACTGTGACCAATCCATCCCCATCTTCTTCGCCCAATTTCATTCTCTGCTGTTATTTGCTCTGTTCTCTCCCAGAGTATGACATTGCTGATCATCTCTGGCCAGTGGATTTAAAAAATTCTTCTAAGGCAACTGTTTATGAAGATCTGTACTCTGTTGACTGTGGTTTTTGTAAATCTCCACGTCTCTGCTCCATATAGGAGAACTGCTTTTACGTTGGGGTTGAAAATCCGGACTTTGGTGTGTTGTGACAGCTCTCTGGAACTCCACACTTTTTTCAACTGAAGAAAGGCTGCTCTGGCTTTACCGATTCGTGCTCTGACATCTGCATCAGTGCCGCCTTTTTTGTCTATGATGCTCCCGAGATAGGTGAAGGACTCCACCTCCTCCAACGGGGTGCCAGCAAGCAAGACTGCTTTTTCCCTGGTTGCGTTCAGCCTCATTGTCAT
>BTPG01000008.1:21708798-21787295 GCA_036245525.1 Semisulcospira habei | reverse complement strand
TTGTTTTCTGTTTGTGGATGGTGAGCACGGCTTTACCAGCCAGTGCTGGCGCCTAGCACTTAGTTCGCTTCCAGCTGCCAGCGAGATAAGGCGCCGCGAGGTCACATTCCACTCTCGCCCGCTCATTCTATTTATATCGCTTGCTACTGTGGGGTACACGGCGTGACAGGCGCTCTGCCGCTATAACAACTACCTACACATTTGTATTCATAACACATCTCTGCCTACAGTGACTGTTGTGGAAGCAACATCGTTCAAAAGTTGAAATTCTCACCTACACACTGATACCAAATATGACAACATTACGACTTGCACTTGTGTAGCAGGTTATGGTGAAAATAAAGAGAATGGGAATTTGTTGATGTACGATGTCGGTGTTTGTTGTGAAATTGACAAAGTTCCCACAGCCATAACACGAAGACGCTACTTTTCCCAACGAAACACACTTGCATGCATAAGGGTCAGCATGCCTACAGTAAGTATCACTTAGCGGATTTTGGATTCATGGTGGGGGACGAAAGCAGGAGGGTGGTTAATGAGGTCACTGACAGGTCGCGTGTTGTGCGGTACACGGCGTGACCGGCGCTCTGCCGCTATAACAACTACCTACTGGTTTGTATTCATAACACAAATCTGCCTGAAGTGACTGTTGTGGAAGCAACATCGTTCAAAAGTTGAAATTCTCACCTACACACTGATACCAAACATGACAACATTACGACTTACACTTGTGTAGCAGGTTATGGTGAAAATAAAGAAAAAGGGAATTTGTTGATGTCGGTGTTTGTTGTGAAATTGACAAAGTTCCCACAGCCATAACACGAAGACGCTACTTTTCCCAACGAAACACACTTGCATGCATAAGGGTCAGCATGCCTACAGTAAGTATCACTTAGCGGATTTTGGATTCATGGTGGGGGACGAAAGCAGGAG
Source organism: Semisulcospira habei (assembly GCA_036245525.1). Classification (NCBI taxonomy): domain Eukaryota; kingdom Metazoa; phylum Mollusca; class Gastropoda; family Semisulcospiridae; genus Semisulcospira; species Semisulcospira habei. The sequence goes on along the minus strand of BTPG01000008.1, from coordinate 21,786,362 downwards.
GGTGGTTAATCAGGTCACTGACAGGTCGCGTGTTGTGCGGTACACGGCGTGACCGGCACTCTGCCGCTATAACAACTACCTACTGGTTTGTATTCATAACACAAATCTGCCTGAAGTGACTGTTGTGGAAGCAACATCGTTCAAAGTTTGAAATTCTCACCTACACACTGATACCAAACATGACAACATTACGACTTACACTTGTGTAGTAGGTTATGGTAAAAATAAAGGGAACGGAAATTTGTTGATGTCGGTGTTTGTTGTGAAATTGACAAAGTTCCCACAGCCATAACACAAAGACGCTACTTTTCCCAACGAAACACACTTGCGTGCATAAGGGTCAGCATGCATACAGTAAGTATCACTTACCGGATTTTGGATTCATAGTGGGGGACGGAAGCAGGAGGGTGGTTAATGAGGTCACTGACAGGTCGCGTGTTCTGGCATTTCTCGCCCGCAGCCGTCTCGGTACTCCACAGACTGCTATTGCCATCCCGAAATACGATCAGTCCATAACAGGTCACAATATTTAACAGTGTTTTTAAACATACCTTGAGGTTTAACACATTTTCTGACACACTAGACATAAGAACCGTTTTACGGGGAGTAGACGTCGGCGGAATAAAAACTTGTATACCACTATCACCTTCATTAGTGCTGTTATCAGTGTCAGTGTTATGAGTGTCACATTCCGCGGATCGAAACGATCGTTTCTTTCCATGCCGGGAACCCCGCTTCGCTGGTCGTCCTCCTTTACCTAGCTGCATGAAGTGAACACACGCGACACATTCTTCAACACTCGTATTTGGATGGAACATGGTCCAAATGTGTTGTGATGAGGCAATATCAGACGCCGCATTTCGCGTTGTCTCCTCGGACACACGTGTTTCAGTCGAGTCTATCCGTTTCATCCGACAATAGCAACTCCTACACATTGTTTTGGAGTGCATCATGTCTTTGTCTTCCTGGATATTAATTCCATAACACTTGTGGATTAAGTGTTCATAATTGATACAAAGAAATGACTTTTTATCCGTGTATCTCTTTTGTGATCTCTCGCCACATATTCTGCACAATGCATTAACTCTCATTGCATGGAACACACCTGTGTGTACACAGACTGTACGCGTTTCATCAGACTCCATCATGATCAAAAGTTAAATCAAAAGTACATTTACAAGGTTGACTGTTAGTGTTACACTATTTCCCAAGAAAGAAACGTGGCTATCTCCTCAATAGTATCCGTGTAACTAAGCCCTCTCTTTCCCCAATGCCGGGAGTGTACACCAAGTCGGATGTCTGGAACTTGTCTGTCAACACCTGTCAGTGACCTCATTAATTACCCTCCTGCTTCTGTCCCCCACCATGAACCCAAAATCCATTAAGTGATACGTACTGTAGGCATGCTAACCCTTATGCATGCAAGTGTGTTTCACTGGGAAAAGTAGCGTCTTTGTGTTATGGCTGTGGGAACTTTGTCAATTTCACAATAAATTCTCGTTTTCGTACATCAACAAATTCCCGTTCTCTTTATTTTCACCATGACCTGCTACACAAGTGCAGGTCGTAATGTTGTCATGTTTGGTATCAGTGTGTAGGTGAGAATTTCAACATTTGAACGATGTTGCTTCCACAACAGTCACTTTAGGCAGAGATGTGTTATGAATACAAATGTGTAGGTAGTTGTTATAGCGGCAGAGAGCCGGTCACGCCGTGTACCGCTCAGTAGTGCGATATAAATAGAATGAGCGGGCGAGAGTGGAACTCGCGGCAGCCTTATCTCTCTGGCAGCTGGAAGCGAACTAAGTGTCGGCTATGGTAAAGGCGTGTGAGGCCCACTTGGGACGAGATGTCAGCAAGCCTCGTGGTCTTGTCCTGCATTTGTTGATGAGTGTTGGACAGTAAAGCCAAGTCATCTGCAAAATTGAGGTCGTCAAGCTGTGTCCACAGTGTCCACTGTATTCCACTTTGTCTGTGCTCTGTGGTCATCTTCATGACCCAGTCTATGGCCAGTAGGAAGAGGAACGGAGACAGCAAACACCCCTGCCTGACACCGGTTCTGACCTGGAGCTCCCTGGTGAACTGCCTTTCGTGGATCACGTGACATGTCATGCCATCGTAGCTGCTCTTGATCAGGCGGATGAGCTTTGTGGGTATACCGTAGTGTCGTAGGAGTTTCCACCGAGTCTCTCAGTCCACGCTGTCAAATGCTTTCTCGTAATCCATAAAGTTGACGTATAGCGGGGAGCTCCACTCCAGAGACTGTTCCACGATGATGCGGAGTGTGGCGATCTGGTCTGTACATGATCGGTTTTTCCTGAATCCTGCTTGCTGGTCTCTCAGCTGGGGGTCAGCGGAGCTCTTCATTCTCTCCAGGATGATCCTGTTGAAGACCTTTCCTGGTACCGACAGCAAGGTGATTCTTCTGTAGTTGGAACACTTGCTGAGGTCGCCTTTCTTGGGAAGCTTGATTAGGTACCCCTCCTTCTAGTCAGCCGGCATCACCTCCTCTTCCCAGATCTTTCCAAACAGTGGGTACAGCAGCTCTACTGTTGTCTCTAGGTCTGCTTTCAGACTCCGCTGGGATGCCAACTGGCCCTGCTGCTTTGCCGTTTTTCAAAACTCTTTCGATCTCTTCCCGGCTGGGTCTGTCACAGCTGATGGGTAGGTCGGCTTCTGCTGGCTGGATGTCTGGGGGGGGGGGGTCGGGTGGGCCGGGTCTGTTCAGTAACTCTTCATAATACTCGGCCCATCTGTTGAGTTGGTCTGCTCTGTCTGCAATAGGCTTGCCTTCTTTGTCTTTTACTGGTCTTTCTGTATGGCCATACTTGCCCGACAATCTTCTGGTAATGTCGTAGAGCTGTTTCATGTTGCTGCTGCCTGCTGCCTTTTCTGCCTCTGCTGCCAGGCTTATGTGTAGGCCCTCTTGTCTGCCCCGATACTCTTCTTCACCTCGCGGTTGGCTTCCGAGTATTCCTCCTGTGCCCGTGCTTTGGCTGCTCTCGTGCGACTGTTGTTGACAACTGCTTTCTTCTGCTTCCTCACTTCTATCTTCTTCAAGGTCTGTGCCGACAGCCAGTCCTTGTGATGGTGGTTCCTGAACCCTACAGTGTCTTTGCAGGTCGAGTTCAGCGCCTCTCTAACTGCCTTCCACTGCTGCTCTGTGGTGACATCCTCCTCTTCATTTACTAGCTCCTGTAGCGCTTGAAACCGGTTGGACAGTACCAGTTTGAACTCTCACTCCAGTCTCTCTCAGGAGGCCTACATTATAGCGCTGTCTTCTCGTCTCTGTGCGCCTTTTCTTTAACTTGAGCTTTATTCTTAAGGTAAGCAGATGGTGGTCTGAGGCGACATCTGCTCCCCTCCTCACTCGAACATCTTGAAGGGATCTTCTAAATTTCTTTCAAATGCAGATATGGTCCATTTGGTTCAATGTAGTATGGTCAGGTGAGACCCAAGTTGCTTTGCGTATTCTTCTGAGTGGGAAGATGCTGCCTCCAATGACAAGTCTGTTTAGAGCACAAAGTCTACAAACCTCTCCCCATTCTCACTCATCTCCCCATGTCCCTGTCTCCCCCTCACCTCTTCGTATCCGGTGTTGTCCTCCCCTATTTTGGCATGACGATGGTGATGTCTCGCTCCGCACATTTGTCCACAGCACTCTGGAGTCGGTCATAGAACTCTTGTTTCTCTTCCTCGTCACTGTCATTAGTGGGCGCGTAACACTAGATGATGTTCAGCTTGATCGTTTTCTTGGTTCTAAAGGCTGCTGTGCTAATTCTTGGCCCAAGAGGTTCCCAGCCCATCAGCGCTCTCTGTGCCACTGGTGACAGCATGAATGCTACTCCTTCTGTATGGGGGGCATTCTCCTCTTCATGACCTGAATACAGAATCATCTCCCCACTTAACAGCCTTTTCTGGCCAGACTGCGTCCATCTGGCTTCACCAATACCTAGCAGGGAAAGGTGTACTTTTGCATTTCCGCTGCTATCTGGGTGGCCTTGCCACTCTGGTACATGGTCTTGACATTCCATGTGCCCATGGCAGACCTGTTTACCCCCTGGGTGCAGTCAGTATACTTTCAACTGACTAATTGTGTACTTTTGACCTCACATGTGTATTTATTCACAAGCCAGTGAGTTGTCAGTTTCTCCAAAATGTGTATTTTTGTGTATAAACGTGTACATGTATGTGTACCCCAAAGCAAAATTGTGTACTTTAATACGCCAAATGTGTATGGTAAACAGGTCTGCCATGGCCATGGGGTTGTGTCCCTCGATAGAGAGAGGCGGCTCGGTCCTGTTGCTTCTGAAGACTTCCGGCTTTCACCACAGGACGTGAAATCTTCTGGTAGAAGAACCTTCCTCCTCCAGGAAAGGAATTGCTGTTTGTCTTTTTGTCGGCGTTTTTGTAGCTATTTCCTTATTTGCAGGGTGGGGAAGTTACCCCCACGCCCAACCCCCTTACTAGGAGGACCAGGGGTTTTCTGTTGGGGTCACCTTCCCTTAGACCATGTTGGTTCACGGCACCTTATTTCATTTGGTTCACCCCTCTCGCGAGGGACCCCCTATCCACCACCCAGGGGACGCGCCTCCACGCCATATGGTCCAAGCGCGAGGATTAACCAAATTAGTGTGCGTATAAATGTCTTACCATCAGGTAGCTTTGTACCAAGTTTTGGTTTGAATTTGTGAATAGTATTTGAGAAAAAATAAATTATGTCCAAAAATAGCTATTTTTGATATATTTCCTGATCCCGTGACCTTGACCTTTGTGAGAGGTCACTAAAATTGGTATGTTTAGAAAGGTCTTGCAACAAAGTATTCTTGGGCCAAGTTTGAAGAATGTAGCTTGAATAGTCTCCGAGAAAACACCAACGTTAAAGTTTACCACGGACGACAGCGGACGACCACTGGCCCAGAACATACTCACTTTTGCTTCGCACATGAGCCAAAAATAGAAAAGGCATTAAGGCTCACATGCATGATGAACCACAATCTGACTTTTGTGACCATGACATTTCCTGCAAGTCACTAAAATGAGCAAATGTTAAAGTGTTACATCAGTAAGGGGATGGCCTTTGTGAAATGTTTTCTCCTGTATGCAATTTTCACTTTTGTCAACCTCCTGTGCCCTTTGACCTCTGCAAGAGGTCATCGTCGGTGGTGGTGGAGGGGTGGGTAGGTAGGTAGGTAGGTAGGTGTGTGTGTGTGTGTGTGTGTGTGTGTGTGTGTGTGTGTGTGTGTGTGTGTGTGTGTGTGTGTGTGCGTGCGTGCGTGCGTGCGTGCGTGCGTGCGAACAGCAAAAAAGTAGGAAAGCAGTGTGCGCGTGTGTTGTGTGTGTGCGCGCGTGCATGTTGGCTGTTAGCCTTTTCATTGTATCAGCGCTCAGAGCTACTTTTAGAAAAAGCACTTAACAAATCTCCTTTATCATTATTATTATTAATAGTGTCAGACATGCTGCGGTCCAGGTGCTGCATTGTGGTGCAGAGATAATCTTAGTCTGTTCCCTGCTTAGTTTTGGGTAAAGATAATTACACTGTCAATTCTTCTGACCTCCCAACATCCTGAGCCTGAACATTACTGAATCTGATATTCTTGAGATGTGTCGTTCTTGCTCTTGAGAATAACCTTTCTCTTCTTCAACTTTGGCCCATTCCAAAGGCTCACTTTTGCTATCCAACGTAAGCCAAAATTGCCCCAGGATAAACTGCCGGTCCCTAGCAGTTTATTATATCAACTAAATTTTACTGTAATAAACTTTTTTCTTCATCTGACAACTGTTTGCGAAGCTCTATATTTGCAACTTGCACAAGCTGAAACACTTAGTAACTACATCTTCACCTGTATAGCCATTCAATTCTGTCCATTTAAATTCTTGATCAACTTACTGCCTGGTCCACGAGCCTGCATGTCTGGGTGGGAGCCACTATACATGCTGCCCTGACTGCCGTGGTGAGGAGGGGGCTGACTCAGCATCTGATCACGCGATTCTTCTGGGGGCAAGCCAACATCATCAAAGCCTGGGGGCTAAGGAGAAGAAAAAATGTGTTTAGTTTTGTTTCATAATACATATGTATTTTCCAACATACTGCATGATACTTTGCACACAAAACATATGAACAATGTTGTGCATATCGAGTCCTTATTCCCCAATGTAAATAGTGTACAGTTCAGGAGAGAGTCTGATCATAACAATTGAAGGGTTACACCAAGCTATTCAGGCACTAACCTTGAATAGCAAGTCAAACTCTATCTTGTATTTTTTCTCATGACTAAAATTCAAGTTCTGAACTACGCTTATCACTTTCATGATTCTAAACTTTTCTTTTTTACTATTAAGATTTAAACTTGCAAATGACACAAGATCATGCCAATGGTTGCCTACCTCTGACCAGTTCATGTTGTCACCACGGTACAGGGAGCTTGTAAGTTCCATGGATAGACGTTTTTTGTAGTCCTGGGGTTTGTCTTCAGACATGCGAAACAGTACCGCTGCTGCATAGGTCGCTGAAAGTGAAATAAAGCTATGCTGTCTTACACTGTTATTCCACTGCAACTGCATCATAAATTTTTCGCACTGTACTATAGCACTGATAAAATTAGTTCATGCTGCTTGAATAAAATTTGTTAACAGTCAGGGCAAATAAAAATACTTATTTCCTTTCAAAATTTACTGATAAAAATCAATTTTCACATTCTTCCTTACTACCTGTAATTTGTGAGACATGTATCACAATCCATTTTCACATTCCTCAGAGACGGGTCCACAAAAATGTTACAAGCCTGAAATAGATGGCAACAGGGAAGATGCCCACACTGTCCTTGAACTATCATGCCAAGCATTGCTCTCTGTTGCTTGTCAGCTCTGACTTTTCAACAAGTAAACTAAAAATTGTACACTTACCGACACCTTCATTGCGAGAGTGAAGGAGCTCCGTGAGGGGGGCAGTGGCACCTTCCTGTTCGATCATCTCTGCCCCCTCCTTGTCTGCAGCCAGCTCACACAGCACGCCAGCAGCCACTCGCTGGATGTTCTCAATTGGAGAATACAGTAGCTGTGAGAACAGAAAACCAACATGAATCATCTTAATACTTAAACTAAATATGCATCTGCAGTGACCGTACAAGCTGTTGAATTGATTGCTGGGCCTAACCAGGCATGGGAAATAGAAAAGTGAAAAAAGTCTGAAACTATGGGGGTCCGGGGGCATGCCCGCCCCCCCCCCCCCCCCCCCCCAAGGCGTTTCCAAAGATAAGAGTGCGTGTTGTATTGCCCGCTTGCACGGCAAAGCAACGACTGCGTTACAGCCACAATAGGTGACGCGTAACTCTAGCGGGCGGCATATTACTTGACCGATGCCTCGCAGTGTATAATGACCGGTGCTCAGTTACTTTTTGCACCCCAATCTTTTTTTTCGTCGGAGATTTTTTTTTTCTTTCGGCGGCTGAGCAATATCATTTCGGCGGAAATTTGCCTTTAGGCGGACAATTCCCATGCCCGATAACTGCACTCACAGATTAATTAGGACACCCGACTGTGATATAACCCCTCAAAGGCTGTTAAATCAGATCGCCAGCTACTTTCTGTTTTGCCTGAGGACCTGGCGTTTGAGCTGTAAATAGCTGTTACCTCTGCTCTGATACTTAGTGGAATTGAGTGGCACATACCTTCCAGCGGAAAAAAGGATAAAAAGTGATGTAATCACTCAGACATCATAACATGTTTTATACAAGAAAGGCAATGCCATTATGGCTCACGTGTATGACCGATCTACATGTGTGACCTTTGTGACAAGGGCTGGCTTCTGCAGCAGCAAAATCCATGTTTTCGGAAAATGTAAGCATTTTTCACACATCTGTCAACCCCCCGTGACCCTTGTGATGATTCGACTAAATTAGTATACATAGGAAGGTCTACCAGCTATCTTTGTACCAAATTTGGTTGAAAAATTTGCACAAATTTGGGAATACCTACAATTTATCAAAAATCAGCATTTTATACACATTTGCCAGCCTTGTGACCCCTTGACTTTTCCAAGGGGTCATCCAAATTAGTATGCATAGATAGGTCTTACCATCAGGTATCTCTGTAAAAATTTGGGTTTTAAGTTGTGAATAGTATTTCAGAAAAAAACATCTGTTGTCAAAATAAGGCTATTTTAGACCTATTTCTTGAGTTCTCATGACCCTTGACCTTTCTGTGTGATCAACCAAATTAGTGTGCACAGAAAGGTCTTCCCATCAGGTATCTCTGTAGCAAGTTTGGGTTTAAAGTTGTGAATAGTATTTGAGAAAAAATATCTTTTGTCAAAATATGGCCATTTCGGACCGATTTCCTGAGCCCTTGTGACCCTTGACCTTTCTGAGGGGTCATCCAAATTAGTATGCACAGATAGGTCTTACCATCAGGTATCTCTGTACCAAGTTTAGGTTTGAAGTTGTGAATAGTATTTGAGAAAAAACATCTTTTGTCAAATATCAGCATTTTACACACACTTGCCAGCCTCTTGTGTCCATGACCTTTCCAAGGGGTCATCCAAATTAGTATGCATAGATAGGTCTTGCCATCAGGTATCTCTGTACCAAATTTGGTTTTTAAGTTGTGAATAGCATTTGAGAAAAAACATCTTTTGTCAAAATATGGCCATTTTTCACGTTTTTCCTGTGCTCTTATGACCCTTGACCTTTTTGAGGGATCAACCAAATTAGTACTTATAGAAAGGTCTTACCATCAGGTATCTTTGTACCAAGTTTAAATTTGAAGTTGTGAATAGTATTTTAGGAAAATAAATGTCAAAATATAGCTTTCTTTTTTTTTACCCATGTCCTGATCCCCTGTGACCTTGACCTTTGTGAGAGGTCACTCAAATTGGTATGTTTTGAAAGGTCTTACCACAAAGTATCCTTGGGCCAAGTTTGAAGAATGTGGCTGGAATAGTCTCCGAGAAAATGCCAACGTTAAAGTTTACCACGGACGACGGATGACAGACAACCACTGGACCAAAACAGACTCACTTTTGCTTCGCATGTGAGCCAATAAATCAGATGCTGATATTTCTCAAACAGTTTAATGCAATGTTTATAAGGCCCTGTGAGCGATAATGGCCTTTAAATGCAGCAAATGATCTCAAAATATTGAAACAAATAAAACCCTATCCACAGAAAGTTTATTTCACTAGTGATGTCTCTAACAGGTGCCAAATGGCAGCATATTACATCATTGTTGTCCTCTGGCAGCTCAGGAGACAGATCAATGATGAAACTTAACCAATTTAACTCCTAATGACTGTACCAGCTGAAGGAGACAGGTCGATCATGATAACTCAAAGGCAGTGCCAGATTAGTCTGGCACCTGAGCTAATATGACACTACCCCTAAATAATCGTGGTCGATCCATCTCCTGTTGCAGTATCAGGGGCTAAATGGATTAGAGAGTGGTGCCTCAAGGCACTAAGCTATTCAATCATGTTTTGATGGATGATTCAACTAATGATTCAGTCTGGAATGCATCAGTGTTTGACCCAATATAATGATGAAGGGTTTTGATTGATTGATTGTACATTGCTTAACGTCCCGACAGCAACAAGGCTTTCTCAGGACGTGCCTGCACTGCTTGTGAAAAAAAAACCTAAACAGAACATTGAATGTATGTCGCCAGCCGGTCAAATACATTAAATAAACCTAACACATGGGGCCTAAATAAAGCTAAGACCATTTAGCAACACACATCCAATATCAAGAGCTACAGGCAGTGCAGACAGTAGGGAGAGTTTTAAAAAGGCAAATACAGGTGAATGGACAAAGGGTAGACAGAAACACATGCCCCAGAATAGAGAGAAAAACCCACCCTGTGGGGCTGACCAGGGTGACCCTGGGAACTAAAAAATACCTAACCCCACCCAAGTCCCCCAGGGCAGACCCGGGTGGGGGTAATGATAAAGGGATTAAAAGGGGCAATTAAGTCGCATAAACAACAATCTAATACAGTCAAACCTGTTAAAACGACCACCTGTATAAGCAAACCAACCAATCTTGGTCTGTCTTCTTCCTGTTATTTAGAAGACCTGATAATGACAACCATTTGATCAGTCCCTTGGGTGGGCCCCTTGCTCCATACAGGTTTGACTGTATTTCATTTTCAAAAAGCAAGTTTGTTCAACTGCTACCCAACCTGTACGAAAAGTGGAATGCAGTTGAGTCCGCGGATGACAGCACGGTTATGAGCCTCACGGGCCAGTATGTGCAGGGCCCCAACTGTGCCTTCAACAATCTCCTCCATGTGCACGCCATCCACGTAGCCAGTCAGAGGTGGGCCGTTCGAGCTGATTGAGGAACGCTAGAGAAAACATCACATAACGGGATAAGCATAAGGAACATGACTCTTACTTAGTCCTACAACCCAAGGCAAAAAATTTCAACCTTTGCTATTAGTGCAAGAAAAGATCAATTTTGAAAATTTTTATTTGCAAATTTATTTATCTGTCGACTTTCCCTCAACCAGAATTATAAGGTTTGCACTAAAGCTTACCCTCTGTGTGTCTTGATGTGCACGAATGAGCAGCTGCACGATGCGGGGGAGGGCACCATGTTCACGCAGCGGGGCATGGTTGGCAGGGCAAAGGGCCAGGTTGCGCACCAGACCCACCACAGCCTTGATGAGGGGCCAGCGGCTAGGGGGGTGCAGCAGCTTCACAAGCACTGGCAATCCGTAATGCAGACGCACAGCATTCTGGGCCATCTCCGCCTCCGGGTGCCGTGAAGTCAGGTGACGCAAAGCGCACACCTGCAATGTAAATCAACTTTGCTAAAAATAAACATAAATGGCATCATTGTTAGAAATGTTATCTAACCTTCCTTACAGTACTGCCATAATCTTATGAAAAAATAAACAATAGAGCCTGAAAAAATAAATGGTGCTGGCACTGAATGCTGCAGGAAGTGGCTGGCACTGGGGGTCACTCAGCCCACTTGTGACTTGGGGTGAAAAAGTTATAAGACCTTAACTCTTAAAGTCCCAAACTGCGCCATTCCGTTCGTGTCGCGTATTCCCGTACAGCTTGAGACTGCTTGGTTTTGTGACCAAAATAGAAAGTGATCTCACAGGAAGCGAGAGCTCTCCAGTGCATAGAGAGCTTATAAAGTCACTTCCAGAAAGGTCTAGGGTTGTTTTCTACCGCGAAACATGACTCGTGGGTTGAATTGTGAAAGTTTTTGTCGATTTTTGTGCGACTTTTTGGTGCGAGTTTTTGAAGCATCATGATGACCGTGCACGCCGATAGCGATAGCGATGAGGAGTTTGGTGACTTATTTGATGAACTTATCTGTGACAGAGATCTAGGACTTGGTGAGGATGATCAAAGTGATGTTGAAGTGTCAGATGTTAGCAGACCTGTTTACCCCCTAAAAACCAAAGTGTAATCCAGGCAGTTGAAAAGAGTAATCTGAATGTCTGATGGACAAACGAGGAATGTGAGTAAACGGCATACGCGCACACTCGAGAACAAACTCACATACTTAATTAAGAACATAATTACGAACTAAATAAACTAAATGCACACTAAAAAAAATATCTAATAACAAAACCACAACAAAAGAATACACACAATTTATAATAGACTTCAAACCTTTACAAAGACTGTACAGCTGCAAAGCACACGTGTTAATTTACTCCTGCCAAATGGAGTTCCAGCCGAGAGGTCATGCTATGGCTCAAAGTAGTCAGCTGGACCTAAAGCAATGAAACTAAAGTTCCAGTGGACAGGCTTGACACAGTTCAAATTGCTCATAGAAAGTAAACTTCAATGTTATCATGAACTCACACACAGATCTCCGATGACAGGCATTGAAAAAGTTTTAGATGCTAATAGAAAATAGAATCTCAGTGTCATTATCTGCTAGAACTCATCACAGACACAGATCCGATGACAGGAACAGCTCAAAATGCTCATAAAAAGTACAACTTCAAAGTCATTATCTGCTAGAGCACATCAAGGCTCCCAGCTGTTGCTGCTTCAGTTTCTCATCACTGGCAGCGCACTCAAATTGCTTATGTGAAGTTGTTCCCAGATGTCGAGTACAGTCAAACATACTGCTGTGCTGGATGCTGAAATCCGCTTTGCACAACGTGCAGTGCGCATAGCCAATTCCCTTTCTTGCCGAAACGAGACACAGGTATTTCTCGTGATACATCGCCTTATATTTCTGCAAAGCTCTCTTTTTCTTGTTTGTGGTCGCTGTGTAAGACTTTACAATCCGAATCGCTGTCAGATTCCTCTGTTTCGTGTGCGCGTTTTTCGCTCGCCATGTTGTCAGTTGACTAGAAAATTTGAACCGGAAGATGGAATTAATGTAAGTTTGTTTATATCTGATTGGCCATTCTTCGAAAGCAAAGGGCAATCCAACCAATTAAAACACATAAGAAGAAAGTTAGGCGGAAGTTACCGGCGAAGAACCGAAAGTAGGATTTACAGATTGAAAACAATGTTGACGCTGAAAGCGGAATATTAGCGATGCAAAACGCGTAATTTGAAGTGACAACGCGTAACAGCGTAATGAGACCCTCAAAAGGGGAATTTATTACGCTCAAAGCGTAAGGTAAACAGGTCTGTGTTAGCAGTGTGCACACGAGTGACCTGTCGGATCAAGAGCGTTTTCATTTGACTTTTGAGTGAAAGTGATGAACTTTCTGATGAGTGGAGTGACACTGTGTTCAATTAATCAAATTTCATCTTCAGGCAGGTAAATCTGATTCAAAGTAAGTTCAGTGTGTACCTGAAAGTTTTCTCTTAATAACTGCCAAGTTTAGTCTCTGTCACATCAATAGTTAAGTCACAAGGTCTGTTTTCACAAACTTGCCCAAAAACTACCTAAAATGTAAATTGTAAGAAATCTAATGGGAATACAGAGCTGATATAGAGAAAACTGCATGGAAAGTCTAGAGTTAATCTCAAGCAAATATACTTGCCCCATATACCTGGTGAGGTGTCCAGCTAATCTGTTATCTCTTGGGTCTATCGTTCCTATGTAGTGCTTAACAGAGAACAAATCTCTGCTGTACAGTCAACCATAATGCCTTACAAATCTGCAAATTCTGGCCCTATGCATGCAGCCACCATTACTGTTTACATTACTGGAGGCTGCATGTACAAAAGGGTTTTAAAAAAAACTAGAGCATCTAGCAAACTGGGATTTCTCATCTGCATTCAGCAATGCAGGTCACAATCTTCTGCTGCCTACACTGCAGGTCGGAGATAGATAAACAATGACAGCTGAAGGGCATTTTAAATCAGCTTGGCGCCTAGAGACACCAAGCTACTGTTGCATCACCCTCAAACTATAATGCATGCGTGACAGCACCCAAAATTGAAATGACTGAAAACATGAATTTTTCTCTAAAATGTATTTTTTGGAAAAATACTTACCGATGGCATTACTAATAGAAAGGTACACCTAGCTACCAATTTCAGCCTAAGTCTCCGTTGTGCATAGCAACACAACTTGGGAGGCGACTCTAGGGAGTTATCTTTTAAGAACTCTGAGTGGCCTCCCCTCCCTTCCCATGAGGCCACGTGGGCTGACACGCCAGTCATACACTAAGTGAACGTAGCTGGCGGCAAGCGGGGCAGGTGGTAGGGCCCTTTGAGTAATGACATCGGTAAGTATTTTTCAAAAAAATACATTTTAGAGAAAAATTCGTTTCCTCAAAAAACATTACCGATGGCATTACTAATAGGAAGAATAACGAAAAGGAGGAGGGTGCTGCCCACCATACCCTGCCATGGTAACATGCTTAGCGGGTCGCCCTGGGTGCGAACTTCTGACGATTTCAACTAAGCGTTACCTAGGGCGTCGGGAGGGAGTGCTGCGCCGCCGAGACATCACCGACGAGGACCAGGTTCTCCCGCTGGCCGGAGAGGTCTCGGAGGTAGAAGCTGGCGAAGATGGAACTCATTTGCCACCCGACGGCCGCCACGATGTCCCACACTGCACAATTGCGGTCAAAAGTGACACTCGCGGAGACCGCTCTGACCTCGTGCGCTCAAATCCGCAGTCTCTGCGCCCATTCTGGGGAGAAATCCTCATAAGCGAAGCGGATGACCCCGCGCAGCCACGAGGATATTGTCTGCGCCAAGATATCGTCCTTGCCACGTCTCAGGGGCAGGAAGAGGCGCTTCCAGAAGGGCCGCGATCTGCGCAGGTAAATCCGCAAGGCCCGTACCGGGTCCTGCCGACTCCGGGGATCGGTCAAACCCCTTAAGCGGGCGGAGGGTCATGACCTGCACTCCGACCGAGGGAAGCCTAGTCTTGGCGAGAAAGGATTTGTTTGTCATGAGCTGGATGGAGCCATCCACCCGAGACTGGAGGCAAGCTGGGTCCAGCTACAGCGCATGCATCTCGCTGACTCTGGCAGCCGAGGCGAGGGCGAGTAGGAAGCAGGTTCCTGGTGAAGTCGGCCATAGTGGCTAAGGGCAAAGGTTCGAATCGGTCCGATTTAAGCCACGTCAGGACCCAAGCCAGATCCCAGCGTGGGACAGCGATCGCTGAACCGGGCGCTGCAGCTCAAAGTGGGTGAGGAGGTTGGCGAGGCCTTTGCACGCGCCAGGATCAGGCCAGCCCAGATGGCGATAGGTATCTGCGACCATAGAGAGGTACCCCCGGATGGTGATAAAGGGCCAAACAGAAAGAACTCGGCCAACTGGGGCGTTGTCAGAGCTGTGGGAGACAGGCGTCTGGGGAAACACCAGGACTGCAGGACCCTCCACTTGCCCTCGTATAACTGCCGGGTGGATGCCCTGCGGGCAGTAGCGATCACCTCCACTGCTGCACGTGAGAAACCGCACAACCTCCAGGCATGTGAGTCTCTCTGGGCATGGGTGGAAGAGGGCCGGTCGCGGTTGCTTCAGCATCACGCGCGGTGTGGGCAACAGCAGGGGAGCGTCCGTGGCGAGGCTCACCAGGTCGGTCATCCATCTGCGTGCCCAGCTGAAGGGAACCACGAGGAAGAGGACCGTGTTGGAACCTCTGAGCTTCAGCAACACCTTGGGGACAAGCATGGCCGGGGGATATGCGTAGGCCACCAGGCCGTCCCAAGAGATTGACAAGGTCGACCACTGGCATCTCCCAGCACGCGCTGATCATCCGGAAGATCTCCGGCTTGAGGGTCCACTCGGTATGAAGCAGCTGGCCCAGGCGAGAGAGGGAGTCCGTTAGGACGTTTAGGTGGTCCGGGATGTTCTGAGCCCGGAGAGAGATGTCGCGATCCCGGCACCACAGAAATAACTGGTGGAGGAGCATACAGAGGGATGGCAAGCCTCTGAATGTACGATACGACGGTCGAGTTGTCGGACAGAATCAAGATCTTGTGTTGATGGAGGCGCGACTCCCAATGCGTCAGAGCCAGCCAAACGGCCTTCATCTCCAGCCAGTTGCTGTGTCTGTCCTGGAGGGACGGTGGCCACCGGCCCAAGACCTTGTTGAAGTCTGGGAGGAGGTGGGCTCCCCAGCCGGACCGGCTCGAATCCGTGCAGAGTGAGATCCAAGGAGGGGGGAGGAGAGGGGCACCCCCGACGCGAGCCAGGTTGGGTCCGCCCACCGCTGGATTCAGATCAAGGGGGACACTGACACTGGGGCCGCGAGGTCACCTGAGGATGGACGCCGGAGATGTAGCTAGAGAGGCCGTGCGTAGAGCCGGTCAAGGGGCAGAAGGTCGGCCGCCGCACTGATATTTACCCTTCCCGCCGTGAGATGGCCTTAGTTGCCTGCTCGGCAGAATCATCCTTGACGGCCTTTACAATGTTATTAATTTTAATACTAAATAAAACAGGAGATAGAATGCTGCCCTGTGGGACACCCATCTCCTGTTCAAAGGAGTCGGAGAGGGTGGAGATCACACGGACATAGAACGACCGGTTAGTCAAAAAATTGCGAATAAAGACGGGCAGGTGCCCTTTAAAATCCATGTCCAACAAGTCATTATGCCATACTTCCAGGTAGTGTCATACGCCTTCTCAAGATCAAAGAAAATTGCATAGACATGCTGCTTGTTGACAAAAGCATCTTGAATAAATGATTCAAAGCGGACTAAATGGTCAGTTGTACTACGGAAGCGCCGGAAACCGCACTGGAGGTCTGTGAGGAGACCCTGTGACTCAAGTTGCCACACCAGGCGGGTGTTGACCAGGCGCTCCATAGTTTTACATAAACATGATGTCAAAGCGATAGGCCGGTAGTTGCCCGGGTCGGAAGGATCCTTACCCGGCTTGGGGATCGGTACAACCAAAGCCTGGTGCCAGCCCTGAAAGTCTAAAATTTTGCCCACCAGCCTTTGGCTAGTGACTTGCAAGTTTTACTAGCCAAACTGAAAATGTTACTAGCCAAAACTGAAAATTTTACTACTTAGTTAGTTAGTTATTTGGGTTTAACGCCGAGCAGGCGACTAAGGCCATCTCACGGCGGGATGGGTAAAAATCTGGTCAGCCAGACTAAAAGCAAGGTCTTAAGACAAGATGTAAATATAGATTAAAAATCTCAGGCTAAAATGTCGCACATGTCTGGAAAAGAAACGTCTACAGACTCTCAAAAAGGGCAAATAAAAAAATTCACATAGTCTATGAATGCTCAGATCTTGTTAAAAATATTGCATTCTCTCAAAAAATTGAAGATTTTGTCCGGGGGAACATCCCGGAACAAAACCTTCAAGGAGTCTGCTGTGAAGTGTTTATATCTGGTGTCAATTAGGTCAGCACAATACAGCAAAAAGTGTCGAACAGAAAACTGCTCATCACAGGCAAAACACCATGGACGCTCATCCTGTTTAAGTAAGTAAGAGTGCGTAACATATGTGTGCCCGATGTGGAGCCGAGCAAGGACAGTCTCCTCACGGCGGCTGCCGCAGCGGAAAGGTAGACTGTCAGACAACTTAGGAAGAGCTTCATGAAGCTTGTTCCCTTCCTCTTTGTCCCACTTGGACTGCCACTCGCGGGCTATGTACGCACTAATAACAGGTTTAAAATCACTATAGACAGTCTGTGTGTCAGGGACAGGGTCACTGCGGGCACTGTTGGCAGCAGAATCTGCGATTCTGTTGCCTTCGATGCCCACATGGCCTGGGACCCAAATAAAAATGATGTTGTAATATTCCTTCATCAAGTCCGCGTAGAGCTCTCTAATCTGCACCAGCAGTGGATGGTCTGTTCCCGCGCCCTGAAGGGCCTGCAGGGCAGAAAGAGAGTCAGACAGAATCAGGAAGTTCCTTTCCCGAGACTGATAGGCATGCTTGAGTGCTAGCAGAATGGCCTGCAGTTCTGCACTAAATACAGAGGAATGGTCAGGGAGACGGAGCTTAAATGGGCGTCTAGGATGGCGAGAGGACACTGCAGCCGCAGCCACTCTTCCATCCTCCGACTTGGACCCATCCGTATAAAGACGACAATAGCCAGGAAAAATTGAAAGGAGTTCATTGAGGCTCTGTTGGTATATGGCTGGTGGAGTACAATCCTTCTTGTGGGCAGTCAAGTCCAGCAAGATGTCAGGAACTGGTAGTAGCCAGGGTGGAGTGACGTGTTGCAGAGATTCCGAAACTTTGTCCAGGTCCACTCCGGCCGCCTGCAGATGAGGTCGGACACGGAAGGAAAGTGGACGGACAGCTCCCGGATGGGCATCGTAAATCTCTGCAAACGACGGGTTAAAAACACAATCATAGGCAGGATTTTCTGGATGGGCCTTCAGCTTCAGAACGTAGCTGAGCATGAGGCGGATGCGGCGGAGCCTGAGAGAAGGCTCCCCTGCCTCTGCATACAGACTAGGAACTGGAGATGTCCTGAAGGCTCCCAGACATATGCGCAGACCTTGATGGTGAATTGTGTTCAGACGCTGCAGAACAGACTTGGAAGCCGAGCCATATACCACAGAGCCGTAATCCAGTTTGGACCGAACAAGGGCCCGGTACAGTCGAACTAAGACGATGCGGTCTGCACCCCAGTCAGTATGACCAACGACACGAAGAATGTCGAGGGCCTTCCGACAAGAGGTTCTAAGGTAGTTAACATGGTTGCAGAAGGTCAATCTTTTGTCAAAGATGACCCCCAAAAACTTAGCCTCTTCAGCCACCTTAATTGGCACTCCAGCAATGCTCAGGCTAGGTTCTGGAAAACATTTCGTCTGGTTAGTAAAATGCACACAGACTGTCTTGGATTGATTGATTGATTGTACATTGCTTAACGTCCCGACAGCAACAAGGCTTTCTCAGGACGTGCCTGCACTGCTTGTGAAAAAAAACTAAACAGAAAATTGAATGTATGTCGCCAGCCGGTCAAATACATTAAATAAACCTACAACATGGGGCATAAATAAAGCTAAGACCATTTAGCAACACACATCCAATATCAAGAGCTACAGGCAGTGCAGACAGTAGGGAGAGTTTTAAAAAGGCAAATACAGGTGAATGGACAAAGGGTAGACAGAAACACATGCCCCAGAATAGAGAGAAAAACCCACCCTGTGGGGCTGACCAGGGTGACCCTGGGAACTAAAAAATACCTAACCCCACCCAAGTCCCCCAGGGCAGACCCGGGTGGGGGGACTGTCTTGGAGGGCGAGAATCTGAATCCATTGAGAGACACCCACCCCTGGATGCGATCAACGCACAGCTGCAAGCGCCTCTCAAGGGACGCAAGTCCTCGACCTCGTGCACACAAAGCAAAGTCGTCCACAAACAAAGAGCATTCAGAATCATCCTTGACGGCCTTTACAATGTTATTTATTTTAATGCTAAATAAAACAGGAGATAGAATACTGCCCTGCGGGACACCCATCTCCTGTTCAAAGGAGTCGGAGAGGGTGGAGCCCACACGGACATGGAACGACCTGTTGGACAAAAAATTGTGAATAAAAACGGGCAGATGCCCTTTAAAACCCATGTCCGACAAATCAGACATTATACCATGCTTCCAGGTAGTGTCATATGCCTTTTCAAGATCAAAGAAAATTGCATAGACATGCTGCTTGTTGACAAAAGCATCTCGGATAAAAGACTCAAAGCGAACTAGATGGTCAGTTGTACTACGGAAGCGCCGGAAACCGCACTGGAGGTCTGTGATGAGACCCTGTGACTCAAGATGCCACACCAGTTGGGCGTTGACCAAGCGTTCCATAGTTTTACATAAACATGATGTCAAAGCTATTGGCCGGTAGTTGCCCGGGTCGGAAGGATCCTTACCCGGCTTGGGAATTGGCACAACCACAGCCTGGCGCCAAGATGGCGGAAAATGACCGGTTATCCAGATATGGTTAAAGGCCTTGAGAAGTACAAGGAGTGAATCCTCAGGCAGATGTGTTATGAGCTGATAATGGATGGTATCTAATCCAGCAGCAGAGTCAGTACATTTCTGCATGGCTTGCTGCAATTCTGAAAACGTAAAAGGGGCATTATAGTCTTCCAAGTTATCCGATATAAAATCACAAGCACAAGATTCTCGCTTCTCCTTCTCTCTCTGGAAGAAAGGTGAATAATGCTCTGTTGAAGAATTATGGGCAATGGTGGAGGCAAGTAAATTGGCCACAGCCTTTTTATCTGTGACCAAACTGGCACCATCTCTAAGATGGCCGACAGAAGCAGAGCCACCCCTGCCCCTAATTCTTCGAACAGCCTTCCAGACTTTTTGGGACGGAGTCCTAGAAGATAAAGATGAGACGAAGCGTCTCCAGGAAGCACGGCGTTCACGTTTAAAAATATAACGGGCTTTCGCCCGCTGTCTTTTAAAGGTTAAAATATTTGCTTGCGACGGATTACGAAATGCACGTCGCTGAGCAGATTTGCGCATTGTTTGGGCCTTGCGGCACTCTTCATTGAACCATGGTACTCTCGGCTTCCGAGGGAGTGATGTGGAAGTTCTAGGGATGGTTTCACCTGCAACCTCCAACAAAATAGAAGTAAAACAAGAAACAGGTTCTTCAGCTGACATGACCACCTCCTCTGTAAGACGAGACTGACAGAGAGAGGCAAACAGAGACCAGTTAGCTTTCTTGAGATTCCAGCGCCCCACCGGCGAATCCTCCTCACAGCTGACCGATGACAGGACTACTGGGAAGTGGTCACTACCACACAGGTCGTCGTGAACCTTCCAGTCAAAGTCCAGCATGAGAGAAGGATCACACACAGTGAGGTCTAGAACAGAACTAGATCCGGAACCTGAGTTAGAGTATGTAGGTGAGCCATCGTTAAAGACACATAGGTTAAGTTGAGAAAAAACATCTTCTAACATCTGACCTCTGCCATCATAGTGGTCACTACCCCAAAGGTGAGCATGACCGTTAAAATCCCCCATGAGAATAAAGGGAGGGGGCAGTTGATCTACTAAGTGAAAAATATCATTGCTACAGACCCGCAGTGATGGTGGCAGGTAAATACTGCATATGGTTATGGTCTTTTTTAAGGTAACCCGAGCAGCGACAGCCTGAAGACAGGTGTCGATGCTAACGGGGCTACATAAAATTTGGCTACTAATGAGAAGAGCCACTCCACCCGAGCGCCTCTCCGAATCAGAGCCTTTATGTATAACATTAAAACCATTAAAAGACACAGGGTCAGAAGTCTTCAGGTAAGTCTCCTGAAGAGATATGACTGAGGGGTTATAGAACTTGACTAAAAGACGTAATTCCTCAAAGTTAGCTCGAAAACCACGACAATTCCACTGAAGCAAAGAGTCCATGATTAAGTCTGATCTGGGGGTAAGGAGTTTTTCCCCCCTTTTTCCTTTACCTTGGAAGGAGTTGAAGAAACAGAGGGGGGCCAGCTCCCGGGCCTCCTCTGGTTCTTCGGAGAGGAAGGGGGTGGAGCTGCCGCAGCATCAGCAACAACAACTTCCACTCCCTCCATCCGCTCCTCCAGTGCAGCATATTTGTTTTGAAGGGGCACATCTGTGTTCCCCTTCTGGGCCCGTGCGCACAGCGGTCCCATAGATTTCTTAGACTTCTGGTCCTGGGCAGCGTTCCTGCCGCTAGAGTTAGCGGCCTTAGAAGGCTGACCAGAGCCAGAAGCCTTTGGAGTTGACTGACTAACAGGTTTGGGTGGGGGCTGAGGCTTAGGGGCAACAGAAGGCGGCACAACCGGACCGGCAGTGTCCGCCTTCTGCGTTCCCTGGCTCCTTGTCACCACCGGAGGAGGGTTACTCTCCAGGGGCGAGATGAGCCGAGGCTCCGCCCCCAACCAAGAAGTTGGGGTCTGACATGAAAAGTCTTTGGTGGGGCGCTTGCCTGCCACCGCTGCACTAAAAGTATACACTGAGGTGTTAGAGGTTGGGGCAGCCGCAGCTGCACCAGGGCCTTCAACCAGTTTTTTGGCATCCAGAAAGGACAGCCCCTTCTCCACGCGCACCTGCTGAATCTTGCACTCGGATATCCAACGAGGGCATTTCTTATCCGAAGCCATATGCGCCCCCTGGCAATTCACACACAGGGGGGTGGCTGTGCAGGACTCAGCAGAGTGTCCGGGCCTAGTGCAACGGGCGCATGAAGCCTCTGCCTGACGGCATGTCTTCTGCCCATGGCCATACTTTTGGCACTTAAAGCACCGGAGGGGAAGAGGGACGTACTTTTTCACTCTCAGGGAGTAGTAACCTCCCCAGATGGTAGTAGGAGGGGTGGGGGTGCCAAACGTCAGGATGATGGTAGGGAGACGGATCTCCCCACCACCTCGCTTGGAAGCGAAGCGCCTGACGCAAGTCACCCCCTGAGACTTAAGGTTCCTTACAAGTTCATCTTCTGACAGTTCTGCCAAAGCTTGATCTTTGATTACGCCTCTTGACGAATTCATAGTTTTGTGGGGTGTGACTTCCACAGGAGTGTCTCCGATGGAAGAGAGCCCCAGTAGCCCGCTGGAGTGTGCCCGAGTACGGCACTCCACCAGCAAGTCACCAGACCTGAGGCGCTGGGCGTCAGGCCTGCCAACACGGCTCCTGAGGGTCTCCCCCACCAGAAAAGGATGCAGCTTGGTAACTGGTTTCTCCTTCACCTTGCTATGGACAATGAGGAAGCGAGGCCATACGGCCGACGCCTGAGGCGTCGCTTCCTCACAGTCTGAATCACTGTCATGTGCAATGTCGGTGTCTATGCGCCGTTTCTGTGCTAGTTTTGGTTTTTTGGTTTTATCCATATTATATTAGTAGAGATATTCATCCCCCGGGGGTCCCCGCCCGCCACCGAGCCCAACAAGGGAAAGTGCAACTGTCGGCGGGTCTCCAGCCGACGCACAATGGAGACTGCCCGAAAGATATACTCAAGGGGGTAAGCCCGATTGAACCGTTTGAGCCACCGCCTTCTATCACACCGTTGAATGCAGGGGAATACTGGCGTAAAGCACCTAATCAGCAGCAGAAGCTATAGCATGGTGCTCCGTATAGCAACCCGCATGTCAACAGTGGGATAGGTTAGTTAGTTAGTTATTTGGGTTTAACGCCGAGCAACGTGACAAGAGCCGATTGACTAGGCCGGTACGACTAGCCTCCCGTTTAGGTAGAAGTCAAGGCCGAAGTGGAGTGTTGGCACCAGTGAGCCGCAGCCCAAAGGGAACCTCAGCCACCAGGATCCTCTTCTCCCCCGACACGGGTCTCCAAGCACGGCAAACACTTGGGATCCAAAGGACCAAAAAGTCACGAGTATTTTTAAGGACCAATCCAACATGGTACGACCTAGGTTAGCACAGCTCCTTAAAAACCGGACCAGTGAAAAGGCTGAACAACATATCTGCTGACATCAAGTCCTAATCCTGGACAAAGATGGCACCCGTCCGCTAGCCCACTCAGTCAGGGACTGAGCGGACTACCCACCTACGCCACGTGGAGGCCGGTGCCGGGTAGGCGAAAATTTTACTACTGAAAATAGCCCCCCAACTCAACAATATAATGTACCACAAGTGTTTGACGCCCAATGTTATAGAGTGTTTTCTGCCCAGAGGCATTGAAAACAAATATTTGAACAGACAATCATAACCAAGTTAATGTTTATGTCCTGACTTCAGGCTTTTGATAGTATCAAGTGGAGAAATAACTGACAAAGTCCCCATGTGAACTGTGGTGGGATTTTTTATTTATTTATTTTTTGTAAGTAGAGCTGGGCTTCTGTTTGCACAACAGGTTAAAGGGTCTGTAGACCCCCAGGTATAAATTTTAGAGGGTACACAGACCCCCAGACTAGCATTATAGAGGGTCCGCAGATTTATTTAAGAAAAACTGCATCATCAGTATGTTCCTTAAAATAAATTATCCACACCCGGGTCTGCCCTGGGGGACTTGGGTGGGATTAACTACATTTTAGTTCCCAGGGTCACCCTGGTCAGCCCCACAGACAGGGTGTGTTTTTTCTGGGGCATGTGTTTCTGTCTACCCTTGGTCCATTCACCTGTATTTCTCTTTTTAAAACTCTCCCAACTGTCTGCACTGCCTGTAGCTCTTGATATTGGATGTGTGTTGCTAAATGGTCTTAGCTTTATTTAGGCCCCATGGCGTAGGTTTATTTAACGTATTGGACCAGCTGGCGACATACATTCAATATTCTGTTTCTTTTTTTTTTCACAAGCAGTGCAGGCACGTCCTGAGAAAGCCTTGTTGCTGTCGGGACGATAAACAATGTACAATCAATCAATCATTAAAATAAATTATCTCATTTCGCTCTCTCCTCTTTAAATGTGTTGTGACAGTGTGTGTGTGTCCTTTCCATGATCTGATTCTTTAACTGGTGAGCTATCACGCAAAAGCCTGTCTCCCTAGCTCTCTCACACACAGAAAAAAAGATCTCTATTTATTTATTTGTATGATCGTTTGATAATGTATTGTAACAGAGAATATAGCGTTTTCTGCTGAACGCGGCACTGAGATTGACAACCGAAGTGTGACTTGTCTAAACTCTGTGTGTTTGTGTGTGTGCGTGTGTGTATGTGCTGTGTGTGTGTTTGTGTGTGTAAACTGATGTACTTCAAAGTTAGTTTCAACCCGTTTAACCACTCAGAACTGAGACGTGTTTCTCCAATGTTTGCCTAATAACTGTGTACCAGAAGATGGATCGACCACGATTAAAAAAAAACTGACAAACTTATTTCTGTTCAAATTTCTGGACTTGCTTTTTGAGTTTGCCTCAGTGCACATTGCGCATGCCATTCGAGTGCCGTCGAGCTTTAGCCATGGAAATACACTCAGCACAGCCATGGACTCTGAAAACTGTGTCGTAGCGGCGGTGCCACACACGGCCCAGGGGTAGCATTTCTGGTACTGTCGCTTGTCGATGGAGATGGCGATGTCGAAGTGCAACTTTCTTCTTAGCGATTATCAAGATCAGACGGTGCCGGATTAAAGAATCCGAAGCATTCCAGCTCTTCCTTTGCTTTTTTTCCGCCAATCTACAACTTCGTTCTAGATCGAAAGCGAAACGCACGATGCCGTATCCCATAATAGTATGTATGGTGACGTCACAGCAAGTAACGCGTTCAACATGTAGCGCGCACTTTGTAATAACATGCTGACACCACACATAAACTAACAGTTTGCCCGCCCTGTTACACTCGCACGGACGCCGGTGTCGGGTCGATGTTCGGCTGGCGGTTAGCCGTTGGATTGAAAAACGCACGAGCGCGGCACTCGCATTTGGCGAGTGAGTATTTTTTTTTACTCGCCAAATAAAAAATTCACTCGCCATGGCGAGTAAATTACTCGCCATTTTCAGGGCTGGGTGCCAAGACGGCGGAAAATGGCCAGTTCTCCAGATATGGTTAAAGGCCTTAAGAAGTACAAGGAGTGACCTCTCAGGCAGATGCGTTAGGAATTGATAGTGGATGGTATCTAGGCCAGCAGCAGAGTGATTACATTTCTGCAAGGCTTGCTGCAATTCTGATAATGTAAAAGGGGCATTATAGTCTTCTGAGTTATCGGACTTAAAATCACAAATACGACTCTCGCTTCTCCTTCTCTCTCTGGAAGAAGGGTGAATAATGCTCTGTTTAACCTTTAGCACGCTGGTGGCGACATTTGTCGCCAGCCGCCATCTTGCTTCATTATCGGATGGCGACATATGTCGCCACCGCGTGGTCTGTTCGATTGATTGTACATTGCTTAACGACCCGACAGCAACAAGGCTTTCTCAGGACGTGCCTGCACTGCTTGTGAAAAAATAAAAAATAAACAGAACATTGAATGTATGTCGCCAGCCGGTCAAATACGTTAAATAAACCTAACACATGGGGCCTAAATAAAGCTAAGACCATTTAGCAACACACATCCAATATCAAGAGCTACAGGCAGTGCAGACAGTAGGGAGAGTTTTAAGAAGGCAAATACAGGTGAATGGACAAAGGGTAGACAGAAACACATGCCCCAGAATAATCGAAATCGGCTATGGTAAACACACTAGGTTGCTATGAAGCCTTTGCAAAGGATTGTGGGTGATTGTAAATGAGGCTTGCTTCCGTTTTATATCGGCCATCTTGCTAACTTCGAGTGCGTTTGATTGATTCGAATTTTCTAAGCGAGAGTTTGTTCTGACGGCTTCATTTTGACAAAAGATGACCGATGAGGAGTTAGAAGCATTCATCAAGGAATACTTTTATGGAGTCAGATTCCGATGATGAAGACTTTCTTGGCTTTTTGCCAGAAGACTTGAGATCGAGGGTGGGTGGGTGGGAGATGGTGGTGTTGGGCAGAGGAGCGATTCTGAATCGAGTGCTAGTGAACGCGGAAACGGTGCGTAGTAAGCATTGATTATTATTATTATTATTTTTTTTTTTTTTAGGATAATAACACAGATAACACAGTTTTAAGAATTGTGGCATAATCTTGATTCATTTATTTACGTACATGCCAAATTCCACAACCATACATAGAAAAATGAAAAAGTTGTAGGCTTTTGAAGTAAGTAGGGTAGCATTGGGTTTAGCCCACTCAAAAAGAATGCAGTTGCAGGGAAAAGAACTGCCAGCGGAAAGCAGAGTGCTAAAGGTTAAGAATTATGGGCAATGGTGGAGGCAAGCAAATTGGCCACAGCTTTTTTATCTGTGACCAAGCTGGCACCATCTCTAAGATGGCCCACAGAAGCCGAGCCACCCCTGCCCCTAATTCTTCGCACAGCCTTCCAGACTTTCTGGGACGGAGTCCGAGAAGTTAAAGATGAAACGAAGCATCTCCAGGAAGCACGGCGTTCACGTTTAAAAATGTAACGGGCTTTCGCCCTCTGTCTTTTAAAGGTGAAAATATTCACTTGCGACGGATTACGGAAA
The DNA here is from genome assembly GCA_036245525.1 of Semisulcospira habei. Lineage (NCBI taxonomy): Eukaryota > Metazoa > Mollusca > Gastropoda > Semisulcospiridae > Semisulcospira > Semisulcospira habei. The sequence goes on along the minus strand of BTPG01000008.1, from coordinate 21,760,103 downwards.
GCACGTCGCTGAGCAGTTTTGCGCGCTTTTTGGGCCTTGCGGCACTCTTCATTGAACCATGGTACTCTCGGCTTCCGAGGGACTGATGCGGAAGTTTTAGGGATGGTTTCAGTCGCTACGTCCAACAAAATAGTAGTAAAAGAAGAAACAGGTTCTTCAGCTGACATGACCACCTCCTCTGTAATACGAGACTGACAGAGGGAGGTGAACAGAGGCCAGTTAGCTTTCTTAAGATTCCAGCGCCCCACCGGTGGGTCCTCCCCACAGCTGACCGATGACAGGACTACTGGGAAGTGGTCACTACCACACAGGTCATCGTGAACCTTCCAGTCAAAGTCCAGCATGAGACTGAGAGAAGGATCACACACAGTGAGGTCTAGAACAGAACTAGATACTGAACCTGGGTTAGAGTAAGTAGGTAAGCCATCATTAAAAACACATAGGTTAAGTTGAGAAAAAACATCTAACATCTGACCTCTGCCATCATAGTGGTCACTACCCCACAAGTGAGCGTGACCATTAAAATCTCCCATGAAAATAAAGGGAGGGGGCAGCTGATCTACTAAGTTAAAAATATCATTACTACAGACCCGCAGGGATGATGGCAGGTAAATACTGCATATGGTTATGGTCTTCTTTAAGGTAACCCGAGCTGCAACAGCCTGAAGACAGGTGTCAACACTAACGGGGCTACATAAAAGCTGGTTGCTAATGAGAAGAGCCACTCCACCCGAGCGTCTCTCCGAATCAGAGCCTTTATGGACAGCAAGAAAACCATTAAAGGAGACAGGGTCAGAAGTCTTCAGGTAAGTCTCCTGAAGAGATATTACTGAGGGGTTATAGGACTTCACTAAAAGGTGTAATTCTTCAAAGTTGGTGTGAAAACCACGACAATTCCACTGAAGCAGAGAGTACATGGTTAGGTTTTACGCGGAGGGGAACACTTCTTTCCCCCCTTTTCCTGTGCTTTGGAAGGAGCTGAAGAAACAGAGGGGGGTCGACTCCCGGGCCTCCTCTGGTTCCCAGGAGATGAGGAGGGAGGAGTTAGTTATTTGGGTTTAACGCCGAGCAGGCAACTAAGGCCATCTCACGGCGGGAAGGTTAAAAATCTGGTCAGCCAGACTAAAAGAAAGGTCTTAAGACATGATGTAAATATACCTTAAAAATATATCAGGCTAAGAGGAGGGAGGACCTGCCGCAGCACCAGCCACAACAACTTCCACCCCCTCCATCTGCTCCTCCAATGCAGCATATTTATTTTGGAGGGGGACATCAGTGTCCCCCTTCTGGGCCCGTACGCACAGCGGTCCCGTAACTTTCTTAGACTTCTGGGCCGGGGCAGCATTCCTGACGCCAGAGTTGGCGGCCCTAGAAGGCTGACCAGAGCCAGAAGTCTTTGTAGTAAGATTGGCAGGCTTGGGTGGGGGCTGAGGCTTAGGGGCAGCAGAAGGCGGTGCCACCAGACCTGTATCGTCCGCCCTCTGCGTTCCCTGGCTCCTCGTCATCACCGGAGGAGGGTTATTCTCCAGCGGCGAGAGGATCCGAGGCTCCGCCCCCAACCAAGAAGTTGGGGTTTGACAAGAGAAGTCTTTGGTGGGGCGCTTGCCTGCCACCGCAGCACTAAAAGTATACACAAAGGTGTTATTTGAGTTTGGCTCAGCCTCAGCTGCACTAGGGCCATCAACCAGTTTTTTGGCGTCCGCAAAGGACAGCCCCTTCTCCACACGCACCTGCTGAATCTTGCACTCGGATATCCAACGAGGGCACTTCTTGTCCGAAGCCATATGTGCCCCCTGGCAATTCACACACAGGGGGATGGCTGTGCAGGACTCAGCAGAGTGTCCGGGCTTAGTGAAGTGGGCGCATAGAGCCTCTGCCTGGCGGCATGTCTTCTGCCCATGGCCATACTTTTGGCACTTAAAGCACCGGAAGGGGAGAGGGACGTACTTTTTCACTTTTAGGGACTAGTAACCTCCCAGATGGTAGGAGCGGTGGGGGTGCCAAACGTCAGGATGATGGTAGGGAGATGAATCTCCCTACCACCTCGTTTGAAAACGAAGCGCCTGACGAAGGTCACCCCCTGTGACTTAGGGTTCCGTACAAGTTCATCTTCAGATAGTTCGGCCAATGCTTGATCTTTAATCATTCCTCTAGAAGAATTCATCGTTTTGTGGGGAGTGACCTCCACTGGAGTGTCTCCGATAGAGGAGAGCCTCAGTAGCCCATTAGTAAATGAAGAGGAGGCGGTCACCACAGAGCAGCAGTGGAAGGCAGTTAGAGAGGCGCTGAACTCAACCTGCAAAGACACTGTAGGGTTCAGGAAACACCACCACAAGGACTGGCTGTCGGCACAGACCTTGAAGAAGATAGAAGCGAGGAAGCAGAAGAAAGCAGTGGTCAACAACAGTCGCACGAGAGCAGCCAAAGTAAGGGCACAGGGGGAATACTCGGAAGCCAACCGCGAGGTGAAGAGGAGTATCAGGGCAGACAAGAGGGCCTACACAGAAAGCCTGGCAGCAGAGGCAGAAAAGGCAGCAGGCAGCGGCAACATGAAACAGCTCTACGACATTACCAGAAGATTGTCGGGTAAGTATGGCCATACAGAAAGGCCAGTAAAAGACAAAGAAGGCAAGCCTATTGCAGACAGAGCAGACCAACTCGACAGATGGGCCGAGTATTTTGAAGAGTTACTGAACAGACCTAGCCCACCCGACCCCCCCGACATCCAGCCGGCAGAGACCGACCTACCCATCAGCTGTGACAGACCCAGCCGGGAAGAGATCAGAAAAGCAGTGGCATTTTTGAAGAATGGCAAAGCAGCAGGGCCAGATGGCATCCCAGCGGAGTCTCTGAAAGCAGACCTAGAGACAACAGTTGAGATGCTGTACCCACTGTTTGGAAAGATCTGGGAAGAGGAGGTGATGCCGGCTGACTGGAAGGAGGGGTACCTAATCAAGCTTCCCAAGAAAGGCGACCTCAGCAAGTGTTCCAACTACAGAGGAATCACCTTGCTGTCAGTACCAGGAAAGGTCTTCAACAGGATCATCCTAGAAAGAATGAAGAGCTCCGTTGACCCCCAGCTGAGAGACCAGCAAGCAGGATTCAGGAAGAACCGATCATGTACAGACCAGATCGCCACTCTCCGCATCATCGTGGAACAGTCTCTGGAGTGGAGCTCCCCGCTGTACGTCAACTTTGTGGATTATGAGAAAGCATTTGACAGCGTGGACCGAGAGACTCTGTGGAAACTCCTACGACACTACGGTGTACCCACAAAGCTCGTCCGCCTGATCAAGAGCAGCTATGATGGCATGACATGTCGCGTGATCCACGAAGGGCAGTTCACCAGAGAGCTCCAGGTCAGAACTGGTGTCAGGCAGGGGTGTCTGCTGTCTCCGTTCCTCTTCCTACTGGCCATAGACTGGGTCATGAAGATGACCACAGAGCACAGACGAAGTGGAATACAGTGGACACTGTGGACACAGCTTGACGACCTCGATTTTGCAGACGACTTGGCATTACTGTCCCACACTCATCAACAAATGCAGGACAAGACCACGAGGCTTGCTGACATCTCGTGCCAAGTGGGCCTCACCATTCACAAACAGAAAACAAAGACAATGAGGCTGAACGCAACCAGGGAAGAACCAGTCTTGCTTGCTGGCACCCCGTTGGAGGAGGTGGAGTCCTTCACCTATCTCGGGAGCATCATAGACAAAAAAGGCGGCACTGATGCAGATGTCAGAGCACGAATCGGTAAAGCCAGAGCAGCCTTTCTCCAGTTGAAAAAAGTATGGAGTTCCAGAGAGCTGTCACAACACACCAAAGTCCGGATTTTCAACTCCAACGTAAAAGCAGTTCTCCTATATGGAGCAGAGACATGGAGATTGACAAAAACCACAGTCAACAGAGTACAGACCTTCATGAACAGTTGCCTTAGAAGAATTTTGAAAATCCACTGGCCAGAGAAGATCAGCAACGTCAGACTCTGGGAGAGAACAGAGCAGATAACAGCAGAGAATGAAATTGGGCGAAGAAGATGGGGATGGATCGGTCACAGTCTGAGAAAGCCAGCTTCCAGTATCACTAGGCAGGCATTGTCATGGAACCCCCAGGGAAAGAGGAAAAGAGGTAGGCCGAGAAACTCCTGGCGTCGAGACCTCCAAGCAGACATCAAGAGACTGGGAACCACCTGGAGTAGAATCGAAGGAGAAGCACAGGACAGGAGTTGCTGGAGGTCTCTCGTCGACGGCCTATACCCGGGTAGGGGTGACAGGCGTAAGTAAGTAAGTAAGTCAGTAGCCCATTGAAGTGTGCCAGGGTACGGCAGAATCCTCGGGATGCAGGCTGAGTACAGACCTGCCAACCCCTACACGGCTATGGGAGTAGTATTTTGGACAAGTGGGAGTAGTTTTGGAAAGTCAAGAGTAGTTTAACGCGCAAGTTGCTAAGGTGGTAATGCTTTATTCAGTTCAGATAAACAGGCCATTGCATCATATAGTGTGCGATGTCAAACATATCTTTACACACAAATGAACCATATGAGTTCACCCTTGAAACAGTTGAACGGATTAAGTTCAACAAATCCACAGAAAACCTGTGATACCTACTCATACTCATAGTGTTTAAAAAAGGACACAGACATCAAATCTCTACCTCCTTTGAAGTGACCAAAGGGATATCTAAATGACACCCTGAAAACAGGGGGAGAAGGAGAGTGGAGAAAATAAAAGGTGGAGGGGAAGGAGAAAGGAAAGGTGAAAAAGGGAGGAAAAAAAAAAAAATAGCGCAATGATGGAAAATTGTCCGACACGAAAGTTGAACCTCACAAACACTAGGGATACAACTCTATGCAAGCATCCTACCGAAAGTGAGCCAACGACCTACTGTGACAAGTCAGTAGGAAAGCCCTAGAGCCATCAATCCTCATCCCCAGCCAATACGGGGAATAGGATTAACCTTTAGCACGCTGGTGGCAACATTTGTCGCCAGCCGCCATCTTGCTTCATTATCAGATGGCGACATATGTCGCCACCGCGTGGTCTGTTCGAAATCGGCTATGGTAAACACACTAGGTTGCTATGAAGCCTTTGCAAAGGATTGTGGGTGATTGTAAATGAGGCTTGCTTCCGTTTTATATCGGCCATCTTGCTAACTTTGAGTGCGTTTGAGCGATTTGAATTTTCTAAGCGAGAGTTTGTTCTGACGGCTTCATTTTGACAAAAGATGACCGATGAGGAGTTAGAAGCATTCATCAAGGAATACTTTTATGGAGTCAGATTCCTATGATGAAGACTTTCTTGGCTTTTTGCCAGAAGACTTGAGATCGAGGGTGGGTGGGTGGGAGATGGTGGTGATGGGCAGAGGAGTGATTCTGAATCGAGTGCTAGTGAACGCGGAAACGGTGCGTAGTAAGCATTGATTATTATTTTTTTTTTTTTTAAAGGATAATAACACAGTTTTAAGAATTGTGACATAATCTTGATTCATTTATTTACGTACATGCCAAATTCCACAACCATACATAGAAAAATTCATTTTTCTTTAAAAGGTATTTTTTCGAAAAATACTTACCAATGACATGACTGAATGGGGAAGTGTCTACTACTTACTCATTCTAGCCTAAGAGCCAGTTGTGTTAAAACACAACCCGGGAGGCACTCGGGGAACCCCGAGGGGACAAAGAGTTGTCTCCCTATACCCACCACCCGGAAGCCGGGTACCCATAATCCCTCAGTCAGGATACTTAGCGCACCAGCGGCAAGCGGGGCAGGTGGGAGGGTCGTTTGAGTCATGTCATCGGTAAGTATTTTTCGAAAAAATACTTTTTAAAGAAAAATGAATTTGTTTCTTAAAAAACATTACCGATGACATGACTGAATGGGAGAATTGCGAATAGGAGGTGGGTGCCGCGCTCCACCACACCTAAGGGCCCAAGGGCCGTCCTCCCTAATGCAAACTCCTGACGACCCTAGGTAGGTGAATACCTACGGCGCTGAGGCGCCAGGAGGGAGTTGTGCCCCCTGCAAAAAGGGGCCCCCACCAGAGCGAGGAGTCTCGCTGGCCTGGCAGAACTCTGCGATCGAGGCGGGCGAAGTCATACTGCCCGCCAGCCTCAAGTAGCCACGAAGTGTAAGACAGTACAGTCCCTGATGAAAGTGACGTTCGTGGCCATGCAAGTGCCTTGATAACGTAACTGTAGCCTCTAACCTCCCTGAGGGAGGGGTCCTGTAATTCAGAACGTATGACTGAGCGTAGCCAGGAAGAACGTCCGGCCTGTAGCATCAGTGGTGCCGGCACCGGCAAAGAGGCGAGTGCGTCCGTAGCGAACGGCTATGTGGTAGGCACACGTGAGGCTTGTACAGGGATTTGCTACGTGGTCTCCTGGTGGAATAGCGCCCCGTAAGCGGGCGCCAGGTGAACCCGTGGACCAAGGCGCGGCGGTCCAGGCAAGGTATGGTCCGAGAGGAGCTGTACGTAATGGTTCCCTCGAACTGTAGGCAGACCGGGCGAGTCGTAGCTCCTGAAGCTCGTAAACCAATCCACCATGGTAACATCCCCAGGCGCCGCATGGCTGCAAGGGCAAGAAGTAGCATGCGATGACTCCTCACGAGGGGAGTCGACAGGAGGCTCTGGACGAGCGCGTGTAAGTCTCTCCGAACCGGGCTCTGAGGAGAGGCGGGTTATCTGCCGGCAAGTGGACCCCCAGCAGGATCCCGGCGGCTTACTTGGAGACGAGTGGGTACTGAGATTGGACGTGGGACGTCGCCAAGCGCGACTCTCTGAACTGGGCTCTGTGAGGCGAGTTCTCTGCTTCTCAAAGCTGTGTCCGGGCTCGCTCCGTCCAGGTAGCGGCCTCGTCGGTCAAAACCCCCACCCTGTGCCCTAGTCCACTGAAATCGTTGTGGAGAGCCTCCACAGGATCATCCTGGTCTCATGCGCTGATCCTCCGAAGGTGTCCTGGTGCATTCCGTGTGTAGCCACTGGTCCCACCGGGGAAGACTGGCCCAGATCTACCGTCGGTCCAGGTAGCGTCACGTACAGAGGGAGTTGAAGTTCTTTCCCCAAGCACCAGGGTAGGGGGTACTCACTGGTCAGAGGATCGCCAGCTGCCCTGATCCTGGAAGTACACCTCCGCTGTCGCGTTGTCGGAGAGGAGAAGCTCCTGTGACCTATCCTTCCTCCCACGAGCAGAAGGTGGTCTAGTAGTCCGCGTCGGATCCAAGCTAAGCACGCTCTTGTCCGCGAAGTCCGAAGGTCGGAGGGTTGGGCCTCGAGAAGAATCACGGAAGTAGGAAGCGTAGCTTGAGCAGCCGGGCTTAGAGACGCCCAATGTGCGTAGATCCGACTCCGTGTAGTGGCTAGGTCCTCCGCCACGAGCACAGCCAAGCGGTATACCACCTGTCCGAAGCCCGGCACCCCCTGGGTGCCCAACAAGAGTTGTCGAGATGGTTAGACGTCAGGGAGAAGGGGCTGCGCCTTGGTTCCCCAGTGTCCACGATGGATGAGAACCCCCAGTGAGTCAGGTGGCAATGCCGGGCAACTTCCGCAGCAGGGCGGCGGCGATGAGCTTGGATGTCCCGTCCAGCGCCGGCCGCGTGTTCATCCGCGCAGAAGAAACGGTCTGACGGAACTGCAGCACTGGAAGCCGAAGACGAGGGAGAGGAGAACGGCTGAGACGTCCGAGCCACCAGTCCGAGGGGTTGTCAGCCGTCAAACTCAGGGTGTCGAAGTCCCGCTGTCTGGAACCGGCGACCGAGGAGGGCGACGAGGGCTCCGAGGGAAGGAACCTGCTGACGGCGAACCGCAGAGGTCGAAGACTCCCTCCGAAGGGGAGAGCAAAGACGGAGCGACGCGGCGAGGGTCTCCTGAGAGCCGAAGGCGGGTCCCGACGAGGAGAACGGCTGCGACGAGGAGGAACGGAACGGAGAGGACGAGGGAAGGGGAAGTGGCCGGTCGATGGGAAGAGGAACGGGACGAACGGGAGTCCGAACGAGATGGGGAACGCGAAGAAGGCGAAACCCGTCTGAGTCGAGGGAGACCTGATCCGTCGAACGCTGAGAGGAGAAGGTCCTCCTTCGATCTTGCGAAGCAGAGTGGTAACGGTGAGTAGAATCCCGGCGCCTACGATCTTCGCCAATAGGAGGCTCCGTACAAGTGCATGTAAGTCTCTGTGAACCAGGCTCTTGGGAGAGGCGGGTTGCTTGCCGGCAAAGGGACCCCTGCGGCCAGAGACGAGTGGGGAATGAACCAGGCTCTTGGGAGAGGCGGGTTTCTGAGCACTAACCGTTGAAAACTCAGTACATCTTCTGTGTTGGATCAAGTTGGCCTCGCACATCCCGTGCCGGGGGCACAGCGAAAGGCGTCTCGGTAATCTCCCAGCACCCGAGCGGGAAGGTCCTCCTATGATCTTGCGAGGGAGAGCGATAACGTCGAGTAGAATCCCTGTGTCTACGCTCTTCACAACCAGGAGGCTCCGGACGAGTGCGTGTATGTCTCTGAACCAGGCTCTTGGGAGAGGCGGGTTTCTTGCCGGCCAGGGGACCCCCAGCGGAATCCCGGCGGCTTCCTCAGAGACGAGTGGGGAACGACGGTGGAGGAGGGACGCCACGAGCGTCCCACCAAACCAGGCTCTTGGGAGAGGCGGGTTATTTCCACCAGCTGTGTCCCGGCGCGCTCTCTAACGGAGGCGGTCTTGACGGTCGAACTCCCACTTTGTGCACTAATCCCTCGATTACTCAGTGGCGTTTTCTGTGTCGGATCCAGTTGGTCTCGCACGTCCGGTGTCAGGGGCACAGCGGAAGGCGTCTCGGCAATCTTCAAGTACCCGACAGGGTAGGAGGCTCCCTCCTATAAGTTCCAGAGATTAGACCATCGCAGCTCCGGCCAGGTAGCACAGACGTCACAAGTGTGGTCGGAAGCACACCCAGCGCACAGGAGACAGACTGTATGGATATCCGACGGCCACTGGAAGCCTCCGCATCGTTTGCAGGTCACCAGTAGGCCAATGCAACACACCAAACCTGAGGTGGCCTGGAACTGTGTCGATAGTAGTCTCCACTTCCTTGGAGACGAGCATCCTTACTAGAGTCCCTGGACGTGCACGTGAATGTCTCTGAGCCGGGCTCCGAGGGAGGCGGGCTTTCTTGCCGGTAAGGGGGACCCCCAGCGGGATCCCGCGGGCTTTCTTGGAGACCAGTGGGACCGATAGTGGACATGGCTTCTTGGAAGGCTTAGTCCGGGCGTGCTCCCTCCTGGAAGCGGCCTCATCGATTCAGGCCCACTTCGTGCACTAGTCCACTGAATCCGGTGTGTAGCTTCCCACAGGGACGTCCTGGTCTCAAGCGACCGGTGCCAAGGATACGTTGGATGGCGTATCCACATCCTGCGCATAGGAGACCCGACCTAGTGGTTGTCCGACGGCCACCGGCACATCTGCCTTGCGTGAAGGACGTCAGCATGCCCCTCTTCATCGGGGCGGAACGGGATCCTTCAAGCACCAACAGCATAGGTCGCTCCCGCCTGCAGACGCTTCAATGCTGCCATCTGCGCTGCTGAGGCCAGGTGACACAATCATTCCAATGTGGTAGGAGGCACCTCCCGTGTCGGAAGACAGGCCTAGTCCCCAATGGGCGCTGCCTGGACATGAAGAACACACCTACCAGTAGCAGCCGGGCTGGTGCTTACAGCCGAGAAGCTGCTTGTCCTCTCCAGGTGGTAGTGTACTGCAACGTCCTAAGAAGTCGGACGTGTGCGTAATTGTCTTACCGAGCGGGCCTTGCCAGAGGCTGTTCATGTGCGCTCCCCCTGGCAGCGGCCTCCACAATCCACGCTCGCGCACTAGTCGTGACATCCGGTGTGGCTTCTCCCCCATGTCAGTCCGTTGTCGTGCGGAAAACCCGCGGTGTCCGGAAGGCGCCTAAACCGGTGCCGATCGCTTGCAACGCAAGCATGGTCAGCGGGGCAACCGGTGCAGTGGCGAAAGACCCCTGGGGGCTGAACTAGCCACTGTCATCTGTGTGAATGGGTAGCACATCCCTGCAACAGATAACACACCCGAAGGCCTGCGGGCGGGTCCTGTGGGACTAAGCCACGAAAGGCAGCCTTCGTAACAACGAAACACACAAGCACCAACGCGGGGTAACAGACTGTCAAGCCTGCACGCCGGCAGTGCAGCAAGAAGGTCGACTCACTGCCATCAAGCACTAAGGTGAGCAACCAACATATGTAGCTAAAGTCAAACATGTCATGACAGAAGCGAGGTACCAAACTGCACGCCTACAAATAGCCATGCATGCAGTAAGCAAGTAGGCCCACCACCGCCAAGCGCTAAGGCGAGGGAACAACATATGTACACAAAAGACGAATACGTCATGACAGAAGCAAGGTACCAAACTGCACGTCTGCAATCTAGCAGTGCAGTAACGAGGTAGATTCACCGCCGTCAAGCGCTAAGGTGAGCAACAACATATGTACCAACCCCTGTCATAAAAGGAGTCAGGCCCCAAACATTACTAAGGGTGACCGCGTGTGGAAAAAACCAACACCGGCCGCATGCTGTACAACTTAATACGCAATGACAACCAAGACAAGAAAACATCTGGGGCAGTAAATCACCACTTTATGTGGACATGTCACGCGGGGCCCGCCCAGCCAAGGAGCGTGAACCCCCAACCTGCCCGCCGAACGTATATCCACTCTCTAAGGTACGTGAGCACTTGTCCACAGCGTATGCCTGCGTAAGCGAGTGTGCGCTTAAATTCATCACCCGCTAGCGAAAACAGAAAAGGGGCCAGAACAGGCGCTGGTACCGAACAAACTACGCGATGACAAGGCGTGACCCAAGCCGTGCCACCCAGCCAATCAGGCCATGGAGTAAAAGAATTCTCCACACCCAAGGTACAAATGCGTAGGAAACTTCGCTACGATTCACCGAAGGTGAGTGGGCGCGCCATTACAGTGAGAAGAAGACGAAAAACTTCGTACCTGCACAAACCAGTGCCCAGCCCGGGAACCGGCCGAGGGTCAACCCCGCTACCTTACCTCTCCGCCAAAGGGGAACGGGGGAGACGTCCAAAACTCGCCTGGCACGACCGGCGAAGCTCACCGGACAGCTCACCAGAGGTCGAAGCGTAGGCGCTAAGCAGTGGGGACGAGAAAGCCACGCAGCAGCACAGGCAGGGCCGATGAACGATCCTATCTCCCGCTTCTTCATTCCAACAGCCAGTCCGAACCCGAGAACCGGTCAAAAAAACCAAAGTCCGTAGGCTAGAGCCGAGCGCAAGACGACCGAATCGTACGCCTAAGTAGACTAGACTGGGGGATTATGGGTACCCGGCTTCCGGGTGGTGGGTATAGGGAGACAACTCTTGGTCCCCTCGGGGTTCCCCGAGTGCCTCCCGGGTTGTGTTTTAACACAACTGGCTCTTAGGCTAGAATGAGTAAGTAGTAGACACTTCCCCATTCAGTCATGTCATCGGTAATGTTTTTGAAGAAACAAATTAAAAAGTTGTAGGCTTTTGAAGTAAGTAGGGTAGCGTTGGGTTTAGCCCACTCAAAAAGAACGCAGTTGCAGGGAAAAGAACTGCCAGCGGAAAGCAGAGTGCTAAAGGTTAAACGGAGATCGAGATACGTGCAGCAGAACGCTACACTAAATTTTCATCTCCACGGTTTGGTCCGCTGACGATGAGGAGTACCGGCATTTCAAAGCAAAACGTCCTCAAAACACACATGAACTAGACATAAAAATTCAGACTGACTTGTGTCGCTCCATTGATTGATTGATTGATTGTACATTGCTTAACGTCCCGACAGCAACAAGGCTTTCTCAGGACGTGCCTGCACTGCTTGTGAAAAAAAACAACAACAGAACATTGAATGTATGTCGCCAGCCGGTCAAATACGTTAAATAAACCTAACACATGGGGCTAAATAATGCTAAGACCATTTAGCAACACACATCCAATATCAAGAGCTACAGGCAGTGCAGACAGTAGGGAGAGTTTTTAAAAGGCAAATACAGGTGAATGGGCAAAGGGTAGACAGAAACACATGCCCCAGAATAGAGAGAAAAACCCACCCTGTGGGGCTGACCAGGGTGACCCTGGGAACTAAAAAATACCTAACCCCACCCAAGTCCCCCAGGGCAGACCCGGGTGGGGGTTGTGTCGCTCCAGTGTGTATGGCCAGCCGATAAACAGGCCATTGCATCATATAGTGTGCGATGTCAAACACATCTTTACACATCGATTCCGGCTCCTTTCTCTTTAGCTTGGTTGTTTGGTTAATTCGGATTTAACGTCCACAGCACCGAGGTGATCATGGACGGCCCTGACGGGCGGGTTATGGGGGACGGAAATCTATTGCCTATGGAGTACGACCTGAACACTGATCAACTCAGGCGCACTCCAACTGTGCCACTTTGATTTACCAGGACCTTTCAACGTACATGTTATTGAACAAATCCGTTTTTCCCCCTGGATTGTGAGTTCAGCTACTGGGGCCGGGACGGGATTGGAACCCACGACCCGGCGATTCCCTTCGCTCTCCTGCTCCGACGTTTAACCGCCCGAGCTATTTTGGACTCTTTCTCTTCAGCATGGTTCAGACCGTCGTTTATCCGACGCACTTTCTGAATAAAATGATGCACGCTGGGAAACCCGGAAGTTCGCTCCGCTCATTCTCATTGGCCCCAACCGCATGTTCTTACCGACTACAAACCGAAAACACAAAATTTGGGGGGGGGGGGGGGGGGGGTGTATTTTTTTCTTCAGCGTAGAATTTCATTAATGACCGTAGTAGCGTAGTATTGGGAACGGTGGCGTAGGAAAATACGGCGACAGCGTAGTGGTTGGCAGGTCTGCGAGTACATCGACACCATCCCTCCAAACAGAACCCCCAGGCGGGCGGGGGGGGGGGGGCACATGAAGGGCCGGAAGGGGGCCGCGCGGATGGGACAGTAAGACGGACCAGAGGGCCAGGAGCGGCCGCACTCTCCACCCGCCGGGCTACGAGGCCCGGAAGGAGGGAGGCGTAACTAACGCTCACTTGAGGTCGGTCGGCGGGTCGAGGGGTGGCGAGGCAGCTGCGAGCCGTCTTGAGACCAGCGAAGAGGGGAGGCGCCACGTCGGAAGCCGAAGTGGCTACGGTCTGGGCAGCGAGGCCGTACGGCGCCGGAGCGGGTGTCCCTGGAGAGAGGGCTGCGGCTCGGAAGAGCGACGTCCCCCGCCGGTATGGACTAGCGTCGGAGAACAGAGAAGGTTGTCCACGCAGGCACTGTGTGCGACAGTCCGTCTGTGTGTGCCTGTGAGATGCGCTGAGCGAGGCCTGCGCTCCACCCGCCGACACGGAGGGAGGGGGGCGTAACCAACGCTCACCTGAGAGGTTGGTCGGTGGGGCGAGGCAGCCGCGAGCCAAGACCGCCACGTCGGAAGCCAAAGCGGCTATGGTCCAAGGAGCGAAGCCATACGGCGCCAGAGCGGGTGTCCCTGGAGAGAGGGCTGCGGCTCAAAGAGAGATGGCGCGACGCCACCTGCCGATCCAGACAAGCGCCAGGCGGCGGGGGGGGGGGGGGGGGGGGGGGGGGGGGGGGGGGGGGTTTGAGAGGCAAGAGCCCCAGAGTCAAACTACTCGTGGGGTGCGACACAACAGAGGCCGCAGGGGGGACCCCATGCTGCGCCTGGGAATGCCTTTGTAGTGCAGTAGGAGTGCCCCAGGTCTCCAGGTGGCTTGATCCAGCTGGGAGGGGCAGTCCTGATCACTGTCCCAACCCAGAACCGAGCAGGAGGAAACAGGCGACGGGCGAGCACTGAGGTCAGAGGCGGAAAATCTCCAGCGAGATGCAAGGCCCACAATATCTGCGGGCAGCCGGAAGGCACTGGAGCGGACGTCACACTGGCAGAGGGGTGCAAGTCTGCCGGCGCTCGGCCACGTAAGTGAGACCCTGCAGGCCGGTCGCAGCGGGAAAATTCCCATAGCCGAGACCACTGTCACTCCTTCCACGATGAGCACATGTGACACGTAAGGGAAGAGGAGCAGTCAGACCAGGGTAGACACAGAGCGTGGGTGTCGCTCGGCCATTGAAACCCCAAGCAGCCTGCGTAGGTATGTAACTGCGCACTGCAACAGAAATGGGACCTGTGAAAGGACAGGCTGCGCCCAATTCGTCTCATTTTTGCCTTTCATTGTTAAAAAAAAAAACGTGACATCGACTGGGCCCGAACCCGGGTTACTAGCGTGCCGAGAAAGTACGCACCACAGCACTATTGTGACTGTCTTTCTCGTAACAACGGGCTCACAGTAAAATTCGAAAGCACTAAGTACAGGCGCCAGGGGCAGCCCACTCGAGTCAGGCCGGAGCCGGTCGGAACCGGCGGCTCAGGCATCACTCGAGACCTTACCTCATGGCAGCCACGTCGGGAAACAAAGGGGCTCAGAAAGGAGGCTGGCTGGACTACACGACCACAATCCCAGAAAGCACAAGAGAAATCCAAGCAAAGGCATGTGGTAAATCCAAGCCGAAAACGGTACGTCTGTTCGCTAGGAATAGGTACTGGCAGGGCTCGCCGCTGACCATCCGCAGCGGCGCCGCAACACGCATTTTACTCATCTTTGAAACAGCGATTGTACTAACAAAATGCTCGCGTACTGCAGTCAAATGCATACAACAATAAAGTTAAGCTATTTCTCTTTTTAAAAATGTCTTTCTTATTAATGGGAGTGCAGCAATGATCTGCGATTTTTTAAAAAACGCACCCTCAGGCCTGAACGCGCTGTGTTGGCAACTGTACCGCGCGAACCTAAAATCAACCCCCTCGGGAAAACGACCTGCTACTCCTCTCCATGCAAGCTACACATCTAAAAATAGCACAATGCTATTGACCGAGTTCAGACCTACACATTGATATAAAGAAGTGTAATATTTTATTAAATTTAGCCCAGTAATAGATTTTTTGAAAAAAATAAATGCAATTTTCAATGTGATTTTCGAAAAATAACCCCTAGAAGGCTATACTTTTTGGAAAGCACATGTTTTTCTCTTTAATTTTGACGAATCAGAAACGCGATAGCTTCAACGGAGAAGAGTAGCTTTGTCAAAAAGCGAGCCATCTCATTGGCCATTTCGCTTTCGTGTTATTCACAATGGCAGCCATGGCGTGCGACGAACACACGACGGTTTTGAGCAATCTCCAGCGTGATCTAGGTAAGAAATGCGTTTTTGTTTGCTTGATAATGGTTCTACAATGTGTTATTGTGACTTATCTATGATTTGGGTAATGTTTGTGCGATAATTTGACGTAATGTGCATATTTCCACACCGGCCGTGGTCGGTTTTGTTCGAAGCCACAACCGCGTGCGGTGTGTGATACATCAGTCACAACAGTAGCAGAGGTGCCTACCCCTCTTAGACCATTTTGTGTAATGGGCTGCTTAAAAATGTGTATTTTGTGTAATCATTTCAGCGCAACACGCAACGAAAAAAATACACCACAGCAAACAAATTAAAAATAAAGACATTTATCCACACTATTACTGTATTAGCTATTTTATTCACACAATATCAGGTATCGCTGTAGCAAGCTTGGGTTTGAAGTTGTGAATAGTATTTGCGAAAAAAAACTTTTTTTTAGGTAAAAATATGGTAATTTGGGACATATTTCTTGAGCTCTTGTGACCCTTGCCTTTTCCGAGGAATCAACGAAATTAGTGTGCATATAAAGGTCTTTTCATCAGGTATCTTTGTACCAAGTTTGGGTTAGAAGTTGTGAATTAGTATTTGAGGAAAAGGAAATTATGTCCCCAAACAGCTATTTTTGATATATTTCCTGATCCCCTGTGACCTTGACCTTTGTGAGAAACTGTCACTAAAATTGACATGTTTAGAAAGGTCTTGCCACAAAGTATCCTTGGGCCAAGTTTGAAGACCGTAGCTTCAATAGTCTCCGAGAAAATGCCAACGTTAAAGTTTAACGTTAAAGGCAAATTTCTGTCGTGCCTGGACTCGAACAGACAATAAAGTTGAATTGTATTGTATTGTATTACCACGCACGACGGCGGACAGACGACCGCTGGCTCAGAACATAGACTCACGTTTGCTTCGCACGTGAGCCAAACATGTCTTTCGTGCATGACAGGTCGCTGTTAGTAAATAGGGCATCAGTTACTGCGACATGTTAGTGTCCATGCATTTCCAGTGTGCTGATACACTGCCGGTATGGCTCCTTCATACCTGGTCACCAGATGTCAATGTTTACACCTTCCACTGTACGGTATATCCACAGTCTAGACAACATGTAATAAGCGGCATTGAACGATGGTGTGTCTCACACACGATAGGATGGAAGTACCAGTGTTGTAAAGACGATGCACGTACTACACGTGTGACCAATGTGTGTCAGTCGGTGTCCACAGAGTCACCTGCATGTGCACCAAGGTGTAGCATCAGAGGAACGGAATATCAATTAGAACCTCCAAATTCAGCTTCAGAATCAAGCTGTACATCATTGCCGTTGTCAGTGCCTCAACCGTCGATCGCTCCAGCTGACACTGCCAAAACGTGGTTATGCTGCCACGCGGTAGGTGGACACACGAGTCCCAATATATTAAAGATCTGCTTTTGAAACCATGTCTCCAAATACAAAATTTTATCACTCCGAATATCTACACATTCACTCGCCATTTCGACCGTAATACGCATGCTAGCGCCGCAAAGCTGACCGTGTACCACGTACAAAAGTACGCACGCACTGTCAGGACCCTGTAGTATAATAATAAAACATGATGCATCAGTGCCGGGTGAAGGGGGAGGTCACCACACGCGCGGCGAGGCTCGCCTATCACCGGGTGCGCGATATAAAACACCCGACACCGCTCTAGCGGTTTTCCGGGAAGACCGCCAACCAGTACAGCGGTTTGCCAGGCCGAAAGGGTTAACAAAAAAGTGCTTTTTGGGGATGTACTACTGCCTTGGTCTTGTGCCCAGCGGACTCCAAATGTCTTTGAATATCATACTTTTGTACGCACCACTGTGAGCAACAAAAAGTCCTTTCTGCACACGTTGCATGCATTTGTAGCAGTGGAGCCCCCTGCTATCGCTAGTTACTACCCGCGAGTCAGAGTTCAGTGTTGCAGTGCACGCTTGGCACGCTGTGTGCGAGTATTTTTGCTGCCTTGGCTAGTCAGTGTGTAGCGGACTACACGTGCAAAGCTTAGTGACAGTCTCTGGTTCCAGAGGCTGGGAGCCTAACGGCCGATCTTCAGTCCACAATTAGCCACCCCCCCCCCCCCCCCCTCACGTAAATTGCGTATTTTAGAGGGACTGGTCGTATTCCCGTAAATTGAGCCGAAAATGCGTAAAATTACGAGCTAGCGCGTAAGGTATTGATTGATTGATTGTACATTGCTTAACGTCCCGACAGCAACAAGGCTTTCTCAGGACGTGCCTGCACTGCTTGTGAAAAAAAAACTAAACAGAACATTGAATGTATGTCACCAGCCGGCCAAATACGTTAAATAAACCTACAACATGGGGCCTAAATAAAGCTAAGACCATTTAGCAACACACATCCAATATCAAGAGCTACAGGCAGTGCAGACAGTAGGGAGAGTTTTAAAAAGGCAAATACAGGTGAATGGACAACGGGTAGACAGAAACGCATGCCCCAGAATAGAGAGAAAAACCCACCCTGTGGGGCTGACCAGGGTGACCCTGGGAACTAAAAAATACCTAACCCCACCCAAGTCCCCCAGGGCAGACCCGGGTGGGGGTAGCGCGTAAGGTAGGCACCTCTGCTGTAGGCGTATGTTTACATCAAGAGAGAAAACACGAATGTAGGTAATAAAGTGGGGTTTTCTATACATGCTCAATTAATTCCATGGGTATATGATGGTCTTAAAACAGGTAAAGTAGCGATCAAAAATGATGTGTTGAATGAGAGTCTAGACCGGAAGTGGGACCGTCGTCTGCTAGAAAAGTTGTTTCGCTTTCGTGTTATTCATTTTTTGTGACATACACTGCTTGAGATGGCCACCTCGGACGTTTGTAAAGACCAAATAAGCAAATATGGTGAAATATTACCCCTCCCTTCGCTCTGCTCTCTGTCTCTGTGACATCATTGTTAATTGTCTAGGTGTTGTTAACTGTCTAGGTGTTGTTAACTGTCTAGGTGTTGTTAACTGTCTAGGTGTTGTTAACTGTCTAGGTGTTGTTGCATCAATTGTGAAGTGGATCCTGTGTTGTTTCCAATTGCAGAAATTTCTTCACAATTCTTAGATTTGGAGAGAGTGTTTATCCACACTGGTAAAGGAAGAAGGAAGAACATTGAGGCATCAGTGAATAACAAACTATTGCTCCAGGGACACCTGAAGATGCGACATGAAAAATCATGGAGGGAGACAGACATTCGTCCATTCGCATTCTTGGACAAGATGACATTCCTGGACAGCATGCAGGATGTCACAGCAAGGCTGCGTGCGATGTGGAGAGATTGGCTTATTAATGAATGGTTTGCAGAAAGCAAATGCGTTTGGAGGGTGGTGGGTGGGGGGGGGGGGGGGGGGGGGGGGGGGGAGCTGATGTTTATGTAGGGGTGGGGTGGGGATAAAAATAAGGTGGTTTACAATTATTGCTTTCTTTTACTTACTTAAAAGAGCTTTAAAAACTTAGCAAAACACAGTTTGAATTTTTAAAATTGGACAAGAAATGACCGAGATACGCTATTTTTAAGTTTTTACACTCGGGACGGCCATTCGGCCGCCTTGTAAAACTCACTTTTCAGCTTTTTTAGAGCAGCAGCGTTGTATAAGTTACAGGCTTATGGACCTGAAAAAAAAAGAAGGGCTTCTTCTATATTATATAGAGATACAATTCTGAAATTCTGGGATGTCTGTGCTCAATATCTTTTGTGTTAGGCTGGCCTAAACTGGGCAAACTCTTACTGTCGACCGATTTTGGGTAAAAACTGCAGAATATTTGCCGTACATTTTTTGCCCATAACTTTTGAACCAATAAAGATAGAAAGATAATTTTTTTTGTGTTGTGTTCTGTTTGTTCTCCTCTATAACAATATGTAGATACTTTATTGCTTATGTGATATTGAAATTTTGACCTGCCAGTACCTACTAGGAAGCTAAGCGTATGACTAGCGTGTCAGCCCATGTGGCCTTATGGGGAGGCCACTCAGGGAGTTCTTAAAAGATGACTCCCTAGAGTCGCCTCCCTGGTTGTGTTGCTATGCACAACGGAGACTTAGGCTGAAATCGGTAGCTAGGTGTACCTTCCTATTAGTAATGCCATCATTAATGTTTTTTGAGGAAACAAATTTTACCAGCTACTGGGTGTAATTTTTGCTGATCCTTGCTTGCAAATTCTCACGAGCCCTTGAGCCGTTCTGTCTGAACCAAAAGCTAAAAAGCTGAATCAGTCGCCAGGACTGAAGACTGTTACCCATGATAATGGCCGATTCATCAAACACTACTTACAGCTGGTTCAGTGATGTCCTCCCTGTCGCCAGCTTGCATGACGGTACGCACCAACGCCTCAATACCTCCAAGCTGGCACACAGTGACTTTGTTGCGCTGATTGTTACACGTCAGGTTGGACAAAATACCAGCAGCACATGTAACCACATTGATGTCGTTGGAGGCCAGCAGCTGCACCAGCATGTGAAGCAGACCTTCCATTTGGTCCTGAAAATATGAAAAGTAAAATTACAATGAAAACAATAAAGCTGGTACTGTAAACATTTCTCCATGTGCCTTTAAAGCACATATGAAACTCTTTTGTACACCGTTTGCATCGTTATAACTGTAACAAGTCTCCACCCTCCAGTCTTTTAATACTTTCTCTCCTTGTCACAATTTACCATGATACGTAAAACTGTAAAAGGTTAACAGAGGTCTGTGGACTTCTGTAATCATGAGAAAACATCCCCTCGCATGCAGTCACCGACATGCCGGGTGGCTTCATGTGCAAAGGAGTTAATCTATTTAGCCCCTATACACTACAGCAGATGGATCAACCTTGTTAATTCAAGGGTAGTGCCAGATTTAGCCTGGCACAACCCTTGAATAATCATAGTAAATGCATCTCCTGCAACTGTCTGAAGGGACACCTCCAAAATGTGGGAAATGTGACCTCGGGGTTAAATGGGTTAAGAAAAAAAAGCAGCAAAGAGCACAGATCACTGCAGACAAAAAGGGATTAAATCAGAAGTGCTTATGTGTACATTAAGGGAAAAAAGCTGTAAACATACCATCTTTGTGGCAGCATCTGACAAGTTGCGCAGAGACCACAAGCAGTTCTGGACCAGACGCTGGCTCTGGTGACCCAGGTGCATGGCAAGGGCCTGCATACCACCTGCCACAAACACACACACCACCGATTAGTCCCATCAGCCCTCAGATTACGGAGTGGAAAATACATCTACTGACAGTTCCAAGGTTGTGACCGATTAGCTTACATCTGAAAAGGTGCCAAGCTGATCAGACAATAAGTGTCATGGAAACTTTATATTCCTCAACCACAATAAATTCATGTGCAGACGGCTTCCCATATTAGCACACATTCAAGAAAACCTGTCTGCCAAGTATTAGCATGTTATCCCACTGGGGAAGCAGCATACAGCACGTGTTTTACTTTGAGATTTTAAAAGAGATTTTTAAGGGCTCTCTAAGAATGGTTATCACAGTAACAGAAATCTTTTACACGTGTACTTTCAATATTTTCAAAGAACCAACGCGTTCAGTGGGTAAACATATTTAAGAATAAAAGCTATTTTGAATACAGTATTTAAACACAGAAAAACTGCTGCAAATCCCATGATTCGGTTTAATCCTACAGACACCAACCACAAAAATTTGAATGAAGTACAAAAGTTCAGAGCAACTGTTACAATTTCTATGAAACCCACCAGCTTCAACAATAGCGGGCTTGTTGCTTGGGCAGACCGACAGAACCTTGAGCACACGAGATGTGGTCCAAAGCAGTTTTTCGTATGTGTAGGACTTCATGATGCGCACCAGCTCACCAGGCCCACCACTGGCGAGGATGATCAGCTAAAAATAAAATAAAAACGAAATTGTTGGCACTTGTCATGGCTTTGAAAACAAAAATAGCAAAGCGCTGAAGGCTCACGTGCATGACCCATCCGCATAATTAATCTGACTTTTGTGACCTTGACCTTTTTAACACAGGGCTTCCGTTTTAGTGCGTCTATGACGCATGAAAACGCAAAATCACGTACTGAAAATATAACTAAGGAGTAGTCAGACGCACTAAAATTCAGTGATCTGCGTCCGAGACGCATTATCCTTGCGCCACCGTGCGTAAAAATAACAGGTCGGTGACAGTTGTTCTATTTTTAGTGATGAGTTGGTTCGTTTAGCCACTCGCTCACAGTCGCGGCTGCATTCAGAATCGACCCGACTCCAGGGTCCGTGCGAGTGTAACTGGGCGGGCAAACTGTTAGTTTATGTGTGGTGTCAGCATGTTATTACAAAGTGCGCACTACATGTTGAACGCGTTACCTGCTGTGACGTCACCATACATACTATTATGGGATACGGCATCGTGCGTTTCACTTTCGATCTTGAACGAAGTTGTAAATGGCGGAGAAAAAGCAAAGGAAGCTGGAATGCTTCGGATTCTTCAATCCAGCACCGTCTGATCTTGATAATCGCTAAGAAGAAAGTTGCACTTTGACACCGCCATCTCCATCAACAATACCAGATATGATACACCTGGGCCGTGTGTGGCACTGCCGCTGTGACGCAGTTTTCAGAGTTAATGGCTGCGCTGGATGTATTTCTATGGCTAAAGCATGACGGCACACGAATTGCATGCACAATGTGCACTGAGGCAAACTCAAAAAGCAAGTCCAGAAATTTTAACACAAATAAGTTTTTCACGTTTTTTCAAAATTATGGTCGATCCATCTTCTGGTACACAGTTATTAGGCAAAAATTAGAGAAACACGTCTTTCTGAGTGGTTAAATGGGTTGAAATAAACTTTTATGTACATCAGTTCACACACAGAGAGAGAGACTGAGTTTAGACAAGTCACACTTGATCATACAAATAAATGATACAAATAAATAAATAGATATGTTTATCTGTGTGTGAGAGAGAACGAGGGAGACAGGATTTTGCGCGATAGCTCACCTGTTAAAGAATCAGTATCATGGAAAGGACACACACACTGTCACAACACATTTAGAGGAGAGAGCGAAATGAGTTATTTTAATTTAAGGAACATACAGATGATGCAGTTTTTCTTAAATAAATCTGCGGACCCTCTATAATGCTCAGATGGGGGTCTGCGTACCCTCTAAAATTTATACCTGGGGGTCTACAGACCCTTTAACCTTTTGAACCCGGCAAACCGCTGTAGCGGTTTGCGGCCTCATATACCCTACAGCCCGGGAAACTACTACAGCGGTGTCAGGTGTTTTGTATCGCGCGCCCGGTGACGCGCGAGCCTCGCTGCGCATGTGGTCACTGGTGACCTCGCCCTTTCGCACTGACACATCCTGTTTACACTGACAGGGTCACGTACGTACGTCTGTGGTATGCGGTCAGTTTTTCGGCGCTAGCGTGGGAATTACGGTTGGAATGGCGAGTGGATGTGTAGATTTTCCGAGTGATACAATTTTGTGTTTGGAGACATGGTTCAACAACAGATAGCTTAGATGTATTGGGACATGTGTACCTACCTACCGCGTGGCAGCATAACCACGTGTTAGCAGTGTCAGTCAGCTGGAGCGATCGCCGTTTGAGGCACTGACAACGGCAATTACTTACAGCTTGATTCTGATGCTGAATTCGGAGGTTCTAATTGATATTCCGTTTTTGGGTTTTTTTTTTAATGCCACACCTTGGTGCACCTTTAGGTGACTCTGTGGACACCAACGACACACTTTGGTCACATGTGTAGTACGTGTATAGTCTTTACAACACTGGTACTTCCATCCGATCGTGTACGAGACACAACAAAGACACACTGATCATCATTCGACGCCGCTTATTACATGTTCTCTAGACCGTGGATATACCTTATCAGTGGCAGGTGTAAACATTGACATCTGGTGACAAGGTAGGGGCCTTACGTTGTATCGGCATGCTGGAAATGCATGGACACGTACGTGTCACAGTAATAGACGCCCTATTTAATAATGTATGTTAAGTACCAGCGACCTGTCATGCACGAAAGACTTTTTTTTTTCAAGTTTATTGTCACCTGTCACTATTTTTGTCACCAAGCATTACAACACATGTGACACAGTGTGGTCAAATCCATAAAACGGCAGTCCATCCAATGGCAAATCTGTACATATATACCTATACAATACAATATTATTGTCTGTTCGAGTCCAGGCACGACAGAAATTTGCCTTTCGGCTCGTCATGAAACAACAATATAAGACATTAACAAACGCTGCAAAAGCATATCATGAAAAATTATCATTGCAGCAATCACAAGCAATCTGTCACAAGATGGGGATATCTGTTGTAAAATTTTATTTATAAATATTTTACAGTGCACACCCATTTCCAACAGAAATTTCTCAAATAAAGTCAGGGCTGAAGGGTATATAGACTTCTTATTTACTCAGGGTTCAAAGGGTTAAACTGTTGTGAAAACGGAAGCCCTGTTAACAGTCAATGAAATAACCAAGTGTTACGAGGAGAGGGTTGGCTTTGTACCTGCGAAATCCACGTTTTCTCAAAATGTATACATTTTTCACTTTTGTCAACCTCCCATGACCTCTGACCTTTGCGAGTAGTATTAGTAAACCAAATTAGTATGCATATAAAGGTTTCATCATCAGCTCCATTTCTGCCAAATTTGGTTGACAAGTTTGCAACAACAACAAAACAAAAAAATTGAAAAAAGATGTTCAGGCAAAAAATAGACTTTTTAAAAACATCATTTGCTGATCTCATGTGACCCTTGACCTTTCTGATGGGTCATCCACATGCAGGAATCTCTATACCAGGTTTGGGATAGAAGCTGTAAATAGTATAATACTGTATTTGAGAAAGACAGTTGTTGTCACCCTAAAATGGCTATTTGGGACTATTACCTGTGACGCTTGACCCTTCCAAGGGGTCATCCAAATTAGTATGCATAGGAAATTCCTACCATCAGCTATGTTTGTACCTAGTTTGGGCTTGTGAACAGTATTTGAGGGGGGGGGGGGGGGGGGGAGACAGAATTCTGTCAAAATATGGCTATTTTTGTTCTTCTACTCCCTGATCTCGTGTGACCATTAATCTTTCCGTGGGGTCAACCAAATTAATACGCATAGAAAGATCTTGCCATCAGGTATCTTTGTACAAAGTTTGAGTTTGATGTTGGGAATGGTATTTGAGAAACAAGAAAGGCAAAGCCCTTATTGCTCACTTGGATGACCAATGCACATAAGTGTGACCGTGACCTTCCCAACAGGTCACTGAAATGAGCAAGTGTCTAAACATGAGTAAAAGGTTGGCTTCTGTATCAGCAAAATCCAAGTTTTCTCAAAATGTATGCATTTTTTACGAATTTGTTGACCCTCCACGACTTTTTACCTTTGCGAGGGTGTCGACTAAATTAGTATAATAGTATGCATAGAATTAGAAAGGTGTTATCATCAGCTACCTTAATGCCAAACTGTACTGAAAAAATTGCAATAACTTTGAGCAAAACTACAATTCTATCAAAAACTGGCATTGTTAACACTTGCCAACCTCATGTGACAATTGAGCTTTCCACAGGGTCATCCAATTAGTATGCACCGGAAGGCCTTATCATCATTAAGTTAGGGTTTGAAGTCAAAAACAGTATTTGAGAAAAAAACAGCAAGTCAAAAATATAACATTTCCCCCCCTTTTCTGGACCCCTTGACCTTTGCGAGGGGATCAGTAAAGTAGTACACATAGAAAGGTCTTATTATCAGCTATGTTTGTGCTGTATCTGACTGAAAAGTTGACCAAAACCTGAATAAGACTACAATTGAAAAGTTGACCAAAATCTTGATAAGACTACTATTCTATCAAAACCTGTCATTTTTCCACATATTTGCCGACCTCCTGCGACCCCTTCTGAGGGGTCATCACAATTATTATGCATAGAAGATTAGAACGGTCTTAACAACAGGCATTTCTGGACCAAGTTTGGGTTTGAAGTTGAAAACAGTATTTGGGGAGAAACAATTGTGTCAAAATATGGCTATTTCAACCACTTTCTGGACTCCCTGTGACCTTGACTTTTGAGCGAGGTCACTGAAATCATTATGTTTAGAAAGGTTTTACCACAAACTACCCTTGAACCAAGTTTAAAGTCTGCGGCTTGAATAGTCACTGAGATAATGCCAGCGGATGCCAAACACCGGACGGCCCATTATGTAGGCTCGCTGCTACTTTTATTGCAAGCGAGCCTAAAAAATACATTTTGTCAAAATACAGCTTTTTAAAAAAACCTATTTCCTGATCCCTTGTAACTTTGACCTTTGTGAGGTCAAGGAAATTAGTATATTTAGAAAGGTCTTGTCAGAAAGTATCCTTGGGCCAATTCTAAAGATTGTGGCTTGAATAGTCTCAAAGAAAATGCCAACGTTAAAGTGTACCTAGGGCGACGGTAGACAGGACTACAACTGGCCCAAAACACACTCACTTTTTCTTCGCATGTGAGCCAAAAAGATAAGTACATGTAACCTGCAACTATTTTAAACTGATGCTGTGTGGTGAAGTATACAAATAGAAGATTTAGTCACAACATGCTTCAAAAGGAGATGGATCCATCATCACAGTTTAGGGTTGGTGCCAGAACACTGGCAGCCACAAAACTATTCTGGAACCTTGAATCCTTAACATACAAATACTGGAGTGCAGTTTTCAGAAAACTACTGCCTGTTTGGGGACTTTGACCTTAGACTCAGGTCCATAATCACAGTTAGGAAATATTTTTTGTGTCAATACAAGCTAGTACACAGTGTTGATTACATATCAAAGCAAGAAAGGCACCGATAGTCTCCTGAAGAGAAATAAACAAAACTTTGAGTAAGTAGAACATGTGAAACACTGATGAGCTTTAATCAAAGGCAATAAATAAGCAAGAAAGGAACAAAATGAATAACGCATAAAAGTTGCACCCACCTTGCTCTCCTGGTTACCATAGGCCAAGATCTGGAGACAGTCAGTAGTGATAGCCAGGAACTTGACATTGTTATTCCTCTGCAACAGGGCCACCATTTTCTGCAGGCCACCTGCTAGTCTCACAGCCATCTTGGACCCTTCCTGATGCAGCAGTAGATTGTGAAGAGTGGTGATGGCGTAGAAAAGGACAGACTCCATCGGTGAGCTGTTGGAGAAAAAACTGACATGACACAATGGGACACACCCAAGCCTAAGTTCATGAGCATCGCACATACTGTGCAAGTGGACTGCCTAAATGTTCCAAATCACAAAAGAGCAATTCACTTAGGACAGGGATGTGACATCTCAAGACAGCCAAACACCCTATCAAATATAGCATCAAATCTAGCATCATGAACGCCACAGAGAATAGCTGATAAAATGTCATGCGATCAAATGTCATCTGGTTTTCTCTCCAAATGAGACCCTGTACATTGGTTATATTCTATTAGCCCAGCTTTGTTAGCATTTCTAATTTACAATTTGTGGAGGCAAGTGGACTTCACAAACATAGGGGCCTGACGATGGTGCTTTGACTAAATGCAAATCCACTGCACCACCACGTGCATGCTACCACATCTAGCTCATTTCAGAATACAAGAGAGGAAACAAGACAACTCGCGGCGATGCACTGTGATTCCAGAGCAGTTTTCAACCCTCAAAGAAACCATCAGGTTAAAACCCTGAACTGAACAAACTCAGTAGATATTCTGCCTCAAATCTTGTCCGCCAATCAAAACTGATAGGCTTGAAAGGGCTTTTTGCGCAGTCAACTATAATTTTAGCAGACGTCCATTTTATTAGGTTTTAGATGAGGCCAGAAAAACTTGCCTTTTCATTGGTTTATGTAAATTAGCATATCCAATGAAATCAAAACAAAAGTGCATCTACTTTCGACATAAAAGTGCACGCAGCAATCTGTAGGCAACGTATTTCCCCCACCCCAAAAAGCTCTACTAAATAAATAGAGTCTGGTTCAAACACTGTTCAGTTGTCAGCATCTTCTTGAGTAATTCACTTCGACTTAAACACAGCCCTGAAAGTCTAAAATTTTGCCCACCAGCCTTTGGCTAGTGACTTCCAAGTTTTATTAGCGAAACTGAAAATTTAACTACTGAAAATAGCCCAACGCAACAATATAATGTACCACAAGTGTTTGATGCACAATGTTAAAGTACTTTCGGATTGAGGACTGAAAAAGTACTGATCGGAAAACACGTATCGATAGCCAGACCTGCCAACCACTATGATTTCACCGTATTTTCTACGCTGTTGTTTTCGGTTTGTAGTCGGTAAGAGCATGCGGTTTGGGGCCAATGAGAATGAGCGGAGCGAACTTCCGCTTTCCCAGCGTGCATCGTTCATCATTTCATTCACAAAGTGCGTCAGATAAACAACGGTCTGAACCATGCTGAAGAGAAAGGAACCCGAATCGAAAAAAGCGCACTGCCTGAAAAAAAGAAAGTTTGTACTAGCCAGCCAAAGCTCCGATTGCTATATGACTAAGTGCCAAAAGGTGGGACACAGAAGGGGTGCTGATATTATTTCCAATAAAATCATGTATATTTCCATCTGAAAACTGAATTATTGTTTTATCTGTGTGAAAGAATGAATGTGTGGATACTATAAATACTTTCAAGCAGTAATTTCAAGTATTTTGAGCAATATGGGCCTAAATATGTGATATTCAGCCAGAAATCATGGCGCCCAAAATGGACACTTGGCAGTCTGCTTCTGATGATGGGCATGTACTCAGTCTCAGTGCGACAAAGATGCTTGAAATCTAGCAAGTAGATTAATAAGATATTATTCTACGCTCATAGGTTTGTCATACCAATCACTGTTTCTGAATCCGTGCGAATATGGTTGTTGAATTTTACCGTGTCGTATGTCAAACGTGTTGTAAGACCGTCCCCGAAACTTTGTCTTTGTTTACCGTCTGAACGAGTTGCGTTAGAGATTATCCAAAAACGCCACTGTATACTCTCAGAATAACTATTCATGGACATTCATGTCCAGTGTTTGAGCTCAACGTTATCAGGTGTAAAACTGCGATCTATTCAATCGCCAAAAATATTTGTAATGTTGGACGTCACGACACCAAGCCAAATATTTCTTTTCACAAGCATTTTTTTTTTCCAACGTGTCTGTGGGTCACTTCCGGTACACCTGGTGTTTCCTCTTGACCGACTTTTCGTGGGATTCATTCCTTTGTTGACGAACAGCAAGGATCAAAAGGTCTGTTGTAAGACTTTTCCTTCTTCGACGTGTGACACTGTTTTGACGAACGACACTAATATCTGAAGCTTTTTGTGTAAAATTATGTAAACAAGCATTGGTTGTTCACTTTCATTAGATCTTCTGGGTAGAATGCATTGAGGAAAATCGATTTACGACTTGGAAATACGTAGTTGATTACGTTAGAGTGACAAAATGGCGGTATTACTTTAGTACAACAGAGGCATCATGTGTAGAAATGTTGACGTATGACCCGACTCTGTTGTTGTAAATTTGACGCTCAACATTGTAGATGGCTGTTGCAGTATCTCTGAGCTGTGCTAGTGAAATTTTCTTGCAAGAAGAGAATGTTGCAAGTTTAGCTCAGCTTGCCAAAATGCTCGTATTTTGATTTGATTCCGGTTTTTTTTTTGTTTTTGCCAAGCACCTTTTACAGCATGTTTATGGTCCAGTCAGTGTCAAACGTCAACATTACAACATCAGCAGGAAATGCAGGATTTTCTAAATATTAACAGATCTCTGGTTGCAAATACCAATACACCTGGTCTTGTTTTGTTTGTATGGATGTG
The DNA here is from genome assembly GCA_036245525.1 of Semisulcospira habei. Classification (NCBI taxonomy): domain Eukaryota; kingdom Metazoa; phylum Mollusca; class Gastropoda; family Semisulcospiridae; genus Semisulcospira; species Semisulcospira habei. The sequence goes on along the minus strand of BTPG01000008.1, from coordinate 21,731,123 downwards.
GTACAATGTTATTTTACAAATAAAAAGTTAAAATAGACTTGCAGACAAATTGTAAACAATTTAGTCAGTGTCTTGTGTCAAACCTTACAACACGGAATATGCAAGAAAGTATTTTAGAATGTGAACATCACAACAAAATATGATTATAATGTAGATGTAGGCCAGTCTTTAAAGGAAAAAAATGTTTTGTTGCCAACATCCATTGAATTGTCTACTTGATCAGCTATTTGTGTTGTAATGTTTGACACGCGACACGGCAGGCATTTTACCATTTAAACTACAATATCTCACAAACCAAACCTTCAATTATCTTTTCCTATTGCAGAATCTTGCTTGGTATTGAAAGAAAGACAACTCTGTGAGACAAACTTGAATTATTTACCCCTTTGTCCCACATCAGGAGGCCACCTTTTGGCATATAGTCATACATAAGGCAAATTTCTGTCGTGCTTTGACTCTGACAATAAAGTTGTATTGTATTGAGAAATTTCTGTGTGTCAAGCGTTCGGCGGACAGTAACTTACTTGCTAAACTACGCTTGACATCTCCAAAACTACTATCACTTGTTTAAAATTCTACTATCATAGCTGAGTAGGGGTTGGCAGGTCTGATGTCAAATGTAAAAAAATGTTTTAACACACTCCCCAAAAATGTTGTTGTAGAACTTGTCTCTATTGCTTGCTTAGTATTAAGGTTGAACATTCAGGCACTTTTAGATTTAGGACTGAAAAAGTACAAATTGGAAAACGCACGAGCGCACTCGCATTTGGCGGGTGGATCTTTTTCCCTCGCCCCCCCCCCCCCCCCCCCCCCCCCCCCCCCCCCAGCTCTCGCCATGGCGAGTGAATTACTCGCCATTTTCAGGGCTGAAACATGACAGAAAACAATGGATGTAAAGCAGTGCAGTGTGGCCCCTTTCCAGCACGCTAATAATGGGCTGAACAGTGGACTCTAGAAGTTAAGACGTCCGCGATACTTCCGAACAAAGTTACAATTTTGCGCGTTGTCCGTTTCCCCCTTTGTATTCTGAATTGAGCTAGATGTCGTAGCGAGCACGTGGTGGCGCAGCAGATTTGGGTTTCGTCAAAGCACGATCGTCAGGTCCCTATGTTCACAAAAGGTCGCAGTTACTGCATTATTTTGGGGGCAAAAATTGTGCATTTTGACTAAGTGTGTGCATACAAGCACACACCCTCACAAGAATGGCAAAGCCATTATGGCTTATGTGTATGCCCGATTTACATATATATGTGTGACCTTTGTGACAAGGGCTGGCTTCTGCAGCAGCAAAATCCATGTTGTCTGAAAAATGTAAGCATATTTCGCACATCTGTCAAACCCCCGTGACCTTTCGACTAAATTAGTATGCATAAGGTCTAATCATCAGCTATCTTTGTACCAAATATGGCTGAAAAATTTGCAAAAATATTGGTAATACAATTTTATCAAAAATCAGCATTTTACACATTTGCCAGCCTCTCATAACCTTTGACCTTCCAAGGAGTCATCTAAATTAGAATGCATAGTCTTACCATCAGACATCTCTGTATCAAATTTGGGTTTTAAGTTGTGAATAGTATTTGAGAAGAAAAAATCTTTTGTCAAAATGGCTATTTTTCACATTTCCTGAGCTCTCATGACCCTTGACCTTTCTGAGGGATCAACCAAATTAGTGTGCATAGAAAGGTCTTCCTATGTCATCTCTGTAGCAAGTTTGGGTTTAAAGTTGTGAATAGTATTTGAGAAAGAACATCTTTTGTCAAAAAATGGCTATTTTTCACCCATACTAATGGTCAAACCCCCACTTTTTTGTGTCATTGTTTATCCTCGCAAGTACGCTAATAAAATACAATGTTCTTTCGATCAAAATGGGTTAAAAGTTGACCATAGACAGTCCACTGTACAGGGTACAATAGACAACAATTCATCAATTTCCACAAACGTGTCAAATGCACGTGAAACATCGTCAGTTTTTGTGAAAAGCTGTGCGATATTGGCAAGCGCAGTGTTGTTTTCTTAAATGTTGGGGGTCAGATCTAGCGCAGCAGATTCAGTTAGGTTGCCAGAGGGTCAGCAGGATTTCCCAGGTGGTCACAGAAATGATCAACTCTTAGATGGATAATAATAATAATACATAGCATTTATTGGCGCATTTCTCATATTTATAATATAACTCAATGCGCAGGACATAGCCGCGAACTGAACCCAACACCACATTTCCTCACACACTGTACATAAACACAGAACATTCCCGTGGTGAAAAGGTCAAGCTCAAGCGGGCTACTGAAATTGTGGAAATTTAAATTGCGTTTTTTATATTTTTAAAATTTAAGTGGACTGAAATTAATATCAAATTTTAGTAGGTACAGGCAGCCCCTAAACTACACATCATCATCATCATCATCAGTCCCTTGCCCGAACTGGGCGTTGGGGGGACTGAAAGGCAGCAGCAACAGACAGTGCTCTCCACTGAGTTCTATTTTGGGCGGTGGCAAGCAAGTCTGGCATCTCGAGTTCGGTCCATTCTTTTATGTTTGTGACCCAACTCTTTCTCTGACGACCTCGCCGACGACTTCCTTCGAGAGTGCCTTGGAGGATAGTCTTGGACAAGGTGTTGTGTCGGGTCACGTGGCCAAACCAAGCAAGCTTGCGCCGTTTCACGGTTGCCAGAAGGGGTTCATGTGGGCCCACCAGGGAAGTGACGATGCTCCGTACATATTCGTTGGTCTTGTGCTCGCGGTACGAGATGCGGAGCAACTTCCTCAGGCACTTGTTCTCAAAGGCCTGGATTTTCTTTTCTGAGTCTGCAAGCAGTGTCCAAGTCTCACAGCCGTAGAGTAGAATAGACACTACGAGGGACTTGTAAAGCCTGTACTTGATGGTGAAGCTGATGGAGTTACTTCGCCATATCCTGTCCAGCCTGGCCATTGCGGATGTTGCTGTACCTATCCTGATACGGATCTCTGCTATGCAACTACCGTCTTTGGACAGGGTGGCTCCCAAGTACTTGAAGCTATTGACCTCTTCTAGCTTCTGGCCGTTCATGTGAATGTTGCTGCTGCTGTCGCTTGTGGTGTTGATCATCACTTTGCTTTTATCCGTACTGATCTCCATGCCATAAGACCCTGCGCTAGTTGAAAGTTTGTCTGTCAGGTTTTGGAGCTCACTATTGCTGCCTGCCATGAGGTCAATGTCGTCTGCGAATCGAAGATTGCACAGGGATCTGCCACCAATAGAGATTGAAGTATGGTGGTCGTGGAGGGTTTCCTGCATGATCTTCTCCAGGAATATGTTGAAAAGGACAGGAGAGAGCAGGCATCCTTGACGGACACCGATCGTCGTCCTGAAGAACTCGCCTGACTGATTGTTAAGTAGAACCGCGCTGCAGGCGTTCTTGTAAAGCGCTTCTATCATTTGGATCAGTCCCTCCTCTATGTTGAACGATCTCATGACTTGCCAGAGTCCGTCGTGCCAGACGCGATCAAATGCTTTCCTGAAATCAATGAAGTTGTGGTAGAGTTCGCGCTGATGATGCAGATGTTTCTCGATCAGGACGCGGCAGTTGAAAATCTGCTCTACAGTGCTTCTTCCAACTCTGAAGCCAGCCTGTTCTTCTGCCAGCAGTTCCTCGGCGAAAGTTTTGAGGCGGTTGAGAATGATTCTAAGCATTACTTTGCTAGGGTGACTTATCAGACTGATATTCTGTAGTTCTGGCACTGTTTCAGGTTTCCTTTCTTGGGGAGCGGGATCACTAGAGACTGTGTCCATTCTACTGGCCATTTCTTTTGCTCCCAGATCTTTTGACAGAGTGTAGTGAGGACCTTCGTTGTTACTTCTCCTCCATGTTTCAACAGTTCAGCAGGTACGTTGTCTACACCTGGAGACTTTCCTCCCTTCAGGCCGCGTACGGCTGCTTCCACCTCTTCAGCTAACACTGGCAGGTCTTCAGCCTCCTGGCCCCAGCCTGGTTGTTTTGGAGGATGCTGGTGTCTGGCTCAGCCTTGTAGTTATACAAGTCTCGGCAGTACTCAGTCCATCTGTTTAGTACAGCAGTGTTTTCCGTAAGGAGTTGGCCGCTGCTGTCTTCGATGACTGTGGCTGTTCGCTGTTGAGTCTTGGTGAGGGTCCTTAGCGTTTCATAAGCCTTCTTGCTGTTGCCGTTTGCCATGCCCTCTTCCACGCTACAACACTGGTCTTCAATCCAATCTTCTTTGGCTTCTTTCATCCTCTTCCTGATCTTCTTGTTGACAAGTCTGTACTTGTTTGCTGATGTGAGGTCTTGGCCTCTCTTTTTCTTCCAGGCTCTCCTCTCATCACAGAGATCGAGGATGTCATCGGTTACCCAGGGCTGTTTGCGCTTCCTCTGCTTCCCCAGCACTTCTTCTGCTGTAGAAAGTAACACCTCTTTTATATTTCCAGCAAGGGTGTCTACGTCACAGTCCAAAGTAGCCAAGGCTGCAAATCTGCCTCCCACCTGGGCTTGGAAGAGCTCTTCTACTTCCGGGTCTTTTAGCTTTTAACTACACAAATCCCTTGCAAATATGATATCAAGAAAAGAAGGTATTATTAAAGTTCAAGCAAAAATAAGAACAAAAAAAAAAAAAAAAAAAAACCAGCAAGTGTCTAGCTCAAATAGTTTCAGATATAAAGAAAAGAATTTTGCAAAAAAATTGTCACGTTCGAGGCTGTTTTTGGGAAATTGCACGGCAAGCAAACTTTGACAATCCACAATTTCTTCAGATCTATTCTAAATTGGCTAAAAATCTGAGATTCTGTTTAAAGTATTGGTCAGTGTAAGCTCAATTTTTTGGGTGTGATGGTAATAGTGGTTTTTGAATGCCAGTTAGCCGAAGATGCCTCTCCAGCTAAAATCGGCTTGCGGCAAAAACAAGAATAATTTCAAAATAACACAACTTTCACATTTCTTGTCCGATTTTAACATTTTTAAGTATTCTGTTAATATCTTTCAAAATGCTTTCGTTTGACATCCTACAACACGCCGATATGACAGCTTTTAGTGTTTTAGTTTTAACCCCCTCCCCCCCCCCCCCCCCCCAAAGCCATTTCTTAACTGTCAGATAGGTTAGGTTTCCCCGTTTGTTGTGCTATTCTGCACAGGATCTGAAAACACTCATCCCCTGAAATTGAAAACAAATGCCATTACGTATTTTTTACTAAGTCACAGTTGCCGGACCACGAGTAAAAATGGTATTTAATGCTTTAATCCTTCAGAAATGTGCCCGTAGCTCACCACTCGCCTCTGCTTTGCGTAGCAGCTGACGCATAGCCCAGAACCATAACTTTACCGAAAGTTGAAAACCGATCGCCAGTGACCAATTTTATTTTTAAAATAATAAAATATCGGCTGGTTACTTTTTACTTTTAGCTACAATAATGCAAACTAGAATGCTCAAAAAATACGTTTCAGCATAACAGCGATAAATATTCAGTCGGAAACCGAACAGAAAAAATGTACAAACAGCGTTCACTAGTGAGGCCTACTCGGCTGAGGAAGCATCATTTAGCAGCTTGCACAGCGATCAAATTGCATGCGATTACATAAAATCAAACTTCATAACACTTATGAAAATAAATTGGCGTTGTATCAAAATGGATTTAGAAGACATTTACATTGATAATGATGTGAACTTATTTAGTTCATCGCTGATTTTTGACGAAATTATCAGTGCACTGGCGGTCGCCATTTTCGTACACAATTTCGGCATATTTGAGTACGGGTGACCTCGGAATTTCAACCAATGGATGCGTACCATACATGTAATCTCGTCGGAAACGAGATTTTAGAAAAGAAATACGAATGAACTTTTGAATGATACTATGCAAGCTATGCGTAATATTTCGGCAAGAGGACAAATTTTGAGTTCAAAAGTTACAAATTGCAATAAAAGTCATCATTTAAAAAAAAAGTCTTTCATATTTGGCACTATTGCAAAGCTCACGACGAGTACTTTCCAGTGACGTATACCATTGCGTTGTTCTATTTATAGTACACGTCCGGCGAGCATTTGAAACGACGCGACTGCAGTGAGCTTGTTTCGGGAAGCGAGCCACCCGTGCGATTTCGACGAAAACGGTCATTTTTAACAACTATTTTTTTCACTAACGGTACAACATCCACACTCACACTTGGACTCAAACAAAAGAACGCAACATTTTCTGCAAATGCATACAAAGTTTTATTGCATGGAAGCCTAAATTAAAAGAGCTAGACCTGTTTGAAGCAAAGAGGTTGGAGGGCAAAAGTCAGGTGCATGACCATGTGCTATATATAGGGCTGCCGGTACCTAATTTTAGTATTTATATGGCGCATTTAACTTAATGCGCAGGACATAGCCGCGAACTAAACCCAACAAGTACGCTCACGTGAATCATGTGCATTCCCTCAAACACTGTATATAAACAGAGAACATTCACTTGTTGCTAAGGGCAAGCTCAAGCGAGCTACTGAAATTGTGGAAATTTAAATCGCGTCTTTTATATTTTTGAACTTTAAGTGGACTGAAATTAATACCGAATTCATGGGGGAGGAAAGAGCCGGAATACCCGGAGAAAGAATCCCCGAAGGTCCACCCGAATTAATGGTGAGACTTACTAGAGGAGAAAAGTCCGACGCTGGAACCGGGTATCGAACCTCGCATTGCATCTTACATTGGTGGCAAGCGCTTTTACCGCTGCGCCACCACCCACCCCACATACTTTAAGCGCTGAAAATTTCAGTGTTTCGACTGTGCAGTTTGGCGGCACACAGCGTAGACTACACCTGTCCATCTAAATGGTGTAGCCATTTAAATTGTCTGAGCCAGTCGTGCTGGAAAGAACGCATGGTCTTTTTTTACTATCCGATTTGCTTGTAGGAACTTCAGACTGTGTAGGAGAAGACTGTGATTTTGAGCTCGAGAACCCGAATTTCACGAGTCCGGCCATGCTTTTGCCACACTGAGGAAATGCCGATAGCCACTAGATCAGCTCCGCCGCGGAAGAGTTACATCTGTTAAATTTCTGTTGCTGCGCATGCGGTACTGTTGCTGCGTTGGCAGTCGGCGCTCGCACAAAAGCTTTGGCGGTTCTGCTCGGCACGCGCGGCTGTGAAACGTGGTCACGATGACGCACTTGTGAGTTTTTCAGTGCGTAAAGATAAAGCTTACTGCGTCAGAGTAAAAATATTTACGTCAGTCTGACGCAGAGCTCGGAACACTAGTGCGTCAGACGTGGCTTTAGAGGGTCAGATACGCACATTTCTGTGTAATAATTATCACTGCAGCGTACCAAAGGCAGGCAGGTGGACAAATTCGGTAAAGTCGTGATGCATGTGCTAAAAGGGTCAGTCATGAACAAATACCTGTACAGTAGGGGCATAATAGTCACTTTCCTAGCCATGCCTCCCACGACGAAGCCCAACGCCAGTAGATCAAGGCTGGGTGCATGGCTGCAGGATGGAATTTACGGACGAGAAGTTGGGAGACGTGTCCTATTTCAGAATCAAATCAGAAAATACCTCACTACCGAAGCTGCCACCAAACTTGCTGTCTCTCTCATCTTATCGCGCATCGACTACTGCAACTCTCTCCTTTCCGGCCTCCCTCACTCCACCACTTTCACTCTCCAACGCGTCCAGAACAACGCTGGCCGCCTCGTCCTCAGAAAGAAAAAATCTGACCACATCACTCCCCTGCTCAAACTCCTCCACTGGCTCTCCATCCCCCAACGCATCCAATACAAAATTCTGTCTCTCTGTTACAAATCCCTGAACAACTGCGCTCCTGCCTATCTCTCCAACTTACTTCACCCCTACACATATTCCCGCTCCCTCAGGCATGAGAATTAGAAAAGTGAAAAAAGTCTAAAACTAGGGGGGTCCGGGGGCATGCCCCCCCACCCCCCCCCACCCCCGGGAAATTTTAAAATCTAGATTAAAATCTGTGCAATCTGGCGCGTTCTGGAGGCGTTTCCACGGTAAAGTAACGATTGCGTTACAGCCACAATAGGTGACGCGTAACTCTAGCGGGCGGCATATCACTTGAACGAATGCCTCGAAGAGTATAATGACCGGTGCTCAGTTACTTTTTGCACCCAAATTTTTTTTTGGGGCGGACAATTTTTTTTGGGCGGAGGAGCAATATCATTTCGGTGGAAATTTGCCTTTAGGCGGACAATTCCCGTGCCTGTCCCTCTCACCAAACTCAACACTTTCAGCCCCCGCTCCTTCTCCGTCTATGGTCCATCCACCTGGAACACTCTCCCACTCTCTCTCCGTCAGAAACACTCTCTCCTCCTTCCAGTCCGCCCTCAAAACTCACCTCTTTCAACCGTTTTAGCACTATATCACCACCCTCCCCACCCCAAGCTGACCGTCGTAATGTATTTCACTATTTGTGGTACGTGAGTCATTGTCTAAAGCGTGCGCATGGGTGCGCGAGTTGTGAGTGCGCGCTTAGAGTTATAATTATTATAAGATAAGCGCATTATAAATACCGTAATTATTATTATTATTTAGTGATCCAGAGGCTGTTGGCACGATTCCAAGAAACTGGAAGGGCAGAATGACGCCCCTGCTGGACCAGCAGAAGGCAGGACAGATACCTCTGTGTGGCGGCTCTGCGCGACTGAACTGTCACGTCAACCATTCTGTGACGTCAACTGTTGCAAGCTGCAAATGTTAATGTTAACAGAAGCACAGTCTGCCGACGTCTGCACGAAGTTGGCCTGGTTTCGTGCAGAGGAACACTGAGAATACCCTTCACTCCAGCTCATCCTAGAGCCCAGGTTGCCTGGTGTCGTCAACATGAGGTGGAACAGACTCCAGTGGACTCAGGTTATGTTTATGGATGAGTCACGGTTCACCGTGTCTTTCGACGACGGCAGGGCGAGGGTCTAGAGACGCCAGGGCGAGCTATTCACGGATGGATGCGTCCAAGAGGTGTATCGCTACGGAGGAGGCTCAGTCATAGTCTGGGCAGCTTCAGCAGGGAAGGCAGGACGCCCGAGGCACCCCGACTGGACTGCGCTCTCGGGATGAGATTGTGCAGCTCCTCATTCAGCCAGCTCTCCAAGTCATACGCGACAATGCTGTTCTGCAGGACAACGCTCGACCTCATTGCACCTGTGTCATGGATGAGTACCTCGAGCAATGGGGCATCATGAGGATGGAGTGGCCAGCTCGTTCACCTGATCTGGCTCCAATCGAGCACCTCTGGGACGTGCTGGGGCAACGTGTTGTCAGCAACCACCCCCCCACCTCAAGGCGTCCCCCCAGCTGACTCAGTTCCAGCATCAAGAGTGGGAAGCGATCCCACAACATGTTCTCCGAACCCTGGTGAACTCCATGCGTCAACGCTGCATTGAATGCTTGGCTGCAAACGGTGAGTACACTCGCTAATGACTGGACCAGTCTTGCGTGACTTTTCAAATGAGGGGTGGGTGAACATATTAACGTACTGCTGTTGTTACAATTGCTTGATTTATTCAAAACTTAAATGAAATTGTTACCGAGTAAATTAGCAAAGTACTGACTCCAAGTATTGTTACATTATTAGTGTGGTGTTGTCGGTGCATCTGCGATAAAAAGTTTTGACCATTAGTATATTTCCTGAGCTCTTGTGACCCTTGACCTTTCCGAGGGTTCAACCAAATCAGTATGCATAGAAAGGTCTTACCATCATGTATCTTTGTACCAAGTTTGGGTTTGAAGTTGTGAATAGTATTTGAGCAAAAATCAGGCATGCCTACCCTCAATTTGAAGTTTCAGTATTAGCTAATACAATTTCAGTAATAATATTACTATTGTTACCTATTATTTCTGCACTGTTTTTTATATCGTGCCTTTTATATTGGCACGAGCGCAAAAATAAAAATGACACACACACACATTACTGACCAGGACACATATAGTTTGCACATCCCTGTAATGGGTTAAATAATGGTTGGGCGCCACCCCCCCCCCCCCCCCCCATTTTTTTTAAAAATTAAAAAAAAAAAACTTGCACATTGCGAAATTTTCTGATCATTGCACTTAGGTCCAACCAAGGAAAAGCAGACACCGACAGGTTGGTGTAAATAAAGGGACGTAATCGAGCAAATTGTCCTAGTGTGCTTACTCCCCTTATTGTTTTAAGGGGAGACATGGTAGTCAAATAATGAATTTTTTTGTTTCAGAAACTGTTGGTTGTTTGTTGTCATTTTATGATGTAAAATAACTGCTGGATTATATATAGACTTTGAAAAATGTCAAAAAATATTTTTGTGACTTTAATGCACCAAAAACTGGGAAAAACCTTGCAAAATTAGCTAATTTCAAAATTTCTTGTGTCTGAACTAATGCTTATATTCTCTCACATCTTTTTGTTTTTTAAATCTATTTATGTGCTAAATAGACCTGTGCATGGAAATTGCATTCAGTACATCAGTAATTTTATAATGAGCACTAGAAACATAGCTGCCAACTTTGGAGAAATAAAAATCCTGACTGGCCGGGGTCCAGGGGCCGCCTAGGCCCCGGCAGGGTGCAGGGGCAGTGCCCCGCTGGGGGGTGCAGGGGGGCTACGCCCCCCGCTCGTAAACGAAAATCAGCATTTTGATGGCAGTTTGGAGGCCTCACCTTGAAGCAAAATTCAAAATAATAACCAGTTTGTATCCTTTAGTTTGAAGTTATTTACATTCACATCAGCACAAAAAAAATCATGGCTGAACAAAATAAATCAATGGAAACGAAAAATCAGCATTTTGAAGGCAGTTTGGAGGCCTCTCCTTGAAGCAAAAATCAAAATAATGACCAGTTTGTATCCTACAGTTTGAAGTTTATTTACATTCACATCAGCACAAAAAATCATAGCTGAACAAACTAAATCAAGGACAATGGAAACGAAAATCAGCATTTTGAAGGCCTCTCTTTGAAACAAAATTCAAAGTTTATCTACTCTTTTGATGGTGGGCAAGGGTTTGCAGCAGCCTTCAGGGACTGAGATGTTGCTGATTTTGCCTTCAACAGCAAGTCCTCTCTCTCGTCTCTTTCGGTTTGTGTTCCACACTTTCATAATTATTTCACAAGATGCTCTTACTTTTTCATGTATTCCTTTGTTTATTCAATTCATCATTCAGTCTGACCGCCAGACAGTCTTTATTTTTTCTTCATTATACTTCGCTACTTATACTTATACTTGGTGTTTCTTACGTTTTTCGTGCAGACTGATGTCTTTTTGGCCGCCGTGACCGATGTTTATGTCCGCCCGGCACATTTTACAAAAGGCAAAGTGTTCCCCCTTTCTCGATTCGTCGATGTAAGGAAAGGAACGCTTGTAGTCTGGATGGAACTTCACCAAACACTTCTGCTTCTTAGGAGGCATGATTTTGTTGAAAATCGAAAATACTCTGTGACCAGTTGTGAAGATCGTTGAGCATGTGCTCGAGGGCAAATTCGAAGGAACCGGAACAAACAGAATGGACGGAATTTGCCGCGCATGCGTAATCAAGACTGGCTGTGGGTCCCCGAAAGCTTAGCGGTACAGTATAGCGGTAGGCTCTCAACTACAGGCGCTTGACCCCGCGCGGTACGCCAAAATGCCTCGAATTTTAAAACAAAGCTTGAAAATATGAAAATCGGGAGAAATGTACGAAAAACCGGAGAATCGGGAATTGAAAAAAAATCGGGAAATTCCCGATAAAATCGGGAGGGTTGGCAGCTATGTAGAAATAATCATTATAAATTGCAGTCATCAAGAGACCGAAAACAGCAATTCACATGGTCACCAAACACAAACTAATACACTAAACTCATATTCCATGCACAGAAATATTGCAACACATGTTACAAATATCATATCCAAATATGAAATGGATCGGTCAAGCCATTCAAAAGATGCAACCTTTTATTTGGTCGAAAAATCACATTTTGAGAAAACGGTCCCCAAAGATTGGACAAGCAAAACGGAGTACTGTGCCATAACAAACACCTATGGGATAAAAAAACAAAACAAAAAAACAACAAAAAAAAAAGAATAACCACATATAGAAACATATTTCTCATGAGAAAATGAAAAGCAAAAGGTTTCTCAGTCTTGGATATATGCACACGTTGAAAATGCGTGATCTGAATGAGCGATTCTCGTATTTTGATCGAGTTGTACGCCATGCGTAATGGTGCATTGTGGGACGGTCGGAAAGACCCGAAGCCGTTCGGAGCCTGGTCGGAAAAACCCGAAGTCATCCAGAACACTCGGCACGCTCTGCTCATTGGTCGGTTTCCGAAAATAGTATTATCTCATTAGCATAACGTTCGTATAAGAAAATCTCCGGTCGTTCGTGACGTCCGTTTTGCTACAATAGCTATTTATAGAGCCTTTGTAACCTTCAGCTGGTTGGTGAATGGGAAAGTAGAGACGGAACCGGTTCGAATGGACCCCAACATGGCGGCATTCGTCGCTCGCAAAGAGGTGTTGTCAGGGTCCAAACATTGGATGTTTTCGAGCAAAAGACGTCGCAAATGCTTGAAACATTGAGCAGGTGCTTCACTTTATTTTTTTACAGTAAATAAAAGGTATTTTGTGATATTTTATGGTTGTGGCCGGGTTCTAGGGGGTTCAAACAACCCAAAAATCCAGTCAACCCAAAAACACTTCGGACACCAAAATTGACGTTTTTGCGGTACCGTGTCTCCCCTTAATGTGACTAACTCCAACATTTACTTTATTTCTAGATTTAAAAGGCAACTAATATTAATGATAAATTAGGAAATCATATAAATTTTTATTTTATGTACTAATTTAAAACAAAATGCAAAATAATTGCATTTTTGCGAGATTAGAATATCTTTTATTGTACAACTTCACCACTTGGATTATGTTAAGAACGATACTTTTGATGCAGAGAAAAATTCATATTATTTGGAAAAAGGAATGCGGCGAACATCTTAGCTGCGTCGTGTGCGATGGCTATAGACCTGTCGAAAACCTGTCACGGCCAACCACAGGCCAACGAGTTAGTTTGGTGTTTTTTTTCTTATACTCTTTTTTGTGTTTCCCTAACGTAAAACAAGTTTCCGTATTTTCCGTAGCGCTAGCACGATTTATAAAATTTCCGTAAAAAATACGCAAATTCCATATGGCTAGGCATGCCTGAAAAATAAATTATGTCAAAATATAGCTAATTTTGTTATATTTCCTCATCCCCCGTGACCTTAACCTTTGTTAGAGGTCACTCAAACCGGAATGTTTAGAAAGGTCTTGCCACAAAGTATCCTTGGGCCAAGTTAGAAGAATACGGCTTGAATAGTCTCCGAGAAAATGCCAATGTTAAAGTTTACCATGGATGACGGCGGACGGACGACTGGCCCAAAACATACTCACTTTTGCTTTGCACGTGAGCCAAAAATTACCCCCTATTTGTGTCTGGGGCCAGTGATAGGTCAGCTACACACTGCTCAGTTACCATCGTGACTCAACCCTTGATTGTTCTACAAGTGAATCAAAAGTTCAAGACCATGAAATGTCAGAAAAAGTGGCAAGAATTTTAACTCAAGAAAGAAAATAAATTTGAGAAGAGAAAGAACACTATAGAACCTAATGTGTCACACATTTTTACTCACAATCTGTGCATACACACAGGAAAATGAAAACACTAGCATGACCTCTGCCTTTACATGGCTGTTTTAATTATTTGGACACACACCTGAGCAGTTTGACGAGGGCTGGAATGCCACCAGATTTAAAGATGGCCAGCAAGCCCTGGCGATGGTGGGACAGGTTATGCAGCGTTCCAGCTGCACAGCGTGTCGTCTCAATGTCCTCTGTGTTGGCCATGGCACGGATGAGCGCAGCCACCATTTGTGGAGAGTTCATGATGGCATGGCGACTGGCCTCCTTCTTGGACAGTTGGTGCACCATCATAGCCGCCTGGTAGACCACCACCTGGTCCTCATCATTCAGCAGTTTGATCAGCTCAGGGATGGCACGTGTAGCAAGGTCTGCATCATCCTGAAAATTATATATGCAAATACTACTGATCATATCATTGTGTGGTAAGGTCCATTTGCCTTGAGTATACCCTGTAACCGCTACTCCTTGGGAAACACTAGACATGGTCTTTTGTTAACAAAAACTGTTCAAATATGTACTGACACTACATATAGCTGACTCAACAACAAGGAAAGCTCTGTACAACTGTATTCAAACAATGCAACAATTGGTTTGCTTCAAAATATAGTAACTTTAGACTTCAGTGTGCATTGTTAATTGAATTTGCTGGTCAGGACAAGCAGTCAAAATGCTCTACATAAAGCCCCTCCTTTCCACCTGGAAAAACATTAGACAAAAAGCAATTAGAATGAAATGAATATACCTGGTAGTTGATCAGGTTGACCACAGCATGCTTCAGCATCTGCGAGGGCTCAGCAAGGCGCTGCACAGCGGTAGGTTGGTCAGGGTGCACTTGTGTGGACGGAATCTGAACGCCTTCAGGCAGGGTCTCTGGGAACATGGCAGCTCGCACACGCTGGGAACGGGTCTGGTTCAGTTGTTGGTTGATTTCTGTGGCAGCAAAAACAATGAAAAAACAAATAAAACCATCATGACTTCTTGTGACATTATTAACTAGAAGGGCAACGCTAGTATTACCCACATGCATAACAAATCCACATTTACCTGACCTTCACGACCCTGACCTTCAAAAAAAAAGTACTGACATGAGCAAGTGTCAATATAAGGGTTGGCTCTTCCAGCTCTTCAAGTATCCCTTGTACCAAGTTTGGGTCTGAAGTTGAAAACAGTATTCTAGAAAATCAACTGTCAAAACATGACTAGTGTCGACCTATTCCTTGACCTTTGACAGGTGTTTAGATACAATTCATATGCTTGGGCCATGTTCTAATAATAGATTTTCTTGTATAGCGCAGGATTCCCGCTTAGTAGGTTCAGCGTGCTTAACAACAAACGAACACAACTAAACATGCACGACATAATAAAAGGGAATGTTTTGTAAAAGTGCAGTTTAAATTAAAAAGCATTATAAAAGGAGAGCATCAGCATCTGCAGGAAAACAGGTCTACTTAATCCCACACGCAAGTTGAAAAAAAGTGTTTTTAGCTGGGCCATGGAACTTTTGGAGGGAAGGACAGTGACAGAGGTAAAATTGGAGATTTCAGACTTTGGGAGCCTGAAAAGCAAATGACCACTCCAAAAAAATTCAAGGAAACCCAGGGGACGACTAGTATCCTCTCGTCACTGCTGAAAAGCAGAGTGTTATTCAGGACGAGACACTGGGCAGACGATTTCCATCAAAGAATGTGAAGATAAGGGAGGCAATTTTGAGGTCAATGCGGGAGGACACTGTGAGGCACATTATGGGTTGAATAGTGTCCAAGGAAATGCCAATGTTAAGTTTACCACAGACACATGGACTCACTACAGCCAGAGGTTCCTACCCCTCTTAGACCATTTTGTGTAATGGGCTGCTTAAAAATGTGTATTTTGTGTAATCAGTTCAGCGCAACACGCAACGAAAAAAATACACCACAGCAAACAAATTAAAAATAAAGACATTTATCCACACTATTAGCTATTTTATTTACACAATATCAGGTATCGTTGTAGCAAACTTGGGTTTGAAGTTGTGAATAGTATTTGCGAAAAAAACTTTTTAGGGGGGTAAAAATATGGTAATTTTGGACATATTTCTTTAGCTCTTGTGACCCTCGACTTTTCCAAGGAATCAAAGAAATTAGTGTGCATATAAAGGTCTTTTCATCAGGTATCTTTGTACCAAGTTTGGGTTAGAAGTTGTGAATAGTATTTGAGGAAAAAGAAATTATGTCCCCAAATAGCTATTTTTGATATATTTCCTGATCCCCTGTGACCTTGACCTTTGTGAGAAACTGTCACTAAAATTGGCATGTTTAGAAAGGTCTTGCCACAAAGTATCCTTGGGCCAAGTTTGAAGACTGTAGCTTTAATAGTCTCCCAGAAAATGCCAACCTTAACGTTTACCACGCACGACGGAGGACAGACGACTGCTGGCTCAGAACATAGACTCACGTTTGCTTCGCACGTGAGCCAAAAATGTCTTTCGTGCATGACAGGTCGCTGTTAGTAAAATGGGCATCAGTTACTGCGACACGTTAGTGTCCATGCATTTCTAGTATGCCGATACACTGTAAGGCTCCTTCCTACCTGGTCACCAGATGTCAATGTACGGTATATCCAGTCTAGACAACATGTAATAAGCCGCATTGAACGATGTTGTGGCTAATACACGATAGGATGGAAGTACCAGTGTTGTAAAGACAATGCACGTACTACACGAGTGACCAATGTGTGTCAATTCGGTGTCCACAGTCACCTGCATGTGGCACCAAGGTGTAGCATCAGAGGAATGGAATATCAAATTAGAACCTCCAAATTCAGCTTCAGAATCAAGCTGTACGTCATTGCCGTTGTCAGTGCCTCAACCGTCGATCGCTCCAGCTGACACTGCCAACACGTGGTTATGCTGCCACGCAGTAGGTGGACACACGAGTCCCAATACATCAAAGCTATCTGCTTTTGAAACCATGTCTCCAAACACAAAATTTTATCACTCCGAATATCTACACATTCACTCGCCATTTCGACTGTAATAAGCATGCTAGCGCTGCAAAGCTGACCGTGTACCACGTACAAAAGTACACACGCACTGTCAGGACCCTGTAGTGTAAACATGATGTATCAGTGCCGGGCGAAGTCACCGTGTGCGCGGCAAGGCTCGCGTATCACCGGGTGCGCGACTTTATAAAACACACGACACCGCTCTATCGGTTTTCCGGGCTGCACGGTATACAAGACCGCCAACCAGTACAGCGGTTTGCTGGGCCGAAAGGGTTAACAAAAAAAGTGCTTTTTTGGGATGTACAACTGCCTTGGTCTTGTGCGCAGCGGACTCCAAATGTCTTTGAATATCATATCATACTTTTGTATGCTCCACTGTGAGCAACAACAAAGTCCTTTATGCACACGATGCATGCATTTGTAGCAGAGGAGCCCCCTGCTATTGCTAGTTACTACCCGTGAGTCAGAGTTCAGTGTACGCTTGGCGCGCTGTGTGCGAGTATTTTTGCTGCCTTGGTTAGTCAGTGTGTAGCGGACTACACGCGCAAAGCTTAGTGACAAGTCTGGTTCCAGAGGCTGGGAGCCTAACGGCCGATCTTCAGTCCACAATTAGCCAGACCCCCCCCCCCCCCCCCCCCCCCCCAGGTAAATTGCGTATTTTAGAGGAACTGGTCGTATTCGCGTATTTTGAGCCGAAAATGCGTAAAATTACGAGCTAGCGCGTAAGGTAGGCACCTCTGTACAGCCATTGCACGCAAGACTAAACAGTGGAAAGAGTATATAATGCAGTAAGTGAAAGTCCTGTCACACCCCCTTATGGAAGCAGCTACCAGTACTGTACACAGTACCTGCAAGCACAAAGGGGTCAAACATAAAATACCTTCGTCATTTAAAGCAACACATCACTGCATATTTCTTCACATTGAAGTTGCATAGTGCACAATCAAAATATATTTGCTCATACAGAAACTGCATAGAGAATACACCCACCTTCAACCTGATCTGGCTGTGGGGGGTACTGGTCGGTCAGTCCCCAGTCGAACATCATCTTGGGGTCCATATCGCCATCCTCCAGTTCATCTCCATGGCTCTTGCTGCTGATGGATGGAGCCTGCAATAAATCATACCATGTGTAAATCTTGCGGGAAGTAAAAAATAAACAGAAAAAGAACAGTTATCTTTTGTAAAATGGAGAAGCAATCAAAAGCAAAGAAAGTTGCCCCCTTCAAAAGAAAAAAAAAAAAAAACATAAAAGAAAATTACTGACTTGAAAGGGAAGACAATAAGGGCAACTTTCTGTTCCCTTTCCTATTTCAACTTCACCACTGATCTCATTATACTGCATCACCAGCATCATTCAAGCAGACTTTTGTAGTTCTTGCCAACTAAATGAACATAGGCTTCCAAAAATAACTGAAGTTAAATCAAACAAGAGTAGCAAAAGTGCACCCCCCCCCCCCCCCCCCCCCCCCCAAACCTAGATCTTGTCCCAGACTGCTTATGTGGATTTTTAAAGTTTCCAAGTATCTGTCATAGATCTCCACAACATGACAAATCTTGACAACATGACCGTAATAACAGACAACATGACAGAAGAAGTGAAAATTCGTCTGACCTATGAGAGAGATCACTCGGACTGTTATGTTTAGAAGGTCTTTCACTACACACTATCCTTCTGCACCAGCAAACTTTAAGCATTTTTTCACACATCTGTCAACCCGCCATGACTCTTGACCTTTGTGACGAGAGGACTAAATCAGTATACATAGAATTAGAAAGGTCTTATCATCAGTTACCTTTATTCCAAATTTAATTGAAAAGTTTTAATAAATATTGATATTACATATAATTCTATCAACAATTGTCATTTTACACACATCTGCTGATCTCTTGTGACCCTTAACCTTTCTGAGGGGTCATCCAAACTAGTATGCATAGATAGGTCTTATCATCAGGTATTTCTGTACCAAGTTCGGGTTTGAAGTTGTGAATAATATTTGAGAAAAAAACATCTTTTGTCCAAATATGGATATTTTGGACTTATTTCCTGATCTTTTGTGACCCTTGACCTTTCTGAATGATCAACCAAATATGCATAGAAAGGTCTTACCACCAGGTATCTTTGTACCAAGTTTGGGTTTGAAATTGTGAATAATATTTGAGAAAAAATAAATTTTATAAAAATATTGTTATCTTTTTACCTATTTCCTGATTGACTGTGCCCTTGACCTTATGAGAGGTCACTCAAATTGGTATATTTAGAAAGGTCTTCCCGCCTTGAATAGTCTGAGAAAATGCCAACGTTAAAAGTTTACCACGGACGACCACTGGCCCAGAACACTCACTTTTGCTTCGCACACGAGCCAAAAAGTGGTTTCCATTTGCAAGAGACATTGATTTAAGAGTCTCTGCAGCTGCAAATGCTCATGAAAATATGCGCCTCATTCCACCAAATGATACAGTCAAACCTGTGCAAGGTAACCATCCAATGGACTATCTAAAAAGTGTTACCTTTGACCGGTAATCTCCCTACACAGGGTAACTGAATGGTCACAGGACCAAAGGTGTGTGGTCTGTCTGTAACCCTTGTCATTTTGACACACTACTGCTTGAAACAGATGTGAATGTGATAGTTCAAGGGTGGTGCCAGAATAGCTTGGTGCCCAGAGGCGCCAAGCTATTGTGGCACCACTCTTGAACTAAAATGGTTGATCTCCTAACCTGTCTTTAACCTTCATGGAACAATAAGCAAAATTTAATAAAGTCAGCCTCAGAGTGTAAGATATTCTGTAGCCTATTTATCCTATGTGTTCTATCAGCATGACTGCATACCTGTGTGGTGGCACCAGAGTGAATACCAGAATCAGCCATGTACTGGTTCTGCTGCCACATCATGGTTTGTTGTTGTTTGTTGTCCACTGGCATGTCTGATAGATCCATGTAGTTTGGACCGCTGGGGCCCACTGAAACAAGCACATTTTATCATGATCACCTACAAATACTGTTTAAAATTAATACCAAGTACAAGACAGGGATGAATTCTGTACAGAAGGCTGGTTATATCACACTAATGTTTGTGTACAATGTACCCATTCTGATTTAATGGGAAAATTATGACTATGCAGACAAGATGGCAGCCACGCAACACTTCCAGACCATTCACTACGGCTAAGTAGTCACCACCTGCAGTATTCTAACGGTCCCTGGTGCCTCATTTTGATATCTTATGTGAGGCCAAAAACAGTATATCATGACTGTCATTTCTTTTTGATGACTTTTGGCAAGTTGTGCTGTGACTGTTAATTGGAGTTCATATTTTCCTCCATGCGATGATGGGAGTCGATACACACCGATTCCTATTAGTACCATTAGGATGATCTCGGAAGAGGGGCACACATTATGCTGTGGTGATGCAACCAACGTGCTTTTCGTTCCTTTTGTTCATCTCAGGAGTGACCCTTCACACACTATGCTCAACATCACTGCCTGCATAAAAGTGCGAGCCCATGGCAAGTACCAGGTAGCTTCAGACCTCCACATTCCAGTCGAATGACAAGATGACACTTCTCTGACACAGTGACTGTGTTTCTTACACCAGCGTGCGTGTACTCTATAAATTATTTAGACTGTTGTCAAATAAATGCTGCATTACTACTTAGTACTACCATTTCATTTTAAAAAAGACTATGAAGTTACAGTGGAGTCCAGTTAATACGAACTCGCTTTACATGAATTTCCGGTTAACACAAACTGTTTTTGCATTCCCGGCTGAAGGCCTTCTTATTCTGTATTAAAATTTCACTGATAACACGAAATGCTTAACACGAAATTTCGCTTTACACGAAGCTGGTTTCAGTTCCCAACTAGGGCAATTTCACTATTATTCACCTGTTTAACACGAACACAGATTCCATTCACCGAAAACCAATCCACGTGTCGCTCTCGCGCTGTAGTACACGACAGATCAGAGCGAACTCTAGTCTGTGATTGGCTGAATAGCCGTTGGCTGTTGTAATCCGTCTTCTCATTGGCTAGCGTTTCTCAACTGTATTCATGTTGTTTGCATCATTTGTGTACCAACACAACCCTTTTACCGATGCGGGATTGTACTTCAGCCTGTGTTGCTTTTACCTGATGGATTGTAACTTACTATGGATTTTACCTGATGGATTTTACATTAAATACGCGAGCTGAACATGTTTCCTTGTTTCCCTAGCAGGCTGAAGATATGCATATAAAGTACGATAATGTGCACTTTTAACCTCGTACTCATTCACGCACACATCTCTTACACACTTTCTCCTTGAGGGCCGTGATCAATTTTGAGGCCATATTGGTTAACACGAAATACGTTTAACACGAAGTCCGTGTGCCCAGAAATTTGTGTTAAGCGGACTCCACTGTATATGCTAGTAAAGTTACAATTATTAAGGTGGTAACTGTTAATGCCAGAGGGGCTGTCTCATAGCCAGCACTGTTCATATAGCAACATGCTCCCAAGTAGCAACTTTGGAAGTATGACTCATATTTTTACTGCAGCCTCTACTGCAAGGCACTGTGCAAGGGGGACGAAGGAGAGGAAAAGATGGGAGGACAATATCTCAGAGTGGACAGGACTGAGGCTGGGCGATATGCTAGTTCAGTCCTCTCTGCGCCGTCTGGTGCTTGAGGCGACGGCAAGGGAGCGCCACTTTTGTCTGTCAGCTGCTATTTTGGGTGCTGTTTGCAGAGTAAGGCCTCTGTTCTTGAGCTCTCGCTCCACGGTTCGGCGCCACGTCTCCTTTGGTCGCCCACGGTTTCTCTTCCCCTGTGGTGTCCATCTCAGTGCCACCCTTGGTAATGAGTCGAGTGACATTCTGCAAACGTGGCCTAGCCATCTCCATCTCCGTGTGGCGATGGTTTCAGCGATGCTGTCTGCGCCTGCTCTCTTCCGTAGTTCCTCGTTTGTAATCATGTTTGGCCAGAAGACCTTCATGATCCGTCGCAGGCACTTGTTCTGGAAGACTTCCAGCTTGCGTTCCGTAGTGGTAGTGGATTTCCAGCACTCTGACCCATATAGAAGGACACTCAGCACGTTGCTCTTAAAAATACGGAGCTTGGTGTGGATGCTCAGGCTTGTGGTCCTCCAGATGGGTTTCGTTCGTTGTCTGTTCTTCCAGACCAGATGATGACTTCTCCGGAGCTCAACCTCTGTCTGCCAGCACCAGTCCATCTTGCTTCTGTTACTCCCATGAGGGTTAGTTTGTAGCGGTTCAGTTCACTTACTGCTTGCGCAAGCTTTCCGGTCTGGTAGAGCGTTCGCACGTTCCAGCATCCAATTCTGATCCATCGTTTTGGCGTCAGGAGTTCCGCTATCGGGGTGGAGACGTCCTTGCGGCTTTGGTCCCCATCCGTCATAAGTCCAGTTTCCTGGTCTGCTTCGCTCCCAGCGCCGGTTGTCGCTTTTTCCCTTGTTGTCGTTTCCGTAGCAAGTTTCTTTTTACAGGGTGGAGTCGCTAGCCCCACGCCTAACCCTCCTCCTTTATCCTGACTTGGGACAGGCAGTTAAGCCCCCAAAGGGGCCTCCCTGGTGGAGTTGGGCGATATGCTAAGAATGGCAGAAAACAGAGGAATGGAGAGAGCTGGTTGCCAAGTCATCAGTGGTGCTCCAACGGTCGGCAAGACTACGGGATATAGATAGATGCATATTTCTCATTTGTGTAACTTCAGCCAAGCAGCAAGTTAAAAACATTTCTT
>BTPG01000008.1:21671508-21708300 GCA_036245525.1 Semisulcospira habei | reverse complement strand
AAAAACACTTCAAACAGTTTAAACCCCCAGCTGCAAATCACTAGTTCGATATGAGACACTTAAGTTTCAGTAAGTTAATTATGGATGGTTTACAACTAATATAAGCAAACCGGAGGAAGGCCTATCAGAATAACATGGGTACATCAACCATTCATCAAGTTAAAATTTTAACAAAATGGAACTTAATCGTTAGGCATTTGACCAATGCAGGATATTATTATAAATCGTGTGTTACTGTTAGCGTTACTCACTTGTGCTGGCTGGGCCAGAGGTATTCATCTGATAGCTGCTCATGGTTGCATCCACAGACGGCTGAGTAAAATCTGTTAAATACAACAAAAAAGGATTAAAAAATGTCATTGTTAACTACATATGACAAAACTGGATATTATGATTAGAATACCAGGTACAATGTCCCAGTGACTGGCTGAAAAAAAAAAGTAAACGGGCTGAGCGTGATGGCCGGTCAACCAACCTCCATCTTGGTATACGTACGGTATTGTTTAGAAACATTACGCTGGCCTAACGGCAACACTAACTAATCTGCAAAAACTCTATGCTTTAAAGCTGTAAGCAAATATACATCAGATACATAACAAACATATACACTGCACTGTTTGCAAACCAAAACATACATTATATTGGGCCTATCAAATACGACCAAGCTACAACTTGATGGAGATGTATGCTCCCGGAAAACCCCAAACACAGACATTCTGCATCAAATAACTAATATAACGCATTAGTTAAAACATGGGGTTTGCAGATACGTATACCTACCGAAAAGACGTCCCGATGGGACTCAGTTTAATTCCGAAACACCTCGTACTTCTTCGGTAACTCGGCAATTTCTACCCTGTCCGAACCACCAACACTTTTCAAAATTTCCAAGATGGCGTTCCTTCAAATACGCGCATGGATACGCAAGCACCTGCAGTTGGGTTGACAAATAGTTCCTATGAATTTTGCTCTTGAAAATCACACGGAAGACTAAATCATCCTATTGCAGGATGCCAGATACACCAAACTCAAATAAAATGACCGCACTACAATATGAAAAATGTGTTCAGTTTTGCAAATGTCCCACCTACGCAGTGATTTGTTCCAGTGGAATGTGGAGGAAATAAGTGCAAAACAAAGAAGCCGTGCACTCCTAGTCAGACGCTCCCAGCGGAGGATCCGCGGTAGCACAGTGGGACAGCAGCTTTAGACGGTGTAGTCAAGCCCGGTGGTCTGTCATTGTCGCGCTTACGACGATTTGCTGCGCTGAGCGGAGCGAATCGAGCGGCAGCGGATAACCAGTGTGGTCATTGCATGTGCATGTCTATCTATCTATATCCCGTAGTCTTGCCGACCGTTGGGGCACCACTGATGACTTGGCAACCAGCTCCCTCCATTCCTCTGTTCTCTGCCACTGATTCTCAGCGTATCGCCCAGCTTCAGTCCTGTCCACTCTGAGATATTGTCCTCCCATCTTTTCCTCTGTCTTCCTCTTCTTCGTCCTCCTTGCACAGTGCCTTGCAGGATTGTTTTGGCAAGCCCTGCTGAACGCGTGACATGCCCATACCACTTCAGTTTGCGTTTTCTCACAATGGCTAACAAGTCTTCATAGGGCCCGATGGCTTGCCTGATTCTGCTTCCCACTTCCTCGGCAGTTTGTGATGTGATCAAACGAGGTGGCCACTATGCACACCTTTAAAACAAAGAATGACCTTAGGCGTATCATGCGAGTGGCTAGATTGGCGTCAATGGCTTTTGACCCACAGTGATTGATACTTGAAGAACGTGGAACAGTTTCATTGCAAACTGTGCTGAGTTAGATATGCCATGCTAAAATGGTCATTGTATATTTGATTTAGGACACTGTATGGATCTTGTGTTACAGTGTATGTCACATACTATTTTTTGTCACACTGTGTGTGACCTTCCTATTCTCACGCCGGCGGCTGCAGCTTGGTGACCACACGACTGAGAGAGGTGGTCTATGCAGTGAAATCCGCTCAGTTTTAAACTGATGTGTACTCATGTGGAGTGTATATTTAATTGAAATCATAGCACACGTTTTTCCACAAATATCTTTACAAAAACACCCACTTTTGTATACCAATCATAAAACAAAATATCATTCAATGCCTGTTCAGTGACCTAATACAATTTACTCACAGCGGTAAACTTGAACAATGTGTCAGTTTTGCTGTACAGTCATAAACCATAAATAGGAATTTTGTCATGAAATGACAGATTTTACATCCCTAAATTTGCCCTAGATATATAATTAGCGGCCCTGTATAAAAAAGATCTGTAGCTTCCCGCGAGCGACTCGTGCTCTCATCGGGAAATCGCTGTCAGGACAATATCAGGAAAGTCCTGACGTAATTACTTTTTACTTACGCCTGTCACCCCTCCCAGGGTATAGCGGCCGTGGACGAGAGACCTCCAGCGACTCCTGTCCTGTGCTTCTCCTTCGATTTTACTCCAGGTGGTTCCCAGTCTCTTGATGTCTGCTTGGAGTTCTCGACGCCAGGTGTTTCTCGGCCTGCCTCTTTTCCTCTTTCCCTGGGGGTTCCATGACAATGCCTGCCTAGTGATACTGGAAACTGGCTTTCTCAGACTGTGACCAATCCATCCCCATCTTCTTCGTCCATTTTCATTCTCTGCTGTTATCTGCTCTTTGCTGCGGATCTTCTCTGGCCAGTAGATTTTCAAGATTCCCCTAAGGCAACTGTTTATGAAGATCTGTACTCTGTTTACTGTGGTTTTTGTCAACCTCCAAGTCTCTGCTCCACATAGAATTGCTTTTACGTTTGAGTTAAAAATCCGGACTTTGGTGTGTTGTGACAGCTCTCTGGAACTCCACACTTTTTTCAACTGGAGAAAGGCTGCTCTGGCTTTACCGATTCGTGCTCTGACATCTGCATCAGTGCCACCTTTTTTGTCGATGATGCTCCCGAGATAGGTGAAGGACTCCACCTCCTCCAACGGGGTGCCAGCAAGCAAGACTGGTTTTTCCCTGGTTGCGTTCAGCCTCATTGTCTTTGTTTTCTGTTTGTGGATGGTGAGGCCCACTTGGGACGAGATGTCAGCAAGCCTCGTGGTCTTGTCCTGCATTTGTTGATGAGTATGGGACAGTAAAGCCAAATCGTCTGCAAAATCGAGGTCGTCAAGCTGTGTCCACAGTGTCCACTGTATTCCGCTTCTTCTCTGCTCTGTGGTCCTCTTCATGACCCAGTCTATGGCCAGTAGGAAGAGGAACGGAGACAGCAAACACCCCTGCCTGACGCCGGTTCTGACCTGGAGCTCTCTGGTGAACTGCCCTTCATGGATCACGCGACATGTCATGCCATCGTAGCGGCTGCTCTTGATCAGGCAGACGAGTTTTGTGGGTACACCGTAGTGTCGTAGGAGTTTACACAAAGTCTCTCGGTCCACACTGTCAAATGCTTTCTCGTAATCCACAAAGTTGACGTACAGTGGGGAGCTCCACTCCAGAGACTGCTCCACGATGATGCGGAGAGTGGTAATCTGGTCTGTACATGATCGGTTTTTCCTGAATCCTGCTTGCTGGTCTCTCAGCTGGGGGTCGACGGAGCTCTTCGTTCTCTCCAGGATGATCCTGTTGAAGACCTTTCCTGGTACTGACAGCAAGTTGATTCCTCTGTAGTTGGAACACTTGCTGAGGTCGCCTTTCTTGGGAAGCTTGATTAGGTACCCCTCCTTCCAGTCAGCCGACATCACCTCCTCTTCCCAGAGCTTTCCAAACAGTGGGTACAGCATCTCTACTGTTGTTTCTAGATCTGCTTTCAGAGCCTCGGCTGGGATGCCAACTGGCCCTGCTGCTTTGCCGTTCTTCAAAAATGCCACTGCTCTTCTGATCTCTTCCCGGCTGGGTCTGTCACAGCTGATGGGTAGGTCAGTCTCTGCTGGCTGGATGTCTGGGGGGTCGGGTGGGGTGGGTCTGTTAAGTAACTCTTCAAAATACTCGGCCCATCTGTCGAGTTGGTCTGCTCTGTCTGCAATAGGCTTGCCGTCTTTGTCTTTTACTGGTCTTTCTGTATGGCCATACTTGCCAGACAATCTTCTGGTAATGTCGTAGAGCTGTTTCATGTTGCTGCTTCCTGCTGCCTTTTCTGCCTCTGCTGCTAGGCCGTCTGTGTAGGCTCACTTGTCTGCTCTGATACTCCTCTTCACCTCGCGGTTGGCTTCCGAGTATTCCTCATGTGCCCTTGCTTTGGCTGCTCTCGTGCGACTGTTGTTGACAACTGCTTTCTTCTGCTTCCTCACTTCTATCTTCTTCAAGGTCTGTGCCGACAGCCAGTCCTTGTGATGGTGTTTCTTGAACCCCACAGTGTCTTTGCAGGTTGAGTTCAGTGCCTCTCTAACTGCCTTCCACTGCTGCTCTGTGGTGACCGCCTCCTCCTCAAACTAGCGCCTGTAGCGCTTGAAACCGGTTGGACAGCACCAGTTTGAACTCTTCTCTCACTCCAGTCTCTCTCAGGAGGCCTACATTATAGCGCTGTCTTCTTGTTGTCCCTGTGCTGCTTTTCCTTTAACTTGAGTTTTATTCTTAAGATAAGCAGATGATGGTCTGAGGCGACATCTGCTCCCCTCCTCATTCAAACATCTTGAAGGGATCTTCTAAATTTCTTGCTAATGCAGATATGGTCTATTTGGTTCTCTGTAGCATGGTCAGGTGAGACCCACGTTGCTTTGTGTATTCTTCTGTGTAGGAAGATGCTGCCTCCAATGACAAGTCTGTTTAGAGCACAAAGTCTACGAACCTCTCCCCGTTCTCACTCATCTCCCCTAGTCCCTGTCTCCTCCTCACCTCTTTGTATCCGGTGTTGTCCTCCCCTATTTTGGCTTTAAAATCGCCCATGATTATGGTAATGTCTCGCTCCGCACATTTGTCCACAGCACTCTGGAGTCGGTCGTAGAACTCTTGTTTCTCTTCCTCGTCACTGTCATTAGTGAACGCATAACACTGTATGACGTTCAGCTTGATCTTTTTCTTGGTTCTAAAGGCTGCTGTACATAATAAGCGCTGAGGTGGTCACCGTCATATTTTTTTGTTCACTGTATGTGACATACAGTGTCGTGTTACCCTGTAATATGACCGTCCTATATTTTCGTGTTGCCTGTGTGACAGATTGTAAGGTGGGCTGTATGTGGAGCGTATTCAAACACCAGGAAATGCCTACAACAGCTTGTGCACACTGTGTGATCCTGATGAGCACATGCATCCTGAGAGATCTCCAAGAGCCCCTATATTCTAATCAAAAAGTTCCTGAAATGACTGTGAAGATTAGGCTCATGAGGATCTGTGCAAACTCATTAAGATATTTCATGAGGATCTGAAGCACAAGCTGGGCTTATGCGAATCTTTCAATGTGCACATACAAAGACACACCCACTTTAAATATATGTATAAGTGCTTATTTGGAGGAGTTCATGTGGAGACTGTTTACTTAGCCGCCTGTCTTATCATGATATACAATGACCACTTCAACCTTATAGTTTAACCCATTACATCCCGAGGCTGATTTTGTAACATTTTGTAACATTTGCTTATTGTCCTATGACACGCTACGTCAGTTACAGATTAGGAGATAGTTCCGAGGGGGGAGGGGGGGAGCCAGAATAGCTTGAACTATCAGTCAAATTTATTTTAAGCAATGGGTGTAGTCAGGATGAAACGTGCCAAGTTAGTGGGGTGGGAGGGAGGGGGGGGTGCTTGAGGGGGGTAAGCCATGCCTCGCGGCTCATTTTTTTAGTACGACGCAAGCAGCGAGCATAACGAACGATCGACACATTGCATTTCAGAACCCTGGACTCAGTGAAAGACGTCGAAATATAGTTGAACTTGAGATTGGAGCCAGATTACCTCAGTTGGCGCCTAGTACAATATTATGCTGTTCGAGCATCAGTCAGTCACGGCCCTCATTTAACTTGAACTACCACTGCTATTATGGCAGCATGTCACTGGTTAATTCAAGATCAGTGTTTTGTCACGCTCATATAGTCACGGGATCAGTCATAGTAGTTGAAGCAGCAAAACCTGCCCACCTGTCCTTGACAATAATAAGTGAACAAACGAGGCTGCTGATGTACATCATCGTACAATACACATACGGTCAGTGGCCGGCGGTTCTTCGTGTAGTAATCAAGTCAGTGCCGAACTGAGAAGCGGCCGTTTCTGTTCCAGACTGAATAGATGGAACGCAAAAACAGCGGCATGCATTGACACGACTATATATTATCAGGGTCTGTCGCACTCCAGTAGTGCGTCCGGCCGCCCCCAAGGGGGTCATAACTTGACTCCGCTTGACACGTCCACTGACACCTGCCACCGCCGCTGACAGAAAGTGATTGCCGACAGAGGCGCCCGTCACGTAGATGGTACGGGTTTTCGCGTTTGATCTGACATGCAGTGAGCTTCAGTGTACCGGCCGTGCGCGCCGGCCAAGTACGGGCAGCCGGCTGGTTGGACCGCGAAGCCGGACTGAAACCGCCGACTGACAAACACCAGTAGTTCATCTCACCTAAAGCCTAAACTGACTGACGACAACACTTCATTTCAGCAAGGGTCGTTTTTTAATATAAAAATGTATCAACAATTCGGCCTCACAAATCATCAACTCAAATCAGTCAGAGGGTTAGTGTCAGCCCGTTTTCTGAACTGAACTCAAGTTGTGGCCGGAGCGGATGCACTCTTAGACTAAGAGACAGAGACTGACCTCAAAATGGGTATGTTAGTCATGATATGTGCAGATCAGCTTTTATTGAACTTCGGCGCCGGCATTAGCAGTGTTAGACAGTATCTGACGCCCGAAGCAACTGCCGGAAATCCGTCCTCGTCAGTCCGCTTTCCCGGCCGTTAGACTACTGTAACTCCGCCGAGTGTTAGACAGTATCTGACGCCCGAAGCAACTGAAATCCTCGTTAGTCCTCCTTTGTTTTATCACGGCCGTTAGACTACTGTAACTCAGTCCCTCCGGCCTTCCAGGCTAAAACCCCGCAGCTAGGAGATAAACTGCAGAGAGTGCAAAACAGTGCTGCCCGTTTAGTTCTGCGCGGCATGCGTAAGTGAGCCGCCCATGGCATGCGTGACCATCGGCAGTACTCCGCCCCGCGGCCCTTGAAAAACTCCACAAGTTCAGTACAAGAACGCATTCTGTATAAACTGTCCTGCATGTGCTTCAACTCTATCAACCTGACTTCTCCTAAAGTATCTCTGACTTACTCCATCTGTATACTCAGTGACTCCATCTCGCACTCCCCCACCGGGTCTGCCCTAGGGGACCTTGGTGGGATTGTCTACTTTTTAGTTCCGCCTAGGGTCACCTTGTCTAACCCCTGCAAGGTGGGTCCTACTCTTTTGGGGGTTTGTATTTCTGTCTTTCTGGTCCATTCATCTTTATTTTTCTTTTGAAATTCTCCCCTCCTGTCTGCGCTTCTTGCAGTTCTTTTCTTCATTTAGCGCAGGCCGGCACGTCCTGAGAAGGCCTTTGTCGCTTGCGGGACGTAAAGCAATCTATACTCACTCACTCCATCTCGCACTGACCCTCCGCCGCTCGGCCGCCCTCTGACACACGTATATTTCGCCGTCCCGAAATGAATCAGTTTCAAAATGTAAAGTTGAACACGTGGCGATCGTGCCTTCTCCCATCTTGGCCCCGCCACTTTGAACAGCCTCAGTCCCCGCCCCTGTCCGTAACTCGGTTGTCAAATGCTCTCCTCATTTACTGAAATCACTTCTCAAAACCCACCTCTACAACGCTGCTTTAGTCACTAGTTCATTTCCCCAAAGGCCATGCACAATTCATCACTGACTACGGTCACGTCAGTACTGATGTGTGTGTGCCGGTGTGTGTGTGTGTGTGTGTATGTGTGTGTGTATGTGCGTGAGTGCGTGTGTGTGTGTGTGCGTGCCGTATGTTGTGTGTATGTGTGCGCGCATTAGCTGTAAGCTTTTTCATTGTAACAGCGCTTAGAGCTACTTTTAGAATAAGCGCTTAACAAATCTCCTTCATTATTATTATTATTATTATTATTATTATTATTATTATTATTATTATTATTATTATTATTATTATCTTCTTAGTCCCAATCAGTCTGCTTACCGTGCAGGTCATTCCACTGAAACTGCGCTTGCAAAAATTCTTAATGACCTCCTCGAGGCTCTTGATGATGGCAAAGTATCTGTTCTCGCACTGTTAGACCTATCTGCTGCCTTTGATACGATTGACCATGACATTTTGCTACAACGTCTCTATTCTGTGTATGGCATTCATGAAACTGCTTTATCGTGGTTTAGATCATATCTGACGGACAGAACTCAGTGCATAGTTGTTAATGATAAACTATCCAGCCCATCCACGGTGCGCTTTGGCGTCCCACAAGGTTCAGTTCTTGGACCAGTCCTCTTTACCCTGTATGTTCAGCCACTGGCCAGTGTCTTTAACCGTTTCTCTATATCACATCATGCATTTGCAGATGATACTCAACTCCATGACTCATGTTCACCTGATCAGATTATGGACACAATCGAGATCCTTCAGGAGTGCGTCTTGGATACTAAGATGTGGATGACTTCAAACAAATTACAGTTGAATGACGGAAAAACTGAGGCCATGATAATTGCTTCCCCGAGGTTGACGAAGACGCTGACACTCCCCCAGTCATTACAAATCTGTGGTGCCACTGTCCCCTTCTCCCCCCATGTAAAAAATCTGGGTGTCACACTTGATAGTAGCCTGTCCATGCGCCTTCATGTGAACAACGTTTGCAGATCCGCCTATACTGAACTGCGACGTATTGCTTCAGTCCGCCACTATCTGACACCTGAAGCAACTAAAGTACTTGTCTGCGCTTTTGTTTTGTCTAAATTAGACTATTGCAATGCTCTTTTGGCTGGCTGTTCCCAGTGTCTGATTGGCAAACTCCAGAAAATTCAAAACTCAGCTGCCAGGTTGATTCTTAGAGTCCCTAGATCAGATCATATTACACCTCATCTGTCTGCCCTACACTGGTTACCTGTTACAGCTAGGATTCAGTACAAAATTTCATGCATGACTCACAGTTGTATTACCTGTTCCTGCCCACACTACCTTGCCTCTCTTCTTCAGCTGTATACGCCCTTGAGACAGAATTTGCGCTCTGCTGCCGACTCTTGAGTTTTACGTATCCCTCTTGTCAAAACAAAGTCGTTTGGTGAGAGGTCATTCAGATACCAGAGCCCAGTTGTTTGGAATGATCTCCCACGCGAACTGAGATACGTGGATTCGAGAGAGGCATTCAAGCGTGCCCTAAAGACCCATATGTTTTCTGTCAGCTACAAATGACTTTGTCACACACCTGTCATGTTAAAGTCATCTCTATCTATTTATAGAAGTAGTGTGTGTGTGGGTGTGTGTGTGAATGCCAGTATGAGTCCATGAGCGTAGCACTTTTGAATGGTGACTTTATAGCTTGTTTTACAGAGTGCGTTGTATTTTGTTTTTGTACTTTTTGTAAATTCCATTTTTGTAATTAGTTATTTTTTGTACATTAGTGAGTTTTTGTTAAGCGCCTAGAGCTCTAATCTGAGGTTAGGCGCTATACAAGTACTCATTATTATTATTATTATTATTATTATTATTATTATTATTATTACAGGGCTCGGGAAGCTGACGCTATCACGCTAGTCGTGGCGGTCATCTTGAGAGGACTATGATACGCGACTCATCGGGAAATCATCGCTCTCAGGACAATGTCAGGAAAGTTCTGACGTGCCGCTATAGCCGGCGCTCGGGAAGCTGACGTCATCACGCTAGTCCGCGTGGCGGCCATCCGGCTTGAGAGGATTCGCCGCCGGATAACTGAGGCCGCCCTCATAGGGAAATCAAGCTGTTGGGACAATGTCAGAAAAGTCCTGACGTGCTATAGGGCTCGGGAAGCTGACGTCATCACGCTAGTCGTGGCGGCCATCTTGTGAGGATACGGGACTAAGGCGCTCCGGCATAGGGAAATCGCTGTCAGGATAATGTCAGGAAAGTCCTGACGTGCTATAGACAATAACAGCAAGTCTTGCCATCACCGTACGGGAAACCGCTAACCAGAACATGATCCGTTTTTGTTTGTTTCCAAAGAGGAAGAAACATGAAGAAAAACGTGTTGAAACACTACTTCGCTACTATCTTTAGACTATCCTATCCTCATCTTAAGATGGCGGCTGACGCGCCGATGCTCCTAGGCACGCGGGGAACTTCCCGAGCCCTAAAGGCAATAACAGCAAGTCAGTTTTGCCATCACCGTAGGAAACCGCTAACCGGCAGAATCTGTTTTTGTTTGTTCCAAAGAGGAAGAAACATGAAGAAAAACGTGTTGAAACACCACTTGAGCAGAGTCAGTGATGCCGAAGGAGTGGTGAAGGCGGTGGAGGAGGATAGAGTGGTCTATAGTGTCGAAGGCGGCAGAGAGATCGAGTAGCGTAAGAAGGGAGATGTTGCCCGAGTCGGTGGAGAGGAGCAGGTCGTTTAGGATATGTACAAGGGCTGTTTCAGTGCTGTGATGTTTGCGATAGGCAGACTGGAAGGGACTGAGGAGGTTGTTGTCGGCGAGGTGGAGGTTGAGCTGGTTGAGAACAACCTTCTCAAGAAGCTTGGACAGGAAAGGGAGATTGGAGACTGGGCAATAGTTCTGAAGATCGTTTGGTTTGAGGTTGTGATTTTTGAGGAGAGCCTAGGACGGACGATAGCGGACTTGAAGATATTGGGGACGGAGCCATTCTCTAGAGATGTGTTGATGATGTCGGTAATGAAGGGCAGAAGTTTTGGAAGGCCGTCCCGGTAGAGAGAAGCCGGGAGGGGGTCTAGTTCACAGGTTTTGAAAGACATGGACTTTATGGTCTTGAGGACTTCATCCTGAGAGACGGGGCGGAAGGACGAGAGGGGAGTGCCGGAAAAAAAAGGGGGGGGGGGGGGGTCGGGAGGGCAAGGCGGAGAAGGCAGAGTCGAGTGTGTTGCGTAGATTTTGGATTTTGTCGGAAAAATAGGTGAAAAAAGCGGACGGGAGTTCTTCTTTGCTGTGTGTGTTGGGGAGAGGAGAGTCTTTAGACTGAAGTGCCTAGGAGTGTGTTCATGGCAGTGTAGAGGGTTTTGGAAGACTGAAGACAAGTGGATTCAAGGATTTTGTTTTGAAGGTGTTTACGTTTGGAGTTGGATATCATTCTGCAGACTTGTAGAAGGGTAGAAATGTTTCAGCAAATGCCCCCCCCCCCTCCTCCCCAACCCCGTTGTTTGATATTTGGTGAATGGTGAGAGTCTGATGAACACGCACGCGCCTTCTCTCTTCCCCCCCCCCCCCACTCCTCCCCCCGCCCGCTTTCCGATATTTCATCGGCCTCTGGAAGCAAGGTCTAGCGTCGGGGAGGCCTATTGTATCAGGTTGAAAGGTCCCCAAACACAAAGTTGGAACCCCCGGTCCCCCCCCCCCCCTCGAGGTAACTGATCCACCCCTGAGAAGCGTCTGGATTCTCGTGAGCCCTGCGACTGCACGGGGTCATGTGTAAATACGTGTTTCTCAGTTTCAAAAAAAAAAAAGGGGGTTGGGTGAGGGACACACTGACAGACGAGACATATTGCTGTGAATGTCCTTTTAAATAACGGGTTGAAGCGCATGTCACGCAGCAACATTCTGCACATTAAGTGTCTTAACACATTTAACACCACGGCCACATTTCCCACATTTTGGAGGTGTCATCCAACGACTGTGCACCAGTTGCAGGAGATGGATCGACCAAGATAATTCAAGGGTAGTGCTAGATTAGCTTGGCGCCTGAAGGTGCCAAGCTAATTTGGCACTACCCTTGAATTATCATGGCCGATCCATCTCCCGCTGTTGGGCGTTGGGGCTAAATGGGTTAACCCCTTCACTGACTTTCGAGAGAAACTGAACAGGATCCAGCTGCAAGATCTAAGTCTCTTGCTGGCCCCAGTTTTTATCCATGTTTATTGGACGCATGAACGGTTGTCTGGCGTTGGGTTAACCCATTCAGCCCCACGGCCTCATTTCCCAAATTTTGGAGGTGTCATCTGGCCACTATAGAGGAGATGGATTGGCCATGATAATTCAAGGGTAGTGCCAGATGAGCTTGGTGCCTGAAGGCGCCAAGCTCATCTGGCACAACCCTTGAATTACCATGCACAGTCCATCTCCTGCTGTAGGGCGCTGGGGCTAAATGGGTTAACAAAGATTTCAGAAACACACTCTGCCTCAGTTCAGTAGGGTGGCAGGGAAGGCCTTTACTCATATTCGTGTAGTGCACTAGCATACGCACAGTGGTTAGAAGGGAGGAGGGGGGGGGGGGGGGGTCGTGGCGCATCTATCTATATCCCGTAGTCTTGCCGACCGTTGGGGCACCACTGATGACTTGGCAACCAGCTCCCTCCATTCCACTCTGTTCTCTGCCATTCTTAGCGTATCGCCCAGCCTCAGTCCTGTCCACTCTGAGATATTGTCCTCCCATCTTTCCCTCTGTCTTCCTCTCCTTCGTCCTCCTTGCACAGTGCCCTGCAGGATTGTTTTGGCAAGCCCTGTTGAACGCGTGACATGCCCATACCACTTCAGTTTGCGGTTTTTCACAATGGCTAATAGGTCTTATAGGGCCCGATGGCTTGCCAGATTCTGCTTCCCACTTCCTCGTTCGTGATGTGATCTCTGTATGAAATGCCAAGCAGCCTTCGAAAACATCTCATTTCAGTGGCTTGTATCCTCCTTTCAAGGTCTGCTGTGAGGGTCCATGACTCAAAGGCATACAAGAACACTGAGATGACTAAGGAGCGCATCAGTCTGATCTTTGAGCAGAGTGTGATGTTTCTGTCCTTCCATATGGTCTTCAATCTTGTCAGTGCTGTTGTTGTCTGCGCAATCCTGGACAGTATTTCTGGTTTTGATCCCTCATCTGTCACAATGGGTCCTAAGTATTTGAATTTATTAACTGTTTCCAGATTTTGGCTTCCAATCATGACGTCAGTGCCAATGCCACTTGTGTTATTTGTCTACTCATCAGTTTGGTCTTCTCTGTAGTCATTTCCATCCCATACGCAATGGCTGTACTGTCCAGCTTTTCCACCAGCTGAGCTAGCTCCTTCTCTGTTCCTGCAAGGCAATCAATGTCGTCCGCAAAGCGCAAGTTCGTGATTGTTCTGCCTCCAATACTGACAGTTCCTTCATGATCTTTCAGAGCGTCTGTCATGATTCTTTCCAGAAAGATGTTGAAAAGAGTAGGTGATAGCAAGCAGCCTTGTCTGACTCCGACTGTAGTCCTAAACCAGTTTCCTATTTTGCCGTTGAAGCAGACTGCGCTAGTGGCCTTGTTGTAAAGGTTTGCTATGACTTTGATCAGGTTGGCATTGATGTTGTATAGCTTCATGGTGGACCAAAGGGCTGCATGCCACACCCTGTCATACGCTTTCTTAAAATTCACAAAGACATGATAGAGGTCTTGCTGGCGCATATCTGTCACTTAAACACTTCATTCAAGATTCAAGATTCACAAACTTTATTGTGTCAGTCTGGCCGACAAATTTTCTCTCGTTGGGATCAGTATGCTTAAACAGCAAAAGATATACGCGCGCGTACGATTTCAGCCACATTATCACAATGGTAAAATTAAATATCTCACACACTTCTCAGTTTCTCATCCATCTCCTGGCCCTCCCCCCACTCCCACCCCCACCCCACCTCCTCATGCGACAAAAAAACCCAACAACAATAAACAAAACACACACACACACACACACACACACACACACACACACACACACACACACACACACACACACACACACACACACACACACACACACACACAACCTACCACATGACCACAGTGTCATTGGTATAGTAAGTAAGTCTGCCATTTTCAAGATGCCACTGCGACATTCTGAGCTCGGGTGCAATTCAGTTCCTCGATAGCGTCAACAAGGAGAGAGAGATACGCTAGTCAACGCACTCCCCATTTAGAAGACGGATGGCCGAGGGTACAAAGCTGCCCTTGTAGCGTTTGATTGTAACAAGAGGAGCTTTGAACCTACGGCCAGACGGGAGCTTTTGAAGGTGCTTAGAAAGGCAGTGGGAAGTGTCAGCTGCCAGCCTCAGGCCCTTGCGTATCATTCTCGTCCTGTTGAGGC
Organism: Semisulcospira habei; assembly: GCA_036245525.1. NCBI lineage: Eukaryota > Metazoa > Mollusca > Gastropoda > Semisulcospiridae > Semisulcospira > Semisulcospira habei. Next base: position 21,694,129 of record BTPG01000008.1, on the reverse strand, counting down.
CGTCAAGGCTCTCCAACCTGCCCCCAACGATTTTCTTAGTATGCGGCCTGATTATCTTGTTCAACGTCCTCAAGTTCTTCGAGGCCAGGGAGCCGAACCATGAGACAAAGGAGAACGTGAGAAGCCGGTTTTTTATAAAGCAGAGGTAGAACTGCCTGAGGATTTTGGAGCTCACATCAAAGGAGCGGAGTTTGCACAGCATATAGTCTTCCTTGGGCTTTCAATTTACAATACTTACGAAGAGACGTACAAAATTATTTTGATACAGTTTCTTTTTCGGGGATGAGGTAGGGGGAGGGGGCGGGAGGACTGGTACCCCCCCCCCCCATCCCCCCCCCACACACACCCTCCCCCCCCCCCTCACCGCACCCTATCCATCCCTGACTAATAGGATGACGATTAGGTGCTTGATAGGAAGGGACCTAAGCGGTTTTCTGTCCCCTACTGTCCTCTATCTACGTGCGCTGTTTCTAAGAGCGCTTTTCTCACTTAATCGGTCCGTGGGTTGTATGGGTTGGCAATAACATTTCAAGACGACCTCCCGTAGCTGCCTGGCCGGGGATCATAAGAATGTATGTCTCTAGCAGATGGAAGGGGGAAGATGGGGGACTGAATTACCTTCTAAATTATGTTTGAAATGACACCTTGTGACATGTGTGTCTGCACTTTTCTTTAAAAAGCCAGTGCACTATTTGCAGACTAGTTTTTAACCTCAACCGTCGGACTGAGTACAAGCGCAGACATGACTGAAAGGCCACTGCTCACGAAAATGTTTATCACCACTGTCTTCATTGTTTTTGCTGTTGTAACACCAGGTATGTTAAACCCCAAGGGCGCATTTCCCAAAGTTTTGAAGTGCCATCTATTGACTATGTACCAGTTGCAGGAGATGGATCGACCATGAAAATTCAAGGGTAGTACCAGATTAGCTTGGCGCCATCAGGCGCCAAGCTAATCTGGTATTACACTTGAATTGTCGTGGTCGATCCATCTCGTGCTCTAGTGCATCGGGGCTAAATGGGTTAAACTTATATTGAGGTGATTGAACCCTCTTAGGCATGCGGCCACTGAGAGGGTTGTTAAAAAAAAAGTATGTGTGTTAATCAGAAAAGAGAACCTAGGTACTTTGTCAGTGAGAATGTCAAGATGTTGCAAATGATATGAAGTAGTTCATTTGCATTGACACAATCGCCATTTACATGAGGTATCATGTGTTTTCAAAATGACTGTTCAAATTTAGTATTTTTTCTTTACAAATTTACGATTGATATGGCATGCGTAGCATTATACATAGCGTAGAGCGGTGATATGAGAACAGTTTATATTGTTCGACAAATAAATACACGTATGTATGTGAACCAGGGCTCTAAGTTCAGACTTAAACACTAAATTAATGTTCAGAACGATACAGCTAATTTTATAATGCAAAATCAAAATCTTGACTTTCGATCTCTGTCACTCTGGAACATGTTTGAGTCTTCATTTAAATGTTTCTTTCAGATTAATTTACGTCGTATCCATGCAAAAGTGAGCGGATATAGAAAACAGCAATAAGTAACGCTTATCAACCCATTCAGCCCTGACGCACTTCTACAGGAGATGGGTCGACCATGATAATTCAAGGGTAGTGCCAGATTAGCTTGCGCCAAGTTACTCTGGTACTGCCCTTGAATTATCATGATCGATCTATCTCCTGCAAATGGTGCATAGTCATTAGATGACGCCTCCAAAATTTGGAAAATACGGCCGTCGGGCTGAATGAGTTAAAATTCATGTTGCACGGTCGTAAGAAACTCGGGTTTGCGCTGAGCCTACTCGTAGAAGTTTATACAAATCTGCTTTTACTTAGCTGTTGATTATTGTTCTGGACTACCATCGAGTGTCTTCGTATTAGCAATGTTGTTATGTTATTCAACATACTTCAGATAGTAAATAAGCATCAGTTATTGTTTTTTTCCGCCGCTGAGCTGATTTTGTCTTAGAACAGCCCGCTTGCGTTTTGGTTAAAATAGCATGTATCTTGACACAAAAATGCGGAGCTTTTGAAGGTTGATAATTTTTGCAACCATCTTCAATAGGTCCATGCACAATGGTTTATGTGGCAGATTATTCTCGCAGAGATGCGCGTATTGTAGAAATAGGTGCATGCGTATGCAGTAGGTTTTTTTAAAAGAAAAAACTGTTTAAGAAAATTTGTTTAAAAAGAAAAAAGAAGACGCCAACATATCCGTCTCAAAAGGGGTGGTGGAGAGAGAATATGTGTTAAAATAGTGATAAATGATTGTCGTGTCAAAATCCTGTCATTCGTTAACACATTTAACCACAAGACCACGTTTCCAAAATTTCGAGGTGTACTTAAGGACTATGTACCTGTTGAAGACGATGGATCGACCATGATAATTCAAGGGTAGTGCCAGACGAGCTTGACGCCTTCAGGCGCCCAGCTCATTTGCCACTACCCTTGAATTATCATGGAAAATCCGACTCCTGCTGTAGGGCACTGGGGCTAGATGGTACAAATGTTGCCAAAAAATAGAAATGAATCAAATCTTAACGGGCTAATAGATCGTAATATCTCTTTTATTAATGTTCTTAGTATTCTGCGCATTGAGTTATATTATAGATATGAGAAATGCGCCATATAAATACTATGTATTATTATTATTATTATTATTATTACAATAATGCTAGGCAAAAGGGCTAACTTCAGGCCAAAGCACACAGTGGGCCTCCCCTGCAGACCCATCTGTTAAGATGCCTTAGTCTTAGTCTGTCCCAGTTATCCCCTAAGTTTTCAATCTTCTAAACAACACTACCATCCACTTGCTGCACATTTGCCATGCACCCCCCCAAAAAAAAAAAAACAACCCCAAAAACAAAACTAAAATAAATAAATTTAAAAAATAAAATAAATAAAAATAAATAAATTAAAAAAATAAATAAATAAAATAAAAAATAAAATAAATAAATAAATAAAATAAATAAATAAATAAATATAAAAAAGGACATCACCAGTCTCATTTCCTGGCTATCAACATGATTATGTACCAACCCTACATCCAAACGCAGCCAAAACTGGTACACACCTAAAATCACCATCCGCTTGGCAACTCAAACTAGGACAAAAAAAAAAAAAAAAAAAAAAAAAAAAAAAAAAAAAAAAAGTCCGCTGGGTAAGCCAAGGCTGGTATAAATCAAAGCAACAAACATGTATCTTCTCATCTATCAAGAGATTTTAAGCAAATTCCAGCATACTGCCTTTGTACAAAATGCCAAAGAAGGCAGAAGATTATTATTTTTTAAACACCTGACCTTGCACTGCCTCACCTACCTCATTTGAATATGTAACATTACCTGTCAGTTATGGCGCTAGTAAAATAAAAGACTTTCTGCTCTTTTTCTCCTTTGGACGCAGGAGAGTTCCTTCCGTTACACTCAAAAGGCAGCGGAAACCCTTTGGTACGTGTGCCTGTTCGCATGTATAGTGAACAAGATGGGATGAACCATAACCGACGAAGTCCATTCTATATCTTCGCTGTCAAGGGTCTCTATCTTTTGTCTTTGACTTGATTCTGATTTTGAAATATCTCCTTTCGAAAAAGCCTCGCAGATGTGCCAATGCGTCATAGTGAACTCTCTAAGGAGCGCGCGTCATTGGCTTGTGAAACGTCATTTGTCATGACGTATTTTTGTTGTTGTTTTTACGCAATATTATATCTAATATGATATGAGTTTCGCTTTCGCTTCACGACTTGTGGGGAAAATGGTGACAATACTAGAATAGTTTCACGGTACAATTTCAGTCTTGCTATAATTATTTTGTTTGAAATCAGGCTGACTTACCTAGCTATAAGAACCTCGGCGTCATCCTCGATTCCTCTCTGTCCATGACCAACTTCGTCTCCGCCACGACCCAGGCATGCTATTTCCACCTTCGCCGCATCAGTCAGATCAGAAAATACCTCACTACCGAAGCTGCCACCAAACTTGCTGTCTCTCTCATCTTATCTCGCATTGACTATTGCAACTCTCTCCTTTCCGGTCTCCCTCACTCCACCATCTTCACTCTCCAACGCGTCCAGAACAATGCTGCCCGCCTCGTCCTCAGAAAGAAAAAATCCGACCACATCACACCCCTGCTCAAACTCCTTCACTGGCTCCCCATCCCCCAACGCATCCAATACAAAGTTCTGTCTCTCTGCTACAAATCCCTGAACAACTGCGCTCCTGCCTATCTCTCCAACTTACTTCACCCCTACACACATTCCCGCTCCCTCCGCTCTGCCTCCGACCCTCTCCGCCTCCACATCCCTCGCACCAAACTTAACACTTTCGGTCCCCGCTCCTTCTCCGTCTACGGTCCATCCATCTGGAACACTCTCCCACTCTCTCTCCGTCAGAAACACTCTCTCTCCTCCTTCCAGTCCGCCCTCAAAACTCACCTCTTTCAACAGTTTTAGCACTATATCACCGCACTCCCCACCCCAAGCTGACCGTCGTAATGTATTTCACTGTTTGTGGTACGTGAGTCATTGTCTAAAGCGTGCGCATGCGTGCGCGAGTTGTGAGTGTGCGCTTAGAGTTATAATTATTATAAGATAAGCGCATTATAAATACCGTAATTATTATTATTACTATATGCTATACTAAGTACACCAGAATGCTCTTCTGAAAGCGGGTTGATATGTGTGTGTGTATGTGTGTGCGTGTGCGTGCGTGCATGCACACGTTCCAAACATCCTCAAGAGGCACAGATGTTCATGCGCCCTCGGGGCACATGAGGATCTATGCCTCTTGGAGATGCACGCATATGTGTGTGTGTGTGTGAGAGAGAGAGAGAGAGAGAGAGAGAGAGAGAGAGAGAGAGAGAGAGAATTACGTCATATTTAGCTATATCGGGTCACCTGAATGCTCTTCTGAAAGCGCGACGGTGTGTGTGTGTGTGTGTGTGTGTGTGTGTGTGTGTGCGTGTTAGTGCGTGCATGCGCGCGCGCTCCAAACATCTCCAAGAGACAGCCGATCGAGTCCTCATCCGGGCGCATGAGTATCTGTACCTCTTGGAGATGCGCGCATGTCTGTGTGTGTGTGTGTGTGTGTGTGTGTGTGTGTGTGTGTGTGTGTGTGTGTGTGTGTGTGTGTGTGTGTGTGTGTGTGAGAGAGAGAGAGAGAGAGCGGCGCGCGCCAGAGAGAATTACGTCATATTTAGAGTATTATGTCAATATCTGCGTGGTGACGGAGTTGCGTCTTTTACGTCACCGCCACTGTCTGACTTTCTCTAGAAGTCAAGTTTAGTTTTTTTTACTGTTTTAATTCTTTTCTGAAAAGAATTAATTTTTACTAAAGAAGTTGAAAGGATACAAAGCTGGCTAACGAACTCATCTAATGTCTTATCAAAACTAGGTAGATCCAAAATTTCAAGTAAATATAACAAAAATTACGGACTCTAATCTGGGTCATCCGACTTCCTACAAAACGGTTGTTTATGTCTTCAATGAGACATTCAGTTACAATATGCTCGGACGCTCTTTTAGCCACCCCTTTAAGAAAGTATTTCGCCAAGTTTTAAGCTTGTGTGTACAGAAATATCAGAGATTCTCTTGTTTACATACATACGCACACACACACATACAATATACATACATACGAACACACGGCGCTTCGCGCCAAATGTACGTTCAGCAGCGAGGTTAGCGTAACTAGACATGACGTGATTTTTGTCTTGTTACTTCAGTTGTTTGACATCATGGACATGCTATTAAATTCGCCCCACCGCGACTCGTCCTAAAAAGTCCCTTCTATAAATAGAAGGGACTTAAAAAGGGCCCGGTAGACAAGTCTTAGTTGGGGCAAGACAACATCGAAAACCCTTGATACTGGCGACATCTAGCAATTAAAGCCCACCATGGAGAAGATAGCTTTACATACATTTTTTCTGAAACCAGAAGTAGGTAAAAACTGCATTCGTTTCGACAAAACAGTGAATTAAAAACCCGGACAAACATGCGATATTGCATGTTTGTCCAGGCTTTTAATCTGCTGTTTTCATCGAAACATGTGCAAGTCTGAGCTGCTTCTGATTTCGTGATTCGCCGGCAGTGATAATTATTCCTGAGTGAAAGTGTGACAGTCATTGATATTATTCCTGAAACTGTGACAGTTATTGACGAGTCGCGTTAGTTAGATTATGATACACAAAACACACTGAATTCCTACCTTTTAAGTTTCCTAAGAAGTATTCTTTCCGATTGTCACCAGCCGTTTTATTAGCCGTCGTAAAAAAAGGTTTTCCGCTACAAATTCGGATTATATATCGCTCTGTCTTAACTCATTCAGCCAAGAAGCAGCAGTTGGACTGACCACGACAGCCCATAGTGCAGTGCGCGACAGTTCTCAGTGTCGAAAATGCGTCAAGCCAGCTAGGTACAGCCCCAAGCTGCCATTGTTGGCCCACCCCCAAGCAATGCACACATGGTTTGTGTAGTTCTGTGTATGCTAGTCTAAATAACTCGACTCCATGCTGGATTCTCAGACGTTACCCACCTTGGTAATATTTACTACTACCAGTTTCAGGAGGTGAGCGATGTCTCAACGATCATCCCGTGCCCGTGGTTTATTGTGCATAGACGGTACTTTTGGGTCCCAAAAAAGGTCTTGGACCGCGACCCAACAGTATGCACAATAATGAATCGATTTGCATCAGTACACGATGAGTCTACATCACTTTTGCGTCAGTTTTGTGACATCTGCCCTAATCTGCCCTGTGACATTGTGTTACAATTTTTAAAAATCCCACTTTTCACACAAATGGAGGTACTGTGCTAACAAGACAGACAGGAAAACAGGAAATAGCTATGTCACGCAAGAGTAACGGTGTAAATTAAGTGTGCATTAACTCAGAGGCGGATCTGGGGGGAGCGGATCTGGGAGGGTGGTGTTCCTCCCCCCCCCCCCCCGACCCAAAATTCTTTAAAATGCTATAACAAGTCCCTTTTTGGGGGTGTTTGGGCCCCCCTCCCCCCCCCCCCCCCCCCCCGTTTGATATTTTTGCGAATGGTGAGAGTCTTAACACGCACGCGCCTTCTCCCCCCCCCCCCTTCCCCGCTGTTCGATTTTTTTCGGCCCCTGGAAGCAAGGTCTAGCGCCAGGCCGGAGGCCTTTTGTATGAGGTTGAAGGTCCCAAAAAATCCCACTTTTCACACAAATGGAAGTACTGTGTTCACAAGACAGACAGGAAATAGCTATGTGACGTAAGAGTAACGGTGTAAATTTAGTGTGCATTAACTCAGGGTCGGATCTGGGGAGGGGTTCCAGGGGTTGGGCCCCCCCCCCCCTCCCCCGATCCAAAATTCTTTAAAATGCTATAACAAAGTCCCTTTTTGGGTTGTTTGGACTCCCCCCCCCCCCCCTTTGATATTTTTGCGAATGGTGAGAGTCTTAACACGCACGCGCCTTCTCTCTCTCCCCCCCCCCCTCGCCCCCTTCCCTGCTGTTCGATTTTTTCGACCCCTGGAAGCAAGGTCTAGCGCCAGGCCGGAGGCCTTTTGTATCTTGAAGGTCACAAACAAAAAGTTGAAACCCCCCCCCCCCCCCCCCCCCCGAGGTAACTGATTCGCCCCTGTTAACTTATGCATTAACATGCATGCCTGTCAGTCCCCCCCCCCCCCTCCCAGCGCCCCTCCCCTCATCCCCATTTCACGTAGTTTACTTTTTGCAAAACACTTCCCTTACGTAACTGTCACCGTGGTTGCAGGTCATAAGAATAATTTAAAATTTGATTTACTACAGTCTTGCAGGATCTACATTTTAGACTTGGATAACATGGGCATCCACCGTTAATGTGAATGTCTAGTTGAATGGACCTGCTTCAGGCAAAATAAGATTAATTGTTCGCAATATCCCTTTATAAATGTTTGCCGTAAAAGTACCTGTCTGCTCTTCTTCTTTGTATGTTGGAGAATTTCACCGACACGTACCACGGGTAGTATACTGAGGAGCAAAAGACATGCGACAGTTTTGGAATCATCGGAAACACTTCAGTGTTTCCGATGATTCAAAAAAATGTCGCACTTCTTTTGCTCCTCAGTATACAGCATCTCTGGTATGTGTGCCTAATCTCATGGATTGTGATAGTTGAGGCAAGGCAACGTTTAGAATCGGCCAGTTGTATCCGCAAATTTTAGCAACCAAAGCCCGCCCAGGAGCAGATTGCTTGAAAGATGATTTTGGCAATTAAATACATTAGTAGGAAACGTCAATTTTAAAGTTTCGCAAAATGGCCCGGGTAGCACTTTTAGACTTTTGGTGTTTGGTTTCAATACACTGAAAATCATACTCAATAAATTTGTTTTAAAAGTTATTATTATTGGCCGGTGATTATTATCAATGTGATTATTATTATTATTGTTGTTGTTATTATTATTATTATTTAAAGATTTGTAGTACTATTCAGACTGATGAATGTTATGTAACATATAAGCGTGTGTGTGTGTGTGTGTGTGTGTGTGTGTGTGTGTGTGTGTGTGTGTGTGTGTGTGTGTGTGTGTGTGTGTGTGTGTGTGATTTATTGGCAAGCTTGATTAACGGTTTTCTTTTAAGTCATGGTAAATCTTGCTGAACTTAAAGCGACCTTCTGCAATAAAGGTTAACTCATTCGAGACGTGCCGCCTCCGGATACGCGGCATAACTTCCGCGTATCAGGAGGCGTCACGTCAGTCTCGAATGAGTTAATAATAGGCTACTAGCTCATACTATCAAAATATCGCTTTCATGGCATTAATGTTCTTTGTATGTCTTGCCGTAATCAGTGCTGCAAAGATAAGTAGTTTCACCCATTCAGCCCTGACGCACTACAGCAGGACTTTGAGATGGGTCGACCATGATAATTCAAGGGTAGTGCCATATTAGCTTGGCGCCTGTCGGCGCCAAGCTATTCTGGCACTGCCCTTGAATTATCATGGTCGATCCATCTCCTGCAACTGGTGCATAGTCATTAGATGACGCCTCCAAAATTTGGTAAATACGGCCGTCAGGCTGAATGAGTTAAGTACAGGAAATTCACAATGTACTTGTTTGTATGTCTATTTTGATAAAAAGTGTTTTAACCCCAAACGTACATTTTTGTTTCTGAAATCTGTGTTCATTCAACGACCAAAAGCCAAAACCGCCCAAATAACATAGATACAACCTGGTCTCAGCAAGAGGCATAGATCCTCATGAGCCCCCGCGACTACGGGGGCTCATGAGGATTTACGTCTCTTGCAGTTCAATCGTGTTCACCTTTTCTCGTCAGTGACTGGGTTGGGACGAAAATGTAAACAATTGTGCTATAATTGTCCTTTCCTAGCGCGTTTGTTTCTTTGTGGTGAATGTTTAGTCAATATACATTTATTTTTCCTTATCAGCTTTCGGCCAGCCTGTTTCGCGCATCATCATCAGCAACGTGATGACTGGTAACCCACCGAATCAAGGTCACATCGGCTCAAGTCTTCTTCAACAGGATGGTAGTCCGCACGGGCAGACCAGTCAGTCGCAGACCACTCCTGTCGCCTGCAATGATTTCGAGAGCAGGATTGTCTTTCAGGACTGTGTCATGCCGTTTGGTTACGCGCACAGTCGCTTCATGCAGCACATGATTTCGCAAGCCTCGTGTCCAGCTCAAGTTTTCGACTGCGGGTAAGCAGATCGTGCTTTCCCCTGTTCTTTTTGGACCACGTGCGAACTTGAAGCAAAAGTGAGTCTATGTTCTGGGCCAGTGGTCGTCCGTCCGGCGTCCGTCCGGCGCTGTCCGCCGTCGTCCCTGGTAAACGTTAACGTTGGCATTTTCTCGGAGACTGTTCAAGCTACAGTCTTCAAACTTGGCCCAAGGATACTTTGTGGCAAGACCTTTAAAACATTCCAATTTGAGTGACCTCTCACAAACTTCAAGGTCACTGGGGATCAGAAATATAATTATCAAAAATAGCTATTTTTGGACATAATTTATTTTTTCTCAAATACTATTCACAACTTCAAACCTTGGTACAAAGATACCTGATGATAAGACCTTTACACACACACACTAATTTGGTGGATCCCTCAGAAAGGTCAAGGGTCACAAGAGCTGACAAAAGATGTTTTTTCTCAAATACTATTCACAACTTCAAACCCAAACTTGCTACAGAGATACCTGATGGTAAGACCTATCTATGCATACTAATTTGGATGACCCTAGGAAAGGTCAAGGGTCACAAGAGCTCAGGAAATAGGTAAAACAAATAGCCATATTTGACAAGAAATGTTTTTTCTCATTACAATTCACAACTCCAAACCCAAACTTGCTACAGAGATACCTGATGGTAAGACCTATCTATGCATACTAATTTGGATGACCCTTAGAAAGGTCAAGGGTCACAAAAGCTCAGGAAATAGGTAAAAAAAATAGCCATATTTTGACAAGAAGTGTTTTTGCTCAATTACTATTCACAACTTTGAACCCAAACTGCTACAGAGATGCCTGATGTTAAGGCCTAACTATGCATACTAATTTGGATAACCCCTCGGAAAACTCAAGGGTCACAAGATGTCGACAAATGTGTATTAAATGCCAATAATTGTACTTATTATCAACATTTTTGCAAACTTTTCAATGCAATTTGGCACAAAGGTAGCTGATGATAAGACCTTCCTATGTATCTTTAGTTGACTCATCACAAAGGTCAAGGGTCACGGGGGTTTCACGGATGTGTGAGAACTGATTAAATTTTGAGAAAACATGATTTGTTAGTGCAGAAGACATCCTTTTACTTATTGTCAGACATGTGTGGATCGGTCGATACACGTGAGCCATAAGGGCTTTGCCTTTCTTGTTTGTGTTATTTCCTGCCTTTCTTGCTTTGGTAACACAGTGACTATCCGCCATGCGGTCCCTCTAAAAAAATATGTTGCTCTATGTATGCCTGTGACATGTCATAGATCTCCAGTCTATATATATGTCTGTCAGTCCTTGGCGCGGATCCAGTTCCCAAAAATCTATTGCTATATGTATGACTGTATTTTATATATATATATATATATATATATATAATATATATATATATATATATATATATATATATATATATATTATATATATATATATATATATATATATATATATATATATATATATATATATATATATATATATTATAAGTTATTGGTCGCAGGGGTTTGCTACATAGACCCTTGTAGGCCTAAGGGAGGTCAAAGGAACCATTGTACCCCGAAGGCCTGAGGGGTACAGTGGTTCTTTTGACCTCCCTCAGGCCTACAAGGGTCCGTGCAGCAAGCCCCTGCTACCAATAACGTATTTGTTTTCATTCCTCCATTTCCCTAATAAAGAAATCAAGAAGAAATCTTCCGACCTGGATCACGCCAGACATGACTGACGTCAAAGCAATATACATTTATACATAATAGACTTATGACGTAATTTAAAATCTTTCATGATGTTGCCGTCTCCGGTGTGCCTGTTGTCTCGAACAATACTAAGCAACTTTGTACTTTAAAACCTTTTGGTGATCTTTTATAGAACAAAACTGGCATCCAAGACGCGTCAGAAAGGGGCTACAAAAAGTCCGCCATTAGTCGCTACAAGGGTTTTTGTAGCTCGATCATGTGGTACAGTTTGTTCTAAAGAGATTGGTCGTATGCCGTAAGGATGAAAACAAATATTATATTATATACCTCTCTCTCCGGCACTGCCCTTAACATTTTTCAGCTAAATACGCTACTGCATGGAAAAAAAATGATTATAATAGTTCAAAGGTGGTGCCAGAATATTCTGGCAACACCTTTGAAGTAAAATGGTTGATCTATCTCTTAATTTGTAATGTAGCCTTCGTAGGACAAGAAGCACATTTTTAAATAATCAGCGTCAGGATGTAATGGGTTAAACCAGATGGACAGTCATTCTCACGCTGCCAGCTTTGAGTGTGTCTTGGCTGGACAGTTTAACCCATTTTGCCCCGACGGATTACAGCAGGAGATGGATCGACCTTGGTAATTCAAGGGTAGGGTCAGATTTGCCTGGCGCCATCAAGTGTCAAACTAATTTAGCACTACCGGCCTTGAATTATCATGGTGTCATCCATCTTATGCATCTGGTACTTAGTTGTTAGGGGACACCGCTAAAATTTGACAAACCGGGCGTTGGGGTTAAATACAATTTGACGAAAACGCAATACAAAATAATACGAAAATAATGGAGGCGGGGTGGTGGAGCGTGTGTTAAGTAGAATATTGAGCATTCAGCTGTGAGTCGGCATTCTTGCCTTGGGGTTAAATACAATATCAGTTTGATGAAAACGCAAAGCAAAACAGAACACACAAGTGGAGGCGGGGTGGTGGAGCGGGTATTGAAAAGTAGAGAACTGAGCATTCATCTCAGTGTGTGAGTAGGCATTCTTGACTAATGTGTGTGCAGCCGGGTCTGTGATTTTAGACCTTGAGGCTTCAAGTCGTAAGGTCCAGAGTCACGTACCAGCACGCAGAACATAAGTGACTGGAGAGTTTATTCCGTATAATTAACCCAATAAGTCCTGACGCACTACACAAGGAGATGGGTCGATCATGATAATTCAAGGGTAGAGCCAGATTAGCTTGGCGCCTGTCGGCGCCAAGCTAATCTGGCACTGCCCTTGAATTATCATGGTCGATCCATCTCCTGCAACTGGTGCATAAGTCATTAGATGACACCTCCAAAATTTGGGAAATACGGCTGTCGGGCTGAATGAGTTAGTATAGGTCGTTTGACATCGGAGCACACAATTAGGCCTATTTTCGCAAATATCATCGCAAAGAACCACTTTTATATACCAATGTTAGAACAACTATCATTCAGGGTCAGTTGACCTAAAGGCCCCGCTACACATGCCCGGTTTTGAGGCCGATTCCCGATCAGTTTCGAATCGGTAGATGATCGGGCCGGACTAAAAAAAACAACGTGTGCACTGCCACACATTTCCCGACTTGTTTAGCCGACCGGTTTGAACTGAAGATCAAAGTCGTACCTGTTCTGCAAAATGGCTGCTAGTTTTGACAGTGATGATGATGTGCTTCCATTATCAGCAGTTTTGCATCATATTCGGGAAGAGGCGTGCGAAACATCAGCAACGGCGGTGGTACTGATCACAACAGGCGTGTTCCGCCATTTGCAAACTGAAACGACATGCTTTGCGAGACGCGCTCTGATTGGTTGAAGCTTACAACCGGGGCCGATTTGGATCGGAAAAATAGAGCAGGTTCTAGACACCCGATTCCCAGCCGATTGGGACCAGATCGGATAAATGACGTCATCCAATCGCAATCGGATCGGAATCGGCTTCAAAATCGGGGCACAACCGGCACGTGTGGCGGGGCGTTAATACGATTTACTTTCGAGAAACTCGAACAATGTGTCAATTGTGCTGTAAAGTCGTACAAATTCGGAATATTTTCATGAAATTACTGATTTTACATCGCTAAATGTGCCCCAGATATACTCAGCCCAGTATAAGAAAGACTGATCAATTTTCACCTGATCATGAGTAAGTTGACCAAGTTTTCAAACCTGAAACAGCGCAGGCATACATAAAGTCTGCATGCTTGACCTCGATATTGAAATCTTGCTGTTTCCCGCCGGGGTTCTATTAGGGTATTGAAAATGGCTTTTGGTGATCTTTTATTGAACAAAATTGGCATCCAAGACGCGTCAGAAAGGAGCTACAAAAAGTCCGCCATTAGTCGCTACAACCGTGTTTTTGTAGCTCGATCATGTGGTACAGTTTGCTCTAAGGAGATTGGTCGTATGCCGTAGGGATGAAAACAAATATTATATTATATACCTCTCTCACCAATTTTTTACGACTGTACAGCAAAATCAACAAATCATATGAGTTAAGTAAAAATATTAGGTTATTAGTCCATAATAGGTCAATTGGCACTAAATGATACGTGTTCTTAAAAGGGTACAGAAACGTGTTTTTTTGCAGAGATATTTGGTAAAAACGTTATCACGGCCTATATGTGACACGTCCTGACTGAGTCGACTGAACTTGCATTGCCTTTCAGGCGGGTGGACTATCTCGTGCGCTGCATCAACCGACTTCCCGGTCATCGAGTAAGCAACCAATGTTGGCCTTTAATTCCTGCCCTGCTGACTAACTTCTTCAGTGAGTACACTCTCTCAATTTCATATTAATCCATAATTTCCTGCCCCGTGAGATGGCCATAGTCGCCTGTTCGGCGTTAACCCTCTAAACCCAAGGCCCCATTTCCCAAATTTTGGAGTTGTCACATGACAGCTATGTACCAGTTACAGGAGATGGATCATAATAATTGAATGGTAAGAGCCAAGCTAATCTGGCACTACGCTTGAATTATCACGGTCCATCCATCTCCTGCGGTAGGGTCTTGGGACTAAATGGGTTAAACCCAAATAACTAACATTCCCTGCAGTTGGTCGTGTTCCTGAAAGCTTCGTTCAACCAACGCCACAGTACCCCAACCGTACAAAGAACAAAGTGGGGTTGGCAAGAAGCACAGATCTTCATGAGCCCCCGCACTGTGCGGGGGCTCATGGATATCTCTGCCTCTTGCATTTGCACTCTGTTGCAAGCTGTGCTCCGACAGTGAAGGGTTAATGTTAATCCCATCACGCCCAATGGCCATGAATGATATAGTTTAACCCACAACAGCTGCCCTCACGAAAGCCGCCGGCCGGTTCCACGCGAAGAACGCAAAATATGAATGTATTCATCAAGAGAGCATAGATTCTCGTGGGCCGGACCCGCGACAGCTTAGCTTAGGGCTTAGCGTCGTTTGTCCACCATGAAGGTGATTTCAAAGACGGGAAACCGAATCGGGTCTCAACAAATTTTGACCCCAGCTGGATTCGAACCCGGGACCTTTCAGACGAGCATCGAACGCTCTACCACCGAGCCACGTAGCTCCCCGCGGGGGGGCCTCTGAGGTTCTACTATACTCCTTGCTGCTGTGTAGTGCTGTTAACACATGATACTGAGGCTAAAAAGCTTCCAATTTGTACACTGCCATATTCAAGCTACATTATAGTACTTACAAAGTCTTTAGTTCAAAGGTCGTTCCAGAATAGCTTGGCGCCTAGAGGCGCCAAGCTTGCCGCTGGCACTACCCTTGAACTTTTTTAGTCACTTATTTCACACACTGGTGTATTCCGAGTGATAAGGGTTAACTGACGTCGGCCCGAGGGCCTTTGTGCTTCCCGTTTGGAACCTGGCTCGAGTTGTACGTAATTTCCAGTAGCCAGTACCTGCTTGTCATAAACGGCTTTTTTTTTTTTTTTTTTTTTTTTTTTTTTTTAAACTATCTTTAGCCTCACGCAAAACTCTCGCTGCAGTGCAAAGGGACAGTTGGTTGGTAGTTGCTGACTTGAGGCAGAGGCCTGTCCACGAGGTATGGTGCGCAGTACGAGTTGCGAGCCACTCATGTGAGTGATTGGGTAGTGCTGCGCGCGCGGGATGGGGCTGACTCGCATATCAAAACGCACTGAGCTCGCAGTTAGGAGCCTACTTCTGATTTGTATTACGTAAATAATTTTCTTCCAGAGCTGTACCGTATCCCTTGCACTTTCGACGACATCATAAAGCAATGCAGATCCACCTCGCAAGATCTTCTGACGGTAGGTAAGTATTCGTGTCAAGTCAGTGTGTTTATGACTGTGAATGTCTTGTCCTGTCTCGTCTTGCATTGGGGAGCTGGGTGGCTCGGTGGTAGAGCGTTCGACTCTCGACCGAAAGGTCCCGGTTAAAATCCAGCTTGGGTCAAAATTTGTTCAGACCCTATTTTTGGTGCCCCGTCTTTGAAATCACCTTCGTGGTGGGCAAAAGACGTTAAGCCCTAAACGTTTAACGTTTTTTTCGTATTTGTCTACCGAATTGTGACAATCTACAGATGAACAAGGAGCAACCGATTTAATCCATTCTCTGACAGTGGACGCAAATTGTATTTCGTAAACCCTTTAACCCCTGTTAGAAAACAAGTGAACACGATTCCACTGCAAAAGACATAGATCCTCATGAGCTTCCGCGACTGCGGGGGCTCATGAGGATCTATGCCTCTTGCTGAAACCAATTTGTGTCCATGTTTCTTGGGACGGTGTTGGCTTTTGGTCGTTGAATGAACCAAGAGTTTAGAAAGAAAATGTACGAACAGTGGCAGGGAAGGGGTTAAGTACCGGAGAACTCTCTTCGTTGCAGAGAAAAGGTCTCAACAAGGCTTGGGTATTGCAACTTCGTCTCAACGGAGTGGAGGTTTGAATCCATCTCCCCAGCAGACAAACACAGTCAACGACGTACCTCAGCAAGCCAGACCTTCCAACAGCTCACCGCCTCAGCAAAGTCGCGTTTCGGAATCGAATCAGCCGTCTGTGCTAGAAACTATTTTGCACAATCCGTCTCTGAGTCGCCAAGGCAGTCCGCTTGAACAAGGCCAAGGGGCAAACAGTCCTTCCCTGCAGGCTTTGCTGAACAGCGCACTCCAGAGAAGCAGTGGCCTGAATAACTTACCTGAACAAAGTACCGATGCAAACGGTCATTTACACAGTATCCTGAACAACCAGTCCAGCAGCACTCTCAACAGCCGACCCCAGCAAGTGAACAGCCCACAACAGCCAGGTGAATCAGGGTTGTCCAACTTACCACAGTCGGGCAATGGTCCGAGTCAGTAATTTTATTTAATTATACGAGTAACCAAAATATTTGACTGATTGACTGATCGTTTGATTGATTGCTTTATTGTTTGTTTGTTTGCTTGCTTGCCTGCTTGCTTGCGTGATTGGTTGGTAGGCTGATTGATGGATTGCCCGACCGAGTGAATAGAAGACAATAACGTTTCCTGACTTCGTGACTAATGGTCACACAACAAGTCCAGCAGACCCGGCCACTCAGTCTTGCATTTGCATCATGCGAATGAATGTATGTATTGAGTCTATTACTATTATCGCTATATACTTATGGTGTATATTAATTATTACTGATTAGATTCCACGCAGTCTTCAGTCGGACAGCAGCCAAGCCAGAGCGCAGCCGCCTTGAACCTGCGCCCTTACTGCTCGGCAGCAGAGATGAACCTGGTCTTCCAGCGTTGTGCCAGGTCCTACGGGTACGCTCACTACAGACACTTCCAGTATCTGGCCAGGCAGCCCACGTGCAGGGTGGAAGTCTTCGACTGCGGGTGAGTAGCAACTGGACTTACACAATCGGCCTGGTGTAAACCCAGGGGCCAGTTGCATGAGTGAGCGTAGTCCTGCGCCTAGCCACTAAGCAATATGCTTTCTTCAGTAGTGGCTGGCGCAGGACTAAAGCTCACTCAGCGCGGACACACCATCAGATGCTTTCTTCAGTAATGGCTGGAGCACGACTAAAGCTCACTCATGCCTTAGTATCTACTGTTATTGTAGTAGACCTCCGGCATAGGCCTACACCATGTCTAACACATTCGACACGTGCTGCTTTCGGATACGCGTCTTAATGCCGCGTATCCAAATGCAGCACGTCTGGAATGAGTTGAGACCACGCTCAAGCAAACCGCTTTCAATTACTGGCCTCACTCATAGATCTGTATTCCTCAACCGGGCATGGCACTATTGAATCAGCGGTGATCTCAGTGACGTCATTTTTATCGCCTTCCCGCGCCTGAAAGACACAAATGTCTCTGAAATCGTTATTAACCCCTTCACTACCTGTAAACGCAGATGATGTTCTAAAAAAAAAAAGGTCAATTCAAATATCCTAAACCACTCACACACACAAAGCGGGAACCACAAACAAACATGGATACATCGTGGTTTCTGCAAGAGGTTTAAATCCTCATAGGCCCCCGCTTGGCGGGGGCCCTTGAGGATCTAGACCTATTGCATTGTTCCTTATATCGCGACAGTGAAGAGGTTACTAGGTTTAGAAGAGCAATCACATCATTGCACTACGCCCAGAAGAACGGTTAAGATCTCCAATGATTTGTATCATCGTACGTTCGTTGGCATAGGACTCACTCGCTCACTCACTCACTCACTCAGTCACTCATCAACCAATCAATCATGTTACAGGCGAACGCATCAGTTCATCGGGTGTGTAAACAGACTCCCGGTGACGCAGATCACCAATTCCTGTTGGATAATACTGCCAGACGTTCTCACCAGCTTCCTCAGTCAGTACCCTCTCTCTCTCTCTCTCTCTCTCTGACTCTCACCCTCTCAAGCTCTTCTTTGCTAGATCTCACAATTCCCAGACAAGGGAGACATGACAGTATGCGTCGTGCAGTAACTTTAGAGTCGATCCAAAAAACAAACAAACAAACAAAAAAACAAAACAAAAAAAAAGAAGAAGAAGAAGAAAAGCAAGCAGGCGAGGAAAAGACCTTCAAAAGTGTGGCGCATACTTTTCTCCGTCTATGCAGTCGTTTAACTCATTCAGCGCGGACACACCATCAGAAGACATGGATCGAGCATGATAGTTCAAGTGTTGCCAGAATAGCTTTGCGCTCATAGGCGCCAAGATATTCTGGCACCACCCTTGAACTATCATGCTCGAAGTGTCTCTAGAATTGTAATACAGAAGGCAACTTCAAAACGTTGGGTATTTCGGTCCTGGGATAGAATGTGTTAACTCATTCTACCCCAACACCGAAATCTTTAAATTCTGTCGTTGTCCTCTGCAGACTGCATTGCAGTGCAGGACACAGATCGACCATGATAGTTCAAGGGTGATGCCAGAATAGCTTGGCGCCCATAGGCGCCAAGCTATTCTGGCATCACCCTTGAACTATCATGGTCGATCCTTATCTTGCTGTGGTGTGTCTGGGGTAGAATGCGTTAAACGGACACCTTCAAACTTCAGAAAGTTATGCTCCAAAGCCTGCATACACATCATGGAACCCTTTCGCTGCCGAACAAAAATGCCGAATAAATCCGGCGTTTGCAAGAGACATAGATTCTCACGAGCCCCCCGCGATTGCGGGGCTCGAAGGGTCTAAGCCTCTTGCTGACACCAGTTTGTATCTAAACTGCATGAAAGTTGGGTCTTTTGGGCGTGGAACCAACAAAGCCGGATTGCAGAAACATATATTCGGGCTGCGTCCACTCTGTCTGCGGGTTAGTATAATATCTTTGATTAACAGGAATTCGTTTGTTTTATGTTTCTTTCAGAGCGGTACAAACTGCCTTGCGTTTTCGAGGACATAAGGAAACATTGCAGAAACACCTCTCAGGACCTCCTCCCTGTGGGTAGGTTGTGCTGTTGTCTACTGCAATGCTCTCACGTTCAGCGCCAGAACAATGGCTCACCTTTCTGTCCCACACTGGTTGTCTCCCTCGATGGCTGCGCTGCTGATCAGCGCAGCCATCGAGGGAGACATCCAGTGTGATTTCTACCCATGACGTCCGGATAGCGTAATTTCTTTTCCCAAACAAGTTCCGTAAAGCAAGCTCCACACATAGTTCTGCCGAACTCGGTTTGGAAAAGAAATTTCGCGCGGAAAGTAGCACGGATATCAACCCGTTACATCCTGAGGCTGATTTTTCTAAAACAAATTTGTGTTTATTGTCCTATGAAGGTTACATTAGACAGTAGGCGATAGATCAAGCCTTTCACTTCAAGGGTGGTGCCTGAATAGCTTGGCGCCTCAGGCGCCAAGCTATTCTGGCACCACCCTTGAACTATCATAGTCCAATTTATTTCAAGCAATGGGTGTATCAGGATGAAAAGGGTTAATATGCGCGGGACGATGGGTCTGTCAGGGTGTCAGCAGCTTCTAGACTCAACAAGGCTCTCATTAAACCATAAGGGCCTGATGAGTAATGCAAATCCGCTGCGCCACCGCGTGCGCGCGGCCACCGCGTACATAGCTTAAGTCAGAATACAAGGGAGGAAACGAAGCACACCCGCGAAATTCTAGCTGTGGCCGGAAGTATCCCGGACCTCTTTCTCAACATCTAGAGTTGAACGTTAAACCCTTTACTAGAGTGCCGTGAAAGAGGCCTCTATGCACTGCATTGTTTTCTGCCGTGTTTACTCTAAAGTCGAAGCGAATTTCTCGAAAAGATATTGACAACTGAGCAGTGTTTAAACCAGACTCCCTTAAAGTAGACCTTTTCGGGCTTAGGGAAATACGTAACTGAAGCGACTGCTGCGTGCAGGCCACACAAGTTCATGTCGACAGTAAGACGCACTCTTGTCGTATTAATTTCATTGGATATGTTATTTTACATACACCAATGAAAAATGAGCATAGGGCTTATTTCCGGCCACATCTAAACCCCTACAACTAGTCGACATCTGCTATGAATGATGCTTGACTGTGCAAAAAGCCTTGATACTAAACTATCAGTTTTCATCTGAGGACAAGGTTGGTATAGATCTGTTGCAAAATATCTACCGAGTTTGTTTAGTTCGAGGTTTTAGGCGGTTGGTTACTTTGAGGGTTGAAAATGAACTGCTCTGGAATCAGTCACAGTGTTACGTCGATGTGTGTGCCTTTCGTTTCCTCCCTTGTATTCTGACTTGAGCTTAGTAGGCGGTGGCGCAGCCGGTGGATTTGCATTAGTCAAAGCACTATCGTCAGGCCCATATGCATTAAACGCTCTAAACGGCAGTTCAGCGGTTTCAATTTACAATTGCAGATAGACTCGATTTAAACACTTTAAAACGTTTCAAGTTAGTCGTACCTGGGGACAAAATTATCAGATCTTGGAGATTTATTCTCAGGTGTTCGTCACAGTTCTGGAGACAGATCAACCATGATATTAAAGGGTGATGTCGGAATAGCTTGGCGCCTCTTAGAGGCGCCAAGCTATTCCGACACCACCCTTGAAACATCATGGTCGATCCACATCCTGTGCGTAGCGTGTCGCGGCTTCATGGGTTAAGTAAATTGACCGTGTTATCTCAAGTGTAGTACCTGGTCGGCGAATCGGGCACTGACATAAGAACCCTTGATAACTCAGCAGAATTTGCCTCTTGTAATTCGCGACACAGCATATTTACACAAACGTATTGGAGATGTTCGCAAAATAAACTATATTTCACATACCACTAATGCTTCCCGTACACGAAATAACGACAGACGACTGAAAATGATTCTCCTGTGTCTAAATGAACTACAGCCAGACCTAGGTATCTCCTAACCGTTTCAGTGTTGCAGACGCGTTTCTTTGAACTGACGCAGATAGTGGACTCACTTTTATCAAACTTGTATGCTCATTGATTTAACTCATTCAGTCCGATGGCCGTAATTTCCAAATTTCGGAGGTGTCATCTAATGACTATGCACCAGTTGCAGGAGATTGATCGACCATGATTAAGTTCAAGGGCAGTGCCAGATTAGCTTGGCGCCGACAGTTTACCTTTTGGACCAGGTTGAATTTAATTACCTGTTGAAGGCGATGAATCGACCATGATAATTCAAGGGCCTATAGTACCAAATGAGCTTGGCGCCTGAAGGCGCCAAGCTCATCTGGCACTACCCTTGAATTATCATGGTCAATCCGTCTCCTGCTGTAGGACATTAGGGCTAGATGCCGGTTTACAAATGTTGCCACACAATAGTGATGGATCAAATCTTAACGCGATCTACTCCAAGCAGTAACGGGTTAATAGATCGTAATATCTCTTTTATTAACTCATTTAGCCCAGAGTCCCTACAGCAGGAGGGCTGAATGGGTTAAGAAGGTGCTCTCCCAATTTTTTTTTTTCAACTGCGTGGCAGACTGAAGGCAGTCTGCTTACTGGAAATTGAAGATGTGGGTAGGAAAGGATGATTGGCGTTTTCGAAAAAATGACTGAATTATAAAACGTCAGTCAGCCCCCAGAATACAAAATGACAGTTAAAGCGCGCCGAACATGCTATGAATTTTACCCGGGAAATGGACCTCTACAACTCTTCCTTTTCCTAAATTGGATAGAACCCATCATTTTAATATCTGCGGAATTACTTATTTGCTGCGGCGAGTCTTGTATACATGCCGCGGGGGGAAAAGAGGTGCGTTCATTAAGACTCAATTTCAGTTCAGGTAAAATTCGTAGTATATTGAGGAGCAAAATAAATGCGACATTTTTGGAATCATTGGAAACTGACATTTTAGTGTTTAAGACCCTTTTTAAAAAAAAGCCTCATTTCAGGGCATTTGCGAAGACTCCGAAATTTCCCATTCAGCCCTTTGTAGTCTTGCAGCAAGGTATTGTTCGCTTTGCCCCAGCAGTAAAGGGGTTAAGCCCGCCGTATGCCGTAGGCGGTTATTGCTCTTCCCTTGGGAAACGCTATAACCGCTAATTACACGGACTTACAAAGACGTCACCTTGGGAAACGCTATAACCGCTAATTACACGGACTTACAAAGACGTCACCTGATCAAAATAAAACAAAACAAACAACAACAGCAACTAGTGTTAACTCCTTCCCGGCCACTGTACGTACATTTTTTTTGTTTTTGAAATCTTGCTTTATTGAACGACCAAAAGCCAACACATGGACACCAGGGGCGGATCAGTTACCTCGAGAGGGGGGGGGGGGTTCCAACTTGTTTGGGATCTTCGATACAAAAGGCCTCCCCAACGCTAGAGCTTGCTTCCATGAGCCGAGAAAAATCGAAAAG